>OY740782.1:64729314-65382263 GCA_963514005.1 Raja brachyura
ATGGCCCAGTGACTTCATGAAGTCCATCATGAAGGGTTTTGAGAGGCTGGTCATGGCACACTCCAGCCTCCCAGATAGCCTTGATCCACTGCAATTAACCTAACACCACAACAGGTCCATGACAGATGCTATGGAGGGGGGTAGAGATGGGGAGAAACTGGAAGCAAGAAAAAAGCAGGAGTACCTCAAACCTGTGCCTCGCCAACAATTGGCCTCTAAGGGAACCTAATTGCCAGAGATCATCTTCTGCCTACTACAATTTGTTCTTGTTTATTTCTCCCTTTCAGTATCTCTCAACCCCCCACCTTCCTAGCACTATAATCAATCTGAAGAAGAGTCCTGACGAGAAACATTACCTTGTGGCGGCACCTGGTGGCAACCCAAGGGCACAATAAACCATAGAGGGCGGTGTCTTGGTGTGGGAGGCGCCAGTCACGGGGTCGGTATCTGAGTTGGTATTTAAGGCCGGGCAATGCCCGTGACCTTTGAGGAGTAGGGAGTTGTATTGGAGAGAATAAACACGTCTAGTGCACGCAACTCGTGTCCGATTAGTTTTTGGCTGGACTCCTTCGAGTCCCCACCACACTGGTGATCAGGATTTCCATGTGGACGTGATCGAACCGCTGGCGAGGCACGGTGAAGTCTTGAACGGGTGCCCGGACGTGTCCATGCACCTTTTATGTCTGGCACTGGATGCACACCCAGGCCCAGCGAGCGACCTGCTTCCAAAGTACGTGCCACATAAACCTTGTGGCTACCATAGCAACCGTGGCCCAGATGGATGGGTGGGCCAGCCCATCGATCACCTCAAAGACACAACGGTGCCAGGCCGCCGGACCGATAGGCCTAGACTGACCCGTGGATACGTCACAGAGGATGGAACCCGAGGAACCCAACGGCACCTCCTCAAGCACCAAGCTAGAGATCACGGTGTTGTACGCTGGTATCTCATTGTCCGCCAGCTGGACCGCCGCCAAAGCGGAGTAATCTATTCCCGAGGATGTGTTAAGCACTGCTGCAATTGCCGGACGGGCCAAAGTATCTGCCACGAGGTTGCATTTCCCGGTGATGTGTCGGACGTCTGTTGTATACTCCGAAATAGCCGCCAGCTGGCACTGCTGATGGGTGAACCAAGGATCCAAAACTTTCGCAAAAGCAAACGTGAGGGGCTTGTGGTCCGTGAAGGCTGTGAAGGAACGGCCCTCGAGGAAGTACGGGAAGTGCTGCACTACAAGGTGTAAGACGAGCAACTCCCGGTCAAATTTGCTGTAGCGTTGCGGCTCAGGTGACCGCTAAAGAAAGCGAGAGGCCGCCAATGGCTGTTAACCGACTGTTCCAAAACACCGCCGACCGCAGAGTCCGAGGCATCCACAGTAAGGGCTGTGGGGGCGTCGGCCGATGGATGCATGAGTATAGTCGCCCGAGCCAAGACCTCCTTCGCCCCTTCAAACGCCGCCGTGGTGACAGCGTCCCACTGTATCTCCCGTTGTCTTCAACACCATCTTTCCAACCAAAGTCATCTCCAAACCCCTGGACCTAGGATGCAGCATCTTTCTCGGCAATTGGATTTTCAAATGCCTGACCCACGGGCTGCAATCAGTAAGGATAGGTGACTAAACATCCTCCACAATAAATCTACACACCCTCGCCCCTCAAGACTGATTCCTCACTGTACTCCCTATACTATGTGGTTCAATTCAGCTCAAACTCCATTTACGCGTCCGCAGATGACACCATCATGGTGGGATGGATCTCAAATAAAAACAAGACGTAATACAGGAAGGAGATAAAGAACTTAGTACCATGGTGTCAAGGCAACAGCCTCTCCCTCAACATCAGTGGTTATGGGGAGAAGGCAAGAGAATGGGTTTCGGAGGGAGATACATCACCCATGATTGAATGGTGGAGTAGACATGATGGGCTAAATGGTGTAATTTTGCTCCTATAGCTTATGAAATTCTGGACATCAGCAATATGAAGGAGCTAGTCATCAAGTTCGTGAGTCAGGGTGGAGTACCCACCCCTCCCTCTATCAATGGTGCTGAAGTGGAGATGGTCTACATCTTCAAGTTCCAAAGATAATTTGTCCTGGTCCAACCATTGATGCTATTGCCAAGAAAGCGCTCCAATGCCTCAACCTCCTGAGAAAACACAAAAATTCAAGCTACCAACAAGAGAGTATTTAATTTTGATTTGGATAGACTGATTCCAAGGCCGCTTAAGTCTATCTTTCTAATCCCATACTCGGTCAGAATAGCTCTCTTGCTTGGTTTCTGCTTTGCCATTGTTTTTTTTAATCCCATTTTATCCTGCACATGTGGTCCATTTGAGATATAACAAATAAACAACCATTCACTTTGAACCATCAAATTCAACAAATTTAGTTACTGTAAAATACAAAAATCTTTCTGAAGTCAAAGATATCCCCATGCAATCGCCCCAATGACCATCCATAGTGAATGTCCTTGAAATGTTAATGCTTGGAATTCCACTACTGGTGGGTTGCAGAATATGTGAGGCTCGTGTCTCTTTGGAATATTAATTCAATTATGTCAAGCATGTCTTCATAATGTGTTGAAGATAACAATTGACATACTAGAAAAGCAAGTAAATTAGATCCAGAGAAACAAAGACTTGCTTTAAGAGCTAAAAAAAATCATAGTATGCCTTCACTACAATTGGCGTTGTCAAGGTAAAGACACTGAATGGCATTAAACTGATGACAGTTTATTTTCATTTTCCAATCCCTGGTGGTTCATTAGATTAGAGATTTTTGATTAACATGTGTCACCATCGGAAAACAGACTGTCAACCTAAGCAGAGATATTAGAGGCTTAGATATCCCTGAACAAATCATACAGGGAAAATTAAGGATATTGGCTCTAATTACCATCATTTCACTCTTGAAATGAGAGACAATAACATCATTGGAGAAGCTTTGTCAAGTGATTTCCCTGTTAATTAAATTATTTAGCAGCCTTGTCTCTTTGAAAAAATAAAACCGATTCATTTTTGCTTTTCTTAATGTTTTCATACACAATTATATTTTAAGACATAGAAATAAATCCTTGTGATGAGGAGAATGAGTTTAAGCCTAGAATGATCACTGAGGAAAACAGAGCAATTAATTTCTCTTCCAGAAGTAGACTGAAATATTAAAAGAAGCTTTATCAAACACTTCCAACTTACTTCATCCATTTAGAAAAAATGTCATGAATTTCCTGGGATTTGCACTGAAATCTCAGAACACAAACATAATAAGCAAAGCAAACAAAGCAAAGCTAAAATACACATTCAGCGCCTAAGATATTCCTTCAGATTCAACATATCTGCTGATTTTCCACGTGATTAATTTGTTTACCTTTCTCTTATACTTCATCTGTTGACATTTAGGATAATGGAATTTAAACTTTCTGTTAATTCCAATAATCCAATCATTCAAATGTAGTTTAACTTCATTTTACTGGGATTTAGGCTCCGCGAACGGGCCGGTTTAAACTCCGCGGCCCGGGGTGGTCGAAGCTGCAGAAGCTGCCGCCCTCCAGTCCAGCGGACGAAGCTCCGGAAAAAACAGGTCACCAACCTGTGACCTGCGAGCTCCTGATGATGTCGTCTGCTGGGCCAGCGGCCGAGCCTCCGAGGTTGGGCCGCCGTCACCGCCGGGCCACCTCCTCAGCCCCGAGTCGGGCCATCGCTGCTGGGACACAGTCTCAGCCCCGAGTCGGGCCATCGCCGCCGGGACACAGTCTCAGCCCCGAGTCAAGCCAGCCTTGCGCTGTTAAGAAATCCTGGCTGGCTCTGCCTCCGCCATTAGGCCTCAGTGCAGATGGAGACGGGGGACCCGACAAGAAAAGTCGCATCCCCCGAAGGAAGAGACTAAAACAAGTTTCTCCCACCCACACCCCACACATACACACCCTAATAACTCAAATTAGCTAGCTAATACAGGACAAGGACAACAAAAAAAAAAAGAAAAAAACAGACGGACTGCAGGCGAGCCACAGCTGCTAGGGCAGCGCCGCCACTTCCGGATGAACTAACAGGGTGTGTTGGAGCCATTTATGTTTAGGCTAGCTACTGTTGGCATAGTATATTATTTTGTCTAGATATATCATGCAGTATTATTTTGGACACTTGGGGGTGGTCATTAGATGCACAGAGTGGCGTATATATATGGGATAGGGGACAGGAAGCGACAGACACAGGGAAGGAGAGCATACCGTTTTCATCAGACCTGGGACAGAACAACTTGTCTGCAGAATAAGGAAAGCCTGGTACATTCATCTCTTTTTGTGTACAACTACTTCAATAAAGAACCAATAAAGATCTGGAAATAATCACTGGAAAATCTGTTCTATTTGGTCTGCGTAAGATCACTCCTACTTACCTGTGCAGTAATGGCATTGGAAAGTTGGATACAGGAAGAATTGGGAATTTGCCATTACATTTAAGTGAAAAAGTAGATGTATTTTCACATTTAAGTGAAAACTTGCTCTAAGAGTGAAGCTGGAGCTTATGAAAACCTGGGACCACGGCTTGTTTTATATAGTTATTTTGTAATAGTATTTTTGTCAACTGGACCTGGAGCCAAGTCACAGACGAGCAATGATCTCATTGAAAGGCTGAATAATTTTCTTGGGCTATAAATAGACACAAAATGCTGGGGTAACTCTCATTGCGGGACAGGCAGCATCTCCGGAGAGGAATGGGTGACGTTTCGGGTCGAGACCCTTCTTCGGACAGATGACTTCTTGAGTCTGAAGAAGGGTCTCGACCCGAAATGTCACCCATTCCTTCTCTGCAGAGATGCTGCATGTCCGGCAAAGTTAGTCCAGCATTTTGTGTCTATCTTTGGTTTAAACCAGCATCTGCAGTTCCTTCATACACTTCTCGGGCTCCATTCCTGTTTCTGTATTCCTGTGTACTGAACTCTTCAATACTTTGTAACAAGAACTATGCACATTATTTTAATAAGTGCTGAAGTACAAGATGTCAGTATTTGCACACATGAAATTTAATATATAGAATAGAATGTTACCCCTAATAGCAATGGGGATGAATTGTAAAAATAGGGAGATCTTGCTTAAACCATGAGATGCATAGGCCACAATCTCGAGACTATGTCTAGTTTTCACCTCCATATTTAACAAAAGGATATGCTTGCATTGTATCCTGAGAAAGATTGGACAGAAAGGAGTGGACTCATTGGAATGTTGAAAAATGCATGTTTGTTTTATTAATACATGAAATTCTGAGGGGGGTGGACAAGGGGGAACTTGAGCAGTTATTTTGCCTATTGCGATGCATAGTTTTAGAATAGGAGGTTGAACTGCTTATGAAAGAGATGGGGGAATTTCTTTTTTTCTATTCATGAATCTTTGGAATTCTATAGTACAGTGGAGGCTTAACAGCTCAATCGTTACAAAGCCAAGATAGGAACATTTTTGGTGTATAGGGAGCTAAGGTTTCTGAGGAATAATTAGGGAAGTGAAGCACACAAAAAAATAACCATGACCTCAAGGGATATGGGGGAAAGCAAGAACGGGTTACTGATTTTGGATGATCAGCTATGATCATATTGAATGGAGGTGCTGGCGCGTAGGGCAGAATGGCCTACTCCGCAACCTATTTTCTGTTTCTATGTTTATTGAATGGTGGAGTATGCTTGGAATGGGGGAGGGTTACTCATGTGCTGTCTCCTACTCCTATTTCCAAATTGGGATGCAATGCGAGATTAATGGAGGTTTATGATTGATAACGTCAGTCAGTATTGATCAACTCTTTCTGTATTGTACTTCAATCTAATGCTAACAATGACTCCCTGCATTGTTATACAAAGCTCTGCAGAAGGGTGCAGTGTTTTCTCAATGATAAAAAGAAGCAAATTATAGAAAAACACAACAAAAGAGGATGTTAGCTCTGCCAGTTATTCGGGGAGCTTTCCAATTTATTTCATTCTGCTTCTCTGCCCTGGAACCTATAGTTCAACTGAAAGTATTTGTTCAATTCTCTTCTGAAGGTTACTACTGAATTGTTTTCCAAAGCCTTTCCAGGCAGTAAAATGTAGATCAGAATGCGCGTTATACTAAAAATGTGTTTCTTTGTACTATTTTCCAGTCCTTTGCAAATGAACCTAAATCTGGTTCCTTATTGCAACGGGTCTCCTTATTTAAAAAACAAAACAAACAAACAAACTTTATTGTCATTTAGAAATACATTGATACATGCAGTTCCAAACGAAATTACGTTGCATTTGGCTCCCTGTGCAACACAATAAAATAAATTAACCGAAGGATAGGCATGGGTGAAAAGGATAAATAGACAATAGTGGCAGCCCATTACATGGCATTCAGGAGTCTGATGGCTCGTGGGAAGAAGCTGTTGCAGAACCTTGATGTTCTGCTCCTTATGCTGCGGTATCTTTTTCCCGAGGGCAGCAGAGTGAACAGTCCGTGATGGAGATGTGTGGGGTCTTTTATAATACTGCTGGCCTTAGACACACAGCGTTTGGTCGCAATATCCCCGATTGAGGGGAGAGAGGTCCCGATGATTTTCTCCGCTGTCCTCACCACTCTCTGCACAGACTTCCAGTCGGAGGCTCTACAGTCCCCAAACCAGACAGAGATACAGCTGGTCAGAATACTCTCTATGGTGCCCCTGTAGAAAGTAGTGAGGATGGGATGGGGGAGATGAGCTCTTCTCATCCGGCGCAGAAAGTGCAACCGCTGCTGCGCTCTCTTAACAGTTGATGAGATGTTATTCGACCAGGTCAGACTGTTAGTGATCTGCACCCCCAGGAACTTTGTGCTACTGACCACCTCCACATCGCTGTCGTTGATGTGAAGTGGTGTGGGACTGTGCCGGGTTTTCCTGAAGTCGACGATAATCTCCTTTGTTTTCTCGACATTCAGGATCAGGTTGTTCGTATTGCACCAGTCCGCCAGTTGTTTCACCTCCTCCCTGTAAGCCAGCTCATTGGTCTTTCAATTTGGGATGGCACAGCAGTAGAGTTGCTGTGTTACAGCGCCGTGGACCTGAGAACGATCCCGACTGTGTGTACTGTCTGTATGGAGTTTGTATATTTCCCCATGGCCTGTGTGGGTTTTCTTCGAGATCTTCTGTTTCCTCCCACAATCCAAAGGCGTACAGCTTTGTAGGTTAATTGGCTTGGCATAAGTATAAACTGTCCCCAGTGTGTGTTGGATAGTGTTAATGTGCAGGGATTGCTGGTCGGTGCGGAATCATTGGGCCGAAGGACCTGTTTGCATTCTGCATCTATAAGCTAAACTAAACTAAAATAATTTAAGAATTTGCATGCTTCTATTGAATTTTGCTTTTATCTTTCGCCTTTATGAAAGGGATTTGCCTTTTACTGGAGCAGAGTCACCTGTGCGTAAGTAGACAGTGTGTGGATTTTACTCCTGCTATACTGCCAGATAGCATGGGAGTTAATGAGGCAGAAATTTTATTTACTTGGAATATGTCTTACAATTAATACACAGATCGGCCAAGAGGTCCAGAGGTTATGAATTATCTGAATGTGGTTGTTTTACCATGTTCTGTGATTTACTTTGCACAAATGATGTACTGTCTACAACCTGTCCCTTGTTTTGGAAAATTATCTAGAGTTACATTCACTGCCCATTAAATTGCTCCTGAAAGCCAAAGTTTATCATTAAAGCTGTCCTCTTCTTCTTCCTTCCTCTCTTTTTCCATGGCAGTTCCTTAGGATTGAGGATACCTTCCTTCTATGTATGCGTCATGGGTTCTGAAAAGCCCAGTGTGTGGGGCAAGTGGGAATGTAGTTTGTGAAGTGGAATGTTCCTTCTGCCACATTTACAAGGTTTCTTTCTTCAAGGTCTTGAGGTTTTTTCTGCTATCCTAACTGCTTTATCGTCAAAAAGATTATCTGGAATCAGAGGAGATAATGCACTACTTTAAGGATGCTGAGCATACCCTTGAATCCTTTTCTATTTTCCACCGGTAATTTCTTCCCGTGTCGGAGCTTGGAATGGATGTTCTGTTTCGGGAATCTGATCATTCATGCAAAAAATGTTGCTTGCCCGATGTGGCCATCTGAGCGCAATTAGGGCTTCAGTATTGGGGATCTTGGCCTGGGACAGGATACTGACAACATTTGCTTATCCCTCCATTACATTTGGACTATTTTGCAGATAGAGTGTTGGTGGTATTTTTCTGGTGCCGTGAGTTGCCTACTCTCAGTCATCCATGTCTCAGAGCATACAGGAATACTGGGATCACTGATCGACATTGCATTTAGTCAGTTTACGTTTTTGTTATGTGTACTGAGGTACAGTGAAAAACCTTTGTTGCTTGCTAACCAGTCAGCAGAAAGACTATATATAGTTACTAGCGAGCCATCCACTGTGTACAGATACATGATAAAGGGAATATAGGATTTAGTGCCAGGTCTGACATCTTAATCTTTGGCTTTTGTTTAATCGAGTGAAGACTGTGTTGGTGCACAGAAGGCAGAGAGGAATTTCAACACTGATAGTTGTCTTCACTTAAAGGTAAATCCCAGACTGTAGAAAGTAGCCCATGCTACTTAAGCACTCTTTAAACAGCATAACACCTGTCATTACAATGTGCGTCAGTCACTTAGCTTCTGAGGTAAACAATGTGTTCAGTCCCATCCAGCAAGTAGTAAATTGCTATCAGAGATATCTTAAATTATTTATTTCTTTTTGTCCCTCATTCTCCAGGAATCTATCCCTGATTTTTCACTGTGCATTGCACAGAAGAGTAATTCTCCACAGGAGCATAGATCGTTGAATATCAATGACAATCTATTAAGGGGACACTGGCATAGCAGGCAGGCCATTGCTCATTTAATTTGCATGGTTAAATCTAATGTGCCTTAACTGATAGCAAAGATAACTATATCAGCATTTATAAATTTGAGTTCATCAATCAAAATCAGATTAGCCTAACATGTGCATTTTTATGTTCATTCATGTATGAGCATCACAGAGAGGATCAATATTTATTGCCAATCCTTAATTGCTCCCAAGTAGATGTGGTGAACCAGCTTCTTGAATCAAAGCAGTTGGTGTGGTGGAGACCCATAGTCCTGTTGGGAGTGTCAGGAACTAGACCAATGATGTTTGAGGTGTTCCTCGTGTATTGTTCTATCCCTGTCGTATCTTAAGAACATGAGAGAAACAGGAGGAGGTCACTATGCATCAAGATCCTCATACATCTGCCCATCCTCATATTCCTTGATTCAATAGAAATTAAGATATCTACCACTTTTTGTTTCAATGTCTGAGATTCCAGGATAGAGAATTCAGTGGATTCACCACCCATCAGTGGAAAATAATCCTGTCATCTTATGTCCTCAGCCAGGGGAGCCAGCTTCCCCTGTCAGACTTTGTAAGAATTGACTTTCTTTCTCAGTCTTATAAACTTTAACAAATACAGATCTGGTCTACACAATCTATCTTCACACGGCAACCTTACCAACCCCGGAATAGTTTGGCATATCTTCAGTGCACTCTATCGACTGCAGGTATATAGGTACAGAAGCCAAAATGGTTTACTGTATTCAAGTGTGGTCTCACCAAGGCATTATATAATTGATAGAAGACATCTTTACTCCTTTAGTCAAATGCGCTCGTCATATAATACCATTTGCCCTCCTAATTGATTGCTTCACCTTTAGACCTTAGATTTTAGACTCCAGAGTTACAGCGTGGAAACAGGCCCTTCGGCCCACGGAGTCCACCCTGGCCAGTGATCACCCCATAAACTTACATTATCCTACACACTTGGGACAATTTACAGAAACCAATTAACCTACTAACCTGTACATCTTTGAAATATGGAAGGAAACCAGAGATCATGGAGAAAACCCACGTGGTCACAGGGAGAACATACAAACTCCATGGAGACAGCACGTATAGTCAGAATCGAACCCAGGTCTCTGGTGCTCTAAGGCAGCAATTCTACTGCTACACCACTGTGCCACCCTGCACCTGCACATTAGTTTTCAGTAATTTTGCTCAAGAAACATCAGCAAACTTGGAAATATGATATCTGTTGATGTAGTTCATAAATATCTAGGGCATTAGGCTCCTGTGGAACCCTACTAATCCCAGCCTGCTAGTCTGAGGAAGTCCTGTTTAAAGCCCTGTCCCATGCTACGAGTTCATTCCAAGAGATCTCCCAAGTTTAAAAAAAATCAAACTCATGGTAAGCACGGAGAATGAACATAGCGGGTGCGTCGGAGCTCGGGGACGTCTCTTAGCGGCTCGCACCGCTAACAGCAGGTACTCGGGAAGACTCGCTAATGGCAGGTAAGCTCGGGAAGACTCGTGAAGATTTTTCAACATGTTGAAAAATGTCCACGAGAGCCCCGAGTACCGACAGGTGGCCATTACCATAAATCTCCGAGTTCAAATCAGGGCAAACTCGTGCGAGCTCTTGGAATGAACTCATACCGTGGGACAAGGCTTTTATTCCCACTCATTGCTTTCTGTTAGTTCACTATCTCCTACCGATGCTAGTATATTACTCCTAATTCCATTGGCTTTACCATCTGGACCAACCACCAAAAACCTTTTGAAAATCAAGATGCAGCACATCAACTCATTCCTCCTTTATTTATTTTACTACTCGCATCCTCAAATTAACATGTTTTCCTCTTCATGTATCCTTGTTGACTCGTCTCAATCTGTTGTTGACTCGTCTCAATCAATATAGCATGGAAATGTCCTTCGACCCACTGGGTTAATGCTGACTCAATCACACGTTCACACTAGTTGTATGTTAACCTAGTTTCTCATATTCTTTATGCACCAGCAGCCATATTTCCAAAGCCAATTAACCTACAAACCCATGCCTTTGGCACATGGAAGGAAACTGGAGCACCTGGAGAAAACCTGCATGGTCACAAGGAGAACATGTAAACTCCATACAGACAACACCCAAGTTTCAGATCAAACTTAGGTCTCAGGCGCTGTATGGCGGCAGCTCGATCAGCTGTCCTTTGAGCTATTCTGTTATTACTTTCTTCATTATACATTTCAACAAATTTCCACTCTTGACATTAAGTTAATAGAGTAGGCTTTCTCTATTTTTTGTCTCACCCTTTCAAATAGCACAGTTACATTCTCTACCCATAATCTGCAAAATAATTCCAGAATTATTGAGTTTTGAAATATTATAACTAAAGCATCCATTATCTCTGCAGTCACTTCTCTTAAAAAGCAGTGATATAGATCATTGGGTCCTTGGAATTTATCTGCTTAAAGTCTCATCTTTATATTCTTAATTTCATTCAGCTCTCCATTCACAATTGACCCTTGATTCGTATTTCGGGGGGGGGGTGGGGGGGGTGGATTGTGTTCTTTTCCAAGAAGACAGACTCAGAGTATGTGTTTCATTTTACTGTTATTTCTTTATGCTCCCTGATAAATTCTCCTGTATCTGGCTAGAAGGCACAACAATTTTCCTTCAGTAGTCCTTGCCTTTTACAAAAGGCAATTCTCGTACTCATTTTTTTAATGTTTCTCACCAGTTTCCTCTCATTAACTATTCGCCTCTTAACAATTTCGCTTCTATCCAGGGTAAGTTATAAAATACTCCTAGGCTTCAGGCCTGCTGCTATTTATGGAAACTATATACATCTTTTAATTTGATAATGTCTTTAGGTCCTGATGTAGGGACTTGAAATGAAACATTGACAATTCCTATTCCCCCCACAGATGCTGCTCGACTGAGTTCTTCCAGTAACTTTTTTTCTTTATGTGATTACTGCATTCCACTGATAAACATGCCTCTGGCTTCCTGATTTATGTTCTCCCAATATTATAACTACCATTTGAACCCCGCCATGTTTTCCACCCTTTGCTCTTTCTTAGTTCCAATAAAACTGCTTCCAATTCCACATTGTGATCTGCAGAGATCATTTCCGACTACTGTGCTCATCTGGGCTTGTACACTCTGGAATTTAGAAGGATGAGAGGGGATCTTATTGAAACATATAAGATTATTAAGGGTTAGGACACCCTAAAGGCAGGAAACATATTTTCAATGTTGGGGGAGTCCAGAACCATGGGCCGCAGTTTAAGAATAAGGGGTAAGCCATTTAGAACGGAGAGGAGGAAATACTTTTTCACCCATAGAGTCTGTGGAATTCTCTGCCTCAGAGGGCATGGAGGCCGGTTTTCTGGATGCTTTCAAGAGAGAGTTAGATAAAGCTCTTAAAGATAGCGAAGGGATATGGGGAGAAGGCAGAAACGGGGTACTGATAGTGGATGATCAGCCATGATCACATGGCGGTGCTGGCTCGAAGGGCCGAATGGCCTACTCCTGCACTTATTGCCTATCTCATCCCTATACCCATTAACATTTAAGCTAAAGAAGGTGCAGTGGCTTATTAGTTTCCTAGTCCCCTGACTCTCAGTCAGAAGAAGGACCTCAACCAGAAACGTCACCTATTCCTTTTCTCTAGAGATGCTGCCTGACCGGCTAAGTTACTCTAGCATTTGTGCCTAAGGTGAAGTGAAAGCAGGATTCCACAGTATATGAACAATTGCTAATTCCGTTGCAGTCTGCCAGGTTGTCCAGCCTGCCAAAGTGATAGATTGGTAAGTGTTCAAGAACTGGATCATGTCCAACACTGCTGCTGTTGATTTCAGCACATCCTATGGTCGAGGATGAAGTCTCGCCCAAGGTGTCAACATAAGCAAAATTGATTTCACTTATCGCTGAAGCAAAATTTGCATATTAATACTGAGATGATAACACTATTTCAGGTTCAGACATCAATGACCATCCTCTGGATTTTTCCACTCATTATGTGCTTTATGTTATGGCTGCTTGAGGTTTGGATTTGGATGAGATGATAATGAGGAAGAAATTGCAAATTGATTGCAGTTTAAACACATCAGGGACTGCTAAGACATCAGAAGAAATCAAGTTTGTGGAAAACTAAACAGATGCCTTTTGATTTATTATTACCATTAGATTATGGATACATTTTAAATTCATTTTAATTTATTTTCATTAGCTATCTGCATTTCTTTGGGATTTCAAACAACGGTGCTGATTTTAACCATGAGCAATTCATAAGTTGTCGGCATTGTTTCGACTGGCAATGTCAATAAACCCGCTCATTCAACCTACCTTCAATTCGCGTGATCTGTTAAAATTGGGACAGGTGAAAAACAGGGGTCCGAATGATTTGGCTTGCAAGTGAAAGTGAACACATGTGGGTGTATTTAATGGTTCTTGGATATTCTTTACACTCATAAAGCCAGTGAGTCAACCAGATTTGCTCTGCTCAATGAGAACTGTGGCACAGTAGCACAGCGGTAGAGCTGCTGGCTTATAGCACCAGAGACCCAGGTTTGATCCTGACAATGAGTGCTGTCTGTGCGGAGTTTCTATGTGCTCCCTGTGACTGTGGGTTTTCCCTAGGTGCTCCGGTTTCCTCTCACATTCTAAAGACATGCATAGGTGATCGATGGTTGGCATGGATTCAATGCATTCAATTCTGCACAGCATCTCTACTCCAAACTAAATTAAACTTTTGATGTTTTGCTGATCAGTGGTTTGAGAATCCAAGAGTGTGAAGACAGTGTCCCTCTGTCACAATTCTGTAAAAAATGTGGTACAATGGCACAGCTGGTAGAGCTGCACCAGAGACCTAGGTTTGATCCTGACTACAAATGCTGTCCCTTTAGAATTGTTTTAGGTTCTCCCCGTGACCACATGGGTGTCTTCCGGGTGCTCCGGTTGTCTCACACATCTCAAAGATGTATGGGTTTGTTGGTCAATCGGTCTCTATAAATTTATCCTAGCGTGTAAGGAGTGGATGTAAAAGTGGGATAATATAGAACTAGTGCAAACAGGTGATCAATGGTTGGCGTGGGCTCTGTGGACTGAAGAGCCTGTTTGTATGCTCTACCTTTCAATCAGTCAATAAACTGAACAGGCTTTGGCTGTTCTTTAGAAAACGGAAGATTGTAAACTAAAATAAATGGTTTCTTGGGGGTGGACATTGACCTTCGTGGGAGGAATGATAACCAGAGGCCACTAACATACGAAAAAAATTATGAATCCTGTTGATCACAATGCAGAACAAAGATTGGTTTAGGTGAACAAAATTGAAACATTTAAGGGATATGTAGATAAGACACAAGAACAAAAGATTGGAAGAAAATTTGTAATTAGCGCAGATCAAAAAGTGGAAGGAGATCTGTACAGAGCATAAACATCAGTATAAAGCTGATGGGCTGAATGGGCTGTTTTATGCTGTAAATGCCACATTATTGAATGGTTGTCAGGTAGGGACTCATCAGGCATTAGTTGTAATCAATACCCGAGCACAGAAATTGGTTTCAATGATTTCACACTGCAACAGGTGCTGGCTTTAGCCACTTGCCTTTGAAATAATTAAAATGTTTCAATTGTCAAGTATCATCTTTTACTCGAAATCTCGTTCAGAGATATTTGGCATTTTCTTTTGAGCTTAACTACAGATTTGGCACACAATCGCAACCTCTGTTATGCATTACAGATAAAAGAAAAAGATGAAAAACAAAGGGCATCCCCTTTATGAGCAAGCCTTGTCTTGGATCAAATGCAAAGTGTAATTAAGCATTTTTGGCAGTGTTTGAATTTGTCCCAAAAGAGTGGGAGGAAAGAAAATCTCCTGCAGAAAGAAAATTTCCCACAGAAAGTAATCCTCCTGCAGAAGGATTTTTCCTTCTGTGGAGAAAAATGATACACTGTTTTTGATGTACTGGTGGGAAAAAATATATTTTTAGTCAGCAATATGTAAGGGTCAGCAGCCATCTCACTCTTGTGAAAGTAAGCCGACAGAAATAAGTAGCGCAGACAGCCAATGTTCTCAATCACATTTGGCATCAAATGATCAAAGATGAATTTATCCCTTAACACAAATAAAACATAAATTTGTATTCGCATGGATTATTTTTACAGCCTCAGACCATTTCCAATGTGTTCCACAGTCAATTAGATATTTATGAAATGCTGTTGTTGTCAAACCAGTTTGCACATAGTCATCTCCCTCAGAGAAGCAGGGTAACAAATTGTTTCTGTTATGTTGGTTAATGACATGAGGGAAAATTCCCTTGCACTTTTTCAAGATCGAAGGGAAATTTTATAAGCAGACTTAGGCCAATGGTTAACATCTTGTCTGAAAGATGGTACATTTGTCAGAACAGCGTTTGTTCATAATTGTGGTGCTTTGTTAGGATGATTTTTGTGTGGCAGGGACCATCCCTCATATATGTTGAGAATGATTGCGGTGCTCAAACTACTAACCAGTAAACACAAATCAAAGTTCTCAGTAAACTGAGCCTCTCAGTGGCAATATATTATCAATTGGTAATATATTACCAATTGAGCCCCTGACATTATAGATAAAAAGAAAATCCTGGATAGCCAACAACCTTTAAAAAAATCAAATCAGCCCACATTTCACAGGGCAGAGTAGCACAGCGGTAGAGTTGCTGCCTTACAGCACCAGAGACCCGGTTCGATCCTGACTACGGGTGCTGTCTGTTCGAGGTTTGTAGGTTCTCCCCGTGACCATGTGGGTTTTTCCCGGGTGCACCGGTATCCTCCCATATTCTAAAAAGGTGCAGGTTTGTAGGCTAATTGGCTGCTGCAAATTGTCCCTATTGTGGGTTAGAACAAGTATACGGATGATCAATGGTCCGTGTGGACTCGGTGGGCTAAAGGGCCTGGTTGCATGCTGTGCCTCTAAACTAAACTAATTTAGGGGGCAGAGTGGGACTAAAATTACTGCTGCTTCTTCACAACTTCAGTGACCTGAGTTCGATCCTGATCTTGGGTATGCTGTCCGCATAGAACTTTGACTTGTCCTGGGCAATGTGCAGGTTTCCTCTGGCTGTTTCAGATTCAATACACAACAGACAATGGACAATAGTTGCAGGAGTAGGCAATTCGGACCTTCGAGCCAGCACCGCCATTCAACGTGATCATGGCTGATCATCCCCAATCAATACCCCATTCCTGCCTTCTCCCCATATCCCTTGACTCCGCTAGTTTTAAGAGCCCTATCTAGCTCTCTCTTGAAAGCATCCAGAGAACCCGCCTCCACCGCCCTCTGAGGCAGAGAATTCCACAGGCCCACCACTCTCTGTGAGAAAAAGTGTTTCCTTGATCCATTCTAAATGGCTTACTCCTTATTCTTAAACTGTGGCCCCTGGTTCTGGACTCCCCCAACACCGGGAAAATGTTTCCTGCCTCTAGCGTGTCCAAACCCTTAACAATCTTATGTTTCAATGAGATCCCCTCATCCTTCTAAACTCCAGAGTGTACAAGCCCAGCTGCTTGATTCTCTCAGCATATGACAGCCCCGCCATCCCGGGAATTAACCTTGTAAACCTTCTATTTCCATTGCCTCTAGTGTGGCTGGATGGTAGGAGAATCAGGAAACAAGTTGATTACCCTGTATGTGACAGAATATAGGTTACAGAGAAATAAGTAGGGGAATGGAACTGATGCATATGTTCCAAGAGCTGGCTTTCACTCGACACTAGCCTATGACAGAAGTCTCTGGAGTCTTTGAATTCATTGCCTTTTGACTTAGAGGCAAATTATGCACTTAAAAGGGCCCTGTTTGATATGGTGTGACCTCTGGTGTAATCCGATGCCCAAGCAAGTCATCACCAGTCTGCTGTGAATACAATATTTTGTATTAATCCTGTTGAATTTGCAGTTCAAATATTTTTGAAACTCCAGTTATCTGATGTAGGATGTTCTGAAGATAGAAGTGTAATAGCAACTAAAATGTAAAAATGTAAAAGTTAAATTATCAGCCAGGCCAGAGAGCACCAAAATATGTGGGATAACTTTTTTCTTTGTCAGTCATTAGCCCTCTGCTGAAAATTTCATACGTGGCCAACACCAAATCATTGCATATTTTCTGAAACAACCTTGTGCGTTTGTTGCTCTTTTCCTGGGTTCAGGGGTCTGTAGTGTTGGGGACCAGCATTTGGTCTGTAGTTGGAGGTGGACAGATGGATATGGAAAGGTTGGATTGACCAACAAGGCCACAATTTGTGATGGATGTAGGTTAAGTTGTGGGGTAATTGGGGACCAGGTAAAACAATGGATGTGAGCGAGGGTAGTGGATGGAGACGTGGGACATGGGCAATCTCAGGCTGACATGCTGGTGGTCAGTAAACTACTGGTGCAGGTGAGGGCATGAATAAAACTCAAGGAATTCACTGACATGGCAGGTATCCAAGTTCAATGCTGCACTGGGAATAAATGTTGCTCCAAGAGTCTCCAAGGGCAGGTGTTCCCAGAGGAAATTGCCTCGGGGTTACAAGTGTTGCTCCCACCTGGAGGAGTTCAGTATAAAGACCAGAGTGATGCAAAATGGTCATTACTGTGTTCCGCAGATGGAAGAAAAAGCTACTTTCAATTGCATAATGTGGGAAAATATGTAGCATTACAGTCAGATATATTGGCACAGGGCTTGTGAAGCAGCGTTCTGATGAGGAAATCTCAATGAAATATCGAGATGCCGCCGCATGTGTGCAACAAGAAGCTTCAATATATTCCATCACAGACACTACATGTTCCCTGCCACAGACAGAGGAAGCAGTCGCACGAAATGCCCAACAGATCAGTTAACGTATTGAAATGAAATACTGAATAAGGACCATTCATCAATGTTCTGATGTAGTAATTAATGGACAATTAAAAGTTGTTTTTAAATTTAAACGCCTTGCGCCGAATTCTTAAAGAGAACTGGTTACTTGATTTGATTTAAATTGAAAGCAGTGCCATCGAGACAGTGGCCGTTGGTGCCTGTGGTTGTCACGGAAACAGTGTAATTTATGGGTCTAGTTTGGCCAGAAGGGCACTGAAAACAGTAAAGTTTACATAGTATCCATGTTAAATTCAGCCTGAACAACCACAGGAAATGGGAAATGCTTGACATGAAGAGGTGAGAGCAGGTTTCAGCTCTGCTGGGGTTTCATTGTCAAACACACTGGCACTGCAGTAATGAAATTCTTACTTGCTGCAGCTTCAACAGGCGCATTAACTCAACAGCACAACAAATATAAAACCAACAATAATGCAGACCTGAGTCCCAAGGAACTACAAATGCTTATATCTTACATAGAACACAAAGTGCTGGACTAACTCAGTGGGTCAGGCAGAATTGCTGGAGGACATGGATAGGCAACATTTCAGATCTGGATACTTCTTCAGACTGATTGTGCCCATGCCTGGAAGATCAGAATGAATGAATGCCTTTTTATTGTCACTATACACATGTACAGTGAGATTAAAAACTGCTCCTACTCAGTGCAAAAACAAGACAAAAAGGGGGGGGGGGATAAGATGCACAGTTTCTGCAGCGCTATATACATATCTACAAAAAGACAATGGATAAATAGAATGGATAATAGGATTCCTATATCCAGTATGGGTTACAGTTACAGTACAAATTACAGTAGGTGGATAGATGAAAGTCCGGGGGTTAGGCTGTGAAGTCAATGCATGTGTGAGTTCAGGGAGATGATGGATTTTGGAAAGAAACTGTTCTTGAGTCTATTTGTCCTTGTGCTGATGCACCTATAGCGCCTCCCTGAGGGTAGCAGGTTGAACAGGCCAAATGCAGGATGGGAGCTGTCCTTGATAATGTTCTTCGCCCTGCTGAGGCAGCGGGAGGTGTAAATGTCCATCAGAGAGGGGAGAGGGCAGCCGATGATCTTCTGTGCTGCCCTGACTACCCTCTGAAGCCTCTCCCTGTCTGCCATGGTGCAGCTGCCGTACCATGCTGTAATGCAGTATGTCAACAGGCTCTCAATGGACGAGCGGTAGAAGGTCAGCAGCAGGTTGGAGTCTAGGTTGTGCTTCCTGAGGACCCTCAGGAAGTGCAGCCGCTGCTGAGCCTTCTTGATGACCGCTGTGATGTTGTCTGTCCAGGAGATGTCAGCGGAGATGAGGACACCGAGAAACCGGAAGGTGTGGACCCCTATCCACATACTCGCCGTTGATGTATAAGGGGGCTAAGTCGGTGCTGTGCTTCCTGAAGTCGACAATGAGCTCTTTGGTTTTCTTGGTGTTCAGAGCCAGGTTGTTTTCTGAGCACCAGGCTGTCAACTTCAGGACTTCCTCTCTGTAGGCTGCCTCATCTCCCCTTGAGATGAGTCCGACTACTGTAGTGTCGTCAGCAAACTTGACGATTCGGTTGTTGTTGTGGGCCGGACTACAGCCGTGGGTGTAGAGACAGTATAGGAGGGGGCTTAGCACACAGCCCTGCGGGGAGCCGGTACTCAACATGCGAGTGGAGGAGAGGTGAGGGCCGAGTCTCACAGTCTGGGGCCGGTTGGTGAGGAAAGATAAATTGTGTCCATAATTTATATTAGGACAGTTTAGTTTAGTTTAGTGATAGTGTGAAAACAGGCCCTTTGGCCCACCGAGTCCATGTCGACAAGCGATCCCCGTGCCCTCACACTATCTTACACACACTAGGGACAATTGAGAGTTTCCGCAAGCCAATTAGCCGACAAGTTTGTATGTCATTTGAGTGTGGGAGGAAACCGGATCACCTGGAGAAAATCCACGCAGGCAGAACATACAAACACTGCACAGCCAGACCCCATAGTTAGGATTGAAGCCAGGTCTCTGGCGCTGGAAGGCAGCCACTGTGACACCATAAATTGTCAGTTTTAGTTTAGTTTATTGTGATATGTACCACGTTGGAGTGAAAAGCTTTTGTTGTGTGCTAACCAGTATACAGAAAAACAAATCATGATTACAATCGAGCCTTTTACAGTGTATAAATACATGATAAGGGAATAACGTTTAGTGCACGGTAAAGCCAACAAAGTTCGATCAAGGATGGTCTGAGGGTCACCATTGTGATAGATAGTAGTTCAGGACTGCTCTCTAGTTGTGGTAGAGTGATCCAGTTGCCTGATAACAGCTGGGAAGAAACTGTTCCTGTAGCTGGAGGTGTGCGTTTTCACACTTCTATACCTTTTGCCTGATGGGAGAGGGGAGAAGAGGGAGTGGCCAGGGTGCAACTCGACCTTGATTTGCTGCTGGCCTTGCTGAAGCAGCCTGAGGAATAAACAGTCAATAGAAGGGAGGTTGGTTAGTGTGATGGTCTGGACTGCGTCCACAATTGGTTGCAATTTCTCGAGGCCTTGGATGGAGTTGTTCCCAAACCAAGCTGTGATGCATCCTGATAAATGTTGGAGGATAAATGCAGCCCAGTCAATCACTGCCCAGACAGCTGAATTCCCATCAAATGCAAATTCAACCAATGGAATGCATCTCTGAAAGGGTGAACAAGAATATTTTGTTATGGAAGAATGAGTAGTTATACTACAAGCACATATTCAATGAATGGGAAGCAAGATTAGAGACAATTGTAAATGTTAATATGCTTTAAGATATAATCTTTAGGATAGGTGACACTGCAGCTAAATTACTAGAATAATAAGTTAGAAGATTTAACAATTGTAAATTCAAATCCAACCATAGTTATAAAATTTTAATTCAATTACTTAGACAATCTGGAATTCAGAACAATAACAAAACTTGTGAAATGTGTGAATTCCTTGATTTCATCAGGCCCTCATCTCCACCATCACTCCACTGATATCCAGTGTGTCACTAATACTTTGGGGCAGCCCAGTGGAGCGAACTTGACACGGGTGCTTTCTGTACGGAATTTGTACATTCTCCCCCTGACCATATGAGTTTCCTCCTACACACCAAAGACATTCAGGTTTGTTGATTAATTGGCTTTGTATAATTGTAAATTGTCCCTAGTGTGGAGGATAGTGTTAGTGTGCTGGATCTCTGGTCGGCACAGATTAGGTGCAAAACCACATTAAAACAGAATACAGACAGAACTGGATGGAATACATGATATTGTCCTTTGATCCAAATTTGGAGACGAAATGTTACTCCTGACCAGGCCAGCCTCACCAAATCCTCCTCACAAACAGATGGAGCCTGAATTCAGAGACAAGCAACAGCCTATAGTTGTATTCCACAGAATCCTCCTTTCTGTCCATTCAGCAAGACAGACATATTTGGTCCCATGAAGTCTGATGGCATCAGGTCAAACAAGAGTAATTAACTCTCCTCCTGATGGTCACTTACAATCCTCCTCTGTGCTCTCAACCCCCCCCCCCCCCCCCCCCCCCCTCCATGGACACCACAGAAAGAAGCACAGGATGCCAAATGTACTCAGGGTGGGAGTCTTGAATGTTCATCACCAAGAATGGTCTGGTAGCTCTACCACTTGATCATTACCCGAAGGACATAGCTGCCAAACTGTGTCTGTGTTAGCAGTGAGTGATGAATAAAGTATCTCTTCCAAATGAATTTACTTGGTGTAGATATATCAGGTACACAGTAAGAAGAGCTACAACAACGTCTTTGTGGAGACAAGTTCCCTTCTTCACACCGAGGACAGCATTTATTATGTTCTGTAACACTATCATTGTGTGCATGGATTAGACTCAAGGAAAATCCAGCTTTTTAAAATTCAGAATCCCTGGGTACAGTGGGTCATCAGCAGTAGAAATGTGCATTACCATAATCTGTAATGTCATTGCCTTGCATCTCCCTCATTCTACATTAGAACCTGACCTGGGTCAATGAGGAATGCAGTAGGGCATGCTGCAAGCACAGCAAGCATACCTGGAAATGCAAGCAACACAGCAAGCAACCCAGCAAAGATGCTACAGCAAAAGCAAAACGCAGCTGAACCAACGGATCCAATCAAAGTTATCCAGTTCTTCCACATCGAGTTCTGAATCATGGCACACACTGAGTGCAAAAGAGAAGACTGATGCATTCACAACTATCTTCACCCAAACTGTTATCTCCTTTCAGAGATCCATCACAGAAATCAGCCTTCAGCCAAGTTGATTCAATCCACAAGTCACCAAGAAATGCCTGGAGCCCTGGGGCCAGACAAGAACTTTTATGAGTGCCTTGTGCTCCATAAGTGGTCTTATCTCTAGTTAACCTGTTCCCTTACATTCATAATAGTGGTATCTATCCAACAGCTAAATATCACCTGGTGTCTACTCTCAATCAGGAAAATGATGGGAGGTTTTATCAGTAATACCATAAAGAAGCACTTACTCACCAATAACCTGTTTATTGATGTTTAGTCTGATTTTTCTAACACGGATTACATCACTGCTTTGATTAAAGTGGACCAAATAGCTGGATGCCGGAATTCAGAGTAATTGCTCATTATTCCAAGACTGTATTTAACTGAATGTGATAGCATAGAGCCCTCTAAAACTAAAGTCATTGTGCACCAAGGAGAAACCATTACAATGGTGGGGGTGTTTAAGAAGGAACTGCAAATGCTCGAAAATCGAAGGTAGACAAAAGTGCTGGAGAAACTCAGCAGGTGAGGCAGCATCTACGGAGCGAAGGAAATAGGCAACATTTCGAGCTGAAACCCTTCTTCAGACTGAGTTGTGGGGGTCATGTTTACACAAAGGAAGATAGATGTAACAGTTGAGGTGAAGGATACCCTCTCTCCTCTCTTAGAGGAGATTTGATGAAGGCACGATTAAGATTAATTCCGAATAGATTTAAAAAAACAGAAAAAGTTTCTGGAATGGACACGATGGGCTATATGGCATACTCTGATGGTGGAGAGAGTCAAAAACTTCATTTTCCTGGGCGTGCATATTTTCGAAGATCTTTGCTGGACCCAGCACACTGATGCAATTATAAGGAAAACACGTCAGTGCCTCTACTTCCTGAGAAGAAGACGGAGATTCGGTATGTCAAAGAGGATTTTCTTGAACTTCTGCAGGTGCACAGTAGAGAGCAAACTGACTGGTTGCATCGTGGGCTGGTTCGGCAACTTGAACATCCGGGAGTGGAAAAGACTGCAAAAAGTTGTGAACACTGCCCAGTCCATCACTGGCTTTGACCCACCGTCGAAGGGATTTATCAGAGTCGCTGCTTCAAAAAGGCAGCCAATATCACCAGAACCCACACCATCCTGGCCTCACAGTCATTTCACCCCTGCCATCGGGAAGAAGGTAGAGGAGCCTGAAAACTATCTTTCAGGTTCAGGAAAAGCTTCTCTTGACTCTTGATAAACAAATCTGTGCTTTTATGAACTGCAGAAGGATTGGTTAGGAAAGAGACTGGCTTTAAGGGCAGGGTGGACTTACCTGAAAGCTGGACTCATAATTGTGACAAAGAAAGATGGATTAGCTTGTTGAACATTGAGCCGCAGATGATATTGTTCAGGCCTGTATTCTTGTCATAGCTCTCCACAGTTGTATCACTATCACATATAGTCATTTTATTTTATTAGAAGTAAGTACAGGAATATGGCACTAAGTTGCCTAATATATATTGACATGTTGCATTTTATGTACAGCTTCTTTTTTTATATCTAAAAAGAAAAAGAGAGAATAGATAATAAAAGATAGAGAAACGTGTTATATATAGTGCGTGAAAAGGTGAAAGAAGAAAGTTGAAAAAAATAAAGAAAAAGAGTAGAATGTAAGAGATTAAGGAGATCTTTATTGATATTCTTGACCATCCCTCACCCAATCCTGAAACAGTTAGCTTCTACGATTTTGTTGCACCATATGCTTCCAAGAAATCGACAAATGGAGACCAACTCATTCAGAATTGGTCTGATTTATCTATTAGGAGGAATCGCATTTCCTCAAGATGTGCGGTGTCCAACATGTTTGAAATCCACACTTTAAGCATTGGTATGGATGTATTTTTCCAAAAGTTAAGTATAAGTTTTTTTGCCGTTATTAACCCATTTTGAGATGAGTTCAATTTATTCCCATCTTCCATTGCTCCAAATATAATCATTTCAGTATTTGGTTCCATTTTTATCTTGAATGCATGAGACAAAAGAGTGTGTTATATTTGCATTTTGGGATAGATATTTATCACAAATGGGGGAAGTATTTTAACAGAATTTATTCAATCTAGTTTTTTAATAATATAACCTATGTAAAATTTTTAATTGAATTAAATTATGCCTTACATTAATCGAACATTTGTGTATATATATCAAATACTTTTCCCATGTTTCCTTCGTAATTTTTATCATTAATTCTCGTTCCCACTCTTCTCTGTGCCTCTGTTGATGGTAAGTATATTTAAAATACTATTATATAAATATGATATTAATTTCTGTGAGTCAGCCTTAATATTCATTGCTTCTTCCAGTGGATCTAAAGTTATGTTTTGATATCTTTGTGTGCATTTCTTCATGAAGTTGCAGATCTGGAGATATTTAAAATATTGGTTAAATTTCAGTTTAAATTTTAATTGTAATTATTGGAATGATAACAGATTTCCCACTTCATACATATCACCGGTCCTTGTAATTCCCATTCTTTCCCATTGATTATATGTTTTATCAATAAGGGATGGTTTAAATGAAGGATTATTCACTATTGGCATTAACAATGATAGGTTTCTTAATTTTAAGGATGTTTATTTGTTTCCAAATTCTTATTGTGTCATGTATAATTGGGTTATTCTTATATATTGTGTTGATCAGTTTTATCGGAGAGAAGAGGATCGCTCCTATGTTACAAGGAGAACAGTCCTCTTTCTCAATTCTTATCCATTCTGTCTGTTGGGTAGAACTGTCCAACCAGTAAATTATATTCTTAATATGCACTGCCCAATAATAATACAAAACGTTCGGAAGTGAAAGTCCCCCCAACGTTTTTTGGTTTGCACAAGTGTTTTCTTTGAATTCTGTGTGATCTATAGTTCCAGATAAAATTGGTAATATTAGAGTCTAGTTTTTTTTTTAAAGTTTTTTGGTATATATAATGGTATAGATTGAAATGGGTATAATATTTGTTCTAAAAAGATAATTTTTATAGCATTTATTCTGCCTGTTAATGATAACGGAAGTGTTTTCCAGAATTTAATCAACGCATTGAGTTTATTTAATAAAGGCATAAAATTAGCATTAAATAATGCTTTGTATTTTCTGGTAATTTGAATACCCAAATACTTAAATTTTCAGTTGCAATTTTAAAGGGGAATTTTAATAGTTGTGTAGATTCTTGAGGTTTTCACGTCATGATTTCACTTTTATTCCAATTTATTCTATATCCCGAAAAAGAACCAAATTCCTCTATTAAATTTAATAAGTTTGGTATGCTCGTTTGTGAAATTGTAATGTATAAAAGTATATCGCCTGCATATAATGACATTTTATTATTTGAGTCCCTAGTATTATATCCCTGAATATTCAGATGAATTCTTATACTTTCAGCCAGGGGCTCTATCATAAGGGCAAATAGCAGAGATGATAAAGCACATCCCTGCCTATTGCCCATCAATAATTGAAATTTTGGAGATAACATATTATTGGTTAATATGTTATCATGATAAACCGTCGGTTTATCATATAATAATTTTACCCATACAATAAAATTCTCTCCCATATTACATTTTTGCAATATTTTATATAAATAACTGCCACGCTACCTGATCAAATGCTTTCTTTGCGTCCAGAGAAACAATTCATATATATCCTTCCTCCGTTTAATCTGAGTACATTATATTAAACAGGCATCTCAACTTATTAAATGAATGTCTTTTGGGTATAAACCCTATTTGATCAGGATTTATCAATTTAATAATATATTTCCCTGACCAGTCTGAAGAAGGGTCTCCTCCCGAAACGTCGCCTATCTCCTTCGCTCCTTAGATGCTGCTGCACCTGCTGAGTTTCTCCAGCTTTTTGTGTAACCCTACTAATATATTTACTCAATCTTCTTGCTAAGGTCTTTGCTAACATTTTCTGATCTGTATTTAAAAGTGATATGAACCCGGTTCATCTAAATCTTTATCTTTTTTTGGTATAAGTGTAATAGTCGATTCAGCTAATGTTTCTGGTAATTTATTTTCTTTAAAGGCATGAGTATATAAATTAAGTAAGTGAGGAGCCGTTATCTCGTGAAATCTTTTATAAAATTTGTTACTAAAACCATCTGGTCCAGGCGTCTTACCATTTTTCAACGATTTTATTGTTTCACCTATTTCTTCAAGTGTGAGCTCCTAATTCCTCGTGTTCCGAAAGGTCAAGTTTTGGAAGATTATAGCTATCTAAAAAATTTATAATTTTACTATCTTCTATTTTAGTTTTAGATGTATACAAATGTTGATAAAATTGAGCAAATCTATTGTTTATATCCTTAGATAATGTTAGTAATTCACCTTTCTCTGATTTAATTTTAGTGATAGTGTTTTCCTTTTCTTGTTTTTTCAATTGACGAGCTAAGAGTTTATGTGACTTGTCACCAAATTCGAAATATTCCTGTTTGTGATTTGGAATAATCTTATTACTCTTGCCGATAAAATTCGATTAAGTTTAAATTTCAATAGTATTATCTTATTATGTTTATCTGTAGTTGGATCGTTGGCATTATCTAACTCTAATTGTCTAATTTCTTGTTCTAGCATCTGTTGTTCTGTCTTATTCTTTTTATTTTGAAAAAATTGATATGAGATTATAACTCCTCTGATAAATGCCTTGAAAGTTTCCCATAATTGAGAAGGTGAAATACCTGGTGTTTCATTTGTCTCAAAAAAAATTTCATTTGTTGTTTTAAATATTTATAACCTTGTGGGTCATTTAGAATTTGTGTGTTAAACCTCCAGAAATATTTTTTACCCTCAAATTTTAATAGAAAAATCAACGGAGAATGATCGGAAATAATACTGGTGTGGTATGAAGGGTCAATTGTATATGGAATTAATTTTGTATCCACTAAAAAATAATCAATTCGTGAATAGGTTTTATGTACCAATGAGTAAAACAAATATTCTCTTCCAGTTGGATTAGCAGTTCTCCATACATCTATTATAATAGTATTTTTTATATATGTATTTAGAAGTTCACTGTCCCACTTAGGCAACATTTTAGGCGAGTGCAGGATACTCTGCTTGTATGCAGTTAATAATAAGAGGATGTTGTGCTATGTGCCAGAGAGAAAACAGTAGCTGAATTGTGCTTCATTAAAACGGAGTGAGTTCCAGAAAGCTTGTGTTTTCAACGATTAAATTTATTGTATTTGTGACATTCCGGTCATAAAGGTTTACAATCCTTCAAAGGGTGAGTGGCGAAAGATGTACGCTGGTGGTCTCTGGTGAGTCGCCTTCATGGTTGCGAGGTGTTCCCGCATTCTGGGAACTAGTCGCGGCCTCAGTATAGTCGCCGTAAATTTTTCAACATGTTGGTCGCCATGGAGAAAATCGATAATCCTGTAGTCATAGGTGCAGTTGTAGATGGGTCGCCATGTAGTTGTAGGTAGTTGAGGTAGTCGTTGGTAGTTTTAGTTAATCGCCTTTGATGACTGAGCATTTTCATTGACTCATTGGGAAAAAAAACGTAAGCACGAGTTTTCAAACCAAGGAGAACCGACTGGTAATGTAAATGCCTGCCAAACTTCACAGCGGTGTATCTCTGGCTTATTAAAAGTTGTCTGGCTTCATAAAAGTGTCTCCACTCCTTCTCCCCCCATCTCCACCCCCCTCTCTTTTAAAGGACTTACTGTACACTGTGCTAGCCGTCTTAACCTTCTTGTTCATCGCGGTGCATGTCTGTATCACCTTGGCTTACACTGTGTGAATTTCAGACAGCGCTCCCCCACTTTCCCTGGCCCCTGCCTTTGTGATGTGTGTGTGTGTGTGTGTGTGTGTGTGTGTGTGTGTGTGTGTGTGTGTGTGTGTGTGTGTGTGTGTGTGTGTGCGTGCGTGCGTGCGTGCGTGCGTGCGTGCGTGTGTGTGTGTGTGTTCCAGTTCCCGGTTTTTCAGGCGAGTGCCGCGAACCTGGCAGTTGCCAGCAGTCCACTGAAGAATCGCCTAAGTGGGACAGGCCCTTCAGAGGTGTGCTGACTACTTGCAGATGATTATACATTGTTCAGATAACGAAGCAACCCATAGCCACCTGCAGCAAGACTTGGAGAATATCCAGGCGAGGGTTGAGAAGCAGCAATCACTCCACACAAGTGTCAGGCAATGACTGTCTCCCGCAAGAGATTACCTGACCCCCTCCCACCCCCATTTCCTGGACACTCATTTGTACTACCGATGTGAAATCTCCCACCGTCAGCATCTACTGGATCACCATGAAGTAAACATTCAACTGCTGACAAGAGGTCATAGCAAGAGCAATTCTGCAGTGAACTGCACAGAAACTCCATCACCTACACAACATAATAGGCCCCACAGCGTCCAATGTCCAAATCATTCAGCTCAATCAGCAACTGCCTCACCAGGCTACATATTGACCTGTTTTACCACCAGTTCATGTTGCCTGCAACATGTGCCATCTGCATGGTGCGTTGTGGCAGCTTTAAGATTCTTTGGCAGCATCCTCCAACCCTGCAATATTCACCGACTACAAGGATGACAACAAAAGCAGTTTACATTTTAATGTAGTACAACACTCGTAGTTGCATCACAAGAGCATTCACAAACATATGTTGACACTAAGCACATAAGGTGATTGTTCAAAAATATCATGATTTACAATTTTCTTTTCAAGGGAAAGAGAGAGGAGAGGTGAAAGGTTTGGAAAGTAATTTCAAAGCTTTGAAATCTGAAGGCACAGGTGCTAGTGATGGATTGATTAAATCAAGGGTGTGGAAGAGGTCATCATTGAAGTGCATAAAATTTGAACAGTGCTAGAGTGGAAGATATTACAGAGTTAGGAAGCGATGAGGGCCCACAAGGGAATGCGAGGACAAGGAAAATAATTTTAAAATTGACGTGTGGATAAACCAGGAACCGAGCTAAGTTATTAAGCAGGAGGTGATGAGTGATCATGGTACATGTTAAGATATGAAGAGCAGAGTTTTGAAAGGCAATAACCACTGTTGTAGGAAGACACTGCTGCCTGCCAAATTCTCCTTGAGATGGGAGAAAAATATCCATTTGTCATCACAAATGTCCTCGTTCTTCAGAGAACGGGGTTTCCCTTCCCCAGTCATCACAAATGTCCTCGTTCTTCAGAGAACGGGGTTTCCCCTCCCCCACTATAGATGAGGCTCGCACCAGGGTCTCCTCCATACCCCGCAACACTGCCCTCTCTCTCCATTCCCCCACTCACAACAAGGGCCGAGTCCCCCTGGTCCTCACCTTTCACCCCACCAGCCAGGGCATACAACAGATAGTCCTCCGCCAGTTTCGCCACCTCCACCGTGACCCCTCCACTCGCCATATCTTCCCATCTCCCCCCCTGTCTGCCTTCCGCAAAGACCGCTCCCTCCGCAACTCCCTTGTCAATTCTTCCCTTCCCTCCTGCTCCACTCCTTCCCCGGGCACTTTCCCTTGCAACCGCAAGAGATGCTACACTTGTCCCTTCACCTCCCCCATCCACTCCTCTCAGGGACTCAAGCAGTCATTCCAAGTCCGACAGAGGTTCACCTGCACCTCCTCCAACCTCATCTACTGCATCCGTTGCTCCAGATGCCAGCTGATCTACATCGGTGAGACCAAGCGGAGGCTGGGCGATCGTTTCGCCGAACACCTCCGCTCGGTCCGCAATAACCAACCCGACCTCCCGGTGGCTCAGCACTTCAACTCCCCTTCCCATTCCGTATCCAACCTCTCGGTCCTGGGCTTCCTCCACGGCCAGAGTGAGCAACACCGCAAGTTGGAGGAACAGCACCTCATATTCCGCTTGGGGAGTCTGCATCCTCTGGGCTTAGACATTGAATTTTCTCAATTCTGTTAACCCAGACTGCCCCCTCCCCTCCCCACCTCTCCCTCAGCCCTCGGGCCCTGACATTCCTTCTCCATCTCCCCCCCCCACCCCAGTCGCACTAGCTTCTCATTTTCACACCACAAACAGCTTACAATGGCCTGTTTCCTTTATCATCAATACTTTTTTGCATATCTTTCATTCATTGTTCTTTATCTCTCCACATCACTGTTTATATCTCTCGTTTCCCTGATCCCTGACCAGTCTGAAGAAGGATCTCGACCCGAAACGTCGCCTATCTCCTTCCCTCCTTAGATGCTGCTGCACCCGCTGAGTTTCTCCAGCTTTTTGTGTAACCCCCGAAAAAATATCCAAACTCAGGTTTATATTGCTTAAGAAGGTGGAAAAATTGCTGGAGAAACTCAACAGGTGAGGCAGCAGCTATGGAGCGAAGGAAATAAGCAACGTTTCGGTTCAAAACCCTTCTATAGACTGAGGTGAGGGTGGGGGGGGGGGGGTGCGGGAAGAAGAAAGGAAGAGGTGGTGCCAATGGGCTGATGGAGAGCTGAGAAGGGGAGGAGAAAGTATGGACTACCTGAAATTAGAGGTCAGTGTCCATACTGCTGGGGTGCAAACTGCCCAAGCAAAATATGAGGTGCTGCTCCTCCAATTTACAGTGGTCCTCACTCTGGCCATGGAGGAGGCCCAGGACAGAAAGGTCAGATTCAGAATGGGAGGGGGAGTTGAAATGTTGAGCCACCGGGAGATCAGGTTGGTTATTGCGAACCGAGTGGAGGTGTTCGGTGAAGCGATCGCCAAGCCTACGCTTGGTCTCACCAATGTAGAGCAGCTGACATCTAGAGCAGCAGATGCAATCGAGGAGGAGTTTGGAGGAGGTGCAGGTGAACCTTTGCCGCACTTGGGTCCTTGAGTTGAGTCATGGGGGGAGGTAAAGTGACAAGTGTAGCATTTCCTACGGTTGCAAGGGAAAGTTCCTGGAGAGGGGATGGGAAGGGACAAATTGACCAGGGAGTTACGGAGGGAACGGTCTCTGCGGGAAGGCAGACAGGGGAGAAGATGGGAAGATGCGGCAAGTGGTGGGATCACGTTGGAGGAGGTGAAAATGTCGGAGGATTATTTGTTGTATGTGACGGATGGTAGGGTGGAAGGTGAGGACAAGGCGGACTCTGCCCTTATTACGAGTGGGGGGATGGGGAGTGAGAGCAGAGTCACAGGGTATAGAAGAGACCCTGGTGAGAGCCCCATCTATAGTAGCAGAGGGGAACCCCCGTTCCCTGAAGAATGAGGACATCCCCGATGCCCTGGTGTGGAACACCTCATTCTGGGTGCAGATGCGGTGTAGACGGAGGAATTGGGAGCAGGGGATGGAGTCCTTGCAGGAAGCAGGGTGGGAAGAAGTGTAGTCTAGATAGCCATGGGAGTCAGTGGGTTTATAGTGGATGTCGGTCAGTAGTCTGTTACCTGCGATGGAGATAGTGAGGTCAAGAAATCGTAGGGAAATGTCGGAAATGGTCCAGGTGTATTTGAGTGCCAGATTGAAGTTAGTGGTGAAATGGATGAAGTCAGTGAGTTGTGTGTGGGTGCAGGAGGTGGCACTATTGCAGTCGTCGATATAGTGGAGGTAGAGTTTGGGGATACGGCCACGGTACGCCTCGAACAAGGATTGTTCGACGTGCCCTACAAAGAGGCAGGCATTGCTGGGGCCCATGTGCGTGAGCAAAGCTACACCTTGTATTTGGAGGAAATGGGAGGAGTCAGATGAAAATTTATTAAGGGTAAGGACACACTCCGCTAGGCGGAGGAGAATATCTGTAGACGGGGATTGGTTGGTTCTGTGGTCGAGGACAAAACAGAGGGCTTTGAGACCCTCCTGGTGGGGGATGGAGGTGTAGAGTGACAGGACATCCATGGTGAAGATGAATGAATGGGGGCCTGGAAAATGGAAGTCCTGGAGTTGGCAAAGAGCGTGTGAGCTGTCTTGAACATAGGTAGGGAGGGATTTAACCAGGGTGGATAGGATGGAGTTGAGGTATGTGGAAATAAGCTCGGTAGGAAACGAACAGGTACAAACAATGGGTCTGCCAGGACACTCACGTTTGTGGATTTTGGTGAGAAAGTAAAATAGGGCTGTGCTGGGCTGGGGTACGATGAGGTTGGAGGCTTGAGAGGGCAGGGAGCCGATGAAGTCAGTGATGGTGCTGGAGATAGAGGCCTGGTGCTCGTCTGTGGGGCCATGCTCCAAGGATAAGTAGGAGGAGGTGTCTGAGAGTTGGCGTGTCGCCTCAGCCTTGTCGAGATCAGCGCACCGGACTACCAAGGGTACCTCCCTTGTCGGCAGGTTTGATCACCCAGTCGGGGTTGTTGCAGAGTGAGTGGAGAGCTGTATGTTCACGGGTGGAGAGGATAGAGTGAGACAGGGGAGTGTAGAAGTTGATGTCCCGCCGGCAGGTCAATGAGTTCCGTGCCCGCCATGATGTGGAGCTCTTCTTCCGTCGCCTCCGCCTCAAAGCGTTTTTCCATGGGTAGGAGTCCTCGCACCCCAGTGATGACCCCTTCTCCCATCTCCAACGGACCCCCTCCTCTTGGACTCCTCCAAATGGCCTACTAGCGGCCTTAGACCTTTTTATTTTAAACTGCCGGCGGGACATCAACCGCCTCAACTTCTCCACCTTTCCCTCCCTGAACATACAGCCCTCTGCTCACTCTGCAGCTACTCTACTTCGCCAAACATCTCTGCTCGGTTCATAATAACCAACCTGATCTCCCGGTGGCTCAGCACTTCAACTCCCCCTCCCATTCCAAATCCGACCTTTCTGTCCTGGGATTCCTCCATGGCCTGAGTGAGGACCACCGTAAATTGAAGGAGCAGCACCTCATGATTCACTTGGGCAGTTTGCACTCCAGTAGTAGAAACAGAGAAACATAGAAACATAGAAAATAGGTGCAGGAGTAGGCCATTCGGCCCTTCAAGCCTGCACTGCCATTCAATATGATCATGGCTGATCATCCAACTCAGTATCCTGTACCTGCCTTCTCCCCATACCCCCTGATCCCATTAGCCACAAGGGCCACATCTAACTCCCTCTTAAATATAGCCAACAAACTGGCCTCAACTACCTTCTGTGGCAGAGAATTCCACAGATTCACCACTCTCTGTGTGAAAAATGATTTTCTCATCTCGGTCCTAAAAGACTTCCCCCTTATCCTTAAACAGTGGCCCCTTGTCCTGGACTTCCCCAACATCGGGAACAATCTTCCTGCATCTGGCCTGTCCAACCCCTTAAGAATTTTGTAAGTCTCTATGAGATCCCCCCTCAATCTTCTAAATTCCAGCGAGTACAAGCCGAGTCTATCCAGTCTTTCTTCATATGGAAGTCCTGCCATCCCAGGAATCAGTCTGGTGAACCTTCTCTGTACTCCCTCTATGGCAAGAATGTCTTTCCACAGATTAGGAGACCAAAACTGTACGCAATACTCCAGGCGTGGCCTCACCAAGACCCTGTACAACTGCAGTAGAACCTCCCTGCTCCTGTACTCAAATCCTTTTGCTATGAATGCCAACATACCATTCACTTTCTTCACTGCCTGCTGCACCTGCATGCCTACTTTCAATGACTTGTGTACCATGACACCCAGGTCTTGTTGCATCTCCCCATTTCCTAATCAGTCACCATTCAAATAATAGTCTACTTTCCTGTTTTTGCCAACAAAGTGGATAACCTCACATTTATCCACATTATACTGCATCTGCCATGCATTTGCCCACTCACCCAGCCTATCCAAGTCACCTTGCAGCCTCCTAGAATCCTCCTCACAGCTAACACTGCCCCCCCCCAGCTTCGTGTCATCCGCAAACTTCGAGATATTGCATTTAATTCCCTCATTAAAATCATTAATATATATTGTAAATAGCTGGGGTCCCAGTACTGAGCATTGCGGCACCCCACTAGTCACTGCCTGCCATCCTGAAAAGGTCCCGTTCACTCCTACTCTTTGCTTCCTGTCTGCCAGCCAGTTCTCTATCCACAGCAATACTGAACCGCCAATACCGTGTGCTTTAAGTACCGTATGAACATTGACTTCTCTAATTTCAGGTAGCCTCTACTTTCTCCTCCCCTTCTCAGCTCACCCATGCCCACTGGCTCCACCTCTTCCTTTCTTCTTCCCGCACCCCCCCCCCCCCCCATCCGCACATCAGTCTGAAGAAGGGTTTCAAGCCGAAACGTTGCCTATTTCCTTCGCTCCATAGATGCTGCCGTACCCACTGAGTTTCACCAGCATTTTTGTCTACCTCAGGTTTATATTGCTCCCCCTTTACAAATGTCAGATCAAACCCCTCACATTCCATCACAGGGAATGCAGTGGTTCAAGCAGAGGATCACCATCATATTCTGAAGAGAAATAAGCGTTCACCTCGGCAATGCTATATGCACCTTTGCAACGAACAAAAACCGGTAATAAAGTAGCACATGAGGCTTATTTGATGATCCGTGCAGATATCAATTTCAATACTTGAGATTTAAATTTAAAATAGTGATCCTGGATTTTGAATCCACATCCGAGTGAAATCTAATGTGCGAGAGTTCAATCTTTTGTTGTCTTTCCAAATGTTAATTCACTTTCTAAGCTCCTTACCCTTTAATGAACAAATCCACTGAATCAATTAATTCATATGTAAAAAAGAAAACCTGGAACATTAACCTTAATATAACGTTGAATGCAGTGCATGAAAACACATTATTGAAAAGTAAATTTGTGAGTGCACCCATGAACTTTTGTGAAATATTATGATTGTGCCTTAATCAATTTTTAATTGAACTTTGCATTCCACTTGCCTTTTTATTCTATACTGGCCACCTCATCTAGAACCTCCTTTATGCAGTTTAAATGAGTAGAGCATTCCTCCTGCTGTGACTAAACATATTTCCTACCATGAGATCCTGTGCTTATTTTAATTAATTTCTGCATATTTTAACTAAGGTCTTCTCACAGATTTTAGACTCAGGTGCTTCCAACCAAGCCTGTTCCCAGGTGCAGAGACAATGAAATGCATGTCTTGCAGACTGCTCCTGCTGCAACCTTTACGCATGTGTTACCTTTTACATGTACCAAATAGTTTTGTATTAAATACTGATGCAAGAATGAATTCAGGCATACAGTTACAAAATAATTACTGCACACTTTTTCTGGAGCAATCAAAGAGGTGCATCTGCAGAAGATGGACTGCAACTGCAAACGTCATTACTTCAAGACTACCTTATAAATAGAAATAAATAAATAAATAAATAAACAATCACAGCCACTCATGGTAAATCCTTCATAAAACAATTGTAGTAGTTAACTTTGGTAAAGTATCCTGCTTCCAAGCTCTGTGAGCCTTTGGTTGTAAGATATATCTGGATATAAATGTAAACACTAGATTTTCAAAAATGAACTTGCACCTGCTCCTGAACACTGATCAACAACTGAAACTGGCTCCCATTAACCAAGGTAGACACAAAATGCTGGCGTAACTCAGCAGGACAGGCATCATCTCTCGAGAGGAGTGAGTGACGTTTTGGGTTGAGACCCTTCTTCAGACCGATTAACCAGCACCTTCAATCTAAAATTCTCATGCACATCTTTCTATCTTTCCATCACGTTGTTCCTTCTCGATCTCTATATTCACTTCCAGTGCTCTGAAATCACTGAGATTGCCTCGTGTTTATTTATGAATTTAATCACTCCACTCTTTACACTGTAACTTCAACTTCCAGGGTCCTATCCCTTAAATTTCACAAAACCTCTCTATGTTTCTGCCTTTCTCAAAAGATTCACTGAAAGCGATGTGTTTAACAGTGATATGCTCATCGGCCCCCGATAAACTTGTGGTTTAATATAATATTTTTTGTTTGATAATTCTTCTGTGAATTATCATGGACAGTTGTTGATATTATATATCCCAGTATTTGGATGACTTCGATTTTACAGTTGAATGGTGGAGGCTGGCCAGGAATGTATTGATGAAGTTCTGACTAAAGATGATCTGAAGCAGGTCTAGAGTAGGATACTGTCGCAGAAATGAAAATAAACAGCACGAGAGGGTATGGATTTGAGGTCTGTCAAAATCCATGAAAATCATACTGTGTTTATGATAACCATCAACCAGAGATCCCCAGCCCACTGCTCTGATAATATTAAAACAAAGTACAGCGAGTTCCACGACCGAGCACAGTGTGCCTCAAAGCCAATGAAGGGTCTTTCAAATGTCATTGCTGTTAATATGTACGGGAACATTAAGATATATCAGATAGCCCATGCTGCTGGTGACAGATTAACTAATGCAATGCTTCCAGGTAAGTGAATGTACTGTAACATTACTTTTTTGAAGGACGTTTAATTAATAGGAAATTGGTAATCCTGCAACAATTGTTCGTTCCACGAAATCATCCCTTTTAGTGAGAAAAAATTACTGGAATACCTGTCAACCTAGAAAGCTAACAAAGGTTGACCAACAGCCACCAATTCATGTTGACAGCACAAAAATTTTCCAAATAAATATTTGAAAGGTGCAAAAGTATAGTGAAAATGGAATTTTAAACTTTCCCAACATTCTTCCAATGTGTAGAACCTGAAAGGGCTTACAAGTGATAAAGCTCCCAGATTTAGACTTTAGAGACACAGCGTGGAAACAGGCCTTTCAGCCCACTGAACCCTCACCATCCAGTGATCATCCCAAAGATTAACTATTCTACACACTAGGAACAATTTACAATTTTACTGAAGCCAATTAACCTACAAAACTGCACGTCCTTGGAGTGTGGGAGGAAACTCGAGCACTAGGAAGAAACCCACATGGTCACAAGAAGAATGTACAAACTCGGTACAGACGGCACCCGTAATCAGCAACATCCCGTAATCAGAGCATGCTGACCGGTTGCATCGTGATGAGGCTGGCAGCATCATCAAGGACCCACACCATCCTGGCCACACACTCATCTCCTTGGTACAGGAGCCTGAGGACTGCAACGACCAGGTTCAGGAATAGCTACTTCCCCACAGCCATCAGGCTATTAAACTTGGCTCGGTCAAAACTCCAAACATTAATACCCCTTTATTTGTTATTTGCACTTTATCAATTTATTTATTCATGTGTGTATTTACGTATATAATGGTATATGGACACACTGATCTGTTTTGTAGTCAATGCCTACTATGTTCTGTTCTGCAAAGCAAACAAACAATTTCATTGTCCAGACAGGGACACATGACAATAAACTGTTTTGACTCTTTGACTCATTGACATCCTTGATTATGCTGCTGGCCTTGCTGAGGTAGCGTGAGGTGTAGATGGAATCAATAGAAGGGAGGTTGGTTTGAGTAATGGCCTGAGCTGCGTCCACAATTAGTTGTAATTTCTTACGGTCCCAGATGGAGCTGTTTCCGAACCAAGCTATGATGCATCCTGATAAAATGCTTTATATGGTGCATCTGTAGAAGCTGGTGAGGTTTGTAGGAGACATGTCAAACTTCCTACGCCTTCTAAGGAAGTAGAGGCGTCGGTGTGCCTTCTTGGTTGTTGCTTCAATATGGGTGGTCTAGGAGAAGTTGTTGGTGATATTGACTCCGAGGAATCTGGAATTTTCGACCATCAATGCAAACCGGGGTATGATTACCGCTTTGCTTCCTGAAGTTGATCACTATCTCGTTTGTCTTGCTGATGTTGAGAGAAAGTTATTGTCTCGACACAAGGTTCTCAATCTCCTGCCTGTACTCGGTCTCATCATTATTTGATATCCGTTCCACAATGGTGGTGTCTTCTGCGAATTTGAAAATTGAATTAGATTTGCACATGATTGAGCAGTCGTGGGTGTACAAGGAGTAAAGAAGGGAGCTGAGAATCATGATAATATTAACGCCAAAGAACTGGAAGCTCTCAACCATTTTCATTCAGCACCATTAATGTTGATTGGGGCATGTACTCCACCATGCCTCCTGAAGTCTGACATCTTATTTTTGGTTTTAAAGCAAGAAAGATGGGTTATTCTAGAATGTAGTAATAAAATGGTGAGTAACATGGCCATGCTAACCATCATCTCCATAGAATATTAACCAAGAGCTTTTGAAAATCAACGTGGCAAAGCTAACTCTGTAATTACTGCAGCATCAACACAATTATCTCAGTTTACTGTTTGTTGCCTGACTGTTAAAGTCTAAGTGTAAATAAGTTGCAGGTTGAAACATATTGAAGGTGCATTGATGCTTTTTGTGTGTTCTTACTTAATTTATTTGTTCCATCCATGTGATCATTTCAGCATTTTCATTTTACCATATGGGACTAAGGTGGCTGAAAGCTGACTGTTGGTCCCCATTGTGATTAGGGAGAGACAGAGATGGCTCATTAGAGAGTTCAAACGGATGTTGAGAGGATAGAGAAAGTTTATGGGACCCGCAGAAAACCTATGGAGGTGAAAACCATAATTTTGTTGTCTCACGTCGCATAGTAAAGGTAGTAGCATCAAGCTGCCACAAACGACAATGTGATAACAATAGAGAAGTGGCTGGATGTTGCACTATGCCTTCCAAATTCATGGAGACTTACAGATTCTTGATCAGTAAGAGTATCAGGGATTATGGAGAGTAGGCAGGAGAATGGGGTCGAGAGGGAAATATAGATCAGCCATGATAGAATGGCAGAGTAGACATGATGGGTGAAGGCCTAATTATGCTCCTAGAACATATGAATTTAAGAATTATTCCATTAACATCAAAGATTACAATGTACCAACATGTTTTTATGGGGTCTTTTGCCCTGCAACCCTATTTCGATAATGTTGAATGAGGGATAAATGTTGACCAAAGAGAATGTCTCAGCTCAAGCTTACAACATTGCCTCAGAGTCTTATATTTATATCCAAGTGATGGTTAGGACCTTAGTCTAGCATCTCACCGCAGGAGGCAATCTTTGACAGTGCATCTGACTGGATTCTTGTTCTCGGATCGTCAGAAAAATTCTGGGATCCTCTGACTCAGAAGCAACTGTACAAACCGCTGGGCCGCACTGACACCCAATGGAGCCGAGCAAATAGGTGGAAATCATTTTGAAGGTGCACCATAGTGGAGTCCATCTGCTGCTGCCTTTGGCTCCATCAGTTATGGAATTCCTTATAAAGGCAACTTTCAAACGTTTTGCTCTTCTCTTTAACTCTGAAGCAGTGGAAATATTAGCATTACAATCTTTTGGGAATAATATTAATCTTGAATCTTCCAAGCAGTTCAAGAATACTGATGACCAGATACACACCAGCTGTCCTAGCCTATGCCATGACATTGATGATTAAAAAAGGCACAACTGGCATTTTTTTTTAAACCTTACTTCAAGTACATCATGCAGTTAGACCCAAACATCCTTTGTGAAAATAAATGTACCAACCACTATTCCTTCTGATGGAAAATCACAAGCTGCAGGCAGCTGAAAGAAAGGCTATTCTCCTGCTTGTCCACCACTTACCCGGTGAAGCTGCCAAGAAAGATTTGTCCTGAGACATTTATTACCCAAACGGAAGACACACAGAAGTGCTGATAAAATCATTGCACATTACAGATGGTTGTTTCAGAATATTCCTACTATCAATACCCCATAATATTAACGTAGCAATACATATTCCTAATCTATATTGACAGAATGTGGCCAAAGCTACTTTCTGTACAATTTAGTTCAATGTAAATATCAAGTGATGAAAACTCAAAGGTGGCATGAACACAGTGTTGCACACCTGTTATAGGAACCAATGTTTCATTCATCTGGACAATTAATGTTTATGAAGCAAACTAATATAATCTGTCGGAAATTCAAATGGGTTGATACTCAAGTGCTGACATTTCAAGGTTGATGTTCGCCCTGGTGCACAATCTGATGGATGTATGGAACTCAATTTGAATATTTGAACATTAATTAGTGAGACATTTCTGAACATGCTTTCCCAACCTCTCATTTATATTTAAAACTTGGACACAAGAATTGATTGAGAATGAAGGTTCTGCTTGAACTTGTTAACAAGAGAATCAATAACCAGAGATTGTTCTTAAGGCACAATTGCTAGTAACGCCATGAAGGCCAGAAAGAATCACTTCCGAAATTTGCAGCAATGCTGTGACATAAAATTGCGCTGCACATCTTACCATCTTCTTGCTCCGGGGACCAACAAGATATGGTGATATGTGAATACCAGTATGTTCATCAAGAATGATTAATTTAAGGATGGAAAAAATTTGAACTATAAAGAAAAATGTGTAATGAGCGATAAAAATGTTAACAGTTCCAACTCAGATCTTTCAGAGTTGAACATTCCAGTTAGCTAATTTTGACAAAAATTGATGTGACTAAAACAATGCACCTGCATTCTATTGCACAGAGCTCAGATAGGGACCCTGACCAGTTAGGATTTGGGTCTATTCCAGACACAAGAGCACAAAAATTGGATGGCTGTTCTGAGGGAGTGCTGGAATGGTGGATCAGCTATTATTCAAACGTAATGTAAAACCAAAGACCCATCTATTTGCCAACGTATATGGCAGAAGAGATTTCCCTCCCCACCTTATGAACTGCCACATGTATTGCCGTACATGCGTCGCCTTCCCCATAGCCAACAATGAACCAAGCTACATACCTTGATCATTACCTGCTGTTGTTTGTTGATCTGACGTTTTCATAATTGACCTTCCATATCTCTAGTTTCCCTCTCCCCTGACAGTCTGAAGAAGGGTCTTGACCTGATACCTCACCCATTCCTTCTCTCCAGGAAATGCTGCCTGTCTCACTGCATTACTCCAGCATTTTGTGTCTATATTCCATAGAAACAAGTATTTGGGAGACAAAGGATGGATTTGCCAGTTGCTGCAGGCAACTTCAGACTTGTGGGAACTCAGTCCATGGATGGATTTGCTACCTGCTAAGTGCTTGAGGTACAAATGTTTGTCAGCAATGAAACACTGCCGTAGCTCCAGGAGGACTTTATGTGTCATTGAGGATGTAGTCATTACCACATCAATGTTGCAAAAATGCATGAAAGGGAAATGGCTGCCAGGTTTCCAACATTCCAACCGTGACCACACATCAAATGGAAATCTTATGTACTTTATGTTTGCAAAGTCCTGAAAGTGACATTACAGGTTCTATATAAATGCAAATCTCTCTTAATATTGCTTAATTTATTGTCTTCGAAAGAGACAGCTCCGTTGTTAACACATTGTCCACATGATGCATTAAACCTGCACACATGAAAGAAGCACTGAAGCTGAGAAACTTTTCAAATCGGAAAGCATCCATTTGTGCTGACAGGCTCCATATTGAGAATTGCTTTCAGTACGTTCCTGCCTATTCAACTGACCGTGAATGATTCCATCGCTCTATTTGAAACAGAGTGAAGTTTTCCCCTGATGTCAGGAGCAATAAAATCTGATCTATTCTTCTTTGTTGAATATAAGGCATTTAGGTTCTAGACTTAGGTTCATATCCCCTGACCCCGCTATCTTTAAGAGCCCTATCTACTCTCTTGAAAGTATTCAGAGAACTGGCGTCCACTGCCCTCTGAGGCAGAGAATTCCACAGACTCACAACTCTGTGTGTGAAAAAGTGTTTCCTCATCTTGTGAGAAGACAAAGTTTGAGATCAGTGGCATACCTGGCCTAGAAAAACTCTCCACAAAGATTGTCTCTTGTTGTTACAAGAATGTTTGTGCAAGCTTATGCTCAACATCTCTTCATTAGGGTATCTAGCACACAGTTGTAATAATGTCATTGAGCTGGAGGAGCAGCCAATCACATTTTTTTTAAATCAGAGATAAGAACAAAAAGTAAAATTGCAGATTTAAAGATAGAAATGTGCACATATGATTGGGTACAACCTGAAATATTATAAATACATTTCTAAAAGAAAGAATCTAGTGTATTTTGAAATAGAGTATACTAAGTTGTAACTGTGAACTGCTACCATTAAAAAATAGATCAAATGATTGAATTATCAGATTATTTCACAATGAGTCATATTCCGACATAATTTGTGCAAGATATATTTCTCCATCTGCTCTCCAAACGTATATCCTTTCCCTATGATAACAGAGCCCAAGGCAAGATTTTTGCTACCTGTAGATCCATGTTGATCTGAATAAGCCACGTGCTTCTAACGTGGAGGACTCGCGAAGATTAGTTGATTTTTGAAATCACACTTGCGTTTTCAATTACAGCAAAATCTATCAGAATAAAGTTATGTTTTTGAGAAAGATCTTAAATGAAAGTGAATGGGGGCAAAAAATGAGTCTGTACCTCAAAGGTTAAAAGGTTTCAAAGGTATTTTATTGTCACATGTACCATACAGCCATACGAAAAAAAAGCAACAGGATACACAACTACATAAAAGTTAACATAAACATCCACCACAGTGGATTCCCCACATCCCTCAGTGTGAGGCAAATTCCAATCTTCTGCCTCTTTATTCTCCATCCGTCGGAGCAATCGAAGCTCCCGCAGGCAGTGGTCAAAGCACCCGCGTCGAGGTGGTCAAAACCCCCGCGTTGGGGCGATCGAAACTCCCACGTCGGGGCAGTTTGACCAGAGACCCCGAGCTCCCTGATGTTACTTTTGCAAGCACACAGGTTTAGATTTCCAAGGTCGATCTCTGGCAAAGGGATCGGGGGCACTGCAACGTTAAAATCCCTTAGGCTCCCCATGGTGGAGCTCTCAAAAGTCGGTCTCCAGCAAAGGCCATCAACTCCTCGATGTTAAGCCGAAGATACGATATGGAAAAAACAATCGCATTGCCGTTGGAGATCAGAAAAAGTTTCCCCCAACCCCCCCCCAACATAAAACAATGTAAAGAACACTAAAAACATACATACTATTAAAACACATACTATTAAAACACATAGAAGGAAGGGATAGACAGACTGTTGGCGAGGCAACCATTGCTGACGCCACCCGCTGTTCGGTGACCACTAATCTGAAATCAGAAAGGTTTCAGAAAATGTTCCCTGGGTATAATATTAAGGATAAGAGGAAAAGGAGGAAGATGCACAATAGTCAGAAAAATGTGTGGTCGAAGGCATTATCAGGCTGGAGGAGTTGGTTGGAGAAGTGTGGTGAGATGCAAAAGGACAGGGTTAAATGTGCAGAACTTTTTTTTTTAATTGGGGCCATTAAGAGAACAGGAGTCATTGAAGGTCAGCGAGAAAGCTGTGATGGTTCAACCAAACTGGATATGACATCAGGATCCAGATACGAGAGGTTTGGATGAACTGACTTGTATGGACACAGGTTGGCAATGGAGTCCTCAGAACAAGGAGAACCAGGGGCTGCAAAGGCACAGGTGGTCCTGCTAGTTCAGCTTAATGTTTACTCCATAATGTGTAGAGACAAGCATCTTTGGCACATGTGATTTAGATATCCACCAGCTAGGCAGGCTGGACTACACCAAGCACCGCGCAGCACGGAATGGAGGAGCACGAGACATCAGAACAGGATTAGATCCAATGGTTCCTTAAGCCAGTTCTGCTGCTCAATAAAATCATAACCACTGTGCTAACTCAACTCCAGTTCCCCAGCCAATTCCCCCTATCAATTATTATGCCTTAGATCCCGGATTTCACATGATTTCAGTCTGAAATATATTCATTGATACAGCACTCTGTGGTCGAAAGATTCACAGCCTGCCTGAAGAAGAGTCTCTGCATTCCACTATGAAATGGCCAGCGACTTATCCTGAAACTATAACTCCTGCTGTACCTTCCTGTCCAACAGGGAGTTGAATCCTTGACCATTTGCTGAGTGTTCTGAGTGTGACCTTTCCAGTCTTGGACAATGTAGATCATCAATCAGTCTTCAGCTGGAGTATTATAGACAATGATTATCAAGGTCTGATGAAGGGTCTCAACCTGAAACATCATCTATCCCTTTACCGCAGAGATGCTGCTGGACCCGTTGAGTTACTCCAGCATTTTGTGTCTATCTTCAGTATTAAGGACAATTCCTGGCCCCTCACTTCAAGGGTGGTTGCTGAGAGTTAACCAGGGTGTTACCAGGGGTAATTCATTGTGATTGCACAGAGAGGTTAGAAAAATTGGAACTGTTCTTCCTCGTAGTACAATGGTTAAGAAGTGACTTTATAGACAATTTCAAGGTAGTGAGTGACTTTGAAAGAGAAAGGAATATCATCTGGGTCAAAATTTGCAGGTCATAAATTTTAAATCATTGGCAAAAGATACGGAGGAGAGGCAAGAAATATCTTCGCTCAGCGAGTTGTCACGGTCTTCAGTGCTCTACATAGAAAGCTCTACATGTAGCTCATACCGTAAATAATTTAAAGTGAGAGCTTGGCAGGTACTCGAGGAACTCACAGGATTATGGACAAAAAAAGGTTACAAACAACAGCACTATCAAGGTATCAAGGCTTCCTCCTGTGTTGCAGTTTTACTTGACTCCATGCGGCAAAATGCAACCGGAGACAAAACCCCTCCCCCCACCGCCATCATGTAGACAGATCAGCTATACTGCACAAATCAAGATTTCTGTTCTCAGTGCATCTTGTTGTCTGCAAAACATGCTTTTCCTGCTCAGGTAGGAATCAGAGAAGGTTATTTAACGATGAACCCTCTCACATGTGGCCTGCTTGAATATGGGTTCCCTCCTGCTTATTGGGTTATTTTTTTATTCAGGTCAACAATCCTGACAATTAATTTAGCATCACTTGCCTTTTTACATGTATAATATTAAGGACCATTGCAATGTGTGAGCCTGCAATTGATCACACACAGCACACATGGTCCCAACTCAAAACCACACCTCTCCATTTTCTCCAGAAATGCTGCCTGACCCCTGAGTTCTTCCAACATTTTGTGTCTATCTTCGGTATAAACCAGCATCTGCAGTTCCTTTTTATTACATACTTACTGGCCCGAACTTTGCGAATGTCTCTCTTTTCAGTTATTGATTTAAGTGGACTGGTTCAATACATCATTATGCATATCAGAGTCAAGTGGATCTGCATGCCATACTTTTAAATGGGTGCTTCATCCCCATAATAAAAGCCATTGACAACCACAAGGAACTTCATTAATGTCATGGGATTTATGGTCACCATTGGCAAGATAGTCACCACCTTGTGAGGGGAAAAGTAAATTAACTAGTGGAGACAAGTTAATGGGACTTTAGTTGTGTTTAATTGCCATATGTACCAGCAACCGAACAATGAAATGCTACTTGCTGCAACTTAACAGAGCCATTAATGCAATAACAGACAAATAGATATACAATGATCAATAATACAATACACTAATTATTATTATTAATAATAATAATAATAATAATAATAATAATAATAATAATAATAATAATAATAATAATAATAATAATAATAATAGGTAACTGGGTCATAATAATGCAAAACCGATGTCTGTTATACAACCAAAGCATAGTCCATAGTTGCTGAAGTAGTGCTTAGTGTTGCGTTGTGTTCAAGGACCTGGTAGTTGTTGAGAAGAAGCTGTTCCTTAACTGTAATCATAGTTTTCAGGCTACTGTGCCTTCTCCAAAATGTTAGTAGCAAGATAAGAGTGGAGCCAGAGTGATGTGGGGTTTCAATGATATTAGCTGCCTTTGAGTCAGCACCTCGCGATATTCCTTCGATGGTAAGGAAGTTAGAAGACATGACAGACTGGGGATCATCAGTGCCTAAAAATTGTCAAGGATTGCAAGCAAGACTTTTGTTGCACCTGTACCTCACCATTCTTGTGCATATGACAATTAATACTCGACCCACATTGCTTTGCTTTAAATATGATTCGTGTTGGGATATTTACTGCTGAAAGGTGCATATCCAATTGAATCTTAACAGGCCCCCAAATTGTTGAATTGTAGTTTCATAGGTATACAACGATGTTTGCACATGGAATGTAATAAGTTAAAATATGTTTTTTAATGAGTCTATTGAGATATGGGAAAAATCAGTGGAAGAGGGAGAAAGAATCTTTTTCTGCCATTGGACTGTTCAGCATAAGAAAAGGGGAAACAAACCTTGAACTTGACTATTCTGGAAGGAATTTGGGTAGATATGTAGAACTCTCTCCCATTAAAATACATTAATTTGATTGATGATTGTTAATGTGAGATTAATGGATTTTTTTTCCTAACCCAGGAATCCTATCAGGCAGACCTCTGCGGCTAACGGTTGTTTTATGGATAGAGAAGTGTGGCAGGGTAAGCATTCACTGACCTATTGTAAGAACCTGGGATAGATCAGCTTCCTAGTAGAACTCAATTACACCCCAAATTCCTGGTCCTCCATCGGCCAGAGTTTCATCTTTTCCCTCCTCTGCATATAAAGTAAAGTTTAGCAGGGCCAAGAGGTATGAACACAGCAGCAGAGAAACGCTTACTGTAGTCAACTATGCCTATGCTGACCATTGTATACCTCAGTGCAGGCACGGAAATCGCTATAAAAACATGGGGGGACCGGGGGAGCGGGAGGACACAATTTCTTGCCGGCCGCGCGCGCATGCACACATTCACCCAGAGACCCGGGTTCAATCCCGAATTTGGTTGCCATCTGTGTGGAGTTTGCCCATTCTCCCTCTGACCATGTAGGTTTCCTCCTGTTCGAACAAGGGTCCAGACCCGAATCGTCACCCATCCTTTTACTCCAGAGAAGCTGCCTGTCCATCTGAGTTACTGCAACACTTTGTGACTTTCTTAATGTTTGGAGTTTTAAATAATCCTAACATCAGATGGGAGCAGCGCCCCCAGGCCCACAGCCAGCACAGAGAAGCAGTGCTAAATCCAGCTCAACTCTTCCCATTAACCTACAGCCCTGCCTGGATTTATGGGAACAATGGCCCAGGCTTACGGCCAGCGCGGAGAAGCAGCGCTAAATCCAGCTCAACTCTGCCTCTCTCGCCAGGTTAACCTACAACCCTGCCTGGACTGACGGGACACCAGTCCGGAGCCGTGGAGCTAGCTTCTCCGCACTGGCCCTAAACCTGGTCCGTTGGTCCCGTAATTCCGGGGCAAGGCTGTAGGCTAACCTGGCGGGACAGGCAGAGTTGAGTTGGATTAAGTGCTGCTTTTCTGGCTGGCTGTGGGCCTGGGGGCACCGCTCCCATCTGGCTCCCGCCGTGTCTGGCCACCCCCGGGCGTGGGGGGGGGGGGGGGGCACTCGGGTAGGGACGGGGATGGTCCAGTGGCGGCTCGGCAGTGATTGCAGCGCTGGAGACCCGGGATCGATCCTGGCTGCAGATGAAGCGCAGCTCTGTGTTAAGGACTGCCAAGAGTGTTTTTTGCTTGTGACCCCATGACCTGGGCATGCAATTCAAGCTCCGCTCTATGATCTTTGCTCCATGGGCGTCTCCTTCCTCCAATCACCATGCTCTATCCTCAGTCCCACCCCTCTACTTCCACCTCTGACCAACACCTCCCTCCTCCAATCATTGCTCTGAATCATCATGTCCCCCCCCCCCCATTGCCTGCTGACCGACATCTCTCTGGTCCAATCGGCGCCCTCGATCATCAGTCGCACCCCCACTGTCTCGCGGAAAACAGAGATTTCACCGAGTTTTAAAATGCGGATTACAAAAAATGGGGGGTTCATCCCCCACCTCTCAAAACGGAGGGGGGACGTGTCCTCCCAGCCCCCCCCCCCCCCCCCCCGCCCCACTTGGATTTTCGCCCCTGCCTCAGAGAGTTATAGATTCAGAGTAATACAGCACAGAAACTGGCCCTTCAGCCAATTCTCAACTACATACAGACCATCAGGTATCTACCCATGTCAGGACCATGTGGGAGGATCAGAAACATCATCCTCCTCAGAAAACAAATTCATTTGAACCATTTTTTGGGTGTTAGAGAATGGTACTTTGAAAAGGAATTACTTTCAATGTGAAAAATCACAACCATTAAAAATGTGCTTCCTTGGAGGAGAAAGTGACACACTGGTGTATAACGACCAACTTGATATTAAATTGTCTGTATTATCACCAGTATTTGGTGGAAAATGAAAGCATATGCCAATGGTCATTTCAAGAAACCATATAATCTTCCTCTGCTGCTACTGTACGATCCATTTCAGGAGCTGCAGCAGCACATCTACCCAAATCATAACGCAGCTGAAACATCAACAAATGCCAACTACATTAATAATACATGATTACAGCCAATTCTATACAAGTTTTCATGCCTCAGCTTAAATTTAAAATTGGTTCAAAACGATCAAGTGGACTCATGCATCAGCTGGGGTTTAGTTGGCAGCACTCTGAATAATAAGGCTTTTAGACTTGCGGCAAAAGGCTTGGCTATCACTCCAGTTTAATACTGTATGAGGGCAGTACTGATACTTCTCCCCTGAGCAGGGGAAACAAGAACTAGAGGGCACAGATTTAAGGTGATAAGGACAAGATTTAATAGAAATCCAAGGGGCAACCTTTCATACAGATTGAGATGGATATATGGAGCGAGCTGCCAGAAGTAGTTGAGGCAGTACTATAACAATATTTATGACATATGGGCAGGTGCATGGATAAGAAAGGATGATAGGGATATCTTGAAAGGCAGGTCAATGGGACGAGCTGAGATGTGGTATCTTGGTTCACATCGTTGAGTTGGGCTGAAGGGCCTGTTTCCATGCAATATGACTATGAAGATGGTCTCTTGTGACTGAGATGTCAAGCAGAACGTCATTCTGTGCTTCTAGGTGGATGGAGGTGATCACGGTGGTGAGGCAGGTACTAGAGTGGCATTTAAGATACCTTTGAGTAGGCACATGGATATGCAGGGAATGGATTAAATTCAGGCAGATATGATTGGTCATGTTCAGCACAGACATCGTGGGCCAAAGTGACTGTCCTTCTGCTGCACTTGTTCTAGGTTCTATGTTCTTAACTCGGCAGTAGAGTTGCTGCCTTAAGGGCCTGTCCCACTTGGGCGCCATTTGCACGTCATTTATGAGACAGCTTAAAAATAGATTGGCGCAATGGGGACGTGTGGTGAGGCGTGTTGACGCATGCAGTGACTCGCCATAACGGGCGGTGCTTCCATGTCGCCCCAGGATTTTGGAATGTTCAAATTCCCGGGGTGACATTTGGGTGTCTCATCATGTCGTGCACCCTGTCACACGCTGACGTATGCTGTCCTGTGGGTGACGCCCAGTTAGGGTTAGGGTTGGGGAACACAGATGGTTATAAAATATTTTTCCTTCAAAGCATGGATTTTAAACATGCATTTATATTAAAATTAATACAATAAAATCAATTGTGCAAATGAAAAGATGTCTGAGTCGTTCAGTTTTATTTATAGATGTATTGGTCCACTCCCAGATCCGATCATCGTCTCTTTTCACAGGGATGGATTCAGTGAGTGTAGGCTGAACTCCCTCTCCCCTCTTCCCCCCTCCTGCCCCCAACCCTCCTTCTCCACTCCCCCTACCCTTCACTCCTCCCCTCTCCCCCCTTCTTCCCTTCCCCCTCTTCCTCCCTTCTCCCTTCTCCTCTCGTCTCCTCCTTATCCACTACCGCCCCCCTCCCCTCACATCCTCTTCTCCCCCTCTCCCTACCATTCTCCACCCCCCCCCCCCCACTTTCCCCAGTGCCCGCCCATTTGTGGACCCAGCCTGCGACCAGCGATCCCCCACACACTATTCCGCACACACTACGGACAATTTATACAAACCTGTGAGCCTTTGGAGTACGGGAGGAAACCCAATCCCTAACCATAGCCCTAGCCCTAACCCTAACCCTAGCCCTAACCCTGGCTTCTGCCTGTTCCTCATGGGAACTAAACTGCTGGCCACGAGTTGTTACTGGGATCTCGCTGTCACAGGCTGGGTCCACAAATGGGGGGTGTCCTCCTTTCCTTCCTTCTTCCCACTCCTCTTTTCTCCCCTTTATCCACTACCCCTTCTCCTCACATCCCATTCCCCCCCTCTCCCTCCATTCTCCCACCACCCACCCACTTTCCCCGACGCCCCCCATTTGTGGAACAGCCTGCAACAGCCAGATCCCACTAATAGTACTGTACAAAGGCCACATCATCTGTTTTAATAACATTGACTATGGGATAAATGCAAACTTTTGGAACAACACCCCCTCCCCCCCCCCCCCACCCACACACACCCCGCCCCCCTCGCTTTGCTTCAAAATGGGTGGTGGGTATTTAGACTCAGTGGCCGGAGCAGGTGGGTGGCACTGGTACATTGACAACATTGCCTCTACCCAGTTGAAAAGCTTTGGAGAGACCATTGGAGAGGCCATTGGAAGAGAAATCTGCCTCTGGGACAACTCGTGGCCAACAGTTTAGTTCCCATGAGGAGCAGGCAGAACATTGGGGATTCGAGTCCAACCCCTGGGGCCCCTGTGTCACATTTAGTTCAGAGATACAGTGCCCTTCGGCCCACCGAATCCGCACTGACCAGCGATCCCCCGCACACTATCCCACACACGCTAGGTAAAATTTATACTTATATCAAACCTATCAACCTAGAGTCAGGGTTATGTTCAGGGTTAGGGTTAGGGGTAGGGCTGGAGCTGAGGTTAGGTTTAGGGTTTCCTCCCGCACTCCAAAGTGAGGCAGTGAATTCCACAAATTCACAACTCTGTTTGAACAAGTTTTTCCTCATCTTAGTTCTAAATGACCTACCCCTTATTTTTAAACTGTGCCCCTAGTTCTGAACTCCCTGAACATCGGGAACATGATTCCTGTCTCTAGCATGTACAATCCGTTATGAATTTTATATGTTTCTATAAGATCCCTTCTCATCCGTCTAGATTACAGTAAATACAAGCCCAGTCATTCCATTCTTTCATCATATGACAGTCCCGCCATCCCGGGAATTAACCTCGTGAACCTACACTGCACTCCCTCAATAGCAAGAATGTTCTTCATCAAAGTAGGAGACAAAAACTGGACACAATACTCCAGGTGTGGTCTCACCAGGGCCTTATACAACTGCAGAACGAGCTCTTTGCTCCTATACTCAACTCCTATCATTATGAAGGCCAACATGCCATTAGTTTTCTTCACTGCCTGTTGTAACTGTAAGCTTACTTTCAGTGACTGATGTACAAGGACCCCCAGGTCTCGTTGTACTTCTCCTTTTTCCAACCTGACACCATTCAGATAATGATCTGCCTTCCCGTTCTTGCCTTCAAAGTGGATAACCTCTTATTTATCCACATTACACTGCATCTGCCAAGCATCTGCCCAGTCACTCTGCATCCTCATAGCATCTTCTTCACAGTTCACACTGCCACCCAGCTTTGTCTCATCTGCAAATTTGCTAATGTTACTTTTAATCCCTTCATCTACATCATTGATGTATATTGTAAATAGCTGTGGTCCCAGCACCGAGTCTTGCGGCAGCCCACTAGTCATTGCCCGTCATTAATCCCATTAATCCCTACTCTTTGTTTCCTGTCTGCCAAACAATTTTCTATCCACGCTACCCCTAATACCATGCGTTCTAATTTTGCCCACTAATCTCCTGTGTGGGACCTTACCAAAGACTTTTTGAAAGTCCAGGTACATTACATCCACTGGATCTCCCTTGTCCATTTTACTGTTACATCCTCAAAAAATTTTAGAAGATTTGTAATGCATGATTTCCCCTTCATAAATCCATGCTGACTTGGACTGGTCCTGTTACTGCTATCCAAATGCGCCGCTATTACATCTTCGATAATCAACTCGAGCATCTTCCCCACCACCGATGTCAGGCTAACTGGTCTATAATTCCCCGTTTTCTCTCTCCCTCCTTTCTTGAAAAGTGGGATAACATTAGCTACCCTCCAATCCACAGGAACTAACCTAGAATCCAGATTCCTTCTTTAACACTAGAATCCAGAACATTGGGAAATTATCATCAATGCATCCACGGTAGACAAAAATGCTGCAGAAACTCAGCGGGTGAGATAGCATCTACGGAGATGCAGCCTCACCCGCTGAGTTTTTCCAGCATTTTTGTCTACCTTTGATTTTTCCAGCATCTGCAGTTCTTTCTTAAACATCAATGCATCCGCAATTTCTAGATCCACTTCCTTGAGTACCCTGGGATGCGGACCATCAGGCCCTGGGGAATTTTCAGCCTCAGTCCCATCAGTCTACCCAAGAACATTTCCTAATGCGAATTTCCTTCAGTTCCTCCCTAGGTCCTCTGTCCCCTAGTATATCTCGTAGATTGGTTCTGGATTTACTAAGGAAGACACAAACAAAGTACCTGTTCAACTCGTCTGCCATTTCCTTGTCCTCAATAATAAATTCACCTGTTTCTGTCTTCAACACACCTACATTTGTCTTAACTAATTTCACATACCAAAAGAAGATTTTGTCAGCCATGGTCGCCTCCCACATTCCAAAGGCATGCAGGTTTGTCAGTTAATTGGCTTCTGTAAATTGGCCCCCGTGTGTAGGATAGAACTAGTGTATGGGTTGGTGTGGAGTCGGTGGGCCAAAGGACATATTTCCTTCCACGCTGCATCTCAAAACTAATCTAAACTCAAAATGGAGCAGAAGAGTTATTCTCAGTTTTTTGGCCTGCAACTACATTTCAAACTACCAATAAGCACAGATTTACTGGTTATAAAATTATGTTTATCAGAGTTTCCATGGTGTAAGATGGGTAATATTTGTAAGTTGGAGGAACAGCACCTCATATTCCGCTTGGGGAGTCTGCATCCTCTGGGCTTAAACATTGAATTTTCTCAATTCTGTTAACCCAGACTGCCTCCTCCCCCTCCCCACCTCTCCCTCAGCCCTCGGGCCCTGACATTCCTTCTCCATCTCCCCCCCCCCCCACCCAAGTCGCACTAGCTTCTCATTTTCACACTACAAACTGCTTACAATGGCCTGTTTCCTTTATCATCAATACTTTTTTGCATATCTTTAATTCATTGTTCTTTATCTCTCCACATCACTGTCTATATCTCTCATTTCCCTGATCCCTGACCAGTCTGAAGAAGGGTCTCGACCCGAAACGTCGCCTATCTCCTTCGCTCCTTAGATGCTGCTGCACCCGCTGAGTTTCTCCAGCTTTTTGTGTAACCCCCAAAGGACTTCTCATGCTGACCTCTGAAGAATGCCAGATAGATGCAAGTCTTTCTTATCCATCCAATGAAACAAAGCAATCAAGTCCCTGGAGAGGGTGCCGGGAAGATTTACTAGGACAGTTCCAATGATTTAAGATTTCACTTACAAGGATAAGCAAAAGAACCTGAAAGATTCTCTTTGGATCAGGGAAGGTTACAAGCAGATTTGTTAGAGATGACAGGATCATGATAGGTTCGTGGAGGGTGGATGGAGACTCGCTATTCCCATTAGCAGAGAAGCTGAGAACTGGAGGCCACATTTGTATTGGTAAAGCCAGTGGTGACAGGAGGATTAACTGGTTTCACACAACAAAGAGCTGCGATCAGGAATGCAGGGTCTAAAAGTGTGTTGCACACAAGTCTAGTTGCAACTGACAGAATGACATTGAATAAATATTTGAGGATGAAAGCACATTTGCTGGACTATGGCAAATGATGGGGAGTGGGACTGGGTGGATAACTGGGCAATATTAGTCAAGTTTATTTTCTGGGACAATGTCTACCTTCATTTAGAAAATCGGAGCAGTCAACATGAATTTGTTATTTGATTTTAAAACCAGATTTGAGGAGGGAACACGAAATGGTAATGAAAGCAGTGCATTTAACCATATGAATTTCTCACATGGCAGCCTGATCAAAAAAGAACAGCACATGAAATAGGAAGAGGAGAGGCAAATTGGATCTGAAATTGGCAAAGGGAAATGGTTGAAAAGGAAACCCTTGATTCTCCAGCATCTGCAGTTCCTTCTTTAACACAAAGGGAAATGGTGGATGGGCGTTCTTTTTTGGCTAGAAAGCGGTGGCCAACAGGGTTCCACAGAGTCCCTTGTTGCACGTAGTTCCTTTGCTGTTCATATATGTTAATGATTCAAACTAAAAATCAGGGGCAATATTAATAATTAGTTTGCAGATTATGTAATATGGTGTGCAGTTGACAAAATTGCAGGAGGTTTGTTGGACCAGAAAATGCCAAATTGTAGTTATGGTTGCTCGTTTAAAACACAAAGTGCTGAGTAGGGCCCACAGCACTCTTAGAGGACACGGCTAGACAAGTCACCTGCGCATGTGCTCCAGAGATGCTGCCTCACCTGCTGAGTTACTCCAGCACTTTGGTTTTACTCAAGATTCCAAAATCTACAGTTTATTGTGTCTCCATGGTTGGTCTTGTTCCTGGGATCTCTCCAATTTCATGATGACAAGGGAAGGCTACGAAAAGCTCTTATTCAATTTGTTCTGACAATTATTAGTTTGCATCCACCGTAAAGAAAAGCAGACCTCCAGGGCAGAAGGGCAGCCGACCACACTGTATGAGGGCAGGGAAGTGAAATGAGATTTTAATGGAGGCGGTAATTGAGGGAACAAAGGGAGTTAACCCATTCTGATTGCTCAATCAGGCGTGTGGAAACTGATTGCCCAGATCACAAAACCACTGGCTTGAAAGTAAGTTTGGAGGAATGAAGGAGAGAGCCAACAAAATTGGATAAATTGGTCAAAGGAAAATATTTGATCAATAAAGAACTGCCAAAATTAACGCCTTTGACTAACTGTCACTGTCTGATTGCACTACAATTTGGAGGCCATTATCTGTGTTTTGACTTCTCTGACACTCTAAATTACTGTTTTTGTGTAGTTTAAATTACTTTAACGATAGAAGGCCCATCATTCTGGAAAAGAGTATTGTACTGCCTTACAGTTCAAAGAGGGTACAGTTTTTTTTTGTCAAGATTGTGAGAAAATCAATATTTCAAATCTTCAAAGCAATTTCTTTCCAAAACGTTAAGCTTTTCAGAACACTGTTTCATTCATAAAGACCAGTTATACATAAGAGTTCTTTTGTTTTATTGAATACTAATGAAACACTGGAGTAACTCACGTCATTTCGCTGTGATGTGACTTCTGCTCTGAATGGCTAATAATGAAAGGACTTTGAAACAAGATGGTTGGAAAATTAGAACACACTTGTGATAAATGTTTGACAACGTGACAGGGTTGGCAGGGCTGATTCTTTTTCTTTTTCCACATCTCATGTCCTTTAGATGAAATAATCAAATCAACAATGTTTCCTTCACTTGACTTGCAAATACTTCAACATGAAATAAGCTCTTTTGTTCCTTCTGTTTTCCTAAGGCACTGTTTTTTCCCATCAGTCTGCCTTTTTCTTACCAATGCCTGTGCTCCGTGCGGTTCTGAATGTAGTTTGCACCCTAACTTTTCACTAATTTACAAAACTAAAATCCACCCCTCCCCTCTGCCACCAACCCAGCCCCTTCCACTCTCACTCCAACATATAAAAAAATAGCTCATTCCAACTGGTCTTTACTTCAGGGAACCCTTGTCATAGAATGTCAATTTGATTGTCAAAGGATTGCAAATTATTTCAAAGGCAGCTGCATTAAGGAGCTGCACAGCAGGAGAGTGCTGAGGATGGTTGCTACCAGCCAGACCCAGTGATGAACGATGAGCTACAGAGAAAGAGCCACTTGTTCTTGCAAGCCCGGTGCTAAAATGCAGGCTTCCTCGAAAGCTAAATTAATCATAACAAAGATATCCGTCAGCTAATACTACATGAGGTAAGAATTGGTATTTACGTTTTCACAAAAAGCTGTAATGTAGGGGTTAGATCCTCAAGAAAAATACATTGAAGGTTTTGTGATTGCATTTGTATGATTTCTTTTCTTTTCACTTTGTGTTTTCAGATTATCCATGAATTAATTCTGAAATAATGTACCGAAATACTGATTAATAATTCCTTCAACAGGGCACAAACTTTATAACTTTAAATACCTGCTAACGCTCAGAGTAATTCTCAGCTTATGAAAGAAAGGTGGATGGGCAGAAATAAAGACGACGGAGAGAGGTAGATTGAAATAAAATATGGAGGTCAAAGGATCAAGGCGGGCATTGCGGAAAGTGGAAAATGGGAACTAATTGAGTTGAAGAGCAAAGATAACTTATTAATAAAGCCCATTGATACCTTCATGATATCACCTGATCTGCCCTGCCTTAATCTAACTGCTGCCAAAACCCTGAACCGTGCCTTTCTTACCTCGAGACTTAATTTTCCAATGCATTCTGTAAATTAGAATGTGATCACTGCTATTATAATATTCTCACCCTCTATTTCAAATCCTATTTCTATAACCATCTGCAAAGCTAAAGTAAACAATTACCAAGATATTATTAATCACAACTTTAAAATGAACAAAACATCAGTCACTTTATAAAAAATTGTTTTATTCTCTGCATGAGGAAATGTTTTCACGATTTGTTCTTAAAAGTCCTCGCTCTTAGCTTAAGGTAATTTCCTAGAGGTTAATCACTCAACCACCAGAGTTTCTTTCATATCACACAAGATGGTTGCTCCTCTGTTTTTACCCCATGTCATAAGTGGAAGATATAGAAGCAGATACAATTGCAATGCTTAAAATAAGTTTGGACAAATATGTCGATAGCAAGGGCTCAGAGGGACATGGGCCATGGGCCAAATAGGACCAGTATGCCAAATTTTGGAGCAGGCACAAGGATGACTGAAAAGCCTGTTTCCATTCTGAATTGCTCTATGGCTTGCTAATGTAACCCCACTTTTTAAAAAGGGAGGGAGAGAGAAAATGGGGAATTACAGACCAGTTAGTCTAACATCGGTAATGGGGAAACTGCTAGAGTCGGTTATTAAAGATGGGATAGCAGCACATTTGGTAAGTGGTGAAATTATTGGACAAAGTCAGCACGGATTTATGAAAGGTAAATCATGTTTGACGAATCTTATAGAATTTTTCGAGGATATGACTAGTAGAGTGGATAAGGGAGAACCAGTGGATGTGTTATATCTGGACTTTCAGAAGGCTTTCGACAAGGTTCCACATAAGAGATTAGTATGCAAACTTAAAGCACACGGTATTGGTGGTTCAGTGTTGATGTGGATAGAGAACTGGCTGGCAGACAGGAAGCAAAAAGTAGGAGTAAACAGGTCCCTTTCAGGATGGCAGGCAGTGAATAGTGGGGTACCGCAAGGCTCGGTGCTGGGACCCCAGCTATTTACAATATATATTAATGATTTGAACGAGGGAATTGAATGCAACATCTCCAAGTTTGTGGATGACATAAAGCTGGGGGGCAGTGTTAGCTGTGACGAGGATGCTAGGAGGCTGCAAGGTGACTTGTATAGGTTGAGTGAGAGGGCAAATGCAAGGCAGATGCAGTATAATGTGGATAAATGTGAGGTTATCCACTTTGGTGGCAAAAACAGGGAAGTAGACTATTATCTGAATGGTGGCCGATTAGGAAAAGGGGAGATACAACGAGACCTGGGTGGCATGGTACACCAGTCATTGAAAGTAGGCATGCAGGTGTAGCAGACTGTGCAGAAAGCGAATGGTATGTTAGCATTCATAGCAAAAGGATTTGAGTATAGGAGTAAGGAGGTTCTACTGCAGTTGTACAGGGTTTTGGTGAGGCCACACCTGGAGTATAGCATACAGTTTTGGTCTCCTAATCTGAGGAAAGACATTCTTGCCATAGAGGGAGTACAGAGAAGGTTCACCAGACTGATTCCTGAGATGTCAGGACTTTCATATGAAGAAAGACTGGATAGACTCGGCTTGTACTCGCTAGAATTTAGAAGATTGAGGGGGGATCTCATAGAAACGTACAAAATTCTTAAGGAGTTGGACAGGCGAGATGCAGGAAGATTCTTCCCGATGTTGGGGAAGTCCAGAACAAGGGGTCACAGTTTAAGGATAAGGGGGAAGTCTTTTAGGACCGAGATGAGAAAAACATTTTTCACACAGAGAGTGGTGTATCTCTGGAATTTTCTGCCACAGAACGTAGTTGAGGCCAGTTCATTGGGTATATTTAAGAGGGAGTTAGATGTGGCCCTTGTGGCTAAGGGGATCAGGGGGTATGGAGAGAAGACAGGTATGGGATACCGAGTTGGATGATCAGCCATGATCATATTGAATGGCGGTGCAGGCTCGAAGGGCCGAATGGCCTACTCCTGCACCTATTTTCTATGTTTCTTTTAGTCTTATATCCGTTTTCTCACCCTACACTTCCCAGTCATCCAAAGCTGAAGTTTCCCATCTCCTCAGCCCCATCCCTTCATTACTGGCAAGAAACAGAAGTTATTGAAACCTCATTGTAACTGGGATCTACCAAATAACCCAACTAAATACTGCATTTTTTAGATTAATTTGTTGAATAGGTAATAATGAGTAATTTAAACCTCTGAGGGATGTATTTGGATAGATGGGCAGATTAGTGATAGTTAACATGGTTTTGCACATGGGGAGATCGTGCCTTGAATGACCTGATTACGTTTTTGAAGAAACAACCAAAAAAGTTGATGAAGGCAAAGCTGTATTCTTGGACTTCAGCAAGGCATCTTATTAGGTTCCATATGATAGGCTGCTCTGGAAGCTTAAATCCAGGGAGAGCTAACTAACTGGATACATAATTGGCTTAATGGAAGAAAGTGATGCCAGGTTGTTTTTCAAACTGGAGACCGTCACTAGTAGCGTGCCTCATGGATCGATGCTGAGCCCATTGCTGTTTGTGATTTACATCAATGATTTGGATGAGAATATATAAGGCATGAGTATTAAATTAGCAGATGACGTTAAAATAGGTGGGATTGTGGATAGCAAAGATAATTATCAAAAATTGCAGCAGGATCTTGATCAGCAGGGTGAGTGTGCTGAGGAATGGTTAATGGAGCTTAACCAGATAATTGTGAGGTGTTTTATTTTGGGTAGTCAAACTAGGGCAGTCCATTACTTTTGATTCAAATTGCTCCAGTTTCTCTTTATTCTGTATTTTTATTCTGGTGGTCTCTTAATTAGGATTTTGTTCAAAGAGGCACAAGAGACTGCAGATGCTAGAATCTCGAGCAAAAGCATACAGCTGGAGGAGCTCAGCAGGCTGAGTAATATCTGTCAGAGGGAAAGATTTATCAATGTCCTGAAGAAGTGTCTCAGCCTGAAACATCCATCCATAGATGCTGCCTGAACCACTGAGCACCTCCAGCGGTTTGTTTTTTGCTCCCAATAGAAAATTACTTGGCTCCTTTTAAAAATAATACCTACATTATCAACAATCCAAAAGAAATGGGTGACGATTTGCCTTTTAGGTAGGTAATAACAATGTCCCAATTGTCATTTCAGGTGGTGTTCCTGAAGAACATTTCAGGTTTAATAGTTTATTAAGATCGAATTGGGAGCTGGATTAATGTTCTAAGCACAAAACACACGTGATTGAGGAATCATAAAAAACATTTTCAATTGTCAAGAGTATTTAATTTGGCATATGTACCACAATAGAACAATGAAATTCCTACTACCTGCAGCTTTACAGGCTTATTAATGTGAAACACACAAACAAATATACAATAAATTAATAATCAGAAATGCTTAGTAACCAGACCATAATAGTGCAAAACCAAAGACTGTTGTGCAACCAAAACAATGTCCATGGTTGCTGAGGAAGGGGTTAGTATTGTGAGATGATTGATGGGAAAAAGCTGTTCTTGAACCAGGAAGTCAGAGTTTTCAGGTTCCTGTACCTTCTTCCCGATGGTAGTAGCGAGATGTGAGCATGGCCAGGGTAGTGCATGTCTTTGACAGCATTTGCTCTCGTGGCTCTGTTCGATGGTGAGGAGATCAGAATCTGTGATGGACCGAGCAATAGACACAAAATGCTGGAATAACTCAGCGGGTCAGGCAGCATCTCTGGAGAAAAGGAATAGGTGGTGTTTCGGGTCGAGACACTTCTTCAGAACATCAACTGGGCAATGTTAACTGTAACCTCCTGCATTCCTGGGCATTCAAGTTACCGAACCAGGCCACAATGCAACCAGGCAATATGCTCTCAACCATGCACCTGTAGAAGTTCAATAGACAATTTGGTGACAAACTGAATCTCCTCAATTTTCTAAAGTAATAGATGTGTTGATTAGCTGTCTTTGAGATTGCATCAAAGTGCTGGGCCCAGGATATGCATGTCCAGGAACTTGAACCTGTAGACTCTCCCCCCCCCCCCCCCCCCCCCCCCCACTCTATTGCTTTAACAAAGACATATTCATTAATTTTCTTTAGGTGTCTCATAGTAACATGAATATGTAGAAAGACAAAATGGTGCAGATAAAACTCAGCTTTGACATTTGATGGTCTGCTGTTCTGCAGTCTTAAGCAGAGCCATTACTAAACCAGGACCAAATTTTATTCTTCCATGTGGATCAGCTCCCAGGGCTATGCTCTGGCCCAAGACTGAGTTTCATCTATTTTCAATGTTTCAAGCTGCTGAATAAACATCAATCAAGCAGCTGATGGCACATGGAGAAGTTCCTAATTGCTGTTAGCAGAACCATATTCATTGCGAAAAATTCCAAAGTCAGATGCACCTTTAGAAAAAAGGAAAGAAGAGGTATAATAAAAATTAAAATTGCTGGAAATACTCCACAGTCAGGCAACACCTGAGGAGGGAAAAGCAGAGTTAATGTTTTGGTGGAGCATCAGTCTAAAGGAGGGCCCCGACCCAAAATAAAACCTATCTATTCCTTCTCCAGATGCTGCCTGACCTGCTGCATTCCTCCAGCACGCTGTGTTTTGCTCAAGTTTCCAGCATCTGCAGTCTCTTGAGTCTCCAGACTTCCCTTTAGACTTGAATATGCATATACTCTCTTAATTCTGTTTCAATTTTCGTCCAGTCTGGCTCAGTGTCTGTCACTCTGGCTCCTGAGTCAGAATGCTGTGGACTTAATTCCCACTCCTAGTCCCAATGCCCAGGCTGACATGGGAGAAGAGTGTTGAGGGAACATTCCTTCAGGTAAGACCTTAAGCTGTGGTTTTCTTACTCTCTCAGGTCACTGGAAAAAATCCTATGGCAATATGCAAAATAAGAGCAGTGGGTCATCACAGTTATTCCAGCTGACAATCACCAATATTAAATCAGATATGTTACCAGACTGATTCCTGGGATGTCAGGACTGTCTTATGAACAAAGACTGCATAGACTTGGTTTATACTCTCTAGAATTTAGGAGATTGAGAGGGGATCTTATAGAAACTTACAAGATTCTTAAGGGGTTGGACAGGCTAGATGCAGGAAGATTGTTCCCGATGTTGGGGAGGTCCAGGACAAGGGGTCACAGCTTAAGGATAAGGGGGAAATCCTTTAGGACCGAGATGAGAAGGAATTTTTTCACACAGAGAGTCGTGGGTCTCTGGAACTCTCTGCCACAGAGGGTAGTTGAGGCCAGTTCATTGGCTATATTTAAGAGGGAGTTAGATGTGGCCCTTGTGGCTAAGGGGATCAGAGGGTATGGAGAGAAGGCAGGTACGGGATACTGAATTGGATGATCAGCCATGATCATATTCAATGGCGGTGCAGGCTCGAAGGGCCGAATGGCCTACTCCTGCACCTAATTTCTATGTTTCTATGTTATGCAGTATCCCACTGATATCAGCAAGACATTGCTGCGCGTAAATTGGCTGCCACAATTTCTAGATTTAAAGAGTGACTATACTTCAAATGTACATAACTTGCTGTAAAACAATTTGAGGGACAGGTTAGGATAGTGAAAAGACCAATACAAAAGCAATTCTTTATTTTGTTTATATTATTGCTTCAGCCACGACCTTCACCTAAATACACCTCCACACCAAAAAGTTGCATGTTTCTCCAGATGGAAATCATTCTGTAAATTTGAGTTGTTGTTGTCGATGATTGTGAGCTGGGTCCCAATTAAATACTTTTTATTTTTGAATTTGTCATGGCTGTGCCTTAAAGGGCCTGTCCTACCAGCATCCGACTCCATGCGATGAGCACGATCAAACTAGAAGCAGGAGCCGCGCGGATGTCGGGTGATCCCTGTACAGGGCTGTTCCCACCAGCATGCGCCTGCATGCAGCAAGCGCGACCAAACCGGCAGCGAGGGCCGCGCGGAGGTCGGGTGAGTGGGGCAACGCGGCGCAAAGTGAGGCGAACTTGGAGCGAAGTCTTAAGGTAAGTTCGCCAGGACAGAGAGGGGCACACAGAGAGGGGCACAGAGGCACACACACAGAGGGCCACGGAGCCACACACATAGAGAGTCACGGAGGCACGACGTTGAGGCGGTGTGTAATGCGTCGAGGCGACTGCGAGCCGACAAGCCGTTGCCATGCGGAACCTTCAAACATAGTCAGTTTTTCAGAGCCCCGCGCGATGTCGGGACGAACTCCGCACACTTCCACATGGCTCCGGGGATCGAAGTAGGACCGGCCCCGCGACGCCGGATGGCTCAAGCGACCACGTTAGGTCCCGCTCATCGCATGGAGTTGCATGCTTGTCGGACAGGCCCTTAAGTATCCTATTTCTCCTTGAAATAGTATACTCCTTGAAATATACACAAAAAGTATCAAAAAGCCATCATCGGCTCTGACCTCCCCACCATCGAAGGGATCTATCATAGTCGCTGCCTCAAAAATGCAGCCAAGATCATCAGAGACACACACCATCCTGGCCACACACTCATCTCACCACTGCCATCGGGAAGAAGGTACAGGAGCCTGTGAACTGTAATGTCCTGGTTCAGGAACAGCTTCTTCCCTGCAGCTATCAGGCTATTTCATTTCAGAGTCACGTGAGTGACTTCGTGAAGAACCCGCCAGCACGCATGCGCGACATATCGTCGCTACGCATTTGCAGTCGACGGCTGGAGGTGGAGCGCGGCTCACCACCAGCCCTTCATAAGGGCCACTCAGGTAAGTACAGGCAGCGACTTTTCGTCACGGCATCGAGATTACCTCGACGAGGTACGGGCCGATGATAGGAGCCTCAGAAGTTCCTTCGGGCATGAGGACTCTGACCGCCCATTCACGCACGATGAAGGGCGCATTGATCGGATGGAGAGGATAATGGAACAAATCCTGCAGCAAAATCAACGGCGGGAAACATTCAGTTCCAGGGGACTCATGGACATATCCCCATCATCAATGGATAGCATGAGGCAACCAGAAGAAGAGGAGATCTTGGTACACGTACCAGTAGCACCTGAGGTCCCTCAGGAAGAACTCCTGGACGTGGCAGCCAAGTTTGTGTTACCCGAATCATCGGGACAACCCCTCAATACCAAACTGGCCGCGACCATTGATTTCCTCACCAACCATCAGCTACAGGAGCAGGTTCCTTGCGGAGGCCATGAACAGACACAAGGCACCGAGTAATTGTAACTCGCTCAATGTGCCTATTGTGAACATGCCTATTTGGGGCAATATTAGCCCGGGCATTAGAGCACAGGAAGTGAAGTTACAAAGACTCCTGAAACTGCTCACATCTGGGATTACCGCTTTTGCGAGGTCGGTGGACGGTGTGGACTTGAACACCGAACAGGAGGATGCTCTGGCACTGCTATGCAACACGCAACATGAGATAAATGCGTTTCGGAAAAGCATCATCAAGCCTACATTAAACCCCAAATTTGCGGGGTTATGCAGAGCACCCCCAACACCACCACCCAGACAGCTATTCGGAGAAGACCTCCCAAAGCAGGTCAAGGATTTAGATGACCATGCCAAGACAGTGGGTCTTATGAGGTCACACACCTTGACCAGACAAACGGCCAGGAAAACATCATATTTCAGGCCACGAGGTCAAACCGAAAGGCCAGCAAGGACCTACGTTCCGGCGCCTCCACAATACCAACAGTCTCAACAGCCCAGGCCTTTTTTAGGGCAAGGCCAGCAGCGGCCAGCATGGAAGATGCGGTTTCCGCATCACCAGCATAACCCAGCACCTCCACGTCCCACCAAACATGTCAGGGACCGCCGATAACCATGAAGGTAAGGCGGTCTGGATTTCATGCACTTGCATGTCTAACCTCACATGTTGGGGGTAGACTACGGTTTTTTAAGGAGGCATGGGAAACCATCACTTCAGATGAGTTTACCTTACAAAGTATTCAAGGCCATGAGATTGAGTTCGTAAATGGTCAAATTCCTCCACCTCAGCATATGCCGAATCGCAAATTTGCAGTTTCCAGGAAGGAAACAGCAGTAGGCTATGCTGAAATCTTGAGACTACAAGGGAAAGGCGTGATAGAAAGAACTATACACGAACCAATTGAATTTGTATCTAACATATTCACAAAAACCAAGAAAGATGGTGGATGTCGGGTCATTATAGATCTAACCCATTTGAATACTTTTGTAAAATATACCCATTTCAAAAGGACACGTTCGAAACAGCCAAATCTTTGATTTCTGAGGGCTGCTTCATGGCATGCATTGATTTAAAAGATGCATACTATTCAGTATCCATTCAGAAACATCACATGAAGTTCTTGAAGTTTACCTGGATGGATCAACTTTGGCAATACAAAGCTTTGCCCAATGGGCTTACCACAGCCCCCAGATTGTTTACTAAGTTACTCAAGCCAGTGCTAGCAACACTGAGGAGGCAAAATCATACGGTTATGGCTTACCTGGATGATATCCTAATCATTGGGAATACACTGGAATCAGCAAAATTGGCAGTTTCAGCCACTGTGGAAATATTTCAAAAAATGGATTTATTATCCATCCAGATAAATCAAAGTTCTGTCCTTCACAGATCATGGACTATCTGGGATTCACGGTGGATTCCAATCGCATGATTGCCACCATACCAACTACAAAGTTGGGGATATCATTCAAACATGTAAGAATCTGGTCTGCGCCAGTATACCATCAATCAGACAAACTGCTAAGGTGATTGGGAAAATCATAGCAGTTTTTCCAGCTGCTCAATTCGGACCTTTACATTATCAAAATTTGCAAAAATCCAAGATTTCAGCGTTAAAATTGAATGCTGGACATTTTGATAGACCTATGCAGCTGCCACTTAAGGCAAAAATTGAGTTACAACGGTGGATTGATAATATCCATAACTCATTTAAACCTGCCTCATCCGGTGGTATACTTACAAACAGATGCATGCTCCCATGGCTGGGGAGCTACGGACAACTACACTAGTTGCGGAGGCAGATGGGACACCCTTGAATCTACCCTGTTGTTATCACAAGGGATAAATTATTTGGAGATGCTAGGAGCATTCCACGGACTTAGAGCTTATTGTTCAAACTTTACTGACACTCATGTCTGTCTCCAAATAGACAATACCACTGCGGTGGCATATCTAAATCATATGGGCGGTACCAGGTCAATTTCATGTGATGAATTGGCAAATACAATTTGGCTCTGGTGCATACAACGGAATATTTGGATTTCAGCTACTTATTTACCAGGTAAGCTCAATACAGTGGCGGACACCAGGTCACGGAAATTTAATGACAACATCGAGTGGATGTTAAATCCCCAAATATTCGCCAAAATTACAGCCAAATTTGGTAAACCGGATATTGACCTTTTTGTGTCACGGTTGAACCATCAGGTACCAACATACGTATCATGGGAACCAGATCCTGGGGCAATGGCGATGGACGCCTTCTCGCTAGACTGGGGGAAATGGTTTTTCTATGCATTTCCTCCATTTTGCCTCATCAGTCGGGTATTGCGGAAAATCCAACTAGATGCTGCTAAAGGCATTCTTGTCATACCCGACTGGCCTACTCAGCCATGGTATCCGGTGGTCCTTGGAATGATCAGTCAACCATGGGTCCTCTTAGAGGGTTGCCCACAATTGGTGACGATCCGTGTTACAGGGGAACAACATCCCTGCCATAATCACTTGAAATTATTGGCTTGCAGGTTCTGAACAGACCATTACTGCAGTATGGTCTCTCATCAAGGACAATGGATACAATTGGAGCATCATGCAGGGAGTCCACAAGACGGCAATATCTAACGCACATTAGGAAATGGGAAACCTTCTGCGGCCGTTTGAACATTGCATATGACTCAGTTTCAATCACAGATGTGCTGGAATTCCTTGCGGGGTTGCATCATGACGATCACCTCAGCTACAGTGCCATCAACAGCGCCAGGAGTGCGCTATCATTCTACCTCAATATTGAGGTAGGATCCAATAAACTGGTGTCCAAACTTATACGGGGAATATTTAATTCCAATCCGCCAAGACCCCGTTACAACGTCACCTGGGACATTGGGAAAGTACTAACCCTACTCAGGACGTGGTCGCCCATGGCTGGGCTTGAATTGGACAAACTCACCCTGAAGCTGGTGATGTTATTGGCACTTACTTCAGCACAAAGGGTACAGACACTTCATAAGGTCAAGATTGACAGAATGATCTCTACCCCAGAGAAAGTAATTTTCTTTGTTGATGAATTACTTAAGCAGCATAGACCTGGATACACAGGGCTGCAGCTGGTGTTTCCAGCATACCCCGCTGATGCTAGGCTATGTTTAGCCACCCATATCCGCCACTATATAAGAGTGATGCGGAAATTAAGGGGAATGGAAAAATACCTGCTAATCAGCCACAAAAAACCTCACCATAGAGTGACGGTACAGACGATCTCCAGATGGCTCAGGATCGTCTTGAACGAAGCAGGTATTGACACTAATGTCTTTAAATCCCATTCCACTAGGGCTGCATCAACGTCGGCGGCAAAGGTCATGGAGGTGCCCATGGACCATATTCTTGCCAAAGCGGGATGGGCCAGTGAAGCCACCTTTCAACGGTTTTATAACAAACCTGTTACCGCTCCTGTAATGTTCGCAGAGGCCGTGCTGAATGCAGGTCGAGAACATACAGCTACTCCCCAGTGAGGGTTTTTTTCTTTTTGTTGTTATTAATAAATATTATTATTTTTCAGTACAAGCAGTCTGAAAATTTGATTACTCCTATTCATCCTTACAGTGGCATGTGTGACAGCATGGACGTTGTCCAGGGCATGAAATCACAGAGCTTTGAAGTCTTCACGAAGTCACTCACGTGACTCCGAAATGAAATAGTAAGATTAAACGAGAACTTACCAGTTTGAAGTTTGATCTTTATTTTATGAGGAGTTGCGATGAGGGATTTCGTGCCCTCCGCTCCCAACCCTCGATCATAAAGTCAACTGGTAATTAGAGTCTCTTCAATCTTACTATAACAAGTCATTTCTTTGTTTGTTGGTTCTGTGATTCCACACCGCTGCTTTGAAGAATGTTGCGCATGCGTGCTGGCGGGTTCTTCACGAAATCCCTCATCGCAACTCCTCATAAAATAAAGATCAAACTTCAAACTGGTAAGTTCTCATTTAATCTTACTATTAAACACTACAAACTCATAACCTATGAACTACAATAGACTATTATTATTATTATTATTATTATTATTATTATTATTATTATTATTGCACTGTTATTGTTTGTTCATTTTGTTCTGAGTTTTTGTTATATTATTTATTATGATTACATATTCTGTTGTAAGAATTTCATAGTTCTATCTGGGACACATGACAATAAAACACTCTTGACTCTTGACTAATTCTTGGATCAGTGGACAATCTTGTAAACTATAAGATCAGCAGGAGCATTGACACTGAATGTTCATGGGAAGGCCTGAAATGTAAGGCCCATTCCACCCAATTCCCTTCTGGAACTAAGTGACAGCTGGGTGTCAAGTCTCACCAACTTCAGGCTCTGAGACATTAGGCACTAACTGCCATTGGGACCAAGCTTCCAGGAATCCCTCTAAATACTGCAGGTGTCAAGAGGAAAATAACTTATTCATGAGATCATAAGATCATACGTGATAGGAGTGGAATTAGGCCATTCAGCCCATCAAGTCCGCCATTCAATCATGGCTGATCTAACACTCCCTCCTAACCCCATTCTCCTGCCTTCTCCCATAACTTCCGGCATCCGATAAAACTACTGAGAAAAGGAATGATATCAAAATTCCATTGGCTATATTATCACAGGTTCTCTTTGTAGCTTATTGCTGAGGAAACATGGTGGCAAATGTGAGGCACCAGTGTACAGTAAGTGTATAAGTAAGTGGAGCAACAGTGACCCCAAACTTGCTGCTTTCAGTCGTACAAAGAGGATAGAAGATTTACCTGTGAGCAGTAAATGCCCCAGCAACTACAATGCAAACAATCTCAGAACAAGCAGAGTGCTGGAAAATGCTGGATACTCTCAGCATATCAGGCAACGTCTACAGAAAGAGGAAGGGTTCACATTTCAGGTCTGCAGCCCTTCTTCAGAATTTATCATGATTTACCCTGATTTCATCAGTTCTGATGAAAGGTCCCAGATTTGAAATGTTAACTGTTTCTTTTTCCACAGGTGCCGATTTACTAAGGTTTGCTAACATCTTATTGTTTTTATTTCAGATTTCTAGCATAAACAGTTTTTAATGATTTTTAATTATTGAATTTATATAATTCATTACGAAACGTTAGAAAATGTGGGGAATAGTTTGTTGATAGCAAGTTGTGTATTTTACAAGATTGTGACATTTTCACAACTAAGTTTAAATAACATTTTTCTGCTGTGGGTTGTACTCACGGAACACATAGGCATGTGGATATCTGTGAATGTCTGTGCTGTACAGAGATTGGACCACTTTGTGCAATCTCTTGCTCCATCCCAGTTTACCACAACAAACCAACAAAAGATCCTTATATAATGCATGAGAAGAAATACATGTAACCTTGATAGATTGCCTGGTCACCAGCAAATCTAGAATTCCGCCTGCCTCTACTCCCTGCATCTCAATGATCTATGTTTAGTTTTTAATTTGGGAAATATTCCTAAAACAGAATGAAAATTAATTATTATTGATTTTTTGCCATGCATTGGAATATCATTCTGCAATCAAAGTATATAATGAGGAAAAGGAACATGGCTTAAAAGTACGGTTATAAAGTCATACAGGAACAGAAAGACCAAGAGGCACATATGTTCAAGTTTTTTTAAGATTGGAAGACCATTGTTGAAAGCTGAGATTGTCAATATAGGTACAAGGATGTTGTACTAAACAATTACAAGATAAAGCATATACTCCAGCTAGTCTCTAGACTTTATGAACTATTAGACTAAGTGGGACCCGTTGGGTCCCATGTTCACACGGGAGGGCTGGACCCCCAACGCAATATTCCACCTCTCCGCCAATTCCAATATCGGTGGCCTGTGGGGGGGGGGGGGGGGGGGAGGGGGGCTTTCTGGAGCGCTTGTATTGTGGTGTTGTGGACTTAAGGGTCTGATTTCCAGAGGGCTAGTATGGTCATTGTGGCCCGAATGGATTCTTGGCCTGGCAGCTCATCACTCAGGCCTGGTGGACTGGCAGCTCAGTCACTCTGGCCTAGTGGGCTGGCAACTTAGTCACTCAGGCCTGGAGGGCTGGCAGCGCAGAAACTGCCCAAGATTCTGCCCAAAACAGGCGAGAGACTCTGTGAGAGAGAAGGAGGAGAGGGTGGAGAATCAATTTTAGACAGTTTTCATCTTTTTCTGCAGGAGAAGATTCCACAGCAATGAAGAAGGAAGGAAGAAGGAAATCCTGGCCTGGATCTCACAGGGAGCCAATAAAGGGAGGGAGAAAAATACTAGGGTGAGGTTTAATACCTGCAGAGGGAATAATTACTGATGGGCTGAAGGGACTCCTCCTGGGCTAGTACAGGCCCGATGGGCCAAATGGGTGTTTAAAAAATGTGTGAAATCTCAGTGAAAAGCACTTTTTCTGGACTTTTCCTGGCCTGGCATGGGCCTTTTGGGCCAATATGCTCCTCCTGGGTTAATACGGGCATGTTGGACAAAAGGGATTGGTTTCTCGGCTAATAGGGGCCTTGTGGGCCGCAATTTGCGGTTTCAGGCAGGCCAAACAACTCATTTCATTTCATTTCAATTTCAATTTCATGCACAGGGCACGCCAATCAGCTCATCGCATTTTCATTTCATTTCCATTGCCATTGCAGTTTCAAGCACGGCGCTGGGCAAAGCGCTCAACGCAATTTCATTTCACTTCCATTGCCATTGCAGTTACAAGCACAGGGCAGGCTGAACAGCTCATCGCATTTTCATTTCACTTCCATTGCATTTGCAGTTTCAAGCACAGGGCAGGCCGAACAGCTCATTGTATTTCCATTTCACTTCCATTGCCATTGCAGTTTCACGCACAGGGTAGGCCGAATAGCTCATTGCATTTTCATTTCACTTCCTTTGACATTGCAGTTTCAAGCACAGGGCAGGCCGAACAGCTCATTGCATTTTCATTCCACTTCCATTGCCATTGCAGTTTCAAGCACAGGGTGGGCCAAACAGCTGATTGCATTTTCATTGCATTTCCATTGCCATTGCAGTTTTTTTATTTTTAATCGATGGGAAAAATCCTTGGGGCCTGCTCAGTGGAGGAGGACTGTGTGTAAGATGGCCAAAAATCATAGCGATATATGGTAGCCTTTTTTTTCAAAAATCAATATGCATCACAGACAGGAAGTGGTCAAGATGAGACTTTTAATTATATAGATGTCAAGGGCTTAGCTGGATTTATTATAATAGCCTTTGGTTTCATGAAGCAACAATGGCCGTAATCCTCAGGGCACAGAGAGTTTGCAGAGATTTAACATATTTACTGCTTACTTTTCCTTACTGACTCTATACAAACAATTTGAAATCTAGGTGTTGAATTGAGAAAATAGGAAGGAACAGATTGCAGTAGTAGCAAGGTTGGTAATCCGAAGAAACAATATAACATATTTGGCAAACGATCAAAAACGACATCAGGGAATATGCTTCACACTGAATTGTTGTGATTTGGAGTGGAGATTGCATAATCTTCATAACAAGAGGATATCAGTATAGGAGTAAAGAGGTTCTTCTGCATAGGGCTCTGTTGAGATCACATCTGGAGTATTATGTACAGTTTTGGTCTCCTAATTTGAGGAGGGACTTCCTTGTGATTGAGGCAGTGCAGCGTAGGTTGACGAGATTGATCCCTGGGATGACGGGATTGTCATATGAGAAAAGATTGAAAAGACTAGGCTTGTATTCACTGGAGTTTAGAAGGATGAGGGGATAGGTTATAGAAACATATAAAATTATAAAAGGACCGGACAAGCTAGATGCAGGAAAAATGTTCCCAGTGAGAGAGTCCAGAACCAGGGGCCACAGTCTTAGAATAAAGGGGAGGTCATTGAAGACTGAGGTGAGAAAAAACTTTTTCACCCAGAGAGTTGTGAATTTATGGAATTCCCTGCCACAGAGGGCAGTGCAGGCCAAATCACTGGATGGATTTAAGAGAGAGTTGGATAGAGCTCTAGGGGCTAGTGGAGTCAAGGGATATGGGGAGAAGGTAGGCACGGGTTATTGATAGCGGACGATCAGCCATGATCACAATGAATGGCGGTGCTGGCTCTAAGGACCGAATGGCCTCCTCCTGCACCTATTTTCTATGTTTCTATGTTTCTATGTTTCTAATAATTTTGAAGAGAGATTTAGACCAATGCTTGAAAAAGAAAGATCACAAGGTATTGGGGAATGAGCAGAGGGACAAGTGTACAGTAAAATGAAAGCTCTGCTAGAGCTGACATAGATGAGATGGGCCACATATCCTTCTCCTATCCTCTACTTCAAGATCTGCATGAAAACTTAAATTTGGCTACTTCACACAGAATGTATATGTGTGTGTGTGTGCTTGTGTGTCCATAACTGAATGTTTTATATTTGTTTTTTGGAGAATGATTAGGAAACCCATGTACTTACCTTCAACAACCTGACCTAATTCATGCAGGTCTTTGCACACCTGCTTCCCGCACTTGGAACATCTGATGGTGACGTTTCATTCCTTCTATCTCTGAAGGGAATTCACCTCCAAGAATCAAGAATGTCAAGTATTTAATTGTCATATGCACCAACAATGGAGCAAAGAAATTCTTACTTGCAACGGCATAAAGATCCTACTACAACAGGCCTGTAAATGCAACACACACAGCTAATATACAATGAACAAAAACAATTTCATAAATTAAGAACCGTGATTTTCCATTTGCATGACCACACTCTCAATCTCATCCCAATGTTCAAGGACTTGGCAAAGGACCTGAACAAATGTGCCATGGTTTTTATAAACTTAAAATGAAATGTGTGGGGGGAGTGTATTCTCACCAAGACCATTCGAGTGTTCCTTGACCTTGGACGAAACCAGAAGCCTTGGTTGAGCCAGATGGATCACGATCTACTGATAACCATTTTATCAGCATTCAAGTCTGGCGTCACAGGGTCATATAAGAAGTCCAAGTACAACCTGAATAAGGATATGCGAAAGAGAAGAGGCACTTTCAATCTAAACTGGACGAATAGATGTTCATTTAACAGCTTTCGCAGGCCTTGCACACCATCCCTTCTAATTTTTTTAATCTAATTATTTTCTGATTTGCCCTATTATACATATTGCGGCAATTTGGAATAACATTTGTGCTTTACACCCAAAGCATTGCAAAGGCTGATGCCAAGTCTTCATCACAGTGGATGAAATGGGTCATATGTTCGAATGGCTTGCTTTGCAGTATCATACTGGACCCTAAGATCAATGTGGTAGGATAAGGAATAGATCAGCTTTGTGGACAGTAACAGTTTTTAATAGCTGCATTCATAGCGACTAACAACTAGAACACCATCGAGAATAAATTGGCAACATGGAGTACAGGAGCCGTTGGAAGAAAAGGAGGGGGAGGAGCGACACCCGACCGGTAAGGTTTAAAATCCAGCGCGGGGCTTGTTTGCCAAAATCCATAACATTCCATTCGGAGAAGTGGATTTTTTTGGAGGTTTTTTTTGAGGAAGCCGCTGATTGGTGGGAAGGGGACTAGGGTAAGCAGCTGATTGGCCGTCAGATTCCAGCTGTTTGTAGTGTATTTTGTGTTGAGATTGTATCCTGTGTAAGGGGGAAGTATGAAGGCCAGGGCAGTGTACTGTTGCGAATGTCAGATGTGGGAGGTCAGGGAAGCTGATAACCCACCGGACGTCCACATCTGCGCCTGGTACGTCGAGATGGGGCTATTAAAGGACAGTATTATGAACCTGGAGCAACAGCTCGAGGACCTCCGTCTGGTCAGGGAGAGTGAGGCGGTCATAGAGAGGAGTTACAGGGAGGTGGTCACTCCCGGACCACGGGAGGCAGACAAGTGGGTCACTGTTAGGAAGGGCAAGGGGCAGAGGCAGGGACTGGAGAGTACCCCGGTGGCTGTACACCAGGAAAATAGGTACTCATGTTTGAGTTTGATTGGAGCGGATAGCCTTCCTGGGGGCAGCAACAGTGGCCGGGCCTCCGGCACAGAGAATGGCCCTGATGCTCAGAAGGGTAGCAAAAAGAGGAGGGCAATTGTAATAGGGGACTCCATAGTTAGGGGGTCAGATTGGCGATTCTGTGGACACAGTCGGGAGACCCGGATGGTAGTTTGCCTCCCTGGTGCCAGGGTCTCGGATGTGTCGGAACGTGTCGAAAAGATTCTAAAAAGGGAGGGAGAGGAGCCTGATGTTGTGATACACATAGGTACCAATGACATAGGCAGAAAAAGAGAAGAGGTCCTGAAAGGAGAATTTAGGGAGTTGGGGGGAAAGTTAAGGAGAAGGACCAAAAGAGTAATAATTTCAGGATTACTGCCTGTGCCACGTGAGGTGGAGGGTAAATGCGTGGCTGAGGGACTGGTGCAGTGGGCAGGGATTCAAGTTTCTTGATCACTGGGACCTCTTTTGGGGAAGGCAAGATCTGTATAAAAAGGACGGGTTGCACTAGAACCCGAGGGTAACCAATATCCTGGCGGGGAGATTTGCAAAGGAGACTTTAAACTAGAAAGGCTGGGGGGAGGGACTCGGGTAGAGGGGGCTAGGGGACGGGGTGAGGGGCAAAAGGCAGAGAAGGAAAGCACTCGGACCCAAAATGTAGGCGAGAAAGAGGAAAAAGATAATAAACAGAGAATAAGGGATGGTGGGTTTCTAAAATGTGTATATTTTAATGCTAGGAGCATTGTAAGAAAGGTGGATGAACTTAGAGCCTGGATTGACACCTGGAAATATGATGTTGTGGCAATCAGTGAAACATGGTTGCAGGAGGGTTGTGATTGGAAACTAAATATTCCAGGATTTCGTTGCTTCAGGTGTGATAGAATTGGAGGGACCAGAGGTGGAGGGGTTGCATTGCTTGTCAGAGAAGATATTACAGCAGTGCTTTGACAGGATAGATTAGAGGGCTCCTCTAGGGAGGCTATTTGGGTGGAACTGAGAAGTGGAAACGGTGTAGCAACACTTTTAGGGGTGTATTATAGACCGCCAAATGGGCAGCGAGAAATGGAAGAGCTAATATGTAAGGAGATAGCAGATATTAGTAGTAAGCACAAGGTAGTGATTGTGGGAGATTTCAATTTTCCAAAAATAGACTGGGAAACACATTCTGTAAATGGGCTGGATGGTTTGGAGTTTGTTAAATGTGTGCAGGATAATTTTCTGCAGCAATACATAGAAGTATCAACCAGAGAAGGGGCAGTGCTGGACCTCCTGTTAGGAAATGAGGCAGGTCAGGTGACGGAGGTATGCGTTGGTGAGCACTTCGGGACCAGTGATCACAATACCATTAGTTTCAATATAATTATGGAGAGAGTCAGAACTGGACCTATGGTTGAGATTTTTGATTGGAGAAAGGCTAACTTTGAGGGAATGCGTAATGATTTAAAAGGAGTGAATTGGGACATTTTGTTTTATGGGAAGGATGTAGAAGAGAAATGGAGGACATTTAAAGGGGAAATTGTAAGAGTACAAAATCTTTATGTCCCTGTTCAGTTGAAAGGAAATAGTAAAAATAGGAAAGAGCCATGGTTTTCAAGGGAAATTGGACACTGTTCGAAAAAAGAGAGATATCTACAATAATTATAGGCATGGAGTAAATCAGGTGCTAGATGAGTATAAGGAATGTAAAAGGAATCTTAAGAAAGAAATAAGAAAAGCTAAAAGAAGATATGAGGTTGCTTTGGCAAGAAAGGTGAAAGTAAATATCACATATCACATATCACAATTACAGCACGGAAACAGGCCATCTGGGCCCTTCAAGTCCATGCCGAACAACTTTTTTCCCTTAGTCCCACCTGCCTGCACTCATACCATAACCCTCCATACCCTTCTCATCCATATGCCTATCCAATTTATTTTTAAATGGTACCAACGAACCTGCCGCCACCACTTCCACTGGAAGCTCATTCCACACCGCTACCACTCTCTGAGTAAAGAAGTTCCCCCTCATGTTACCCCTAAACCACTGTCCCTTAATTCTAAAGTCATGTCCTAGAAATCCAAAGGGATTCTACAGCTATATTAATAGCAAAAGGATAACGAGGGATAAAATTGATAACGAGTGGACAGCTATCTGCAGAGCCAAAAGAGATGGGGGAGATATTGAACAATTTCTTTACTTCGGTATTCACCAAGGAGAAGGATATTGAACTCTGTGAGGTAAGGGAAAAAAGTAGAGTAGCTATGGAAACTATGAGATTCAAAGAGGAGGAAGTACTGACACTTTTGAAAAATATAAAAGTGGATAAGTCTCCAGGTCCAGACAGGATATTCCCTAAGACATTGAGGGAAGTTAGTGTAGAAATAGCAGGGGCTATGACAGAAATATTTCAGATGTCATTAGAAACGGGAATAGTGCCGGAGGATTGGCGTACTGCGCATGTTGTTCCATTGTTTAAAAAGGGTTCAAAGAATAAACCTAGCAATTATAGACCTGTTAGTTTGACGTCAGTGGTGGGCAAATTAATGGAAAGGATACTTAGAGATAATATATATAAGCATCTAGATAAACAGGTCTGATCAAGAACAGTCAACATGGATTTGTGCCTGGAAGGTCATGTCTGACAAACCTTCTTGAATTTTTTTAAGAGGTTACTAGGGAAATTGATTAGGGTAAAGCAGTGGATGTTGTCTATATGGATTTCAGTAAGGCCTTTGACAAGGTTCCCCATGGAAGGTTGGTTAAGAAGGTTCAATCTTTGGGTGTTAATGGCGGAGTAGTAAGATGGATCAACAGTGGCTGAATGGGAGATGCCAGAGAGTAATGGTGGATGGCTGTTTGTCAGGTTGGAAGCCGGTGACCAGTGGGGTGCCTCAGGGATCTGTGTTGGGTTCACTGATGTTTGTCATGTACATCAATGATCTAGATGATGGGGTGGAAAATTGGATAAGTAAGTATGCAGATGATACTAAGATAGGAGGTGCTGTGGATAATGAAGTAGATTTTCAAAGTCTATAGAGAGATTTGGGCCATTTGGAAGAGTGGGCTGAAAGATGGCAGATGGCGTTTAATGCTGATAAGTGTGAGGTGCTACATCTTGGCAGGACAAATCAAAATAGGATGTACATGGTAAATGGTAGGGAATTGAGGAATGCTGTGGAACAGAGGGATCTAGGAATAACTGTGCATAGTTCCCTGAAGGTGGAATCGCATGTAGATAGGGTGGTAAAGAAAGCTTTTGGTGTGCTGGCCTTTAGAAATCAAAGCATTGAATATAGGAGTAGGAAAGTAATGTTAAAATTATACAAGGCATTGGTAAGACCAATTCTGGAGTATGGTGTACAATTTTGGTCGCCTAATTATAGGAAGGATGTCAACAAAATAGAGAGAGTACAGAGGAGATTTACTAGAATGTTGCCTGGGTTCCAGCAACTAAGTTACAGAGAAAGGTTGAACAAGTTAGGTCTTTATTCTTTGGAGCGCAGAAGGTTAAGGGGGGACTTGATTGAGGTCTTTAAAATGATGAGAGGGATAGACAGAGTTGACATGGATAAGCTTTTCCAGGGTAGGAAAGATTCAAACAAGAGGGCATGACATGAGAATTAAGGGACAGAAGTTTAGGGGTAACATGAGGGGGAACTTCTTTACTCAGAGAGTGGTGGCTGTGTGGAATGATCTTCCTGCAGAAGTGGTGGAGGCAGGATCGATTTTAACATTTAAAAGTAAAATGGATAGGTATATGGACGGGAAGGGAATGGAGGGGTATGGTCTGAGTGCAGGTAGATGGGACTAGGGGAAAATAAATGGTCGGCATGGACTGGAAGGGCCGAGAAGGCCTGTTTCCGTGCTGTAATTGGTATATGGTTATATGGTTATAATGCTAACAACACAATTGTCATCAAAGTGCTGGTGAGAAAAAAAACACTAATGTGTGATTGTAGAGCTCCAATATTTACTGCTTTTAGCAGATTGATAGAAAAGGTATACACCTTGGCTTAATAGCTTTGTAAAATTGTTGATGAAATATAATAGCTGTGTAAGGTTGTTAACGATGCAAGTACGTACAATTATTTTACTTCAGAATTAAGACTGTCTCATGGTTATTTCACGTATAAATCAAGTAGCAATTTGTGTTACATGTTAACTGTGGATCAATTGTAGTGATCTTAGTTTTGAGTACAAGGGTGGAGATTGAAGTCCCACATTAGTGACCTGCACACAAATATCTTTGCTCAAAAACTCAAGCTCCAGTTTCCTCCTGCATTCTAAAGATGAGCAGGTTTATAGGTTAGTTGGTTTCTGCAAATTGCCCTAATGTGTAGGATAGCACAAGTGTATAGGTGATTGCTGATCGGCTTGGAATTGGTGGGCAGAAAGGCCTGTTTCCATGCTGTATCTCCAAACTAAACTGAACCTATTTTTGCTAAAATTCTGATGCTGTAATGAGAAAGTGCTCCATTGTTGGAGGTACTGAGATTGACAGCATCCTCAACAGCATGGTATTCACACTTGTTGGCAGCTCAATGCACTAACAGAATTATTCATAATCAACATTTATCCATCACAACATTGCTAAAACAAATAAATGGTTTCATTGGCATGTATCCACTTTGTGGGAATTTGTCTCCTCAAAACTGATTGCTACTTTACACTTTAAAACATTGACCACACTTCAAGATTTGAAGGGCCTCAATGGCCCTAAAAGGGAATGAGAGTCATTATGAAAATTCAAATCTTCCCTCTTTTAATTATCACCAAATGGTTAGATATAAAGATTTAAATTGCACAGGTACTTATTTTTTTGTTGATTCCTCATGCGTGGAAATAGCTGACATTCATATTGGATAACACCAGATGTAGTGTACTCCATCGTTTAAGAGAGGAACAGACCAGCTCTGCTATTTGTCATTTTTGCAAATGACAAATTTTGTTTCCAATTTTTAAATGACTGTTTTTTATTTAATTTATTCTGTGCTCATTAAAAATTCATATAGTGTTCAGAATCTGCCCCTGCAAGGAACCATGCAATAATCTATAGCCCATTCAGCACTAAAACATTGTTGTGTCTTTCAAAATGATAGAATTGTTATTTCTCATTACCAACAGAAGTGAAATCCATGGTAATTTCTGTAAACATGCACGTTGGTTAATTTTACTTTGGAGCAGTTTACCTGGAAGAGACTTGATATTTTTGTGTTGCAATGCAGCTTGTGTCTTGCATTTTGTCACTTTTATTTCCTTTTATACTATCTTGATTTGAAAAGACTGACACAGCAGGTAACTATTTTACTTGTTATAGGTTCTAATGTGTCTTTTATACAACAGACTTATGGAGGTTCCTTGAGACAGATATATTTTTAGTAATTTTTAGTCCATTGTTTAAAAAGGGTTCTAAAAGTAAACCTAGCACCATTGTTTAAAAAGGGTTCTAAAAGTAAACCTAGCAATTATAGACCGGTTAGTTTGACTTCAGTGGTGGGCAAATTAATGGAAAAGATATTTAGAGATAATATATATAAGTATCTGGATAAACAGGGTCTAATTAGGAACAGTCAACATGGATTTATGCCTGGAAGGTCATGTTTGACTAATCTTCTTGAATTTTTTGAAGAGGTTACTAGGGAAATTGACGAGGGGAAAGCAGTGGATGTTGTCTATATGGACTTCAGTAAGGCCTTTGACAAGGTTCCTCATGGAAGGTTGGTTAAACTGTTGGTTAAAGGTTCAACTGTTGGGTATAAATGCAGGAATAGCAAGATGGATTCAACAGTGGCTGAATGGGAGAAGCCAGAGGGTAATGGTGGATGGCTGTTTGTCGGGTTGGAGGCAGGTAACTAGTGGGGTGCCTCAGGGATCTGTGTTGGGTCCTTTGTTGTTTGTCATGTACATCAATGATCTGGATGAAGGGGTGGTAAATTGGATTAGTAAGTATGCAGATGATACCAAGATAGGGGGTGTTGTGGATAATGAAGAGGATTTCCAAAGTCTACAGAGTGATTTAGGCCAGTTGGAAAAATGGGCTGAAAGATGGCAGATGGAGTTTAATGCTGATAAATGTGAGGTGCTACACCTTGGCAGGACAAATTAAAATAGGAAGTACATGGTAAACGGTAGGGAATTGAAGAATACAGTTGAACAGAGGGATCTGGGAATAACCGTGCATAGTTCCTTGAAGGTGGAATCTCATATAGATAGGGTGGTAAAGAAAGCTTTTGGTATGCTAGCCTTTATAAATCAGAGCATTGAGTATAGAAGCTGGGGTGTAATGTTAAAATTATACAAGGCATTGGTGAGACCAAATCTGGAGTATGGTGTACAATTTTGGTCGCCCAATTATAGGAAGGATGTCAACAAAATAGAGAGGGTACAGAGGAGATTTACTAGAATGTTGCCTGGGTTTCAACAGCTAAGTTACAGAGACAGGTTGAATAAGTTAGGTCTTTATTCTCTGGAGCGCAGAAGGTTAAGGGGGGACTTGATAGAGGTCTTTAAAATGATGAGAGGGATAGACAGAGTTGATGTGGACAAGCTTTTCCCTATGAGAATAGGGAAGATTCAAACAAGAGGACATGACTTTAGAATTAAGGGACAGAGGTTTAGGGGTAACATGAGGGGGAACTTCTTTACTCAGAGAGTGGTAGCGGTGTGGAATGAGCTTCCAGTGGAAGTGGTGGCGGCAGGTTCGTTGGTATCATTTAAAAATAAATTGGATAGGCATATGGATGAGAAGGGTATGGAGGGTTATGGTATGAGTGCAGGCAGGTGGGACTAAGGGAAAAAAGTTGTTCGGCATGGACTTGAAGGGCCGAGATGGCCTGTTTCCGTGCTGTAATTGTTATATGGTTATATGGTAACAAAGCAGAAGAGGCAAGACATTACTGCTCATCAGCCGTGGGTCTTTTAGCAATTACTTGGTTAAGTAATACACAAGGAGGTTTTGACATTTATAACTTGACATAGACCAGAAGGCTGTTGCTAAGATGGTCAGCTGTGGTGTAGGAATGTAGCTGTGATATTTATCTTGCTTCACAGTAATTTAACATAATTGTAAAGTCTTGCTAAGTATTAATGTCGACCTTTGCTTTAAAGGCGGGCATCACATTTGTTGTCAATAGATGATTCTGTCAAATCTCTGACACATAAAACAATCTGATCATCCGTCTCAATGGGCTTTCAAAGCAACCACAGAACCAAGCGATCCTTCGATCAGAAGCCCGACAGCAACAGGAATTTATATGTCATATCCACAGCAGCCCCAACCATTTGCTGATGAATACCTCCAGTTTTGTCAATTGAAATATTTGCATATACTGCCCTCACCAGATGATGATTCAGATGACTTTTTATCAACTATTGAATGGAGATCAATGAAAAATGCTTGTGAAGCCATGTAAATATTGGGGATTCTTTCTATCCACCACCCCAGCCATCTTCTTCTTCTTCTTGTGTATGGTGTGCACAGCCTAAAGTTATTGGACAACTTGTTCCATTTGATCTTATTTGATTATGCACACTGGGTTGATTGCATTCAGGGCAGACCACGTGAAGATTGCAATCTCCCATCCCACCCCACCCCAGCCATGAGAACAATTGATGGAAGTGAAAATCAGGTGAAGTGTAAAATGGATGGGAAGGTCTCCATTCTAATTTGCTAAGGGAGCTGTAAAAATCATTATTTTAGCGTTCGCAGATGTGAGAGGACGAACAGTAAATATAAAGAGGCATTAAACAAAACTTTTAAAATCAACCTCAGTGTTTGGAGGCATTGTGATCATGTCCAATTGTATGCAGCCGTAGATAGTGAATCATCAGCACATTTCACATTGGTCACAGTTATTATTTCCATTGACATTGTAACAGAAATAGACGTTAAATGGACTTTCAATTAGAATAAAAAGTCAGTGAAGTTTACAATGAATAATGCATCCAGTATCAACCCTTTACCCAGTTACCAATTAACTTGCACTCATCCTTACAGGTTGTCTCTTGGGTGTTAAGGGACAGCTTATTCAGCCCCCCACAAGTGGAAAATAGCATGTCTCTGTGGGCAGCAACCACAGAGTAAGTCCTGGTGATGGAGACATAGGAACTGTAGATGTTGGAATATTGAACAAAATACTAAGTGCTGGAAAAAAAGAACTCACAATGTTCTGGAGTAACTCAGCAGCTCAGGCAACATCTCCGAAGAACATGGATATGTGCCATTTTAGGCCAGGACCCTTTGTCAGACTGATTTGGGTGGAGGAGGGGCCGAAAGGAGGAAGTGAGGAGAGGAGACAAAGTCTGCCAAGTGAAGGGTGGATACAGATGTGGGGACAGGGGGGTAGTTGGTAGGCAGATGATTGTACAAAGGCCTATAGATGAAAAGAGAAAAGATGTGAGGTAGGGTTAGAAGAGGTAGAAATTATGAAGCCAGAGGAAGGAATATAGGTGGAGGGGAGGGGAGGCAAAGGAGGGGGTCAAATGGGTGTGATTCCAGATGGGGCACAGAGAAGGAAGAGATGGGGTGGGGAAATGGGGATAAGTATTGTTGGTGGTTTATCTAAAAATTAGAGAATTCAATGTTCATACTGTTGGGTTTTAAGTTACCAAGTATATGTGGTGCTGTTCCTCCTGTTTATGCATGGCTTCACTCTGGCAATAGAGGGGTCCTGCAATTGGAAGATCAAATGGAAATGCAAAGGGGAGTTAAAATGGTTAGCAACTTGGAGATCCACAGGCTTTGGCGGACTGAGCATAAGTGTTTGACAAAACGGTAGCAGAGTTACGCTTGGTCTTGCTGATATAAACAAAGCCACATCGGGAACACTGAATGCTGTAGGTGCAGTTAGAGGATGTGCATGTGAACCACTGTCTCACCTGGAAGGACTGCTGGTGCCCCTGAATGGATGTGAGGGAGATGGTATAGGGACATTTCTACTTATCTATTCAAATATCTCTATTCAAACTGAAGAAGGATTCAATGATAGATGAACACCTATTCATTCCCTCCCCAGATGCTGCCTGACCCACTGAGTCACCCGAGCACTTTTTGTTTTGTTCAGGTCCATGTAGTGGGTTGGCTCCAGCACAGTCCAGCCTTTTGTGTTTATTTTTTGCCACGTTTGGTGTTTACTGTTCAATATGGTAATTTTGTTTTTAAAACCAAAATCCAGAACCAAGATTCACCCTGCAAGATAGAAGAAGAAGTTTAAAAAAATCTAAAGAAAGCTGATTAAAATACTTTTTTAAGAATGTAGGAAGTTAAAACAGCATTGACAAGAGTATTCATCAAGGAGGCCCGGTTATTTTTTAATTTCTTACTCAGAATTCCTTCCTGTGACAATCACAAAGGTTTCTCCTCCAGTCTATGCTATGGTCACCAATTCACACATGGACCAAGTTAGCCTGCTCAATGTTTAATTTGAGCTGCCTTGCACTCTAGTTGTTTCATCAATATTGTACCAACAGCTTTCCCACAACATATACAAGGCTCAATGATAAAATCCAATGTGTTTGCAGAGTACTTCAAGAAAACAAAATATGTTTTCCCATTATGATTTTGTTCTGATTCCATTTGTTTGACAGCACATTAACTATAGAGGATCAGAATGCAGCCAACTGTTCCAGTTTTCATCTGTCATCAATGCTGGTGGTCATGGGCAGGAGAGATGTTTGGGGATTTTTAAAACATCTTCCGCAAACATTTCAAACATTGAAGTATGAACCTAAGGACATGGAGCAAGCAGATCTCACCATCACCAGTGTGACAATGTCCGATGTTGAGGGGTGAATAGTGGCCACAATCCCAGGAAAAACTCTGCTTCTTTGCAAAGTTCCTTTTTGTTTCTCTTAATCATGGTGGACACCTTGCCCTAATGTCAACAACTTGAAGCATTGCAAAGAGCATTGGTTGGAGTATTGTACTTAAGTGGGAATGAAAATAAATACCACAGTGTTCTAACTGAAAAATGAGAGTGTTGCTCACGGAGTTTCTGGATTTGGTGTTGTCATTGGTTCATTATTGTCACGTGCACCGAGATTCTGCATACTATCCAGGAAAACCGTACTATACATGAGTTCATTAGGTAATACAAAATGGAAAAAAGACACAGTGTAGAATACGGTCTTTCCGCTGCAGAAAAAGTGCAGATACAAATAAGCACCACAAAAGGGCTGCAATGAAGTAGATTGGACGATCAGTAAAGCAACTCTAACATATCCTTTCAAGCACCTGAGAATCATTCTAAGTTTCTCCCCAGTCTAGTTTCAGTCAAAAACACTGAATCAAGCACTTGAACAACTAACCTTTATTCTGACAAAACAGAATTATAATTCAACTACTGTACCTATCCCACCACGGGTTCGATCCTCATCTACCTGATCAAACCCTCTAGGCCTCGCTCAAACAGAGACACTCCAGAAGTTCACGCAGTCCCAAGCGCTCTCCGAGAAGATCGACGCCGGACCTTGTGGCAGCCGACTTTTATAGGTCCCGGGACCTCGAGGGGCCAAACCACATGGGGGTGGTCTCTTAATAATCCAATTACAGATATCGATTAACGCCATACATAACAGGCATTTCCCTAACCCAATAATACAGCAGCTTAATACATTGTATTCAAACAGGACTTTTCAAGGAAGCCAACTTAGAAACATTTACCCTGATCTGCAAGAAACACAGACAAGGCTCAATACCTCATCCCATTAACACTCAGCAAAGTAGAACTCTGCAACATTACTTACAATTATTTACAAGGTGTATGTCTGGTTTGCAGCCATCCAATCCATTCTATGCATTTTGCACCTAATTGACAGGGTCTGCAGATGTTCTTATTCTTTTCTTGCAACTTGTATCTAGGCTCTAGACACACTGGCACCACTCCACAGCTTGTCCCAGCTCTGCAGCGAGCAATTCCAAATTGACCAAATCTCCCAGCAGCCCTGAATCTTTTATGCAATTTTACAGTCCTAGCCTCTCCAATTTGGCCAGGAATAACAGTATGTGCTTTCAAACTTGTGTATCTTCAACCTAATGGGAGAGGGTGGGAGTGATGGGTTCTCCTGGTATTGACAGGAAAGAATGAAACATATTTTTTACATCCGAAGAAACCAACCAGAAGGTTTTATGGTAAAATATTGCTGAGGGTTTGTGAATATATTGTGTAAGGGATTTTATTTAAGAGGAAAGGCAAGTTGGCACCCTCTTGTGTTCAAGGAGTGCAGATGACTTCTCTGCTGTTGTGGATTGCTGAAATGAGCAGCCTAACTCAGCATGTAAAAATAATCCACATGGTTGGAAATTGCTACTGCAGATGAAATAATCAAATAAGTAAAGACTTCCTCTGCTCATTATTGCAAAACATTTATTAACCTGTTTGTGTTAAAAGGGTAAACACTTCCATTAAAAAAAAAACAAATAAAGGGAATAAGAGAAAGGCTTGCATTTCAGAAAATCTGAAAGTGCTGCACAGCAGTTGAAGTACATTTGAAGTGCAGACACAGTTATAACTCAATAAAAACACAGGGGATGTGTTAGCTAATTTGTACAGGCACTTGCAAACAGTATTGTAAAAACCACAGAATCTGTTTTAGATATGTTAATTCTGGGCTACATGTAGGGCAGGATATTATGGCTCACTTCCCTGCTCTTGAATGTGGCAGCGTGCGATTGTGTGTAGCCAGATGAGAGAGTAGAGTGGGTTTCACAGCAACAACTCACATGAAAAGTAATGCCTGGGCTTGCAAGAAAAAAGGCCACAAAATTCTTAATGTGTCATCTGATTCACAGATGCAGAATGATTTAGGTAAATGAGAAAAGTGAATTAATGCAAATTAGCTGCAAAAAAGAGAAGAGAAGGAAAGAAGGATTGTATTAAGGGAGAGGAAAAAATATACAGAAATAAAAGAGAAAATGAAATTAGGCAATCTCCGGAAATAAATTACTGTTTTCTTTTATTCATTCAATGAAAGTGAATGTCGTGACAAAACTGGCACTTTTTGCCATTCCTCAAGTGCTCTGAACAGTGCTTTACTGAACTTTTTCAGAGGGAAGAAAAGAATCAACCACCTTGTAGATCTACATCACATCAAGACCATACACTAAAAATGACAGAGTTTCTTCATTAAGGATACCAATCAGGTGGCTTTTAACAATATCTAATAGTTTATTGATCACCATGACTAATATTTGCTTTGTACATTCCAAATTATTTTATTTGCATTTAAATTCCCCAATCACTAAGATGCAATTCAAGTTAGCATCTCCAAATCATTAGTCTGGATCTCTAGATAACTCTTCACTAGTTTAGTTTAGTTTAGTTTAGTTTATTGTTGTGTGTACCAAGGTAGAGTGAAAAGCTTTTGTTGCATGCTGGTCAGCGGAAAGACAATACCTGATTACAATCGAGCCATCCACAGTGCAGAGATACATGATAAAGGGAATAACATGAATAACCTAAGCCTTCTAAACAGGTAGAGGCGATGGTGTGCTTTCTTGACCATTGCTTCAATATGGGTGATCCAGGACAAGTTGCTGCTGATATTTACTCTTAGGAACTTGAAGCTTTCAACCATCTCTATTTCTGCGCCGTTAATGCATACCGGATTTTTGCAAAATATGCTAATTTAATCACTAAGGGCCTGTAGGGAACAAAAGACCACACATTTCTTATTGTCCCCACTCTGAACCTCAATGTTCTAACATTGCAAAAATTGAAACATCATCATTAAAAATCGTAACTTTTACAGTAAATTTGTTTTTATGGCACAAATGGAGTATTTTTTGAATCATAGGGGGAGTTTAAGTGCACACTTTCATGAGGCTACTAATAAAGCCATGTGCATTAATCAACATCTTGAGGTGATTGCCAGTTTATGGAGTATCCCTGACCAAAAATTGCTGTTAGTTTTTGCACTAAGTTCACGTGTACTGAGCAAGTGTTGCCATTGTTTTCTTGGGGAATTTTAGACCTATGATTCCAATAGGCCTAGTCCTCTGCCTGCTGGGTGATTTACTCAAACAATCCTATTATTGTTACCTCCAAAGACTAACCCCAGGAGAAAAGAATCACGCATATTCATTTGATTATTTATTATCATGCTGAAGAATCGTTGATCATTGTAAACTATTTGAATATAAAAATTCAAAATACTTTTGCACTGCAAAGAATGTCAGCCAAGATATTTGTGTTCAAGGTTATCGAGCATTGCTTAAATCCTGCTAAAGAGTGCAACTAACTGAGTAATGGCTGGGGTGGTGGGCTCAGTTATTTATTGCTTTGTGCTCACAGAGCATTTCTTATAAAGCGAGACATGAGTAAGGAGATCAAAGCCATAATCAAACAGAGCACAAAAGTTGCACTCAGAAGATGCCAAGATTGTGTATTAAAAGTCGATGAATAATAGGCAGTTGTAACAACTCATCCATTGACAAAGGGGCTGTGCTTTCATACATATTCTTCAGCAAAGGGGAAGATAAAGTTATTTCCCGTTTATAAATCGAGGAGGATGTTCTGCTGAGATGGGGTTTGCCTTGGTTTATTTTACTACCATGAGTCATCGTGCAGATCCCTGTTCTTATACAGTCAGTAATAACCAATTGACCCAACTGTAGTTTGCTGCACAAATGCTATTCAAACCAAAGGCCATGCAGATAGAGGATGTTTTGTGCCTGCTGAATGAATAATAAGCTTCAGTGAATAGAGCAACATCCAAAAGCAGAAGAACGATTATGCCCGAACTAACTGAGGTCCCAGGTTACTTTGAATTGATCTTAACAAAAGACCCTCAACCATTGAGAAAATGTCCTTCTTGAGATCAGTATTGCCGTCGGGTTAGAGAGATGCTGAAGGAGAAATTTTCACAATCTGTAATTGTTGGCATCCTGGGGTTCTCAATTATTTAGCGATAATGAAATATAGGTGCATACTTTCAGAAAATAAATAGTGAATTCTCCCTGAATGCTGTACTTCAAAGCACGTTGCTTTCAAGAAAAACTATTAATTGAACCATTTCTTGGTTCTTTACACACAGAGCCATCACTGAATCAAACTGAAATGCATTGTGCTGTGTGGATAATTGCTTGTTAACAAAAAATGTTCTCCTCCTTTCCAAAAAAAAGTTTGCTGAACATGTTTCCAAAGGAAATGCTAAACTGTACCTGCGATAAAAACAGGCTTTTAGAATTTAAGTGGCTTAAAATGCTTGTAAAATGTATTATGTAAATCATTTGAAGTTCCATCATTTGCTTTCAGATCTCTACCCCCTTTGTTTCATAGAATTCAATTTAAATCACAGAAAAATATATCAGATTTGATAACCTTCCAAGAAAATGCATAGACTGTACAGAAGATATTAGGAAATGCAGTTTATTTGCCTCACTACCTCTTCCCTTTCTTTCTCTTTATATGGTTCTATGTCAAATTTTATTTGATACAGTTATTGTGAAAAAACTTGGGATAATTTTACTGCATTGAGAAGCATTTAAATCCAAGTTGTTGATGATGTAGTTGTACTGATAGCTGCCCAGAAAAAGTGCAGTCAATGACATCAGAGAGGCTCTGTTTGAACTGAACCTGGTGATGAAAAATGAAATACTCTGCCCATTGCAGGAGCTGTGCTCTTTTAGGCAGGTGTAGATTTTCCACCATTAGTTCAAATTGGTAGCAGAAGCTGCTGTGTGCCATTAAACCAGAGCAGCACTTTCTTCTGATCCATTTCCCTTCATTACTGCCTTATTTAATATTCATTACAAGGAGATTGCAATATAAGAGAAGGGAAATCTTTCTGAAATTGTATTGAGCTTTGGTTAGGACACAATTGGAATATTGTTTGCAGTTTTGTTTTTTGTACCTAAAAGAGGATGTAATTGCTTGGATTCAGTTCTGTGTGGGTTCCTGAGGCAAGGGAGCTATCGTTGAAGAGAGATCGAGATGACCGTCTGCCTCGAGACTTTAGAACGATATGAGGAGATTTAATTGAGACATACAAAATCCCAAGAGACATTGACAGGGTAAATGCTAACGTGACAGAGTTAGTGTGCATTGTCTCAGGATAAAGCATCAGCCATTTTGTTTCAAAATGAGGAAACATGTATTTGCTTGAGTGGCTTTAGTGCTTGTAAGTGGCATTAAAGCTTTGGAATACCTCAGAGATATTGCAGTTACCAGTTTAAATTTCATTAATGACCATGATATTAGTGACCATGATAGACACAAAGTGCTGAAGTAACGCAGCGGGTCAGACAGCATCTCTGGAGAACATGGATAGGTGCGCTTCAGGTCGGTCTCACCAAGGTCCCGACCCAAAACATTACCTATCCATGTTTTCCAGAGATGCTGCCTGACCCGCTGAGTTACCTTAGCACCTTATGTCTAATTTTTGGTAAACCATCATCTGCACTTCTTTGTTTCTGCAGTTAATAGTTTGTTGGGTATATTTATGGCCACAATCAATATGTTTATGGGAATTGAGGGTAATCATGAAATGAAAAAGTCCATGGATAGGAAAAGTTATGGGTCAGGCATAAGCAAGTGGGACTAAGCTCAGTCTCGACCCTAAATATCACCTATTCCTTTTCTTTAGAGATGCTGCATGACCCGCTGAGTTAGTCTAGCTTTTTGTACCTACCTTGGGCATTTTAGCCAGCCTTAGCAAGTTGAGCCAAATGATCTGTTTCTGTGCTGTTTAGCTTTAGCTTTCAAAGACACTAATAACCATTTTTTCAGCAAAACTTTCTACTGTTTGGTCAATTCACACTACTTCTCAAAATTAAACTTGGGTATGTGAAGCATCAAAATACATATTGCAGTGTTTCAATGTTTAATGTTGCAAAACTGTCGAGTCATCATTTTCGGCTGATTCTTTAAATGACAAAGTATTCCCTTCATGTGCCATTACCTCGCAGTTTTGTATGCAAGGGGCTATAATCTATCACTATAGATTTTTTTTGAAATTCTCAGAAATGCTGAGTGATACTTTTAGTGGGGGTTTCTACTCCTTCATCAGTTTGCCCAAGAATCTCTACTCGTTTAACAGAGTGGCCAAAAAAAAAAGGAAATTTCTAGCTGGGCAGATCTAGCACCTCAGTGTATTTTAAGTAGCTTTTAAGCAATGGTAAATCTATTACACCTCAATGAAATAAATTTAGTTGAAATATCTTGTTCAAATCTATGTAATCTGGATTGCCTAACCATTGCCTCAATTCTCTTAATAGTCATAATTGGCATAGGATAATCCAGAGAAGGCAATGTGAAGATAATATTAACCTCATTCTGTTATTACTTGCTATCTGTTTCTTAAAAGACATGGTACTTTCTTACACTCATTCACAGACAGTGGGCATTTTCTGCTCTTCACAATCACCCTTGACTAAGTGGCTTGCAAAGCAATTTTGGGGACAGTTATAAGTCAATTACATTAGATTAGATTTTTGTCATATAGACCAGGGTACAATGAGATTCCTCGTCACATGAAGCTTGGGGAGCAAATAGAAAATGGTAATAATAGATACAACAGTAAATACAGCAAATAATGCAAAGCGGCAGACTGGCGCAAAGATAGTAATGCAATCTGAAGCAGTGTGGAAAAAAAAACTAATGTGTAATAATGGAATAACTGAATGAGGTGGCATTAAGAGTTATAGGTGGCAGTATCTCCATGAAGAGTGTGTGAAAGGGGTAATGGTTCAGGAAGCTGTTCTTAAGATTTATCATCTGAAGGACGATAAATCCCCTGGGCCTGATGGTCTGCATCCCAGGGTCCTCAGGGAGGTGGCTCTAGAAATAGTGGATGCATTGGTGATCATTTTCCAATGTTCAATAGATTCAGGATCAGTTCCTGTGGATTGAAGGATAGCTAATGTTATCCCACTTTTCAAGGAAGAGCGAGAGAGAAAACAGGGAATTACAGACCAGTTAGCCTGAATTCGGTGGTGGGAAGGATGCTGGAGTCAATTATTAAAGAGGTAATAATGGGGAATTTGGATAGCAGTAAAAGGATTAGTCCAAGTCAACATGGACTTATGAAAGGGGAATCATGCTTGACTAATCTTCGGGAATTTTTTGAGGATGTGACAAGTAAAATTGATGAAGGGATGCCAGTGGATGTAGTGTATCTAGACTTTCAGAAAACCTTTGATAAGGTCCCGCATGGGAGACTGGTGACTAAAATTAGAGCACATGGTATTGGGGTTAGGGTATTGATATGGATAGAAAATTGGTTGGCAGACCAGGAAGCAAAGAGTAGGAGTGAACGGGTCCTTTTCAGAATGGCAGGCACTGGCAAGTGGAGTGCCGTAAGGCTCGGTGTTGGGGCCGCAACTGTTTACCATATATATTAATGATTTGGAAGAGGGAATTAGGAGCAACACTAGCAAGTTTGCGGATGACACAAAGCTGGGTGACAGTGTGAACTGTGAAGAGGATGTTAGTAGGTTGCAGGGGGACCTAGACAGGTTGAGTGAGTGGGCAAATGCGTGGCAGATGCAGTATAATATAGATAAATGTGAGGTTATCCACTTTGACGGCAAAAACAAGGGGGCAGATTATTACCTCAATGGGGTTAGGTTAGGTAAGGGGGAGGTACAGCGAGACCTGGGTGTCCTTGTACACCAGTCACTGAAAGTTGGCATGCAGGTACAGCAGGCAGTGAAGAAAGCTAATGGAATGTTGGCCTTCATAACAAGAGGATTTCAGTATCGGAGTAAAGAGGTTCTTCTGCAGTTGTATAGGGCTCTGGTGAGACCACATCTGGAGTATTGTGTACAGTTTTGGTCTCCTAATTTGAGGAAGGACATCCTTGTGATTGAGGCAGTGCAGCATAGGTTCACAAGATTGATCCCTGGGATTGTGGGACTGTCATATGAGGAAAGATTGAAAAGACTAGGCTTGTATTCACTGGAGTTTAGAAGGATGAGGGGATAGGTTATAGAAACATATAAAATTATAAAAGGACTGGACAAGCTAGATGTAGGAAAAATGTTCCCAGTGTTGGGTGAGTCCAGAACCAGGGGCCACAGTCTTAGAATAAAGGGGAGGACATTTAAGACTGAGGTGAGAAAAAACTTTTTCACCCAGAGAGTTGTGAATTTATGGAATTCCCTGCCACAGAGGGCAGTGGAGGCCAAATCACTGGATGGATTTAAGAGAGAGTTGGATAGAGCTCTAGCGGCTAGTGGATTCAAGGGATAAGGGAAGAAGGCAGGTACGGGTTATTGATAGCGAACGATCAGCCATGATCACAATGAATGGCGTTGCTGGCTCGAAGGGCCGAAGAGCCAAAGGGCCGAAGGGCCGAAGGGCCGAATGGCCTCCTCCTGCACTTATTTTCTATGTTTCTGTGTTGAGACTAGACATCCAAGCTATCAAGCACCTGTATCTTCTCCCAGAAAGTAGTGGAGAGAAACGGGAATAGCCATGGTGGCAGGCATCCTTGACAATACTTCACGCCTTCTTGATGCTCTGTACTATGATGATCGACTGACTGGAAGGAAGCGACAAGACTGTGATGGACTGGGCTGATCACCATTTTCTGCATTTTCAGGCTGGGATGCATCCCGTCAAATTACTTTCTACAGCACATCTGTAGAAGTTCGAGACTATCTCCATTTTCATGTAAAATCTTCTCCGACACATAAGAAAGCACTGAAGGTAGACAAAAGTGCTGGAGGAACTCAGCGGGTGCGGCAGCATCTATGGAGCAAAGGAAATAGGCAATGTTTCGGGCCGAAACCCTTCTTCAGACTGATGCAGGGTGGGGGGGGGGGGCAGGAAGAAGAAAGGAAAAGGAGGAGCCAGGGGGCTGAGGGAGAGATGAGAAGGGGAGGAGACAGCAAGGGCTACCGGAAATTGGAGAAGTCAAGAAAGCACTGATGTGCATTTTTGATCACCACTTCAGCAAGAAGGGACCAGATTAGGTTGCGGGTGATATGGATGCCAAGGAACTTGAAGCTGTCGACCATCTCCACAACATTGATGAGGACAGGTTCGCAGCCCCTGCTTCCACAGGTCAACATCCAACTCTTTTGTCTTGTTGATGTTAATGGCTTAGGTTGTCCTGCGGACTCAATGACATAAGGCACCCAAACTCTTTCCTGTACTAAGATTCATCATTAATGTTGATCCAGCTGACAACACCGGTATGATCGCCAAACATAAAAATTGTTTGACATAAACAAAAGTGTGTCCTGCACTTTCCACATGGACATGGATACACTGGGACTAGAGCAGGCGTCTGTGCGTGCAACCCTAAGGAGCACCGATGTTGTGAATCAGGGTGGAGGAAGTGTATTGGCCAATTCAAACCGACCACATTGACTTGAGTCACTTATGCCACTCTGCAAGACTTCAAATTTAATTCCAAAAGGTGAATTGTGAACTGGATTGATATTTTACTTCGGAGTCACTTGAATGATTCCGTGAAGAAGCCTGCCAGCCCACATGTGCGTCAATTACATCTAACGCATTGCGCAACGACTGGCTGGAAGGCACGTCGCTCCTCCAACGGTAAGTTTAAAAATCCTCAGGTAAGTGTTTGAAACTGATTCTAAGGTTGTTTCTTTTGGTTCGATAATTCTTGGTTACAGAACAAGTACGAACTGCTATGGAGAAAATGTCCAAGGTGAAGTCCAGACGCGCCGCGGGGAAAGCAGCTACGGAAGACCGCGGGAGTGTGGGTAGCGGGCGGCCATCTATTCCACCTTCCGAGTCGCTGGCGGTGCGGCCACCGGTTTCAGACTTGGTGCCGGCCGAGAGCACCTTGGCAACTCCGCTGGTACGGAAAGCCACAAAAAAGTCTGTGAGGCCCGTTCACTCGAACCAGTCAGGCCAGGAGGGTTCCCCTCCTACAGTGGATAGCATCTTTGGATGTTTATCTCAGATGGAGCTCCTGATGGAGAGGATGCTCAATCATGATATGCTCCAACAAACGGAGTCATATCAGCGTGGGTCTCCTCAGGGACCCGCTGCAGCGGCACCTGTTTCAGGGCTGCACGATGTCTCTCTGAGAAGGGGAGCATTCGGGGTCAGTTTTGGTCTGACTCGGAGTTCGGAAGTATAGCCAGGGAGCATACCATGAGGCACGAAGGGCATGAAGCAGATGTGCATGGCTAGGAGCATCAATTACCTGGCCTCACACCAGTTCAAAGAACAAGCAATGGAAGAAACTTCCATGAAGTATCACACACCAGCTAACTGTGTTCGTTAAACGTGCTGACTGTTAACCACTCCATCTTGGATTACACGGAGGGGGCATCAGAGCCCAGGAGGTGAAGCTCCAGAAAATACTAAAGTTGCTCGCCTCAGGCATCACGGCTTTTGCCAGGTCGTGGAGGGGGTCCCCTGTCTGATGTGCAGCAGGGTGCCCTGGCATTAATGTGCAATGCACATTTTGAAGTAAACTGCTTTCGCAAAAATGCCATCCGTCCTACCCTGAACCCCGAATACCCTGAATTCGCGGCACTGTGCAAGGTCAGCAACGTACAACCACCGAATTTCTTGTTCGGTGAAGATCTGTCGAAGCAGGTCAGGGAGCTGGACGACGAAACAAGAACAGTCGGGCTAATGAAAGTCCCGTCAACTAGCAAAGCTTCATTACTCCGGCGGCAGCACCCCTATGCTCCCCTCAACAACAAATGGTTTGCTAAAACTGGTGGGAAGGTCGAACACTCTGGGCAGAGGTCTTTTTTAGGTCAAGGCCCAAGCCGGCCCACATCAAAAATGCGCAGTTGCCGCACTCCATCAGTCCTACCCCCCAAACCTTGGGGGTGGAAATAAACATCATTCATCCACCGGTAACCATGGAGGTACGTGGGTCTGGTTCTTTCTGGAACATATTGTGTATGGATCAGTTACAAGTTGGTGGGAGATTGCACTTGTTTTTGAATGAATGGTGTTGGATAACATCAGATCAATTTATACTGCACAGTATACAAGGGTTCCAAATCGAATTCCTTCTCAATTCAATTCCACCCACACAGCATACACTGAACCGGACATTTGTTCTTTCACAACAGGAATGTTTGGATGTAATAGCTGAAATTGAAGTATTATACAAAAAGGGGTAATTGGGAAGTCATGTCATGAACCTCACCAATTTGTGTCTAATATATTTACAAGGCAAAAGAAGGAATGAGGATGCCGACTCATCCTTGATTTGACTCGACTTATCTCCTTTGTGCAGTATAAGCATTTCAAAATGGAAAACTTTGTTACTGCCAAACAACTGGTTTCCAAATTATGTTATATGGCATGCGTCAATCTTAAAGATGCATATTATTCAGTACCCATTCATTGGGATCACCAGAGATATTTGAAGTTTAGCAGGATGGGGCAACTGTGGCAGTTTAAAGCATTGCCTAATGGGTTAACTTCAGCCCCCAGATTATTTACAAAATTATTAAAACCGGTGCTGGGGCTACTCCGGTCTCAGAATCATATTGTAATGGCATACTTGGATGATATACTAATCATAGGGGAAACTGTGAAATTAGCTGAATTATTGGTTTCAGCTACTAAACATGTTTGAGACTTTGGGGTTTCTCATCCATCCAATTAATTCCAAGTTGATACCATCTAGAGTTATTGATTATTTGGGATTTACCATTAACTCAATTCACATGTCTGTGACTCTGCCTTGGGGCAAGAGATTAGAATTAATAGAAGCCTGTGACAATCTCATTGACAACCTACTATTCGACATGTAGCTAGTATAATTGGCAAATTAGTGGCTGCTTTTCCAGCTACACAGTTTGGGCCTTTGCATTATTAAAAGTTACAACGTGCAAAGGAGCAGGCACTCAAATTCCATGCAGGTCACTTCAGTAGACCCATGCGGTTGCCAGCTGAAGCCATTGCTGAGTTACAATGGTGGACGACGAATATTCGGCATTGCTCCAGTAAAATGTTTGTCAATAAACCTTCAGTTATTTTACAAACTGATGCTAGTGCTCTAGGATAGGGAGCTACTAATACCATCTCTAGCTGTGGTGGCAGATGGCGTGTACATGAGTCATTAATTCTTCAATCACATGGTATTAACTAATTAGAGATGTTGGGAGCACTGGGGGCTGAAGGCTTATTGTGGCAATATGCATCATTTGCATGTTCAACTTCAGATTGACAACACTACAGCAGTGGCATACAATAATCACATGGGTGGAATCAAGTCAGTATCCTGTGATAAATTGGCTAATCTTATTTGGCACTGGTGTATTACAAGAAACATTTGGGTTTCAGCTATCTACTTACCAGGTAGATTCAACATGGTGGCAGACACCAGGTCATCGAAATTCAATGACAACACAGAATGGATGTTGAATCATGGTGTTTAATGACATTGTCGCTCGGTATGGCGTACCAGATATCGATTTGTTTGCATCCAGACTCAATCACCAGTTACCAAAATATGTTTCATGGGGACCAGACCTAGGGGCAATGGCGGTAGATTCTTTCTCGCTACACTGGGGTGGAATGTTTTTGTATGCATTCCCCCCATTTTGCCTTTTGGTAGTACCTAACCGGCCTACACAGCCATGGTTCCCACTCATTTTGGGAATGATAACACAGCCTTTTATAGCTGTCCCCAAACGCAGAAATCTGCTGGTTCACCCTGTGACTGGGGAGAACCATCCACTATATGACCAATTTAATTTATTGGTTTGCAGATTCTGAGGAGACTGTTCCTGGGGCTCGGACTATCAGATCGTACGGTGGACATGATCACTGTGGCCTGGAGGGATAGCACCAAGAAATAGTACATCTTTCATATCAGGAAATGGGAGGTGTTCTGTTTACAGTCAAACATATTGTATGACACGGCATGCACAACGGATGTGTTGGAATTCCTCTCAACACTATATTTTGTTGAGTGACTGAGTTATAGTGCCATAAATACTGCCAGGAGTGCCTTATCGTTGTACTTATTGCTTGGATCGGGACATCACTCTGTTGGGTCTCACCCTTTGATATCCAGGATCATGAAGGGTATTTTTAACTCTAATCCCCCCCAGGCCCAGGTACCCGGAGATATGGGATGTGAGCGTGATGCTCACGCTGGTTCGCCAATGGGCTCCAGCTACATCCCTGTCTTTGCCCAAACTCACTTACAAAGTGGTCATGCTCATGGCGCTGGTTTCTGCGCAACGGGTCCAGGCATTGCATAAGCTGCGACTGGACAGGATGGTTTCATCAGTAAATAGTATAACATTTTATGTTTATGATTTAATCAAGTAGAGCAGACCAGGGGCGTCACGGCTCAAACTAGTTTTCATGGCATACCCCATGGACCTTCGGTTGTGTGTAGTTACACATTTACAACAATACACCAAGGTCACCAAGAGCCTCAGAGGCTCCGAATTAACTATGTTGATTAGTTACAAAAAAACTCATAAGAAGGTATCAGTACAGACCATTTTGTGGTGGTTAAAACAGGTTCTGGCTTGTGCAGGAGTGGACACTGACATTTTTAAATCTCACTCCACCAGGGCTGCATCAATGTCAGCAGTGAGGGTAATGGATGTTCCTCTTGACCACATCCTGGCGGCAGCAGGATGGTCAAATGAACTAACTTTCCAAAGGTTTTATAATAAACCCATTGCCAGACCGGGGGTATTTGCCAATTCCATTTTAGATTCTATTTTATAGTTTCCCCCCGGATGAGAGGGATCATTATTATTTTAATTTGCTCATTAAAGCATGAGCATGTTTAAATCTATGTGATGTCTGAATGCATTATTTATTTTCACTCATCCTTGGTCAACTGATGCAGTGTGTGACGCATGGACTCGTATCCACAGCATGAAATCACAGAGCTTTGAAATCTTCATGGAATCACTCACATGACTCTGAAGTAAAATAGTAAGATCAAACGAGAACTTACCAGTTTGAAGTTTGATCTTTATTTTATGAGGAGTTACGATGAGCGATTACGTGCCCTCTGCTCCCAACCCTCTTATCATAAAGATCACCTGGTAGTTGTAGTTCTCTCCAATCTTAATATGTTCAGTTCAACTACTGGTATCTGTGATTTCACACCGCTGCTTTGAAGATTGACGCACATGCAGGCTGGCGGGCTTCTTCACATAATCACTTATCGTAACTCCTCATGAATAACGATCAAACTTCAAATTGGTAAGTTCTTGTTTGGTCTTACTATTTTTACTCACTGATCACCATTACTGACATTAGTTTTTGTTTAAGTAACCTAGACTCCTTTAACTACTTAATTTGCCTAGCGACAGTGGTGAGAATGGAACATACATCTCTGGATCAATAATCTATCCCACTGCATTATTAACCCTATGGTATAACCTCAATTAGTGAAGTATGTTTCATCTATAGTGGAGGAACAAACACAAATTTGGAGACCACTGAACACACATTTCTACTCTCAAATACTCTCACTGGGCAGTGTTGGCTTTTCCTATCGTGGCACTTACCAAGGTCACAATTGTTTACTATCCTTCAATAACTGGATAGATGAATGTCTGTTACCCACTGAAACTTTTGGGGTAATTTGATTGTGAGGTATAACGGTTGAGTCAAAATGTTCAGAAAAAAAGGATAACTCACTTGTAAACAGATAAAGTAAGTAAGTAAGTAAGTAAGTTTATTGGCCAAGTATTCAAATACAATGAATTTGCCTTGGTGCTCCGCCCACAAGTAACAAAATGACATACAGTGACAGTTACAAATGACTCAAAAAACACTAAACATTAATAAGAATAAAACATTAATGATAAAACACTATTGATCAAGCATGTGAACCAACAAAATGCCAGATCAAAGGGAGGTTACACATTTTTGGCTGTTGAGTAGAGCAACTACTTGTGGATAAAAACTGTTTTTTATGTCTAGCTGTGGCAGCTTTGACAGTCTTCCTTCCAAAGGGAAGTGATTCAAAAAGTTTGTGGCCATGGTGAGAGTGGTGTCCACTCTCTTCCTGGCCCTTGCAGTGTACAGTTCATCAATGGATGGAAGGTTGCAGCCAATAACCTTCTCAGCTGATCGGACGATTCTTTGCAGCCTCCAGGTGTTGTGCTTGGTGGCTGAGCCAAACCAGACCATTATGGAGAAGGTGAGAACAGACTCTACGATGGCCATGTAAAATTGGACCATGATTGCCTGTGGCAGATTGTGCTTCCTCAGCTGCCGCAGGAAGTACATCCTGTGCATTTTTGACTGTGGAGTCAGTGATAGCCCCCCACTTAAGGTCCTTGGAGATGATGGTTCCGAGGAACTTAAAAGACTCCACAGGTGTGTCTGTGGCATTGTTGATGTTGAGTGGGGTGAGGGGAGGGGGAGCTCTCTTAAAGTCTACAACCAATTCCACTGTCTTAAGAGCATTTAGCTCCAGGTTGTTGCTACGGCACCAGGATGCCAGCTGTGATACTTCCTGCCTGTCGACAGATTCCTCCCCATCCTGGATCAGTCCAATTAGGGTTGTATCATCCGCAAACCTGAGAAGCTTGACGGAGGTGTCTGTGGAGGTCCAGTCGTTGGTGTAGAGAGAGTAGAGGAGAGGAGAGAGTATGCAGCCCTGCGGTGCTCCTATGCTGAGTGTTTGCAGGTCCGAGATGTGCTTTCCCAGCCTCACATGCTGCTTCCCTGTCAGGAACCTGGTGATCCACCGACAGAGGTGTTCAGACACAGTCAACTCAGAAAGTTTGGAGTGTATTAGCTCTGGCAAAATGGTATTGCAGAGCTGAAATCAACAAACAGGATCCTTGCATAGGTCCACTGGCGGTCTTGGTGCTGTAGGATGAAGTGTAGGCCCAGGTTGACTGCATCATCCTCAGATCTTTTGGCCCCATATGCAAACTGCACAGGGTCCAACAGGGGGATCATGATATTTTTCAGCTTGGCCATATACAATATTTAATCACAAAAAAAAGATATTCAGAACTACAGCACACACTAACAACACCATAAATGTTCTTTCCTTAAACAGTGATTATACTGCTCGTGATTACTGACCTCAACGAAAAAAGGGAACTGGGGAAACATTAGCACTGCTACAGTCATTAACCTCATAATTCTGCAGTATCATTAAATATGTATGTTAATTAAGCTCCATCTAACCTTAAGTTAATCTTTTAAAGCAAATCTCATCGAATCATGCTGGTTAAATAAAAAGTACACTCATAAATCTTCGTAGTTTCTTGTCTTTGTGAAAGTGATTTTGAAAGTGAGACTTCCTCCTCTTGCAGGTTCCTGTCTAAGTGCCCAAGGAATTAATGGGGTACTCTATCAAAGGGATTAAGGCATTCTATTTATTCATGGAAAAGATCATTGTTATTCACTCAAGCTTGAACAGCTTCTCGATTGCAAAGAAAATTGCCAGAGTCTCAAAATGAAGTGCTTCCTTCCTCAATAGAAGAACTGCGAATAAAAATAGGCAAACAAAATAAGCAAATGCTCTAAAGAATGCAGAATACAAGCCAGCAAAGTATTGTCCTTCCAATGAAGGTACCAGCCGTAGCCAACAGATAACACTTTTTCTGAGTTAGAAATGTTGTTAGATTTCCTTCTCCCTGCAGAAATTAACTCACACCAACACATTTCTGAGAGGGACCCTTGCACTGTCCAAGAACAAATCCTGTGGACGAGAAGTTAAACTGCAGGCCCATCTGCCCTCTCAAGTAGCTCTAGAAAGTACCATGGCCATTTATTGTACACTTTGTAACTTTGTGTCTGGTATGCAAAACTAAGAATGTTACTGTGACATGTAGCATGAGATAATAAAGTATCATTCATTCATTCAATGATTCACATTGAAGCTGTGTTCTTGGCTGATATTTAGCCTTCTGAAAAAGGGATAGTTATGCCTGTGTTGATACAGGCTGTTGCAATTCCTGCATTATGATTGTGATGTCATTTAGAAATTGTCAATATTTGTAAAATGCATTAAGATGTGTTAAAAAAAAACAGTATAATAATCTTATTACTTTTTACTGTTTGAAGGTGCGATTTATTCAATCATATGGTTTCCAGCTGTTCTTATAATGAACGATTAAAGAACTTCTAACAAATCTACAAAGGTATGCGGAAGGCACAAGCCATGTTGAGCACAATTTGTTTGATTGTGCTCAGCACGGCCTGTGCCTCATGTTTGTCATTTAGGTTTTTATGGCTGTACCGCATGCTTTTTATGGCCACAATAAATTTCATGGCTGTACAGCATGAAGCATGCTCTTGTTCTGTCGTCCATTGGTAAGCTGGTTCAGTCCATGAACATCATCCATGCCACGGACAGCAAGTACCAATGCCCATGGACTACCCTGATGGAATTATCGAGTTATAGATCTAGAAAACATGGAAGCAGACCCTTTGGCCTAAATCATCAATGCCAACCATGATTCTGAACTGGGCTGATGGGCTTCTGACAGTAAACAGTATTAAAATTGTCCAATATATTTATCTATGTTTGTAATGGTTAGGGTAGAAAAAGTGAATCAAGACATAATTTGAGGAAGGACATTCTTGCTATTGAGGGAGTGCTGCGTAGGTTTACAAGGTTAATTCCCGGGATGGCGGGACTGTCATATGCTGAGAGAATAGAGCGGCTGGGCTTGTGCACTCTGGAATTTAGCAGGATGAGAGGGGATCTTATTGAAACATGTAAAATTATTAAGGATTTGGACACGCTAGAGGCAGGAAACATGTTCCCGATGTTGGGGGGGGGGGGGGGGGGGGTCCAGAACCAGGGGCCACTGTTTAAGAATAAGGGATAAGCCATTTAGAACGGAGATGAGGAAACACTTTTTTCACACAAAGACTTGTGACTTTGTAGAATTCTCAGCCTCAGAGGGCAGTGAAGGCCGGTTCTCTGGATATTTTCAAGAGAGAGCTAGATGGGGCTCTTAAAGATAGCTGAGTCAGGGGATATGGGGAGAAGGCAGGAACAGGGTACTGATTGGGGATGATCAGCCACGATCACATTGAATGGAGGTGCTGGCTCGAAGGGCCGAATGGCCTACTCCTGCACCTATTGTCTATTGTCTATATGGTTCAGTGCATTGCAGAACCAATCATGCACTTAGGTCTGAGTCCAGTGGAATTGCAAGAAAGGTCAAGGATGGGGAAATAAAAGGACACAGAGTTCTCGAATAAATCAGCATCCCTGGAGAACATGGATGGGTGACCTTTTGGGTCGCGACATCTTTCTACAGGTTTGGGATGGGGCTTTTGTGTCTGAACTGAGCCATACATGGCAGAAGGTGATAACAGATTAAAACGGGTAATGTTAAACCCACAGACAATAAACTAATCTCTTATCATCCAGAAAGACAATAACGTGGAGGATGCCACCATTTGACTTCCAACATTTTTGGACTTCTCTGCTGCAGTGCACAGGTGCAGAGGTCTGGAATGCAGGGGCACACACAACTTACAGTAGGTAGTTGGCAAATCTCTGTGGAATTACTGGCTGGCATTGAGCGCAAACTAGCCCAGTCACATACACCATGACGTAATTATTTTATAAGTAAGGTAGATAGATTAAAAACATAGTCACTTCTAATGCCAAAAGATAGTCACTTCTAATGCCTTTCTGTTCTCCTGCATATATGCAGTGTACTGTTTAGGATACGTTCAGGATATTCCCAACAAATTCTTGAAAACTCTTTTCTGGTTTTGTTGCAGGTCTGAAACCGATGAAGATTTCCAGAATTCATTTGAGGAAAGCCTTTATTTTCCTGGCAATCAATTGAAAATTTCTATTCTGATATCAACCACCTCATCCTAAAACTCAATAAAGATATCTGACCAAATACTGTCGCGCCTACAATTGTTTGCAAATTCTCAGCCCTTTCCCTTTTGTTATTCACACTCGTTAATTCTTATAACAATCGGCTGTGTTAATTTGCAATATAATGGGCTATAAGTATTTCCAGGGGTCATGCCTATTTCTGTGTCTAGTTGATTTAGTGCAAGTACTGAAGGTGCAGCCAGCATATGAAATGGAGTATAGCCAACATGATAAGTTGCTGCATCGTCGTGTGAAGAGAGGTTGGGTATGGAACCAGTTTTTTGTGTTAGAGGAATACACTGGAACAGAACCATTGTATGTTGGCAAGGTAAGAACAATAAAATTACTTATTGAAAACTGTGATGTTAAACTCCGTTAACTACTTTAACTTCCCAGAAGGTTGTTCTCTGCACAATGGACATTTTTTTCTGCTGTAACTGACATAGTTGCAGATAATGAGTCCATGTCTTATCATCCAGAAAGGCAATGACATGGATGGCATCACCATCTGACCTCCAGCATTTTCAGACTTCCCTGCTACCGTGTACGGGTGCCAAAGTGTGGAATGCAAAGGCATGCACAATTTAGCTAGTCAGCAGTTGCTTTTGGATTGTCACGCAAATGCAGAAATCTTGAAATTATTGGCAGCTGAATGAGGTATTTTTCGCAACTGCACCTTGATACCAGTGAAATTCAATGTGGGAGCACATAGCTTTGGCAACTTAACACCTTTTAACGGGGAATCCATTTAGACAACCTGTGCTCGGGAGGTGGTGGAAGTACTGATTCACAGGCAACTCTCTCCACTGGTGCCCATAAGATACTGAAGTGTTTGAATGTTCAGATCTCTTTCAATTAGTTGAGTTTTGCCAAATCTTGTTAGTTTTAACAAGTGATTCTGGGTGTTACGTTATGTCTAAATGTTTTAGACATTTAACAAATAACTTTTAATATTTTAGACATTTAACAAATAACTTTTGATATTTTTTGACATTGCAGCAAATAGTTTATTTTTAATCGTTTTGATAGAGTTAATTGTCTTTTAACATCAGACAGATTCAGAAACATTAATTTACTTTGACATCTTTGACATTGGCCTGATCTGGGATCATAATTTGTCAACTAGTCAAAGTTCCTTGCAACTATTTTGTGGGCAGGGCTTGCCATCATTCTCTTTCACTCCCCACCACAATGATGGGTTTATGTCAAAAAAGTCTCTGTCAAGCCCTGCTACAATGAAAGGAACCTGTTTCACTCTGTGAGTTGTTTTTGCTGGGAGAAGTACTCAAGGCAATTAGGAAGTGTTGGTAACAAATTCTGGACCATTGAAATAACGCTATATCAGCAACTGACAAAAATACCTACAGATGAAGATCCAAACACCCTCCACTCTCTTACATTGCATGGTGCATTTAATATAGAGTAGACTGCTCAGCGGTCTCACTTTAATGTCATGGCATCTATTCCTGGGAAACGTGTTAGTCCTTATGTTAGGGTTCGTGACATCATTCCACCCACCATGCTCCAGCACCTACATCAAAGGCTCATGAACGTTTTTGAATCTCCAGCAGACGTGAAGCCCGTAAAGGCATTTTGAAGAGGTTTCTTCGGGATAGGGTTGACTCGTATTTGGAAGACAATTAGGGCCAGTCATTATAGCTTTGTACAAGGCAGGTCATGTCTTATGAGCTTGACCAAGTTTTTAAGGAGGTGATGAAGGTGATTGATGAGGGTGGGGTGTTGAAAGTTGTCCACATGGAATGTTTGAGCTGCGAACAGCTGATCAAATAGCCATCAGATGGTGATAATCATGGATAAGGGTCAGACATACAACATCTTGGACGGTGTTCCATAGAAAGACAGCTAGATTTTTACAATCGCATCTCTAAGGAAGGGATTTGAACCAGGAATGTTTGACTCAATAACCCAGAATGGGCAAATGAGCAATACCTATCCAAATTAATATTGAAGAAAAATATTTCTGAGGATGGATATCTGAAATATAAGCAAAAAACACTGGAAACACTCAGCATGTCAGAATCTTTGTAAATCTCTCCAATTACAGAAATTGCACACCCCCGCATTTCATTCAAAGACTCGGAATTGTAATTTCTTCAATAATTTATCCAGAACTCTTTTGATCATCACCAGTGAATTTGCATTCCACATCGCAGCTGTCATGTTTCCTCTCAATTACTTTAAAACATATCTTCTATTACCAAACCTTCACTCACTAATAGAGTTCTTACGTGATTACATATATTTTGTAAATTTCTCTGCTCCAAGATATAAAAGGTAGGGATGAAATCGATGTGTAAAGTCGTTAAGAATTCCGTATCGCGACTTCTATTGATCCATGCTGAGAAGAAAGGGAGGAATGCAGGAGTAAAGAATAATAAAGATTAATAATAATAATAATAATAAAGAGAATAATAATGTGAAGAGCGACACAGTGTGGAGTTGCTGCCTTACAGCACCAGGGTTTTATCCTGATTAAGGGTGATGTCTGCACAGAGTTTGTACGTTCTCCCCGTCACCGCGTTGGTTTTCTCCAAGATCTTCAGTTTCCTCTCACACTCCAAAGATGTACAGATTAGAAGGTTAATTGGCTTGGTATAAAATGTAAATTGTCCCAAGTGTGTGAAGGATAGCGTTAATGTGCGGGGATCGCTGGTCAGTGCGGACTCGGTGGGCCAAAGGACCTGTTTTCGCGCTGTATCTCTAAACTGAAACTAAAAGGTAAGGAAATCAACATTAATAAACGTGATTTATCATTGTGTTCTTTTAGCTTCATTCAGACATGGACAAAGGAGAAGGGTCTGTCAGATACATCCTCTCTGGCGATGGAGCAGGTTCTGTTTTCACAATCGATGACAACACTGGAGACATTCATGCAGTACAGAGATTGGATCGGGAAGAGAAATCTCACTACACTCTGCGTGCACAAGCCTTGGACAGATGGACAGGTAGACCAATGGAGCCAGAGTCCGAATTCATCATAAAGATCCAGGATATCAATGACAATGAACCAAAGTTCCTCAATGGGCCTTACATAGCCAGTGTTCCCGAAATGTCTCCAATAGGTAAGATACATTTGTACAACAGGAATTCTTTCAGGAATTTAGGACACTCTTGAAAGTTGTAAAGTCCAGCACTAAATCACTGAACTTGACTGTAACAGTACTGCAGGTGGAAGAGTGATAGCAAGTGTAACTGACAAAAGTTAACTTATCCAGTTATACAGTAGCACAGTTGTGCAGTGGTAGAGTTGCAGCCTTACAGCGTCAGAGACCTGGGTTCAATCCTGACTACAGGTGCTGTCTGTACGGAGTTTGCACATTCTCCCTGTGACCATATGCGTTTCCCCCGGGTGCTCCAATTTACTCCCACACTCTACGTTCAGGTTTGTAAGTTAATAGGCTTCAGTAAAGATTGTAAATTGTCCCCAGTATGCAGGATAGTGCTAGTGTGCATGGATCACTGGTCAATGCGGATCGGTGGGCCAAAGGGCCTATTTCCGCACTGTATCTCTAAACTAAACTAAACAGTTTCATTCATATCATAAGAACAGAAAGTGCTGGATACACTTAACATCTATGGAGAAAGATATAGTGCTAACATTTCAATACATTGATCATTCACCAATAAATTGATCTTTCACGTTTTAACAGTGAAAATTTTGAATATTATTAAGTTACAGAGAATGGGGAAGGCATAGCAGGAACAAAAGGAGTGAGTTGGTAATATAGTGAGAGGTGGAAAGTGAATTGCACCAGTCATAAGGTTAAGGCTAGTGAATGATGAAAGGTATATTCCTTCTGCAGTTATACAGAGCCCGAGAGAGACCACACCTGGAGTATTGTGTGCACTTTTGGTCCCCTAATTTGAGGAAGGACATTATTTCTATTGAGGGAGTGCAGCATAGGTTTACAAGGTTAATTCCTGGGATGGCAGTCACATGCTGAGAGAATGGAGCAGCTGGGCTTGTACACTCTGGAGTTTAGAAGGATGGGAGGGGATCTTATTGAAACATATAAGATTGTTAAGGGCTTAGACATGCTAGAGGCAGGAAACATGTTCCAGATGTCGTGGGAGTCCAGAACCAGGGGCCACAGTTTAAGAATAAGGAGTAAGCCATTTAGAACGGAGACAAAGAAACACTTTTTCCTACAGAGAGTTGTGAGTCTGTGGAATTCTCTGCCTCAGAGGGCAGTGGAGGCCAGATCTCTGGATACTTTCAAGAGATAGCTAGATAGGGCTCTTAAAGATAGCTGAGGAGGGGATATGGGGAGAAGGCAGGAACAGGGTACTGATTGGGGATGATCAGCCATGATCACATTGAATGGCGGTGCTGGCTCAAAGGGCCGAATGGCCTACTTCTGCACCTATTGTCTATTGTCTATCATGTATCTCTGGGAAGTGCCAGTGGGAGGAGATAAAGAATTATAACTTCTGGAAATGTGAAAGTCGGTATCTGAAATAGTTGGTATCAGTGTTGAATCTAGAGTGCTCTAATGTACCTAGAGAGGTTCCTTGTGGTTACGTTGCACATCGTTAGAACAGCACAGGAGGCCAAAGTCAAAGATTAGACTGGGACTGGAACTGAGAATTACAGTGATAAACATCTAGTAGCTCAAGTTTGCCTTTACAGAGTGAACATGAAATGTTCTTCAAGTGATTGCCCAATCTATGCCCAGTTTAGTGGAAACCACATCATTGGCTTTGAATGCAACACACTAAACACAGATTGAAGTCATCAACAAGGAACGTCTGAAGCACTAAAACGTGGAAAGGAATAGGTAAAATAGCAGGGGTTGTATCCCAGCAGTTGTGTAGGTAGATGCTTGAGAATGGAGTGAGAGCTGGTGCAGAGGAAGTGTGAACCAGAGCATCCTGGATATAGAAGGTGAGGACAAGGAGAGTCCCGTCCTTCCTCTGGGTGTGAGTAAAGAGGCGGTGAGCAGAAGTGCAGGATATAGTGCCAGTACACGGAATATGGTAGTTGGGAAAAAAAGGAGGAATATTGAAAGCACTGATATGGAAGGTGACGTTGTCAAAACAGATGTGATGGAGGCCGGGAAACTAGAAGAATGCAATGGAGTTCTGACAGGGGTGGAAGATTGCAACCTTCACGTGGTCCGCCCTGTTTTGACTAATGCAATCAACTCGACGTGCACAAACAGAAGATCATATAGAACAAGTTGTCCTACAACTTTAGGCTGTGCACGCCACACGAAAGAAGAAGAAGAAGCAGAGTTCTGACTGCTAATGGAGAGGCAAAAACCTTAGTTAATGTAGTTGCAAAATTTATGTTTCAATTCACAAACTGAATTCACTGCACTCAGGGACCCTGTAGCCATTTACAACAACGTTTCTTTGTGATATTTCACACAGTGTGCCTTGTTTCAAAAATGATAGGCAGGTAGTCCATCTGTGAATGGAGTCAGGCAGTTCTACAAACCTCAGATTACTTCTATTTATTTTCCGCCTGGTTTTCTGACATGCCACATTTAAGGCCTGATCAATCACAACCAATAACTTTTGTACTACTTTAATTCTTGTCTTTCAGTAGATTTAGACACTTTACGTTACTTTTAGTTTACTTTAGAGATACAGCGTGGAAAATGGCCCTTCGGTTTTCGAGTCCACGCTGACCAATACACTGACCTACACACACTAGGATTAATTTTCTCACTTATTGAAGCCAATTAACCTACAAACCTGTATGTATTTGGACTGTGGGAGGAAATTGGAGCACCCAGAGAAAACACATGCAGTCGCAGGGAGAATGTACAAACTCCGTATAGACAGCTCCTGTAGTCAGGATTGAACCTGGGTCTCTGCCGCTATAAATCAGCAACTCTACTCTTGGGCTACTGTGCCGCCCTTCATCAAGCCAAAGTAGAGTTCAAGATACATAATCCACAGTCTTGGGCAATTAATATAGCCGATCCAAGAGAGAATTCTGCTCTGAGCTCCATAAGAGGTTGTGGAGGGTTTTGAAAGACTAGATTAAAAAAACAAATTGAAGGCATTGTCAGACCAGGAGCCAGCTTAGGCCAGGAGTGATGAATGAGGGGAGTAAGGTGTCAGCTTCATTACAGCAGATATTCGATGAGGCATTTACAGAGAGATAACGGCTCGTTTGAGGAGAGTACCAGATTACTCAAGTCTACCGTTGACCAAAACATGGCGAGGGTTGTACCACAGCTGAGGTGAGGCATTGTGCTGGTACCTGGATGGAAACAGACTGTCTTTCTGTGGGAAATGTTAGGCTAGCTCTTCTTTCTATGACCTCCAATATTATTTGGAGCACTATGTACTTGTATAACTATCTGACATTTGGGCTGACATGCTCCTCAACAAACTCCATACAAATGAATCATGGCTGCTTTCCTCGTGACTTGAGATGGGTCATTGATCTTTTTACTTATGGCCGTAAACAGATGGTATCACAGAATGGTATGCCCAGAGAGATCTGTAACAAAAATGGAATATGACTCATTCAGCCACCGTGAAGCAAGATTATCCAGTGAACTCTTGTACATCTCCTTTGGGCTCTTTGAGGTACAAATTTAGGTTAGGTCCCATGTACTAATTGATGCAGCTTAATATCGAAGGCAAGAAATACATGAGCTGCCTGAAGTAAATATAAGTGATTTTATGAAGTATTATCCCACATGTCAGGGATAAACGTATCTTTATGCGATCTCCCACCCAGCTTTTTGGATCCAAACACTGTTGTTCACCTTACATGGCCATTATCAACTGCAATGGTAAAACTCTAAGAAGGGTGCTCACATGCCATAAATATTAAGCTGCACCATTATCCAATGTTGTGAAATTAACTGAGTGGGGCCAGGAAGCCTCTCTTCCCAAGCACAAACACAGTTTTTGCATTCTGTAAAGATTTACAATAGACAAAGCGGGATTAATTTTTATATTCTGTGAGAGTGAATTAATGAGACTTGAGAGGAAAATGTAAACAATCTATCACCAAACGTTTTACTGATAGCGTGATCAAATTCCCCCCAACAATTTATTTAAACTAGCAAAACTAAAAATAAAATTCACTGTGCACATTCTGCCACTTGCAGTGTGACAACGGTGTGTTTATCTTTTCCCTCTCTTCAGGTACATCGGTGATACAACTCACAGCGAGTGATGCTGATGATCCCACCTATGGAAACAGTGCACGAGTGGTTTACAGCATTCTTCGGGGACAACCATACTTCTCAGTGGAAGCAAGGACAGGTATGCAAGAACTCAAGATTCATGTCTAAAAACATAGCATGCAGGTCATGTGGGATTTGCTGTACAAGTGCATGAATTGGATAGCTCTCTCAAAACATCAGAACAGGCTGGATGACCATAATGTATCATAGGAAAATGCACATTAATCAGCATAGGAGACTTGTAACTGTCTGGGGGAGCAATATTGTACCATACCCAGTGTGTAACATAGCATATGCAGTAGTCACAAATCCTGAGGCTAACCTCAGATAAACTATGTATGTGTAGGGAGGAACTGCAGATGCTGGTTTAAACCGAAGACAGACACAAAAAGCTGGAGTAACTCATGTAGCATCTCTGGAGAAAAGGAATAGGTGACATTTCGGGTTGAGAGCCTTCTTCAGACTACATACAGATAAACTACATGGTTTTGAACCTTGTGCGATGGTGAAACACTTAAGTAACCTCGCCACTAGTTGGGCATCAGGCACTTCAGCAGTTAATAAGCCATGGGCTGTTGCAGATGAGCACCTGAGTCAGGCATCATTATGATTAGGATCTCCTTACCACTGCCAACTGCTGAGACTATGAGGATGACCCATGGAAATGGTTATCTTGAGGGGAGTGTTTGTAAGCTCTCAAGTTCCTATTCTGGCTTGGACGATGAGCTCGTCTTCTCTGATTTGAGGATCAAAGCACTAGGCAGGATTTAAGATTCAAGAACTTGCTGGTCAAGGGTGCTGCATCCAAAGCCATGAGCAAGATGTGAGACTTGAATGATGACATTAGGTCCTGTGGGTGGGCCAGAACAAGCCCAGCAGAAGACTGCAGCGGAGTGGGAATCCTTTGACGGAAGGCAAAGTCGATCCTCAACTCTACCGTCAATCAAAGCTGTCAGAATTTCTCAATGCTTTTCACTTCCTCTGACATTAAGAAGCATTAAAACTATAAAAAATTATATAATTGCAGTAATTCTAAAGTTAATAAAATTTCACAAAAAGCTTCCAAAAATACATAAAGTAATTAAAAATAATTTGAATATTACTGCAGGCACAAATCATGGATTCATGGAAAACTTTATTGTCATTCAAACCTTGCGGTCTGAACGAAATTTTGTTGCCTGCAGTCATACATATAGTAAATAACAAAACACACAATAAACACATATTTAACATCCACCACAGTGAGTTCACCAGACACCTCCTCACTGTGATGGAAGGCAAAAATCTTGTCTTTGTCTGCTCCCTTCTTGTTCTTCCTCTTCCTCTGCGCTGAGGCGACCCGGGCCTCCGATGTTGTGACCGCACCGGGTGATGTAAATAAGTCCCGCGGCTGAACCGTGCTCCGTGAACAGGCCGGTTCAACTCCGCGGCCCGGGGCGGTCGAAGCTGCCGAAGCTGCCGCCCTCCAGGCCAGCGGACGCAGCTGTTGCCACCGGAGCTCCAGAAAAACAGGTCACCAACCTGTGACCTGCAAGCTCCTGATGATGTCGTCTGCTGGGCCCGCGGCCGAACCTCCGAAGTCGCTGCCGCCGCCACCGCCACCGGAAAGCTGCTACAGCTCCGAGTCGGGCCGCCGGAACGCCGGAATGCCTGAACCCACCGCAGCCCCGAAGTTGGCCAGCCCCGCGCTGGTAAGTCCTGGCTGGCTCTGCCTCCGGAGGCTCGAGGTTGGTCGCAGTTGGAGGCTGTCAGCTCCGCCATTAGGCCTCAGCGCAGACGGAGACGGAGACGGGGGATACGACAAGAAAAGTCGCATCCCCTCCAAAAGGAAGCGACTAAAAACGTTTCTCACACCCCTCCCACACACATACACTACATGATAATTCAAATGAACGCTAAAATAGACAAGAAAACAACAAAAAAAAAGAAAAACAGATGTACTGCAGGTGAGCCGCTGCTGCCAGGGCAGTGCCGCCACTCCCACTGGGGTAAAAAGCCTGGAAACCTGTTTTATAATACTTGCTTTTCTCACAAGAAGTAAATCTTCATTTGAAAGAAGGGAGGAAACTGGAGGAACAAGGAGCCAGAAATGTAACCATCAGCATCAAATTAATTGTCAGGATTCAAAAACTAAAAATTGTTCCACATCACATTTTGGCAGTAAATCAGTGGAATAAGTCATCCCAATGCTAGTTGTGAAATGTGCATATAGAACAAGAGCTTCAATTGTAAAATTCACAAAACTGTGTTGTCACATTTCCCTGTATAACACCAAACTGAGCCTGACGTTATATTTGTCATTGTTTTATAGCTAGTCAAGTCAAGTCAAGTCAAACTTTATTGTCATTTAGAAATACATCGATATATGCAGTTCCAAACGAAATTCCGTTGCATTTGGCTCCCTGTGCAACACGATAATTAACAGAAGGATAAAATGGATAAAATGGATAAAAAGGATAAAAGGGTAAATAGACAATGGTAGCAGCCCATTACATGGCATTCAGGAGTCTGATGGCTCGTGGGAAGAAGCTGTTACAGGACCTTGATGTTCTGCTCCTTATGCTACGATATCCTTTGCCCGAGGGCAGCAGAGTGAACAGTACGTGATGGAGATGTGTGGGGTCTTTTATAATACTGCTGGCCTTAGATACACAACGTTTGGTCGCAATATCCCCGATTGAGGGGAGAGAGGTCCCGATGAGTTTTCCGCTGTCCTCACCACTCTCTGCACGGATTTCCAGTCAGAGGCTTTACAGTCCACAAACCAGACAGAGATACAGCTGGTCAAAATACTCTCTATGGTGCCCCTGTAGAAAGTGGTGAGGATGGGATGGGGGAGGTGAGTTCTTCTCATCCGGCGCAGAAAGTGCAACCCCTGCTGCGCTCTCTTAACTGTTGATGAGCTGTTATTTGACCAGGTCAGACTGTTAGTGATCTGCACCCCCAGGAACTTAGTGCTACTGACCACCTCCACATCGCTGTCATTGATGTGAAGTGGTATGGGACTGTGCCGGATTTTCCTGAAGTTGACGATAACCTCCTTTGTTTTTTCGACATTCAGGATCAGGTTGTTCGTATTGCACCAGTCCACCAGTTGTTTCACCTCCTCCCTGTAAGCCAGCTCGTCCCTGATGAGGCCCACCACTGTTTTGTCATCTGCGTACTTCATGATGTGATTTGTACTAAACCTGGCACAACAGTCGTGGGTCATCAGGGTAAACAGCAGTGGACTCAGGACACAGCCCTGAGGGGAGCCGGTGCTCAGAGAGATGGTGTTAGAGGTGTTATTTCCAACCCTCACAAACTGGGGTCTGTCAGTGAGGAAGTCCAGTAGCCAGTTACACATGGGGGTGCTGAGGCCCAATGGAACCAGTTTGCTTATCAGGTGCTGAGGGATAATTGTGTTGAATGCTGAACTAAAATCCACGAACAGCATTCGCACATAGGTGTTCTTCTCCTCTAAATGTTCCAGGCTCAGATGGAGAACGGAGGATATAGCGTCCTCTGTGGAGCGGTTTGGCCTGTAAGCAAACTGGTATGGGTCATAGTGGTATAGTGCTCTGTATATAGTGATGGAATTGTGATCATTGCAGCCAGCTTTTATGTATACATACCATTTTACACCCAACAATCATCATGAAAGATAGAAGCTTCAGTAGACCATTCTCTTCTATGTGCCTGCTCATTCGCTCAATAAGATAATGGCAAAACAGGGACCACTTCCTTGTGTAAACCTCAGTCTCATTCATTTTTCTGAAATCCAAAAGACTATTGATTTCCATTTTGGAAGTACTCAGCCACTTGAGTAGGGAATTCCAAAGACCGGCGGTGCTCTTAAGTGAAAACATTTCTTCTCATCTAGCCTCTGAATGAATTATTTCTCATTTTGACACAAGTTCTAAACACGTCCAGCTGGGGGAAACTTCATCCTTCCATCCACCCCATTAATACCGATAAGCATTTTGTATGTTTCCATTGGATCACCACTCATTCTTCTAAACCCGAGGCAGTTTAAGCCCTGTTGACTTAATCTCTCTTCGTGGGACAATTCTTCCATCACAGGAATCAATCTGTTGAAGAATGTTCATCTAGCTACAGCAGATTGTTGCTCCAGAATGCATGGTGTTGCATTGATGGGAGGTGGGTATCAGAATGCTTCTGGATACCGGAGGAGGTCGGGCAGCCTATAACAGACAATGCTTCCAGGAGCCACATGCTTTGTGCAAGGAGCCAGGAGTACCGTCAGGTTTACTGCCAAGAAAGTCTTATGCCAGTTCAGGTGTAAGATCAGAGAGGTTATGGAACAACTTTAGGATTTCTCTGTTGGGCCACAGCTGCAATATCATATACAGTTCTGGTAGCCACACTACAGGAAGGATATGATTGCACTGGCAAGGGAGTAGAATGGGGTTTCAGTGGGTCAGGCAGCATCTCTGGAGATAGGTGACATGTCGGGTCAGAACACTTCTTCAGACCCTTCTTAATGGCCAGGGTCCTGACTGTCATGAACAAAGCCATTAAGGCCCATGTTTAAAGCTCCCTATCTCAGTGAAAACAAAGAATGCAATTTGACCATTGGTCTATAACATTGTCACTGCAGACAAATTTTGCATGCTGCTCCACGATTGATGGCATTTGAGGCAAATAAGTTGAATTGGAAGGAACGACTGAAAAATAAAAAAATAAACCAGTAATTTAAAGATCTGCATTTTAGTTCCAGATTAATTTAATTTACTGATTTTAAACTCCCCATATGTTGCCATGTGTGACGTCTGATCACCAGCGGTCCAAGCCTCTGGATCATGACTTTAGCAATATAACCCATATACCCACAAGATCATACGGCAACCCAACAAATGCCTATCAGTACTCGTGCTCACATTCACAAATATTTTTTTAATTGTAAACACTTCAGAAATGTTAATTATAGTGCTAATAGTCAATTTTATAGCCTTTCACAAGGTATGCACAACTAAATTGAAAGGAAAGCAGTCTCTGCATTGCTGTTTATCTTCTGCTTCCCTGAAACAGTATTGGTGCCCTCGGCTGATTGTTTCTCAAAACAGACTTTAACTTTAGCTGCAACAATAATGCTTGTCTTCCTTCCCCAGGCATCATCAGAACAGCCTTATCAAACATGGACAGAGAGGTTAAAGATGGATACCAAGTGGTTGTACAAGCCAAGGACATGGGTGGACAAATGGGGGGATTATCAGGGACAACGACTGTAAACATCACCCTCATCGATGTCAATGACAATCCTCCTAGATTCCTTCAAAGTAAGTACCTGTCTCCTTCGGATCAGTAGGTTCTCTGATGTGAAAATATTTATTGGTTGGAGCTTCCACATAATATTAACAGCAAGCTTTTTGGCTGAACAGGTCTATGCTAATTTCTCTCACTGCAGAACTTCATTATTCCCAATTTTTTGCTTTATAAAATGAAGTTATGTTTTATTTGCTTTTAGCTCGCTTACTCTCCATAAACCATTAACTCTTGAACAAACCTTTGTAAGAAACCTAGTTCTCAGAAATACTGGTTCCATTGGTGTGGTGAATATGGTATCAGTGTGGTGAATATGGTATCAGTGCCTGATATTCTCATGTACATAATGTTAAGTGCTTCTACATTGAAATAATGTTCCTAGAGTGGGGGTGGATCATTTGTTCCTGTGTGCCTGCTCCATCATTCAATAAGATCGTTGCTGATCTTTTACCTCAGTGCAATTTTCCTAAACATTCCCCATATCCCTTGATTCCCTTTATATGTAAAAAATCCACCAACCCCTCAGTGCTCAGCAACCTCTGGATGGTAAATACCAAAGATTTGCCACCTTCATCAAGCAATTTCTCCTCCTCTTAATCCTGAATGGCACTTTTCTGCCAAAATCTTCATCCTAGGGGAATCAAATCTGGGGAATCTTTACTGGTATACACTTTCTTTCTTTTCAACTAAACAAGATGACCTCATATTTTCTACGTTATATATCCATCTGCCACATCCTAACTTACTTACTTAACTTGTTTATTTCATCCAAGTTTGCAACATTACAAACTTGGGTGCACTACTCTTGGTCCCCTCACTGACATAGATTGTGAACAAGACTAATTCCTATGGCACCCTCTTAAACACTGATCCAATCTGAAAATACCTGATTTATTCCAAAATAGAAACATAGAAACATAGAAACATAGAAAATAGGTGCAGGAGTAGGCCATTCGGCCCTTCGAGCCTGCACCGCCATTCAATGTGATCATGGCTGATCATCCAACTCAGTATCCCGTACCTGCCTTCTCTCCATACCCCCTGATCCCTTTAGCCACAAGTGCCACATCTAACGCCCTCTTAAATATAGCCAATGAACTGGCCTCAACTACCTTCTGTGGCAGAGAATTCCAGAGACTCACCACTCTCTGTGTAAAGAATGTTTTCCTCATTTCGGTCCTAAAGGAATTCCCCCTTATCCTTAGACTGTGACCCCTTGTTCTGGACTCCCCCAACATCGGGAACAATCTTCCAGCATCTAGCTTGTCCAACCCCTTAAGAATTTTGTAGGTTTCTATAAGATCCCCCCTCAATCTTCTAAATTCCATCGAGTACAAACCAAGTCTATCCAATCTTTCCTCATATGAAAGTCCTGACATCCCAGGAATCAGTCTGGTGAATCTTCTCTGTACCCCCTCTATGGCAAGGATGTCTTTCCTCAGATTTGGAGACCAAAACTGTACGCAGTACTCCAGGTGTGGCCTCACCAAAACCCTGTACAACTGCAGTAGAACCTCCCTGCTCCTATACTCAAATCCTTTCGCTATGAATGCTAACATACCATTTGCTTTCTTCACTGCCTGCTGCACCTGCATGCCTACTTTCAATGACTGGTGTACCATGACACCCAGGTCTCGTTGCATCTCCCCCTTACCTAATCTGCCACCAAAATGTTCAATCCATTCATCCATCCTCAGTCCACACCAATATATTGACCCAAATACCCATGCACTGTAATTTTATCTCTGAATAACATCCCATGTTTCCTTAAAACACAGAAGGTGATCATTCAGTACATCAGGTCTTTGTCAGCACAAACTATATTCCCATCAGTCCTATCTTTTATTTGCTTGTAACCAATTCTCACTGACATGTTCATCAATTCCACCCTGATTCTCCTGGCAGGCACATACAAGTAATGGTTATTTAAGGTAACCTATTAAATTACCAATACATCTTTGTAATGTGGGAGGAAAATGAAGCACCAGGAGAAAGCCGTAAATCTCAACACAATTGTTTCCTGAGGTCAGGACAGCCTTGAAATTGTATATCAGATCATTCTCTTTTTTTCTGTTCTATGAGTTTGAACCTGAAAATACGCTAAAACGGATGTGTTAAACAACACAACCTTTCATAAATCCATGGTGACATTGCCCAATCATGTTATTATTTTCTAAATACTTGGTACCACTTTCTTAACAATCGATTATAGCATTTTCCCTATGACTGATGCCAGGTCTACAGTTCCCTGTTTTCTCTCTACCTCCATTCTTAAGCAGCTTATTTACATTAGATCCCCTCCAATCTCTGGAAACTGTTTTTAAACCTATGGAAGGTAGACAAAATTACTGGAGAAACTCAGCAGGTGCGGCAGCATCTATGGAGCGAAGGAAATAGGCAACGTTTCGGGCCGAAACCCTTCTTCAGACTGAAGCAGGGTGGGGGGGGGGGGCAGAAAGGAGAAAGGAAGAGGATGAGCCAGAGGGCTGAGGAAGAGCTGAGATGGGAAGGAGACAGCAAGGGCTACCGGAAATTGGAGAATTCAATGTTCAGGCCACTGGGATGCAGACTGCCCAAGCGAAATATGAGGTGTTGCTACTCCAGTTTCCGGTGGTGCCCACTCTGGCAATGGAGGAGTTCCAGGACAGAAAGGTCAGATTTGGAATGGGATGGGGCGTTGAAGTGCTGAGCCACAGGGAGATCAGGATGGTTAGTGTGGACCGAGCAGAGGTGTTTGGCGAAACGATCGCCCAGCCTACGCTTGGTCTCACTGATGTAGATCAGCTGGCATCTAGAGCAGCGGATGCAATAGTTGAGGTTGGAGGAGGTACAAGTGAACCTCTGTCGCACCTGGAACGACTGCTTTGGTCTTTGAATGGAGTCGACTGGAGAGGTAAAGTGTAGCATCTCTTGCAGTTGCAAGGGAAAGTGCCTGGGGAGGGGGTGGTGTGGGTGGGAAGGGAAGAATTGACCAGGAAGTTATGGAGGGAGCGTTCTTTGTGGAGAGCAGACAGGGGGGGAGATGGGAAGATGTGGCGAGCGGTGGGGTCACATTGGAGGTGGCGAAAATGACGGAGGACTATATGTTGCCTAGTGGGGTGGAGGGTGAGGACTAGGGGGACTCTGCCCTTGTTCCAAGTGGGGGGGATGGGAAGAGAGAGCAGTGTTGCGGGGTATTGAAGAGACCCTGGCAAGAGCCTCATCTATGGTCGGGGAGGAGAACCCCGTTCTCTAAAGAATTAGGACTTTTCTGATGCCCTGGTGTGGAACACCTCATCCTGGGAGCAGATGCGGCGTAGACGGAGAAATTGGGAGTAGGGAATGGAGTCCTTACAGGAAGCAGGGTGGGAAGAAGTGTAGTCTAGATAGCCGTGGGAGTCAGCGGGTTTATAGTGGATGTTGGTCAAAAGTCTATCACCTACGATGGAGATAGTGAGGTCAAGAAATGGTAGGTAAGTGTCGGAAATGGTCCAGGTGTATTTGAGTGCCGGATGGAAGTTAATGGAGAAGTTGATGAAGTTAGTGAGTTGTGTGTGGGTGCAGGATGGAAACCTATGGAACTTTGGAAGAGAATAGCTAATGCACTCACTATCCCCCTAACTCCCTCCTGCTAAATGTTTCACTATTTCCAAAAGGGTTTTTAACATTTTCTACTGTTTGCCTCTACCGCTTCCTCCGACAGCTCATTCCAGTAATTCACCACCCTCAATGTGTACAAGTTGCCCTTTGGGTAACCTTTAATCATTTCCCTCTCGCCTAAAATTTGTGCCCTTTAGTTTTAGAGTCTCTAACCCTCAGAAAATGATTGTGACCATTTTCCTTATTTGTATCTCTCATAATTTTGTATATATCTATGTCACACCTCTTGTTCCTATGCTCCGGGGGGGGGGGGGGGAAAGCCTCCCTTTATAATTCAAGTCCTCCAATCCCACTAACATCCTCATGAATCTTTTCTGCATCCTTTCCAGCTTAATGACATCCTTCATATGGATAGAGGTCCAGAACTACACACCATACTCCACGTGTGCCTCTCACTGACATCTTGGACAGTTTTAACTTGGTGTCTCAACTCAATGTCTGACCAATGAAGGCAAATTGGTTAAACACCTACATCTCTACCCTGTTCACCTGTGTTGCCATTGTTAGGGAATTATGTACTTGTGCCACTTTTTCAACTTTTCATTTCTCCCGTCTCAGCTTGTTATAGACTGACAATCTTTTTCTTTTTAAATATCAATGAAAATTGTTACATCTATTTTCATTGGTCTTACTACCCTCATATTTTCCTTTCCAGTTCCTTGTCAATGCATTTTCCATTTATTCTTCAATTCTAATATATTCCCAATCCTCAGGTTTTGGGCAATGTTATAAGGTTGTACATTTGATCTGTTGCTTTGTTTAGTATCTCATGGAAGTCCCTGCTGGATCAATTTTTCTCCCTTTTAATTGCCTTAAAAGGAACATAAAATAGACACAATAATCAGGTGTAACTCAGCAGGACAGGCAGCGTCTCTGGAGAGAAGGAATAGGTGATGTTTCGGGTCAAGTCTCGATCTGATACATCACCCATTCCTTCTCTCCAGAGATGCTGCCTGTCCCACTGAGTTACTCCAGGTTTTTGTGTCTTTCTTCGGTTTATGCCAGTACCTGCAGTTCCTTCCCACACATTAAAAGGAACATGTATGTTTATTGTAAACATGCTGTATATGTGAAGATTATTTGTTTATTGTCACACCATTTAACATAGTTTCTCAATCTACCATAGCTAATTCATGCTTCTTACCTTTGTAGTTTTCTTTGAACTAAATCACTTCCATATTTTATATAAACTTTGGCTTAAAGGTTCCTTAGCTGCCAGATCATCATACAATACAACATCAAAATAACCTCTTCCCTCATTGCTTTAAGCTATTAAGCTAGATAATCACCTATTTTACAGACTTCCAGATCACTATTGCTAATTTAGTGTGCCCAGTTTATATGTAGATTAAACCCCTTCAGTTTTAATGAATTACTCTCACTAGATGCACTTTAAAATTTTTAACACTGCGCTATCACTGTCATTTTGTTATTTTTTTTTAAATCTTATTAGCAGCCTTAGCTATTCAATTTGCCAAGACTCTGGGCCTATCTCAATTGAAGTGAAGTCCGGGCCAGTAAAACAGCTTTTACTTTCCCCAACATTAATGAATGAATTGAATCTCATTTTTCCCCTATCGTTGGCCCATGCAATAAATTTACCCTTTGAATTAATTTTAGACAATGATAACATCTAAATGGGTAGAAGGTACTTATTTAAAAATAAGAACATTTCAATGTTTTATTGGACCAGAACTTACTACCAGTGATGAGCCATTATTATTCCACGTGGTAACCCCGTAAGATGAATGGGCTGGATCAAGCCCAACCTGGGAAATAGCAAGCAGTAACCCTATGACCACACTTCCTACAATGTTGACTAAGAATGTGTCAAATCTGCCTCACAAATTTGATTGCATTTTTAGTAGGTGGCCACGAGGATTGATGAGGGTGGCTGACATCATGTCCAAAAGACCTTTGACAAGGTCCCATGTGGTAGCAGGTCCAAAAGGTTACAATATACAATTCTTACATGATTGAACAGGGTTGATAGAGGTTTATAAAATAATGTGGGACATACATAGAGTTGTTACCCGCAGTCTTTTCACGGACAGGATAGGAGAGTATAAAACTAGAGGGAATATTTTTAAGGTGACAGGGGAAATATTTTCAGGGAAACTGAAGGGCAAGGTTTCTCAAACAGAGGGTGGTGGGTACATGCATTGAGCAGTCAGAGGAAGATGGGAGAGGGAAGTAGAGCTACAGTTTTAAAATAAGTTTGGGCATGCACACGGTTAGGAATGGTTTAGTGGGATATGGGCCAAAAGCAAGTAAATGGGATTAACGTTATATAGGCATGGCCAAGTGGGGCCGAAGGACCTGTTTTCGCATTGTATAATTCGATGAACCTGAGAATCGCTCAAGGACTTTGCACACTTTTGATTTTTATTTAAAATCATAATAACAAGACTAAAATCCTATGAAAAAAATTTAAAAATAATTTCTAAAAAGTTATCTTAAACCAATTAAAAACTTTTCAACAAACTCAATTCATTTTAAAAGATGTAAATGACATTTTTGTAACTTTGTTCCCTCGCACCTGTTCCTCCAAATTCAAATTAACGTTGTTCCAGTGCCTGGTCTAACCTGGTGTAAGTTTAGCAAGCCAATCGCTCCATCTATATGCAGGGAAATGCAGCATTAAGGCATCAGGAGTTCAATGTCAGAGCACCACCAGAGAATCACTAGGGAACAGTGGTCAGCTAGTTGTATCCACATGGGAACTCTGAACTCAATATCTTGAGTGGTTTATAAACAGCAAGAGTTTGCTTTTTTTTTATTTACCAGCAAGTTTAAGCCTGAGAGACTGTCTATAATGCAGCAAAAGATTTTCAGAAAGGTGCGTAACTATAGTAATCCCCCTCAGAGCTGAAATGGTTAAAAATATATATAATACAAAGGATCACATTTAAAGTTTTACATTTGTTGCTCATTTTTGCATGGATGAAAATGGCAGCGGTAGATTTCTTCAAGTGCCACTGGGGGGAGACCTGTTACTGTCAATGAGTCTCATTGTCCAACTCTTCTTTCCCCCTAATCAGCTTTCATTTCCAATATAATTGTTGGCTTTCTGGAATTTGCCTGGCAGCGGAACAGAGGTTCCATTCATAAATCAAATATGATTGCATTTCATTGCTTAGTACTAATTTTTAATGGCCCATTTGTTTAATGAGTACCCTTGTATGTCCAAATATAGGCACAGAATTGTGCATCAAACATTAAATTGAAGCTCTGGACCCTTGATAGGGTGACAAATGTTAGCAGTTGTTTGTTTGAAGAACAAATGTTTGATAGTAATGCATTGCATGCATGCACCTATGTGTATCTTTTTGCCCTGGCACAGAGCTGTATCAGATGAGTGTAATGGAGTCAGCAGTGGTTGGTTCAGCGGTGGGAAGAATTCTTGCAAAGGACGCAGATGAGGAGCAAAATGCAGAACTGAGTTACAGCTTCATCGATGGTGATGGGATGAATGTTTTTGAGATCATCACAGATGAAAGTAACCAAGCTGGGATTATCACCATAAAGGAGGTGAGGACATTTTGCAAAGTAGAACATCAGTACAGCGCAGAGGTGTGGTGGAGTCTGGGGCTCCATATGTTGTACCCCTGCTTTTCAAATATGCAAACTTTTTCCCACTGGCTTTTCATCTTATCTTGCTCTCAGCAACCAATCAAGCAACAACAATTTGCTTTGGTATGGCAACTGTAATCCAGGAAAACACCTGAAAGTGCACTGTAAGAATAAAATATGAAAGAATTAGAGCTACATCAGGAAAGTTCAGTTCAGTTTAGAGATACAGCGTGGAAACAGGCCCTTCGGCCTATCCAGTCTGCGCCAACCAGCAATTCTTCCACACTAGCACTATCCTACACACTAGGGAGAACTTACAATTTTTTTTTGAACCAAAGCCAAGTAACCTACAAGCCTGTATGTCTTTGGAGTGTGGAAGGAAACTGCAGCTCCCAGAGAAAACCTATGTGGTCACCCTGAGTACAAACTCCGTACAGACAGTACCCATAGTCAGGATCGAACCCAGGTTTATGGCCCTGTAAGGCAGCAACCCTACCGTTGCGCCATCCCAAAGGTTGATGCAGATGGCCTCATTCAAAGATGTGTATTTTAAGGACTGTCTTAATGGGCGAGAGGCAGACAGCAAGCGTCGGAGAGGGAATTGCAATATTTCGGGCCCGGCAGTGCAGTGGCAAAGTAGTTATCACACTGGGGCCAATGGACTGATGAAGAGAGAATCAAGATTCATGAGTCACATAAGGAATGGGAGTGATTGAATGTTTGATCAGGTCTGAGGAAATAGATCAGGACCATTGAGTTTGGGAGTGGTGGGTGCAGCAATGGGTTGCATTTGGGTCCATAAGGGGCATGTGGATGGAAAGGATTCTCACCTTAGACTGGAGTCTAAGGGAAGGGGTGGAGCATGGTTGTTAGAATTGAAAGATGTTTCTAAGGGTTACAGGGCTGAGAGATAAGGGTGTGACCATGGAGAATTGGAATAAATAAATTGTGCATCATAGGCATGCCATCTCTTCGTGAAATGGTGACAAGGAAGAGCAAGAAATATAGGAGGCAACCTGGCAAGATGAGAAAATCATGGTTTTGGAAACCTGATAATCTTTTGAGTAGGGCATACAGATAAAGTGGGTTTGTGCTTTCAAGAGAGAGCTAGATAGGGCTCTTAAAAATAGCGGAGTCAGGGGATATGGGGAGAAGGCAGAAATGGGGTACTGATTGGGGATGATCAGCCATGATCCCATTGAATGGCGGTGCTGACTCGAAGGGCCAAATGGCCTTCTCCTGCACCTATTGTCTATTGTCTACTGCCTATTGTCTATTGTGCTCGTCAACCCAGAATTATTCACAAGCATTTTCCACTCAGAAATAAATTATTATCATAACATTTCACTTAAAAAAACAGTGCAACACAACTGAGTTTTCAGACCATATTGTGCATCAATGGCAAATTATAGAACATTAGCTTGTTAAAAATATTCTATTGGGCAATTATCTCTGTACCTTGAAGTACTGGAGCCTAGAGCATCATCTTGAAACCAATGAAAATAACGCAGATACCTGTTTTTCCTCCTACTTTGGAATCACATTACTTGTTTGGATTTGAAGACAACCCTCTATCAGCTGCAGCAAGGCTGCAACTCAGTAGTATATTTCTATGTTAAATGTTACAGCCATTTGCCTTCAGCAAGCTTACATGACTTGAACACAAAATCCTGCTCATTATGTTTTCTAACTCATATTCCCAAATCCCACTGAGCGTAACTAATACCTTGCAACCACTTCTGTTCATGGAATGAGAAAAGTGTGCACGGTAGTGTGGATGTGTTAAATATCATAGAAACATAGAAACATAGAAACATAGAAATTAGGTGCAGGAGTAGGCCATTCGGCCCTTCGAGCCTGCACCGCCATTCAATATGATCATGGCTGATCATCCAACTCAGTATCCCATACCTGCCTTCTCTCCATACCCTCTGATCCCCTTAGCCACAAGGACCACATCTAACTCCCTCTTAAATATAGCCAATGAACTGGCCTCAACTACCCTCTGTGGCAGAGAGTTCCAGAGACCCACCACTCTCTGTGTGAAAAAATTCCTTCTCATCTCGGTCCTAAAGGATTTCCCCCTTATCCTTAAGCTGTGACCCCTTGTCCTGGACCTCCCCAACATCGGGAACAATCTTCCTGCATCTAGCCTGTCCAACCCCTTAAGAATCTTGTAAGTTTCTATAAGATTCCCTCTCAATCTCCTACATTCTAGAAAGTATAAACCGAGTCTATGCAGTCTTTGTTCATAAGACAGTCCTGACATCCCAGGAATCAGTCTGGTGAACCTTCGCTGCACTCCCTCTATGGCAATAATGTCCTTCCTCAGATTTGGAGACCAGAACTGTACGCAATACTCCAGGTGTGGCCTCACCAAGACCCTATACAACTGAAGTAGAACCTCCCCGCTCCTATACTCAAATCCTTTTGCTATGAAAGCTAACATACCATTCGCTTTCTTCACTGCCTGCTGTACCTGCATGCCTACTTTCAATGACTGGTGTACCATGACACCCAGGTCGCGCTGCATCTCCCCTTTTCCGAATCGGCCACCATTTAGATAGTAGTCGGTTTTCCTATTTTTGCCACCAAAGTGGATAACCTCACATTTATCCACATTATACTGCATCTGCCAAACATTTGCCCACTCACCCAGCCTATCCAAGTCACCTTGCATTCTCCTAGCATCCTCCTCACAGCTAACACTGCCCCCAGCTTAGTGTCATCCGCAAACTTGGAGATATTGCCTTCAATTCCCTCATCCAGATCATTAATGTATATTGTAAATAGCTGGGGTCCCAGCACTGAGCCTTGCGGTACCCCACTAGTCACTGCCTGCCATTGTGAAAACGACCCGGTTACTCCTACTCTTTGCTTCCTGTTTGCCAGCCAGTTCTCTATCCACATCAATACTGAACCCCCAATGCCATATGCTTTAAGTTTATGTACTAATCGCTTATTTGGGACCTTGTCGAAAGCCTTCTGGAAGTCCAGATACACCACATCCACTGGTTCTCCCCCATCCACGCTACTAGTTACATCCTCAAAAAATTCCACAAGATTCGTCAGACATGATTTACCTTTCGTAAATCCATGCTGACTTTGTCCAATGATTTCACCACTTTCCAAATGTGCTGCTATCCCATCTTTAATAACTGACTCCAGCAGTTTCCCCACTACCGATGTTAGACTAACTGGTCTGTAATTCCCCGGTTTCTCTCTCCCCCCCTTCTTAAAAAGAGGGGTTACGTTTGCTACCTGCCAATCCTCAGGAACTACTCCAGAATCTAAAGAGTTTTGAAAGATTATCACTAATGCATCCACTATTTCCGGAGCTACTTCCTTAAGTACTCTGGGATGCAGCCTATCTGGCCCTGGGGATTTATCGGCCTTTAATCTATTCAATTTACCCAACACCACTTCCCGACTAACCTGGATTTCACTCAAGTCCTCCTTTGACCCACGGTCCCCTGCTATTTCCGGCAGATTATTTATGTCTTCCTTAGTGAAGACGGAACCAAAGTAGTTATTCAATTGGTTCACCATATCCTTGTTCCCCATGATCAACTCACCTGTTTCTGACTGCAAGGGACCTACATTTGTTTTAACTAATCTCTTTCTCTTCACATATCTATAAAACTTTTGCAGTCAGTTGTTATGTTCCCTGCCAGTTTTCTTTCATAATCTATTTTTCCTTTCCTAATCAAGCCCTTTGGCTGCTTTTTCTGGCTACTTTGTACGCATCATCCTTTGCTTTGATACTATCCCTGATTTCCCCTGTTATCCACGGATGCACTACCTTCCCTGATCTATTCTTTTGTCAAACTGGGATGAACAATTTTTGTAGTTCATCCATGCAGTCTTTAAATGTCTTCCATTGCGTATCCACCGTCAACCCTTTTAGAATTGATTGCCAGTCAATCTTGGCCAATTCACGTCTCATACCCTCAAAGTTACCTTTCCTTAAGTTCAGAACCATTGTTTCTGAATTAACAATGTCACTCTCCATCCTAATGAAGAACTCGACCATATTATGGTCACTCTTGCCCAAGGGGGCACGCACAATAAGACTGCTAACTAACCCATCCTCATTACTCAATACCCAGTCTAAAATAGCCTGCTCTCTCGTTGGTTCCTCTACATGTTGATTTAGATAACTATCCCTCATACGTTCCAAAAAATCCTCTTCCTCAGCGCCCCTGCCAATGACAGGGGAGTTTCACTAAAATCATTAACCACTGAATTACAAAGAGCAAGAAAAGGAATACTGTCACCAATCATATTTATGATCCCCCATCCAGAATCTAGAAAAGTATTGAACATAAAAAATATGCCCAGTTCACTAACTACTCTTGCCTTTACAGAACCTCGCACTATCTTTGATCGGACCTTACTGGACTTTATCTTGCACTAAAGGTTATTCACATTATTCCCTTTATCATGTATCTGTGCACTGTGGATTGCTTGATTGTAATCATGTATTTTCTTTCTGCTGACTGATTAGCACACAAAAGCTTTTCACTATGCTTTGGTACATATGACAATAAACTAAACTAAACTACACTAACAGTACAAGAATAGGCATTCAAGATTCATTTCTGAAGCAGACCTTAGCAGTTTGGTGTGTACTTTAACAAGGGAGTCAAGCTATGAGAGAGGATGCTTCAGAGATTTACTAGAATGGTACCAGAAAAATAATGGATGATAAGATTTTATTATTTATTGAGTAGATAAAACTTTAAGAGAGGAATAGATAGGGTAGATGCACAGTCTCATGCCCAGAGTGGGTGAATCGAGGACCAGAGGGGAAAAGATTTATTAGGAATCTGAGGGTAACCTTTACACACAAAGGGTGGTGGGTACGTGGAACAAGCTGCCAGAGGAGGTTATTGAGGCTGGGACTATCCCAACATTTAAGAAACAGTTAGACAGGTACATGGATAGAACAGGTTTGGCGAGATATGGACCAAACACGGGCAGGTGGGACAAGTGTAGTTCGGTGTGGGCAAGTTGGGTCGAAGCTCCTGTTTCCACACTGTATCACTCTATGAAAAGGTTAAGAAGCTGAGATTGTTCTCATTAGTGTCGGGAAAGTTGGGAGAGTTTCATTAGATATAAATTCATAGTGCAAAGTGCACTACACTTCACACAGTGCACTACACAGTGCTGAAACAGATTCAATGGTTCACCATATCCATGCTGTCCATTAAGTACCTGCCCATACTAATCCCATTTACCATCATCTGGTTCATCTGTGCCTTGCCACTTTAGATACTTGTTAAATGTTGTGAACACATCCACCTCCACAACAAACTTGTGCAATTTATTTCAGATTGCAACCTCCATCTTGGTGAAAAACGATTCCCTCAGATCCCCAGCAAAGATTTGACCCCTTACCCTAAACCTATGCCCTCTAGCTTTATATACTTCACAATGCGAAAAAGTTTATTTCTATCCACATATTTTGGATACAGAACTTGGTATTTCAAATCCATAATGAGGATTGCTGGAGCAAATTAGAAGAACCAGTTACCAGTGGCGGAAGGGTCAGTCATGGAGGACACAGATCCAAGATAATCAGAGAAGTAACCAGAGGATAAATGATGAGAGCTTTTTGACAGATGGGATTTTGTGATATAGAATGTATTACCTGAATGCCTAGTGGAAGCATATTTAATGATGTTTCCAGAGTTGAAATAGAAAAAAAATTACAGATATTTGAGGAATGAGGTTTAAAGAGATGGCACGGTCAAGATAGGCTGAATGGCTGCTTTCCATATTGCGCAATGAATGTAGTCCAGTATAATGATTCCTAATGTGATTGCTTACCTCTTGATTGCAGCCGCTGGATTTTGAAACCAAGAGCAGCTACATGTTGACTGCGGAGGGCACCAACACACACCTGGACCTTCGCTTTCTGAACTTCGGTCCATTCCGAGATACAGCCAGGGTGTATCTGACGGTTGAGGATGTGGACGAGCCTCCACAGTTTGATTCTCCCAACTACATGGTGGAGGTGTACGAAGATGTCACCGTAGGGACCACTATCCAAGTAGTCTCGGCAAAGGATCCAGATGCAGCCAACAACTCAGTCAGGTATGAGATAACATTGGTAATTTTATCTCAAGGTGTGATTTAATCATGGCCAACAATGACCAGCATCCCAACTAATGGATTTCCTGCAATAACTGACCTACTGACCTTTGACCAATTATATGACCAAATATATCCTCCTACAAATCCAGTGTATCAGCTGCAGGACACTATGGTATATGTAGCCCTTAATTGCAATTTATGAACTAGTGCATTTTCCATTTTTTCTCACTGGTCAAATTGTTTTAAAATATTTTGATCAATGCAGAGATTCTGAGAAAGAACATTTGGTGCAGACTGTCGGACACAGATGAAGCATAATGTGATCCCAGTTCGCTCTGCCACATTGTTGGCCTCTCTCCAGGTCTTCTATAATTTATGGTGCATGTATATTTTCTTGCTGCGGTTTATTTCCTCTCTTTATTTACTCCCATGTTGCACAACGCAGAGGATGCTAATAATGAGCTATTCCAACACCTCTCAGTACTGTGCTGAAATCACTCCCTAGGGCTATTACCACAGTGTCGCATATGGAAGTACATTGGCAATTGCTTAACTCTGCTCTTGATAACCTGTTCCAGATTTGGCCGTCTGCTGTGTCAATTCTTTGCTTATATTATCTCTCACTTTGCAGTGTGTTTCTATAAATCAATTTAACGCAAGTAAATCCAGGAAATATTCATCACTCTTCACATAGTTAATCCGACATGTAACGTGTAATAGGGAAATGATTCAAGATATTGGTAAGATTTTAGAATTGCAACAGAAAAATTTAAGTATTTGGGCATCCAAATTACTAGGAAATATAAATCATTACTCAACGAAAACTACATGCCTTTAATAACTAAATTAAATGGGTTGATTAAATTCTGGAAAACATTGCCTATGTCCTTAATAGGCAGAATAAATGCGATAAAAATGATCTTCTTACCACAAATACTGTACCTATTTCAATCAATACGAATATACTTACCTAAAAAATTCTTTAAAAAATTAGATTCTGATATTATAAACTTCATATGGGATTATAAATCACATAGAATTAAGAAAAAACATTTGTGTAAATCTAAAGAATCAGGGGGACTGACACTCCCTAACTTATTGTATTACTATTGGGCAGTGAATATTAAAAATATAATCTACTGGTTGGACAGTTCTGCCCAACAGGTAGATTGGATAAGAATGGAGATAGAGGATTGTTATAATATAGGAGCGATCCTTCTTTCCCCGATGAAACTGAACAATATAATATATAAGAAGAATCCAATTATTCACAGTATAATACGAATTTGGAATCAAATAAAATTATCTTTAAAATTAAGAAAATTATCGTTTCTTTCTCCAATAACTAATAATCCCTCAGTCAAACCATCCATTATTGATAAAACATTTATCCATTGGGATAGATTAGGAATTAAAACAATGGGAGATATGTATGATATGGGAAAACTTTTATCATTCCAACAATTACAACTAAAATATAATTTGAAAAATAATCAATATTTCAAATATCTTCAAATTCAAGATTATTTGAAGAAATATATACAAGGATATCAAACCCTAACCCCATATTTATTGGAGGAAGGAATGAATAGAAAGGCAGAATCAAGCAATTAATATCTTACTTATACAATATAATTTTAAATATAGAAACGCCAACGACAGAGGCAATTAGAAGGGACTGGGAACAAGAGTTATTGATAAAAATTCCCAACGATAGATGGGAAAAAAATGTATTACATGTAAATAAATGTTCAATTAATGTAAGACATAACTTAATTCAATTTAAAATTTTACATAGATTATATTATTCTAAAACTGGACTGAATAAAATATTCCCAAATGTTTCCCCCATCTGTGACAAATGTCTTACTCAAAATGCCACTATAGCACATTCCTTTGTCTCGTGTATAAAACTGTATAAATTTTGGAATGAAATTTTTGGAATTTTTACAAAACTATTTAACACAAAATTGAACCCCAATACAGAACTGATTATCTTTGGATCAATGGAAGAGGGAAGTAAACTAACTATATTCCAAGAAGCTTTTCTTAATTACGGTCTAATAACAGCAAAAAAACTTATACTCAAATTTTGGAAAAATGCAATCACGCCAACATTCAAAATGTGGATTTCAAATATGTCTGAAACGCTTCATCTTGAAGAAATGAGATTTCTCCTACTAGGCAAAAGACTTTGTTCCAATTCTCAAAGACTTGGTCTCCTTTTATCAACTTTTTGTAAGCATATGGTGCAACATAACATATCCTCAGAAATTAAATGGTTTAGAACCGGGTGACGGATGGGCAAAAATACGAAATAGGTAGATCTCTCCTAATCTCTCTTTTCTTTACTTTCTCCTTCTATTTCAATCTTTTCAGCTTCTCTTCTATGTCCTTTATTTCTTTTGCTATGTTTCCACTCGCTTGTCTATCTATTCCGACACTCTTTATTTCTTTTTTCTTCCACTGTTCTTTTATTATTAAATCAAAAGTATGAAGTTGTACAAGAATGGAAATATGTATGTATGTATTAGGTACTCAAGTACCACACTATTGTACTTACTTCTAACAAAAATTAAAAAAAAAAAAGACATTGGTAAGATTATATTTTGAATTAAGTGATTTGATATAGAAACATAGAAAAATAGGTGCAGGAATAGGCCATTCGGCGCTTCGAGCCAGTAAAGCTATTCAATATGATCATGACTGATCATCTAAAATCAGTACCCCATTCCTGCTTTTTCCCCATATCCCTTGATTCCTTTAGCCCTAACAGCTAAATTTAACTCTTTCTTGAAAACGTCCAATGAGTTGGCCTCCACTGCCTTCTGTGGCAGAGAATTCCACAGATTCACAACTCTCTGGGTGAAGACATTTTTCCTCATCTCAGTCCTAAATGGCCTACCCCCTATATGCACAATGGGTACAATGATGGGACCTAAATCTTTGCAAGGTGGAAACAAAACAAATTGCTTTGGGATAATGAAAGGTTACAAGTTTGGTCTGGTCAAGTCTCCTTTCAGTAAAACCAGTACACGTGTAATTATGCTCCCAAAGCTTATCCCCTTAGTCTAGTTCAGTAAAACACTGAGTCAAGCACTGGATCAACGAATCTCTTTATTCTCACTCACAAATGAACTTCCTATACGATACCTAACTAACACCGCGCGTCCGATTCTTGTTTCTACTCGTCCAAGCACTTCAACCTCGTGCAAATAGACAATCAACACAGTCCCAAGTGCTCTTCCAGAAGATCGAGTACGATCCATGTGGTGTCCCCTCTTTTGTACTGTTTCGGACCCGTTGTGCGAAAATACAATGGGGGGGGGGGGGGGCAACCCCTACAAGCCAAACATTGTTTCCACGGAAGATTCTAGTTGGAAGACAGTTCATCAAAGTAGAGAAACATTCCCCAAGGTAACATAAACAATTTGAGCAAGACTCAATACCTTGACCAATCACAAGATAACAGCACAAACACTCTGCAACATAATTAACAATACTTTACAACACCCCATTCTATAACCAATCCTGATCATGCATTTGCAACCCAGCTCAGTTCTTTCTGCAAAACCCTCATACATAGAAACATAGAAACATAGAAATTAGGTGCAGGAATAGGCCATTCGGCCCTTCGAGCCTGCACCGCCATTCAATATGATCATGGCTGATCATCCAACTCAGTATCCCGTACCTGCCTTCTCTCCATACCCTCTGATCCCCTTAGCCACAAGGGCCACATCTAACTCCCTCTTAAATATATCCAATGAACTGGCCTCAACTACCCTCTGTGGCAGAGAATTCCAGAGACCCACCACTCTCTGTGTGAAAAAATTCCTTCTCATCTCGGTCCTAAAGGATTTCCCCCTTATCCTTAAGCTGTGACCCCTTGTCCTGGACCTCCCCAACATCGGGAACAATCTTCCTGCATCTAGCCTGTCCAACCCCTTAAGAATCTTGTAAGTTTCTATAAGATCCCCTCTCAATCTCCTAAATTCTAGAGAGTATAAACCGAGTCTATGCAGTCTTTGTTCATAAGACAGTCCTGACATCCCAGGAATCAGTCTGGTGAACCTTCGCTGCACTCCCTCTATGGCAATAATGTCCTTCCTCAGATTTGGAGACCAGAACTGTACGCAATACACCAGGTGTGGCCTCACCAAGACCCTATACAAATGAAGTAGAACCTCCCTGCACCTATACTCAAATCCTTTTGCTATGAAAGCTAACATACCATTCGCTTTCTTCACTGCCTGCTGTACCTGCATGCCTACTTTCAATGACTGGTGTACCATGACACCCAGGTCGCGCTGCATCTCCCCTTTTCCTAATCGGCCACCATTTAGATAGTAGTCGGTTTTCCTATTTTTGCCACCAAAGTGGATAACCTCACATTTATCACCATTATACTGCATCTGCCAAACATTTGCCCACTCACCCAGCCTATCCAATATAGAGGGGACATCTGGACATCACCCCGTACTTGACTTCCGCCCAGAGTCCATGAGACTCGTGGCTTTGCAGCTTTTCACAAAAAGATGACAAGCAGGCTTTGCAAATGCAGAGATCCTCCATTTTGTGACATACTTATTTGGCCAATATTATCACAAGTACTTTCTATCCCTGCACCCACCAAATTAAGAGCATCAAGAATAAAGAAAGCTTCAACAGGAGAGTGAAACAGAGTCTCTGATCGATGGCCTTAGACAAATATTGTTATTTGTTAACTTTTTCTATCCACAAATGCTGGTCATTAAACATTTCCAGAACTTGCAGTTTTTATTTTCCAGCATGCAATATCCTTTGCTTTTGTTCAGCAGGTGAATGTTTTTTTATTGTCACCACACCAATTTTACGAATCATCTCTTACTTTCTCAATATATCTAATGTTGGTTTTGTTTCACCATCTCCTCCAGCCTCACAACCCTGCAAGAACACACTTCTAATTATCGCATTACAATAATTCCTGAGTTTGATTGCTCCACCACTGGTCAATATGTTTTCATTTGCCAGGACCCTTTTTGTCCAGAACCTCCATATCTTTCTACTCCTGATCAAGAGAGAGATCAAAATGGTTAATTCTCACTTGTACTGAAACGGAACATTGAAATTCTTACTTGCAGCAGCACACGAGGATTGTAAGCGCAGTAAACACACAAAAAAAAGTTCAAGATATATATATTTTTTAAATGCAAAACAAAACAAAAGCCCAATATCCTTAATTCAACCAAGTCAGTTCATAGTTGGAAGTTTAATTGCCATTTATAAGGTTTGCATCTTACCTTTCTGTTAGGATACTACAATAGCCGTTCGTCCTTTACCAAACTTTTCTTTAGCAATTCCCAAAATTCCCTTAGCAATTATTTTTTTATAACATTTCCGTGAAGCATTTGGGACATTTTTTAATTTTAAAGAAAGAGTAGAAAGAAAGAAAGAAAATAATTGTTTTAATGATATAGACCACAACAGAATTGATAACATTTGTAAAATAGGACAATGGGATCCTTTACAACCACTTGCAAGAGCAAACAAAATAAGGACCTCTGCCTCAGTACTCCATTTGCGCAGCGAGCCTAGATGTTTGTGCTGAAGTGTCTGGAGCAGGACCTGAGTTCACACCTTTTGAGTGAGAGGTGAAAGCGCCACACTTCGGGCAAATCATTCTTGCCACACTGGATAAAATGGCACCAAATAGAAATGATGAAGGTAAAATCTTGTACTGGGATGGTTTATCTGGGCCAAATCAGATATATCTGAGTGTTAATACTGGCCAAATTAAATACCCCATAAAATGGAGGATCCCAGCACTTGTCAGAATTGCTTAACCCTTGCCAGCTGAAATTTACAAGCTTTGGAGGCGCCAGCCAGTCCAGGCTCAGACTGGTCTGCAGGATGGTTAGGGGTCCAGGTGTTCTCCTTGTTTCTCCTAAATTGATAAAATGTATAGCAGTTTTACATACAAACCCTAAATGCATCATTTCGATTGGATCGCTGCAAGGGCATTGTAAATAGTATAAATAATGTTGCAAGACGGTCATCCTGTTAATTGATGATTGGTAAAACTATTGAGCCTTGGATCCCCACACAATGATCCCCAGAATCATTTGCATCACATAGCTCTGCAGTTGTCCAATATTTAGAAAATATGGTCCTTCTTTCATATTTCCTGTCAAAATGGTCAATTTAATATTTGCAGTATTATGTTCAATTTGTCATATTTTTTCCCAATTCTCTTGGTCTATGTATGGCCTTTAGGGACTGTCCCTAATCTGGCAACCTAATCTGCGAGTTTAGAAGAGTTTGCTCTCAACTTAAACTTGCAGCATGGTCGACACGTGGTCCTTGCAGGTCCTATGAAGTCACTGGATGTCTCCTTCATGCTCGAGGGAGGATCCCGCATACTTGCGGCTTCAGCTAGGTCGTGAAAAATTTTTCAGCATGTTGAAGTGGGTCGGCCCCTAAAGGCCATACATAGACCAAGAGATTGGGCAGAAATATGACAAATTGAACATAATGCTGCAAATATGACCATTTTGACAGGAAATATAAAAGGACCATATTTTCTAAATATTGGACAATGCAGAGTTATGTGTCATGTAGTGTGACGTACGTGGATCTCAGTCTAATTTTACGTGTTGTTTTGCATAAACCAAATGCATAATCCTGCTGAGTGACTGCATTTCAACTGCTTGCAATATATTAGAATCAAAAGGGCGGTTCAAAAGTTTCTTATTTAACACAGACTGTGGTTAGACATAAAATCTCTGCCAAAAAGCACTATTGATGCAGCAAACATAAATTATTTAAACAGGGAATTCAATAGCTGTTTGAGAAAGAGGAATAATAAATAGTATCAGGAGCCAGCAGGGGAATGAGATTAGACTAGCCAGAAGTCTTGGAGATAAACACTAGATGGACTTGATTGGTTCATAACACTCTATGGAGTCAATTTATTTTTTTAATTACTTTTGCCGCTGGGAGATACGCGTAATACATATTGAGATCCTCAGTTTCAGTCCCCTTAGGCATTGCAATTGGATTTTTAGAGCCAACACTTAGCGTTGAAGAAAGGGTGTCAGTTCATCAGAGACAGCCCCAATGTTTCACTGAGAGCCACATCTGTAGGATGGGTACAGTCCTTCCCCTTCTTTCTTGTGCTCCATATCCAAGGAACAAAAGATGCCCAGGAAAGCCTGCAGCTACCCATGGACATTGAACCCTCCACCCCACCCCTCCGTACTTGCTTAATCTTATCGGCATTCTCAGCAACACTGAGAATGCCACGCAACACGATGGAAAATAGTTTCCTTTGTGCCTAATTTTTGGAAGATCTCAGTGACGAGCAGAGTGATATATAAACTTGCAGCAAGCTACGGTTCAATGCCTGAAGGGAGAGTGATGGTGGATTCAGTAGTAACATTCACAGTGCAAATGTACAATTATCTTAGATTCAGCGACTAGCTATGGTGCATGTTGAAGATGAAATGCTCTCTGTGCAATGGGGTTACTTCAATCGCTATTTCAAAGGACTGCCAAAAGCAGGAAAGGCCAAATGGTCTCCTGTATTAGTCTAAAATCCTATGATAACAAGGCCATGTGAAGATGTTACCCCTCCAAACCACACCAGGAAATTCAAGGTATTTGCTCCTATCTCTCCCCACTCCATTCCCACTTATGATATCCAGTCAAGTGCCTCCCTGTCAATTACCAACTTAATGAAGAAGTCTTCCTTAAAATAAACGTTAGCACGGATGTCAAAAATTCTTTATATCTTGGAATACGGATATGAGAGAATGAGCATGCAAATAGAGTACAAAGATTTCAGTGAATTCTAGACTGGTGGAGATTACTAAAGAGGGTGGGATTTGCAAACAAGGAAACAAGAATGATAAATTTAAAACTCTTCATACCTGAAGTTGAACAATGAGTGTTTATCATAATCACAAGGTACATTTTATTGAAAATAATGAAAAAAGGGATGGTACTTGTAAGGACATGAAACGTGTCCCTTTCCTGATCTTAATCAAGATGAAAAATTTGTTGTCATTTATGCGTCATTTACGCGACATAATTTGCACGTCACGACGCACGATGCGCGCGTGGTGCGCATTACGCCCGCATGGTGCATGGTGATGTAGGCAGTGATACGAGGTCACGCGTGGCACCCCAGGATTTTGGGATGTACAAAATCTTCGCGCGCCATCTGCGTGACGCGCAAATGACGCCCAAGTGGGATAGGCCCTTCAGGAAGCAATACTTGCACAAGGAGGTTTGGAACCTGGAAAACATGGCTTGATCCTAAATGACTTCTGACAGCATTCTGCAGGTGCTGAGGAATAAAGCGTATTATAAAGAAAGTATTTTTATCCTTTTCCCACTTCCCATTGCCAGGTTTTCAATTGAGCGATCCACTGATCCCACCAGATCCTTTTATATTGACATCGCCTCAGGAGCTCTAATGACCGCAAAGTCACTGGACCGAGAACATCTTTCATGGCACAACATCACAATCCTAGCAATGGAAATGAGTAAGTATCCGTTCGAAGTTTGATACAAAATCCTATGCTCTTTTCATTGCTGATGTTTTGTTCAATGATGTTGGATTTGCCTGATGGCAAGCAAACCAACAGGGACAGATGGGACAACAAATGCATGGGGAGGGTGAAATGGGCACGATTTTCAAGGAGTTTTTGAGTTGTCTGTTTAATTTCTTTCAAGGCCGTGGACAATGCTGGAAAGTTATTACCCATCTACATTGAACTGAGTTGCTGTCCTTTTTCAGAGGGCATTTTAAGGGCTTGTCCCACTTAGGCTATTTGTTAGGCGACAACAGGCGACTAGGCTGTCGCCACATGGTCGCCGGGGTGTCGACCGTATGGTCGTGAGCAGTCTCCTCAGTCGCCCATAGAGTCGTAGCGTCTTTCTGGTTGCCGCTGGATTTTCAACATGTTGAAAAATTTGCGGAGACAGCCGGCAACAGTGGGTTTGACGCCAATGAGCATAGCTTGACTTCTCCTGACGTAGGTGCTGTCATAGTTGTCGCCAGGTTAATGTAAGTTGTCGCCAGGTAAACGTAGTTTTTCACCGGTGCTGACAGTTTTTTTTGTTGTTAAAGTAATGATTCTATTTCAAATTTTATGTCGAAGGGGGGTCCAGTCGCCGGTTTTTCGGCGACCTGCTATGACTATGACAATCGCCTAAAAATAACCTTCTTCCCAAAATCCATCATCTCCCTGAACTCACACATGCATTGACTTCACCCCCGGACTTTCATCTATCCACCTACTGTAATTTGTACTGTAACTGTAACCCATACTGGATATAGGAATCCTATTATCCATTCTATTATCCATTGTCTTTTTATAGATATGTATATAGTGCTGCAGAAACTGTGCACCTTATCACCCCCCCCCCCTTTTTGTCTTGTTTTTGCACTGAGTAGGAGCAGTTTTTAATCTCACTGTACACGTGTATAGTGACAATAAAAGGCATTCTGATTCTAACTGGCTCAGGCTCTTTAGGGTCAACCACATTGCTTTGAATCTGGAATCAAGATTTGGTAAATTAATATAGGACAGCTGATTCCCTTCCCTAAAAATGTGAATAAACTATGTAGGTTTTTGTAATAGGAAGGAACTGCAGACGCTGATTTACACCAAAGATAGACACAAAATGCTGGAATAACTCAGTAGATCAGACAACATCGCTGGAGAAATAGAATATTTTGAGTCATGGCCTTTCTTCAGATTTGGTTGAGACCCTTCTTCAGACCCTTCTTCAGAAGTTTTTGTACTAATCTGGTAGATCCATAATCACTGTTACCAGTACTAGTTTTTATTCCAGGTGTAGATAAATAGTTAGATTTATTTTTTCCAGGATTATGATTGGACTTGAACTCCCATCACTGGTTTACTGCACAGTGCCAGTGAATTACAAATCTGGTTAATTAACAGCTTTTCTAATGTACCACAGAGATAACAACAGTTACAAATCATTTAATGTGAGTATCCAAGCTTGGATATGAATGGAACACTTTCGGATAGATAGCTTTGCAATGTGGGCTGCATCGGAAACAAAAGTCTAGTAAATTGTGCCTGGTCGAAAATGGTCTGTTTTTAGAAATTTATAAAATAGTATTCTGGCACACAGCTTTGCACAGGTGTCAAGATCAACACTCCCAAACTATGCAATATAAATCATAAAGCCTTGCACTTGGAGAATTGATTAGTAAATCTTCCCCTTCTTAAGCTGAGGGCAACCCTCCATAGGATTCTACTGCTATCTCTTGTCCATTTGTACGTGACGAGAAAAACGCAACTGTTTAACTGTCGAATGATCAAGTGGGATAACCTAACTGGAGAGTGCTGTGCCTTCATGAGCTTATTTTTGCTGTATATTTAAAAGGCTTATGTCACCAGCACATAACTGGAAATTGCAAAGCCACAATCTTCCAATACATGCTGCTCTTGGCACAACTCCATGCATAGGATAATGATAAGCATGAATGTAAGTTTCAGATACCTGCACAGGAGTGGCCAGCATAATAATTCAAGGTTATTTTGATTCCTGGGGCAAGTTATTTTACCTGTTGCACATTAAAAGCATGATTGCCACTGGGCTTAGCAGACAGCTGAGAGGAATGGAATACCTTATTGTCACATGTGACAAGGCGCAGTGAAATTCTACGGCGCTGACAAAGTTACAAAGTACCCCGCGCCAGCTGCCCCTTTGTTCTCCCCCCTCATGGCGGCCCCCATCACCCCGGGTCCCCATTTGTTCTTCCCCCCTCCTCCCATCACGGCAGTGCTTCCAAGCCAGAAGGTAGTGGGTTCAATTCCAGCAGTGGAGACATGTGCCTGGAATTAAGGCCCTCAGTCCGGAATAGTGCTGTGGGATGGATTATTGTTCTGAAAAATTGTTAAAGTGGAGTGATATCTGTGTTTAGGGAGGTTTGGGGACTGAACAGAGGCATCAGCCAATTGGTCACAACGTTTGGTCTCACTAATGTAGATGGGACAATGTCATGATTTAAATCATCAATAGAAAGGATAAATTCAGGGAGTATTTTACACCAGGTTGGTACAATCAGGTACAAGAGTAGTTGGGTTATAGATGAGGGGGGAAAGATTGAATAGGAACCTGAGGGGCAACTTTTTCAAGATGCCAGTGTTTGAGGCAGGTACAATAACAATATTTAAGATGCATGAACAGGTACATGGGTGTGAAAGGTTTAAAGGGCTATGGGCTAGGCCCTGGTAATTGGAACTGGTTAGATGGGCATTTTGGTTGGCATTGAGAAGTTGGGCAGTAGTTTCTGTTTCTGTACTATATGACTATGCTGTCACTCTATAAGCAGTTTTGATTTTGTAAAATTACCAGAATCATCTGCCTGGATTCCCACTTCTAAAAGTTTGGTTCATTTCAGAGAATCCCACGCAAATTGGGAGTGTTTCAGTCACCATTAAAGTCCTCGACATCAATGACAATCCGCCGGAGTTCGTGAGAGATCATGAAGCCTACATCTGTGAAAATGCTAAACCTGGTCAGGTAAGCGCTGAGAACGCACTGAGAACGCTGATGTTTTCGCCAGATTGGTGCAATTCCAATTATGCAGTCAAGATTATCAAACCAACTGCAGTATTTCTGCAAAAAACAACCTAATATTTTGTTAAATGCCTGGAAATTATTTCAGTTCTGCTACATAAAGCCTTTACTCCCATAAATGGAAAATACACATTCACTAAGACATTCTGTTCATGAGCAGAGAATTCTTAGATAGACACAAAATGCTGGAGCAACACCAGTCCCTAAACCTTCTCTTTCGACCCCATCCAGGGATCCCAACAGTCCTTTCAGGTGAGGCAGAGGTTCACTTGCATCTCCTCCATCCTCATCTACTGTATCTGTTGTTCTTGTTGTGGCCTCCTATATATAGCAAGACCAAACTGAGTGATCATTATGCTGAACACCTATGCGCAGTCCGATTTGGCCTACATGATCTCTCGGTAGCCAAACATTTTAACTCCCCTTCCAATTCCCATTCTGATCTTCCTGCCCTGGGCCTCCTTCACTGTCAGAGTGAGGCCACACACAAATTGGAGGAGCAGCATCTCATATGTTGCTTGGACAGCTTACAACCTAGTAGGAATATTGATTTCTCTAATTCCAAGTAACCCTGGCATTCCGTCTCTCTCCATCTTTCCCCCACCCTAGTTGTCTTGCCAGATTCACTGCTCGCATTTGTTTGTCATCACCTCTTCCACAGCCAACTATGGACCATTGTGGACTCCATCTTTCCTGAGTCATCGGTGCTGGCTCTGATTTGTTCTGTACCTTTTTATACTTCTGGTTTCTCTCTCCCTGATTCTCAGTCTGAAGAGGGGTCTTGTCCCGAAATGTCACCTATTCCATTCCTCCAGAGATGCTGCCTGACCCACTGAGTTACTCCAGAATTTTGTGTCTATCTTTAGCGTAAACCAGCACCTGCAGTTCCTTATTACACAACAGAGAATTCTTGGCTGCTTGCTCTTTGTTTCCCAAGTAATACACGTCAGAGACTGTAATCACAAAATCCTTTATATCTCAACCCACGTATAATGCTCAATGTCACATTATCTTGTGTTTTCCAACTGGGAGGGTAAAAAATATTAGATCTGTGGGGAAAGAGAAGTGAAGTGAAATTAATTGGATAGTTCCATTAAAGAGCCAGCACAGACATGAATGTTGAACGGCGTCCAACCATGCTGAATCTCTTTGGGTTTCAGTAAATCCATTAATTTCTACTTCCCTTTCTTTCGCTTACAATTAGAATTGGAAGTGCAGATATCTATATAGTTTTAAAACTCTGTGTGTGTGTGTGTGCGTGTGCCCGGTTTCGATTAAAGCAGATGCTATCAATGCGCAGGAACACTTTCCAACACCATTCCACCCCCCTCCCCCAGTCATTCTTTTGCCTCCCGCTGTGCTGTGGACCAAAGATCCAGAAGAAGTAATGGCCGCCAGGGCCACCTTAACATCACGTGCCCCACGCAACGAGAACGGCTGCTGCTGCCTGGCTCACCTCCAATCATCCCTCCCCAGCCTCTGTCACACTGGCGGAAGCCATGATCGGCTGGTCCCCCCGCTGCTTTTCACCGTCCTCACATCGCTCCGTGCCTCACCCGCGGCCCGCAGGCTCACTCAGGGTAACGCCTGCCCGCCAACTCCGCCCTCAACCCTCCCGCCCTCTCCCCGTACTCGGGGTCTGAAGTGTTCAGGAATCGGTCCTCTGTGATGACCCGCAGATAACCGGCTGGCTCCAGGGGTACAGAGAGGATGCGCCGAGGATGCGAGGCCAATGAGCTGAGGGTGACTCTGAGGCCAGTGGCTGCTGGGCAGCCCTACCCCTCTCCTCCCTCCCTTCTTCCCCCTCCCTTCTCCCCCCCTCATCCCCCTTCCCTCTCTCCCTCTCCCCCTCTCTCCCCCTCCCCCCTCTCCCACGCCCCCCTCCCCTCTCCCCCTCTCTCTCCCCCCCCTCTCCCTCCCTCTCTCTCTCTCCCCTCTCTTTCCCCCGCTCTCTCCCCCTCTCTTTCCCCCACTCTCTCCCCCTCTCTCTCTCCCCTCTCTCTCGCTCCCCCTCTTTCTCCCCCCTCCCTCTCCCCACCCCCCTGCCCTCCCTCCCCTAAACCCCCCTCTCCCCTCCACCCTCCCCTACCTCCCCCTCTCAGCCCCCCTCTCCCTCCTCCCTCTCCTCCCCTCTCTCCTCCCATCTCTCTCTCCACACCCGCCCTCTCTTCCTTCCCTCCACCCCCCTCTCCCTCTGTCTCTTCCCTTCTGTCTCTGCCCTCTCTCTATCGGTCTCTCCCCATTCTCTCTCTGCCCATTCTCTCTCTGCTCTCACTCTCTACCACCCCCCCCCCCCCTTTCTTAATAATATTAATATAATATCAAGGGGGGGTAGTTAGCGTGTGTGTGGGGGCGGTTAGTGCATGTGACGCCGCATGCCGTCCCCCACCGCAACCGGGCGTTGGAGGAATAGTCCCAACGGGTCTGCACTTGGTCTAGTATTTATTAAAACCAGCTACCTTTGAAAGCTACAGAGGAGAAATTTACCTTTGGTTGCCTGTAATGTATGAGTGCAAGAGAATGGGTCTGCACTCGCCTCATCACATTAGTTCCATTGACCTCAAAAGACATGAACGTGTAGAGATGTGGAGCGGCGGCACGGTGACGCAGCAGTAGAGTTGCTTCCTTACAGTGCCAGAGACCCAGGTTCGATCCTGACCACAGGTGTTTGATGCACAAAGTTTATACGTTATCCCTGTGGCCTGCATGGGTTTTCTCTGGGAGCTCAGGTTTCCTCCCACTTTCCAAACCCATAGGTTGGTTTGGTAAATTGGCTTGGTATAATTGTAAATTGTCCTTCATGTGTGTAGATTAGTGGTTAGTGTGTGGGGGATCACTGTTGGGCGCGGATGTGGTGGGCCTGGTTCCATGCTCAATCTCTAAACTAAACTAACCAAACTAAACTTCTCTGCCTCAGAGGGCGGTGGAGGCAGATTCTCTGGATGCTTTCAAGAGAGAGTTAGATAGGGCTCTTAAAAAGAGCAGAGTCAGGGGCTATGGGGTGAAGGTAGGAACGGGGTACTAATTGGGGATGACCAGCCATGATCACATTGAATGGCGGTGCTGGCTCGAAGGGCCGAATGGCCTACTCCTGCACCTATTGTCTATTGTCTATTGTCTAAACTAAAAAGGTAAATATAATCAGCTGCTGACACTTATAAATACATTTAGCATGGGTGTTCAAGGAAGCATTTCACCTTTATTTTATATAAAATGCGGCACATTATGACAAATTATATGGATGTATGTTGTTATCACAAATCCAAAATAGCTTTTCTGAAACTTTCCAAAATAAGTATTTGTTTAACACACCTGTTTTGATGATTGGCAGCAGTGAAATGGTTCAGAACTGAACCTTTGCTTTCTATCTCCCGTCACAGTTAGTTGCAAGCCACCAGATCCAGTGCAGCTCTGTCTTTGACATGTTGCCCAAGTGGATTGAATTTTTCCTTCAACAAACACAATGGCTTTCTTTATACCACTAATGAAATTGAAGGAAACAGGACATCTTGAGTATGAAATTTAGTAGGTCATTAATCTGATAAAAAACAAGCAGGGTTTCCTATCACTTTTGATTAATTGGGAGATTCCATCCTCTCAGAACAATATGATTACTTTCCTTTTTTCCAAAAAAAAATCATATTTAAGAAATTTGAGAATTGTGTTAAAGTACTAAACGTAATTAAGAGTTAGTTTGATCAAATGGCGTGATATTCAGCCACACATATAAAACTGCAGTCTATTAGAGGCCTTGGCTAAGTTTGTTGAATGTACTCAGCACACCAGTTAGGTTAGGTGCCCCCAGACCATAAAATGAGGAACATCAGCCAGAAAATATTGGCCATACAACAAGGAGCGTGCAGACTTTGAGCATGGACTCATTTTATTTTACTCCTGCCATCAGGAAAACGATACGGGGGCCTGAAAACTGTAACATCCAGGTTCAGGAACAGCATCTTCCCTACTGCCATCAGGCTAGTAAACACTACAATCTCCAAATAGGTTTAGGTTCAGCTCTGCTGCATCACTGGTGAATCAGTCAATCAACTATCCACATCTGTACACAAAGAGAGTTAAGTCAAGAGTGTTTAATTGTCATGTGTACCGACAATTCTTACTTGAAAATAACAAATAGAAGCAAGCAAGCAAAAAACAACCTGCACTTGTGCTAACTCATCCTAAAGGGGTTGCTGCAAACTGCAGACTGGTGACTGGAGAAATGAAATTGAGCAAGGGTACAAATGAATCTGTCGTCTAGAGGAAAGAGAAACAGGAAAAAATATTTATATTGGTTCTGCAATTTGAAATACTCCGACCTCCAGACTGTTTCACTTTATCAATGTCACTTTTAGTAATTTAGATCAAAGAGCAGTAAAACAAGGGTGTCAAAACCAATCTGGATTAAATATTGAAGTAACACCATAGACACACATATTTGGCATTTGAATTGAATGCAATGGAGGTTTCCCAATGCACCACGTAATATATTCCAATGTGAAAAAAGTTCAGCTCACTGCAAACCTGAACAATGTTTGTGTTACCCTTAATTCAGCCCACAGAGAGACCGTGAAGTGCAGAAAATATTTTTTTTGTTTGAATAAACAATGTAGGAATGGAACAGAAACAAATATCTAATCTGGGAGTAGTTAAGAGGTAAGCAGTAACTAAAATTTGAAAAAAATTGGAAATTCCACTTCCATTTCAAACAATAATTTTTCTTTCCTCATCTGGAGGTTTGAATAAGGAAGGCATCATCAACATCAAATCTCAACTTAGATTTGTCAACATTTCAGACGTAATATGCTCTCTATCACTTCAAGGTCATGCAAAATTCTGCCCCAATTCATCATTACTCACATTCACATCTCATGTTTAAGAAAGACTTGCAGATGCTGGAAAAATCTAAGGTAGACAAAAATGCTGGAGAAACTCAGCAGGTGAGGTAGCATCTATGGAACGAAGGAATAGGCGACGTTTTGGGTTGAGACCCTTCTTCAGTCTGAAAAAGGGTCTCGACCTGAAACGTCGCCTATTTCTTCGCTCCCTAGATACCTTCACATCTCATGTGCTAATTGACTCTTGATTATGCAACATCTGAATTGTAACATCCTTGCCCTTGGTTTTTAGCCACCCTCCCCTACCCTCCTTCCCTTATTCCCCAATTCACTTCCTTATCCTAGTAATCTCCTCAGGACCTGCTAACATTTCTGTTCTCTCTACTCCTATTCTGGATTCATGGTCATGTTCAAATGTAATCTTTCCATCATTGTCAGATCTGCCTCCAGCTGCCAAACTCCTCAACCTGGAATTCCCTCCATAAACCTTTTGGCTTCGACCTTTCTTTCCTCTAACAGACAATCATATGAAAAATCTATCTTGGACGAACCATTTGTCCTATTTCCTTGTCATAAGGTCATTGTGGAATTCTCTGCCACAGAAGTCAGTGAAGTCCAATTCTCTGGATGTTTTCAAGAGACAGTTAGATTTAGCTCTTAGGGCTAAAGGAATCAAAGGATATGGGGAAAAAGCAGGAACGGGGTACTGATTTTAGATGATCAGCCATGAACATATTGAATGGTTGTCCTGGCTTGAAGGACCAAATGTCCTACTCCTGCACCTATTTTTCAATGTTTCTATAAGTGATACGAGTAGAATTAGGCCATTTGGCCCATCAAGTCTACTCCGACATTCAATCATGGCTGATCTATCTCTCCCTCCTAACCCCATTCTCCTGCCTTCTCCCCATAACCTCTGAAGTTAGTGTAGAACCTACATGAGCACAATTCACGTGGAACCTACATGGAGCACAATTTATAGCTTCTGTTAAAATAAATGCAGCATATAGCAGGTCTGAAGAAGGGTCTTGACCCGAAATGTCACCCATTCCTTCTCTCCAGAAATGCTGCCTGTCCCGCTGAGTTACTCCAAATGTTTGTGTCTATCTTTTGTTTAAACCAGCATCTGCAGTTCTTTCTTACACAGGTAGCAGGTTTACCTTGTTTCATTTCTCTAAATCGGATGACTTTTATGGCCACTATGTTATTTTGTGAAGAGACATTGCCACTTTTGCAAAACACAGAGTGAGTATATATGCCCAATGGCAATGGATTGAGCAGACAGCTGATATGAGACAGTTGAAATATCATTGTTTATGCCTCAAGAAGAATTATGTGAAATTCTGACTTAGAGTGACACCATACTATGCCAACTGCTTGTTAGTTACAATAATGGACACTGCATGCACAGGTTCTGAGGCAGTCACAACCAGGATTTGTAATTGCTTGGAGTGAAATAGATAATTCCATTGTGAATAAAGTAAAATATACATAAACTAAGCACAAAGTGCTAGAACAATAATGAGGTGGTGCTGCACTTGTGTTACAGTATATCAAGAATCGTGTCAACCCTATTGGGTGAAAGCAAAAGATGTAACAACATCAAGAAGGAGATTTCTCATCAATATTTACCCCTCACTCAACTAGATTATCAGGTCATTTTCACACTGGTGTTGTGTCGACACAAGTAAGTGCAGATGCTGATTTACAAAAAAAGACACAAAGTGTTGGAGTAACTCAGCGGGTCAGGCAGCATCTCTGGTGTTTGCGGGAGCTTTCTGTGCACATATTTGCCGCAGCGCATCCTACATTAGCACAGTGACTAATTTAGTAAGTAGTGCATTAATTAGTGTTTGGGGATGAACCAGAGCTGTGGAATGTGTTATGTAAACACACATTTTCTTTTGCTATAGCTTGAGGTATGTTGCATTCAGGTGAGAGTGTCTGTTTAAAATTCACTTTCCATGTGATTCTTTTCACCAGTTGATTCAAGTGGTCAGTGCAGTGGATCCGGACAATCCTCAAGGGGGCCATCACTTCTACTACAGCTTGGTTCCTGAGGCAGCCAACAACCCGAACTTTACAGTGCGTGACAATCAAGGTACTCCTGTGTGTTGCATTCATCACACATCCTGGGTTAACTGTTCAGTGAGTGATGTAGAGAAGAGACATAAAGTTAAACACTGCGCTGCCCATTAAGCACATTAAACACTAACCCTGCACTGATCCCATTTTATTCTATCACACAACTACACATGAGAGGCAATTTACCATGGCCAATCCTCCTACCAACTCACATGTCTTGGAGTCAGGAGATAAAACTAGAGAGGAGGAGAATTTTTTAAATGGGGATAGAGTTTGGGGATAGGGCCAGTGTACTCCTCGAACAGGGATTGTTCGACGTACCCTTCAAAGTCTGAAGAAGGGTCTCCACCTGAAACGGCACCCATTCCTTCTATGCAGAGATGCTGCCTGTCTCGCTGAGTTACTCCAGCATTTTGTGACTATCTTCGACAAAACCAGAGAACCTAGATCACTGGAGCTCTAAGGTATTAGCTCTTATAGCTGTGCCACTGTGCCACATCAGATATAGAGGAGCAACTATGTTGTGTACCTGTTTTTGATATATGGTTCCAATGAAATCAATAGCAACACTGTAATTCTCACACAGCTCCAGTGTCCTGGGTTGGATCCTGATGTCAGTTACCATGTGTGTAGTTCGCATGTTCTCCCTGTGACCATTTGGGATTCTCCTAGATGCTCTAGTTTCCAGCAACATTCCGATGACATAATGGAAACTTAATTGGCTCCTGTAAGTCACCCCTAGAGTAGATAGGTGGCAATCACATTTATCCACATTATACTGCATCTGACATGCATTTGCCCACACACCCAGCCTATCAAAGTCACCTTGCAGCCTCCTAGCATCCTCCTCACACCTAACACTACCCCCCTCCCCCCAGCTTAGTGTCATCCGCAAACTTGGAGATGTTGCATTCAATTTCCTCGTCCAAATCATTAATATATATTGTTAATAGCCGGGGTCCCAGCACTAAGCCTTGCGGTACCCCACTAATTACTGCCTGCCATTCTGAAAATGACCCGTTTACTCCTACCCTTTGCTTCCTGTCTGCCAGCCAATTCTCTATCCATATCAATACTGAACCCCCAATACAGTGTGCTTTAAGTTTGTATACTAATCTCTTATGTGGCACCTTGTCGAAAGCCTTCTGAAAGTCTAGATATAACACATCCACTGGTTCTCCCTTATCCACTCTACTAATTACATCCTCGAATAATTCTATAAGATTCATCAGAGATTGGAGAAGGGAGCTAATTGAAGAGAGTTGATGGTCCTGTGTGTGAACAGGAAAGGGAAATGAATGGCGATAAACAAGACTGATGGGAAAGTTCTGAGGGACAGCATAGACTCAATGGGCCACGTGGCCTCCTTTTTTGTTATAAATAAATAAATAAATAAGCAGGTAGAATCTTTATTTCAGTCTAGCAAAAGGTACCAAATGTGAACTTCTATCCTTTTGTCACAACCTGAAACATTGCTTCTGATTATCACTCTCATGATATGACCAGACTCATGGGGTTATCCAACATTTTTGTTTTCATGATTTTGTTTGTATAGTTCCTTTCTGAAATGCATTTGTATTTTTTTTGTGTCCTTATTTTTAGTTTTAAGAAAGGAGGAGTGTTTATTATTCTGTGGGGAAATCTAAATTTGCTTTCATTTCTCTATGGCATTTACATGTAAATATCTATGTAGTTCAGATTATAATTCAACCCAGTTTCGTGTTTTTGCTGAGAAATATTAGTAGGGAATATTGCAGAGAAATATTAGTAGCTAATATTACAGAGAAATATTAGTAGCTAAAGCTTTATCAGTTTTCTTTGAACAAATTGTGGACTGGGACAATTAGAAATGACCCAAAAGAAAATATTTGTGTTTTATATAATGCCAAGCTGTGGTTGGCACATTTCTTTATCGCAGTACCAGGCACACATTCCTTGTGGTACTACAATAGAATTTAATCACTCTTGTCAACATTCTCGTTGGATTTCACAATCTTCTTTCTCAACTGACTGCAGAATTGTCGACCACACTTGGAATCAATATCACGCCACTTTTAACGTTGCCAGTAGGGGCTAGTAATCTAATTCTATAAACAAGTCAACGGGTGTTTCATTTGTGAAATGAAACACTGAGATATTCACAAAGCAATTGAGTAAACAATCTTAAAATGAGCTCTTAGACACGCAGCATGAAGGTTATTTTGCTGTGTGCACTTTTTTTCCACTCTGCACTCATGTTCACATTTTTGGTGGAAAGGGCTTGATATTTTTCAATAATCTACCTAATGAAAACTAGAAACATTTGTATTATTCATTCATTGATAGCCACTCCATCATCAGAAGCAGGTAATTCCACTGCGAGTTTTTTACTTAATGTGTTGCACCAACTGAAAAAGTCTAATGATGGTTTTATTCCCAAGACCCTGTAGCTTAATTGAAAATTCTCTAAAGGCTCAATTTCAGCTTTATTATGCCATTTATCTTGAAAAAAAGTCAGGCCTTGCTACAGAAAGCTTGTGCATGAGTTTCAGACAATACAACCATCTGCGTTATGTAATGATGGCTTTTGGAGGCCAGGCCGATATGTCACTAAAGTCAGCATTGTAGGAGCTCCAGCTTCAACTTGTCCCTGCCTGGTGTGGTCAAAGGTCAAAGGTGTCAGTGGTGCAGCCTGGGCTCACAGCATGGCTGTGATGGGCTTGGTTTACATGACACAAGAGTGGGTCCTGAGCCATCCGTGCCTGCTTATTAACATAATAAGATCACAGCTGAGCTTTTCCCATCATGCCATAACCCTTGGGGAAACGAGCTATTGTGTACACATATCTCATGTTTCCAAAATGATTTCATGATTCAGTAGTACTGATTTTCAGTATTCCATACCGATCTGCACGAGGTTGCATGCAAAATACTGAATTTCAAAAATCCAGTTTCTGTGCAGTACATTCTATTGCCTTTATGTGGGAAATACCGATTTCCCCAACAAAATACTGATTTTCAGCCATCAAAATTCAGCCAGCTTTACACTGCAAGGGCCAGGAAGCGAGCAGGCAAGATAATCTCTGACCCCTCCCACCCTGACCATAAAGTCGTTGAATCACTTCCCTCTGGACGGCGGCTCCGGGCTGTCAAAGCTGCCACTGCCAGACATAGAAACAGTTTTTATCCACGAGGAGTTGCTCTGCTCAACAGCCAAAAATCTGTATCCTCCCTTTGATCTGGTATTTTGTTGGTTCACATGCTTAATCAATGGGGTTTTATAGAAACATAGAAACATAGAAAATAGGTGCAGGAGTAGGCCATTCGGCCCTTCGAGCCTGCACTGCCATTCAATATGATCATGGCTGATCATCCAACTCAGTATCCTGTACCTGCCTTCTCTCCATACCCCCTGATCCCTTTACCCACAAGGGCCACATCTAATTCCCTCTTAAATATAGCCAAATACAGAGGTAGGCCTCAACTACCTTCTGTGGCAGAGAATTCCAGAGACTCACCACTCTGTGTGAAAAATGTTTTCCTCATCTCGGTCCTAAAGGAATTCCCCCTTATCCTTAGACTGTGACCCCTTGTTCTGGCCCTCCCCAACATCGGGAACAATCTTCCTGCATCTAGCCTGTCCAACCCCTTAAGAATTTTGTAAGTTTCAATAAGATCCCCCCTCGGACTTCTAAATTATAGCGAGTACAAGCCGAGTCTACCCAGTCTTTCCTTATATGAAAGTCCTGACATCCCAGGAATTAGTCTGGTGAACCTTCTCTGTACACCCTCTATGGCAAGAATGTCTTTCCTCAGATTTAGAGACCTAAACTGTATGCAATACTCCAGGTGTGGTCTCACCAAAACCCTGTACAACTGCAGTAGAACCTTCCTGCTCCTATACTCAAATCCTTTTGCTATGAATGCTAACATACCATTTGCTTTCTTCACTGGCTGCTGCACCCATATGCCTACTTTCAATGATTAGTGTACCATGACACCCAGGTCTCGTTGCATCTCCCCTTTTCCTAATCTGCCACCATTCAGATAATAGTCTACCCTCCTGTATTTGCCACCAAAGTGGATAACCTCACATTTATCCACATTATACTGCATCTGCCATGCATTTGCCCACACACCCAGCCTATCAAAGTCACCTTGCAGCCTCCTAGCATCCTCCTCACACCTAACACTACCCCCCCTCCCCCCAGCTTAGTGTCATCCGCAAACTTGGAGATGTTGCATTCAATTTCCTCGTCCAAATCATTAATATATATTGTTAATAGCCGGGGTCCCAGCACTAAGCCTTGCGGTACCCCACTAATTACTGCCTGCCATTCTGAAAATGACCCGTTTACTCCTACCCTTTGCTTCCTGTCTGCCAGCCAATTCTCTATCCATATCAATACTGAACCCCCAATACAGTGTGCTTTAAGTTTGTATACTAATCTCTTATGTGGCACCTTGTCGAAAGCCTTCTGAAAGTCTAGATATAACACATCCACTGGTTCTCCCTTATCCACTCTACTAGTTACATCCTCGAAAAATTCTATAAGATTCATCAGAGATTGGAGAAGGGAGCTAATTGAAGAGAGTTGATGGTCCTGTGTGTGAACAGGAAAGGGAAATGAATGGCGATAAACAAGACTGATGGGAAAGTCCTCGAAAAATTCTATAAGATTCATCAGACATGATTTACCTTTCATAAATCCATGCTGACTTTGTCCAATGATTTCACCACTTTCCAAATGTGCTGCTATCCCATCTTTAATAACTGACGCTAGCAGTTTCCCCACTACCGATGTTAGATTAACTGGTCTGTAATTCCCCATTTTCTCTCTCCCTCCCTTTTTTTAAAGTGGGGTTACATTAGCTACCCTCCAATCCTCAGGAACTACTCCAGAATCTAAGGAGTTTTGAAAAATTATTACTAATGCATCCACTATTTCTGTGGCTACTTCCTTGAGTACTCTGGGATGCAGACTATCTGGCCCTGGGGATTTATCGGCCTTTAATCCATTCAATTTACCCAACACCACTTCCCGGCTAACCTGGATTTCACTCAGTTCCTCCATCTCATTTGACCCCCGGTCCCCTGCTATTTCCAGCAGATTATTTATGTCTTCCTTAGTGAAGACAGAACCAAAGTAGTTATTCAATTGGTCTGCCATGTCCTTGTTCCCCATGAACAATTCACCTGTCTCTGACTGCAAGGGGCCTACATTTGTTTTAACTAATCTCTTTCTCCTTACATATCTATAAAAACTTTTGCAGTCAGTTTTTATGTTCCCTGCCAGTTTTCATTCATAATCTATTTTCCCTTTCCTAATTAAGCCCTTTGTTCTCCTCTGCTGGACTCTGAATTTCTCCTAGTCCTCTGGTAGGCTGCTTTTTCTGGCTAATTTGTATGCTTCATCTTTTGTTTTTATACTATCCCTGATTTCCCTTGTTATCCATGGATGCACTACCTTCCCTGATTTATTCTTTTGCCAAACTGCGATGAACAATTGTTGTAGTTCATCCATACAGTCTTTAAATACCTTCCATTGCACATCCACTGTCAACTTTAAGAATCACTTGCCAGTCTATCTTGGCCAATTCACGTCTCATATCTTCAAAGTTACCTTTCTTTAAGTTCAGAACCCTTGTTTCTGACTTAATTATGTCACTCTCCATCCTAATGAAAAACTCAACCGTATTATGGTCACTCTTGCCCAAGGGGCCATGCACAACAAGACTGTGAATTAACCCTTCCTTGTTATTCAATACCCAATCTAGAATAGCCTGCTCTCTTGTTGGTTCATCTACATGTTGGTTTAGAAAACTATCCTGCATACATTCCAAGAAATCCTCTTCCTCAGCACCCCTGCCCATTTGATTCACCCAATCTATATTCATTAATGTTTTATTATTAATGTTTAGTGTTTTCTGAGTCATTTGTAACTGTCACTGTACGTCATGTAGTTACTTGTGGGTGGAGCACCAAGGCAAATTCCTTGTATGTGAATACTTGGCAAATAAACTTACTTAATTGTCAAAGAAGGAACTGCAGATGTTGGAAAATGTTGGAGGGTACACAAAATGCTGGAGAAACTCAGCGGGTGCAGCAGAATCTATGGAGCAAAGGAGATAGGTAACGTTTCGGGCTGAAACCCTTCTTCAGAAGAAGAAAGGTTTCGGCCCAAACTTACTTACTTACTTATCTACAAAATACGGAAATGCTCGGTGAAACTTGGCAGCTCTGCAATTATTCACAATCACATTGTGTTTGAGAATTCAAAATGTGATTTGTGAACTTGTTTGTGAGTCAACATAGAACTAGAAATTGTTATAATAGTATGACAGTAAAATAGGTAAAAAAAGGGATCATAGTAAAACGATAATGTAATGCACCAGGGTTACACAAAAAGCTGGAGAAACTCAGCGGGTGCAGCAGCATCTAAGGAGCGAAGGAGATAGGCGATGTTTCGGGTCGAGACCCTTCTTCAGACTGGTCAGGGATCAGGGAAACGAGAGATATAAACAGTGATATGGAGAGATAAAGCAAGAACAATGAGTGAAAGATATGCAAAAAAGTATTGGTGATAAGGGAAGCAAGCCATTGTAAGCTGTTTCTGGTGTGAAAATGAGAAGCTAGTGCGACTTGGGGGGGGGGGGGGGGAGATGGAGAAGGAATGTCAGGGCCCGAGGGCTGAGGGAGAGGTGGGGGGGGGGGGGAAGGGAGCAGTCTGGGTTAACAGAATTGAGAAAATTAAATGTTTAAGCCCAGAGGATGCAAACTCCCCAAGCGGAATATGAGATGTTGTTCCTCAAACTTGCGGTGTTGTTCACTCTGGCCATGGAGGAGGCCCAGGACCGAGAGGTCGGATACGGAGTGGGAGGGGGAGTTGAAGTGCTGAGCCACCGGGAGGTCGGGTTGGTTATTGCGGACCGAGCGGAGGTGTTTGGCGAAACGATCGCCTAGCCTCCGCTTGGTCTCACCGATGTAGATTAGCTGGCATCTGGAGCAACGGATGCAGTAGACGAGGTTGGAGGAGGTGCAGGTGAACCTCTGTCGGACTTGGAATGACTGCTTGGGTCCCTGAAAGGAGTGGATGGGGGAGGTGAAGGGACAAGTGTAGCATCTCTTGCGGTTGCAAGGGAAAGTGCCCGGGGAAGGAGTGGAGCGGGAGGGAAGGGAAGAATTGACGAGGGAGTTGCGGAGGGAGCGGTCTTTGCGGAAGGCAGACAGGGGGGGAGATGGGAAGATGTGGCGAGTGGAGGGGTCACGTTGGAGGTGGCGAAACTGGCGGAGGACTATCTGTTGTATGCGCTGGCTGGTGGGGTGAAAGGTGAGGACCAGGGGGACTCGGCCCTTGTTGTGAGTGGGAGAATGGGGAGAGAGGGCAGTGTTGCGGGGTATGGAGGAGACCCTGGTGCGAGCCTCATCGATAGTGGGGGAGGGGAAACCCCGTTCTCTGAAGAACGAGGACATTTGCGATGGCCTGGTGTGGAACACGTCATCCTGGGAGCAGATGCGGCGTAGTCGGAGGAATTGGGAATAGGGGATGGAGTCCTTACAGGAAGCAGGGTGGGAGGAAGAGTAGTCCAGGTAGCTGTGGGAGTCAGTTGGTTTGTAGTGGATGTCAGTCAGGAGTGTGTCACCTGCAATAGAGATGGTGAGGTCAAGGAATGGTAGGGAAATGTCGGAAATGGTCCAAGTATATTTGAGTGCCGGATGGAAGTTGGTGGTGAAATGGATAAAGTCAGTCAGTTCTGCGTGGGTGCAGGAGGTGACACCAAAGCAGTCGTCGATGTAACGGAGGTAAAGGTCGGGGGTGGGGCCCTGGTACGCCGAGAACAAAGATTGTTCGACGTACCCGACAAAGAGGCAGGCGTAGCTAGGGCCCATGCGTGTGCCCATAGCTACGCCTTGTGTTTGGAGGAAATGGGAGGAGTCAAAAGAGAAGTTGTTTAGGGTAAGGACCAACTCCGCTAGACGGAGGAGGGTGTCAGTGGATGGGTATGGGTTGCTCCTCTGGTCGAGGAAGTACCGGAGGGCTTTGAGACCATCCTGGTGGGGGATGCAGGTGTATAGTGACTGGACGTCCATGGTGAAGATGAGAGGATGGGGGCCTGGACAACGGAATGTGCGGAGCCGACGGAGAGTGTCTGAGGTGTCTTGAACATAGGTGGGGAGGGATTTAACAAAGGGGAATAGCACCATTTAGTTTGACTTCAATTTTCATGATGGAAATTGAAGTCGAACTAAATGTTGTATCCGCATCAATATTCCATGTTGAAATTGCTGTGATGTGAAGTTGTTAGGTCAGGAGGGCCATTAAAGGTGCACTGCACACACTAACACAGTCTAACAGTAACAGTCAATCAAATCAACACACACATTTTCTAAAAAAAGGTTTTCTTTAATGCAAAAACTTACAGTATTTTATTTGCAGTTTTTGCATGCTCCTTTATAACATTTTACATAACATTTTACAACAGTACAACTTGATTATTAAAACAAGGACAATTTCAATTCTTGATTTTAAACAATACAACAATACAACAATGATCCCAATCATCCCATTCCACCCACTCATTAGTCTTGACTTAACCAAAATTATTTCTGAAATAGTGGTCATAAATCTGGTGCAAAAATGCTCCAAAATAAGGCTCAGAATGCACCAGAGAGCATCTAAAATCCCAGAGCTTCCAGGGCCCTTAAGTGGGCACAGCCGCAAGAGACTTCGCACTCGTGATGTTCACAAACTTTGATGATGAAGTATGATTTCACATACTTTTTTTGTAATCCTGTCATGCCACCCCCTTTTTGAAAAGCTTCGTATGGGCCTGCTCTTTTATATTGTTTCTTCGATAGTAGATCATCTGGTTCCGTTCACATCGATAGTTCAACCCAGATCCAGCACCTCAAAAGGCTCCTCAAACTAACCAACCCTCCACCCCCACCGCCCCCGATAGATGCTCCTGAAACAATTCAGGGTGATAAAAAGCTGGCATTAACCTCACTGCAGCCATCTTTGTTCTTCCTGTCTATTCATCCACTCTGATCAATTTGCAGTTGCCTCACTATAATATGAACATTTGTCAAAGAATAAATATTAATAAATAAAATGCATATTGAAATTCATCTTATTTTATTCATTAGAGTGAATTTGCAGTCAAAATGAGAGCCACAAGAGCTCGATTGAGTAGAAGAGTTTTATTTATTCTGTTCCTCGTATTCTTTCAAAGTTTGATGTTGGTGGTGAAGAATAAAGTTCTAGGTTGCAGAAAGATACCAGTGGCCTCGGGAGATAGGTACGAAAGTGGCAATGGGAGTTCAAATAAATAAAGCAAAAAGATACGCAGTAAATGTTAGGATTCTCAGAGTGTGAAGAAACAGGAGACAAAATAAACTGCACATGCTAGAATCTTACATAGTCCTGGAGTAACTCAGTAGATCAGACAGCATATCTGGAGAACATGGTTAGGTAATATTTCAGGTCGGGCCCTTTGGGTCTGAACTCCCCTTTAAACATGTATAGGCAACATTTCAGGTCAGGACTCTTTTTCAGACTATTAGGATATTGTAACTCATACTTCTTCAGACTTCTTCAGAATATTGTAATTCATGCCGATAAATCCCCGAAGGCAGCAGGTCAGATAGAAATGGTGATTTAGAAGGCAAAAGAGACATCTGCATTAATTGGCTGGAGCATAGAATATGAGTGGGGAGGCAGTGCAGAATCAAATATTACAAATGTCACAGCTGGATTATTGCCTACAGTTCTGGTTGCGACACTGGAGCAAGAACGTAATAGTATTAAAGCGCGTCTATAGCCAAGTTATAAGAATGTTGTGAGGAAAGGGGAATTATAGATATGGGAAGAAACTGTCAGGTTGGGATTGTTTCTTTTGGATGAAAAAGGAATGATAAGTTTAAATGAGATGTAATGACCTAGATAAAACTGGATGGACTCATTGCACTGAGGATAAGTATGCAACAAGGGAAATGTTGATTTAAGTTAATCGGTGAAAGAATTCGAAGGGAGTTGAGAAATAATACACTTCACTCAACAGTGGTGGCATTCCAGAAAATGTGGTGGAAGCAAAAGTCCTTGATTCAAAAATATGTGGATGAGCATTTGAAGAATCAGCTCAGGGTTATGGACTGAAAATAAAACATAATATCAGCTGTATTGTATACAGCTTTATTTAGGAAGAATTGGAGGAACAGCACCTCATATTTCGCTTGGGTAGCTAACACCCCAGCGGTATGTACATTGACTTTTCTAACTTCAGATTGCCTTTGCTTTCTCTCTCCATTCCCTTCACCTTCCCAGTTCTCGCACTAATCTTACTGTCTCTGACTACATTCTATCTTTGTCCCACCCCCTCCCCTGACATAAGTCTGAAAAAGGGTCTCGCCCATTCCTTCTCTCCAGAGATGCTGCTTCACCTGAGTTACTGAGTTACTCCAGCGTTTTGTGTCTACCTTATATTGTATACATCATGTGCCTGACACTAGACTCCCGAAGCAGACATTCTGTGGCAAGCTTTGTGATTGGAAGGGATTACCAGAAGTTCCCCAAAGCCTCCTTGAATAAATGCAACATCCCTACTGACTCATGGCAATACCTGGCCTATGACAGCTCAAAATGGAGAAGGAGCATTCAGGGCGGTGTTAAGGACCATGTGGCCTTGCACATTGTGACTTCAGGAGCACACAAGGACTCTGTGTAAGCTGCAGAAGAGGTGCACCACCTCACCAATGACCCACCCATTTGCCCACCTAACTCCCACCTGCCCTTATAATGGAAGAGTTGGTATTTCACAAGGCACTCTTGATCCCAAGGGACTGCCAAAGATACAGCATGCAGCAATTTAAATTTGTTTCTTAAATGTGCAGCAAAACATTTCTGCAGAGTGATTATAAGTGCTCTGTCAATGCCGGTTTGTTTCTCACTCTACAAAAACAAATGGATCACATACAGCCTTCTGAGACTTCCATGCAAAATTATTTAATAGGCAACTTATCTGAAAATCTAAAGTGCTTCACCTGTGATCTTCAATCTGTTTATATTAAAGCTCATGTTGAAAAATTCGCAATGACCATAATGAGGCCGTGTCTAGTTCCCAGAACGCGGGAACTCCTCATGACCATGAAGGCGACACCTCGGCAACCACCCGCGAACATGTGGCGACCATGTGGTGACTGCATAGTCTCCTGCAATCGCCTAAAAAGTCACCTAAGTGGGTGAGGCCCATAATCCTATTAAAGGAACAACTGGTTTATATTGCTTGTCCAACTTTTCCCTAAATATATCCAGCTTGACAACTTACTATGATTGCAAGACTTACATTCCAACAACTCTTTCAATTCTATTTTCCTGGCATTAGATACATCTGTTCTACTTCAATCTTAAACACCAGCATGGAGCTAAAGAATTAAATGACCTAAAAATATTCTGCATACATATAGTAAGTTGCAATTTTGCAAACTGTCTGTTATCAATGTTGCGTATTCCACTTCATGTTTTCTCTTTTAGATAATACTGCCTGGATCCTGACCAGAGGGGGAGGATTCAGCCACCAAGAACAGGGCACCTACTACCTGCCCATTCTCATTGCAGATGATGGCCTTCCAATGCTCAGCAGCACCAGCACGCTGACAATTCGCATATGTGGCTGTGATACAGATGGGAATGTTAGGTCCTGTAACGTCGAAGCCTACAGCCTTCCCATCAGCCTGAGCAGAGGGGCACTGATAGCAATTCTTAGTTGTATCTTCATCTTGTTGGGTAAGCTATTAGTTTTTCTAACTGGTGTCCTAGCCATGTGTACAGATTTGACTCATAGATAACAATATCAAATTCAATATTCAAAGCTGCTTCCCACTTTATTGCAGTTAAGACCAAACCACAATTTAAAAGATATGGGGTGATCTGCTTAAAGCTTTCATGATATTAAGGGGAATTCGCATGAGAAAACATTCTTCCTATTGTGTAATCTGGGTTTTGTGAGGTCAGTAGAAGTGGTGAAGGAAGTACTACATAATAGTCAGAGCATGACTTTCAAAAGTGAAATTAGAACATCCTTGGAGTTTTCTTTTGCAGACGTTAATTTAAGATGGATCTAAATTTGAGACAAGCATAGTTTTGATAATCAAACATATTAAAGGATATGGAGATGCAAGGAACATTGGATGCTGGAATCTTGAGCAAAACGTGGTGCTGGAGTAACTTAGCTGGTCAGTTAGTATCTGTGGTAGGAATGAATAGGCGATGTTGTGGGACTGGACTCTTTTTCAGACTGGAGAAGAAGGGTCCCAATGTGAAAAGGTCACCTATCCATTCTCTCCACAGATGTTGCTTGACCCATTTCATTATTCCAGCACTTTGTGTTTTATTAAGGGATATGGAATTGGGTCACAAATTAGCCAATGATAGAAGAGACTCAAAGGTTTAATTGGCCTCTTCCTTGATCTTTTTTTAATGTTCCTATCATTGGAGTTGCAACCATTTTTGCTTAAATAATCATGACTTTAATTTGTGCTGGCAAGGCAAGAATCACTTCAAAGCCCAACTACCTAAACATCAATGAGTTCCGTACTCTTGATGGGCCCACTTATTCTAGATTATTAATACATTTCCCAGCAAGTTATATTTGTTATCTGAGTTAGAATGAGAAATGAATGATGTTCACTAAGAGAGAAATTATTTCTGCAGAAAAGTTGATGAAGAAGTTAGGCTAAGTATGTCTTCAAGCCGGGGAGTTATCGCGGGTCGAACAGCTATTGGAAAAATACAAGCTCTGTCTGCTTTTCTAGCCATCCAAGATGTTTTTTGAACATAAATTATTGTAGATAACCTGGTGAATGCATTTATTAAATTGCCCATCTTTTCATGTTAACCCTATCAAGTATTAGCACATACCAAGCTTCCCCACTTTGGCTTGCTGTTATTCACACCATCCAATATTTTGTTCTGTTGCAGTCAATGTAATTAAATATTGGGCACTGCAAGTAACAGCCAGAAGAGCGTCAACACCCATTTCTGCCATACCTTGGATAACTTTTCTATACACAAAACTGCATTAGTCAGAGGGGGGTGAATCTGTGGAATTCATTGCCATGGAAGGCTGTGGAGAATGAGTCAATAGATATTTTTAAGGCAGATATAGATAGATTCTTGATTAGGAAGGTGATCAGGGGTTATGGGGGGAAGGCAGGTGAATGGGTTGGGAGGGAGAGATAGATCAGCCGTGATTGAATGGCAGAGTAGGCTTGATGGGCCAAATGGCCTAATTCTACTCCTATCACTCATGAACTTTCTATTCTATAGCGATTGGCCTGTGAATAAGTGTAGCTGGGGAAAGTTTAGTTATTCTACAGATCTACAGATTACCTTTAGAATGCTGCATGGAGTTTACATTTTATGATCCTGTTCAACAAAGATATTGAGAGTGGGACACCTATTTCTGGGCTTATTATATGTTTACTAATGCTTCAGCCAATGACATGACAGTGGGAGAATGGCATATGATTCACAGCAAACAAACTGCTGTTCACCAAACAAGAGCAGGTATTCAGAAGATAGCGTTTACTTGGAGAGTTTACTTGGAGAGTGGAAGAAACAGATATCTCCCAATAAAGAGGAAATTGCCAAATCATCCATTTTGGAAAGACTAATTAAAAAGATACGTATTAATGAAATGGTGGGAGATTGTAAAACTCTGAGATGCTAACTGATCTAGGTTCCTAATTCATGATTCACATGAAAGCGGGTATGTTTATATAGGAATGTTTATATGTTTATATAGGAAATATATCATCATTCATTGTTTAGAAAAGTAGGGAAGCTTTACTTCAGTTATACAAAGCATGTCGAAAATCCAGCGGCGCCAGGCAGTGGGGATGATGGGTCTTGGCTGTCCTGTAGACACGTCACAGAGGAGTGTGGTGTCAGCGGGCCTGAATTGCACATCCTCCAACAGGCCTGAGATAGCTGTGCGGTTGGCGAGCATCTCCTCATCCTCTCACTGGATGGCTGCCAGGGCCATGCAGTTGACACCTGGGGCCAAAATGTGGATGGCATTGTTGGCGGTGTGGGACAACGCATCTACGACCAGGTTGCTCTTGCCCGCGATTTGCTGGACGCAAGTCGTGTGCTCGGAAATGTCGGCCAAATGACACTGCTGCCGGGATGACCAGGAATCAGACAGCTTTGCAAAGGCAAACGTGGGTGGCATGTGACCGGTGAAAGCTGTGATGGCCAGGTAGAATGCGAGGAGCTCTCGGTCGAAAGCACTGTACTTCTGCTCGGGTGGGTCTCAGGAGACGACTGAAAAAGGCAAGGGGCTTCCAGCTTCCATCGATCAGTTGCTCCAGCACTCCACCCACACTGTGCCAGATATGTCCACCGTGAGCAAGGTTGGCGCATTGGCCCTTGGATGGACCAGCATAGTCGCTTTTGCCAGCACCTCTTTGGTGTTTTTGAAAGCGGTCGTGGCTGCGTCATCCCAAACAAGCTCTTTCTGTTTGCTGGCCGTGGTCTTGAACAGCGGTTGCATGATCCTGGCGGCTGCTGGCAAGAAACGGTGATAAAAATTTACCATGCCGCCAAACTCTTCGAGTCCCTTCACCATATAGGGTTTGGCAAACTGGCGAATGGCCCCCACCTTGGTCAGGAGCTGATGCTGATCGATGTGGTGGCCAAGGAAACTGATGGAAGGGAGGCCAAACTGACACTTCACAAGGTTGATTGCCAGGCCATGCTCGATGAGCCACTGGCAGAGCAGCCGGAGGTGTGCGCGGTGCTCCTGGCGAGAGCAGATGGCGGCGAGGATGTCGTCAAGGTAAATGAACTGGAAATCCAGCCCGCAGCCCAAAATACCCATTAGCTGTTGGAAAGCCTGAGCAGCATTCTTGAGGCTGAAAAGCATCCACAGGAACTCAAAGAGCCCAAAGGGGGTGATGATAGCTGTCTTGGGCATGTCGTTCGGATGGACTGGAATTTGATGGTAGCCAGGTCGATTTTGGAAAAAATCGTGGCACCGTCCTGATGGGCTGTGAAGTCTTGGATGTGAGTGACAGGGATCGATCGGCCATTGTGACGTCGTTGAGACAGCGGTAGTCCCCGCAGGGTCTCCAGCCCCCAGACGCTTTAGGGACCATGTGAAGCTGGGATGGTCATGGGCTGTCTGAATGGCGCACTTTTCCCACTTCCTCCATCCTGCAGAACTCGTCTTTGGCCAGTTAGAGCTTGTCGGGGGGCAGCCTTCGTGTGCATGCACGGAGCGGCGGTCCGGTGGTGGGGATATGGTGCTTTGTGCCATGCTTGAGGCTGGCCGTTGTCAACTGGGGCGTGAGGATGTCGGGGAAATCGGCCCAGATCCAGGCGTACTCGTTATTGGAGGTCACTAAGCTGAGATGTGGTGCAGTCAAGTTAACGTGGCGCAAGGCGATCGACTGGAACATCTTAGAATGGACGACACGCTGTCCCTTCATGTCGACCAGCAGAGAGTGTGCCCGGAGGAAATGGGTGCCCAACAGCGGATGAGCGATGTCGACAATAATGAAAAGCCAGGTGAAGTGACAGGAGTGAATGGGATCTTGCAGACTCCGTACTTCCTGATTTTGCTGCCATTGACGGCGGCCAGAGAAGGCCCCCTCTTACCGGACCAAATGCCATATGGGGGCAAAACGTGGATCTCTGCTCCCGTGTCCACAAGAAACTGTCGCTCTGAATGACATTCCCAGATGTAGAGGTGGCGATGCTTCTGGCCAGCCGCAGTAGGCACTACTGGCGGCCAGCCAAGGCATTTCCCGGGTGTGCGCAGGGTGGTCGGCATCAGTGGGCCTCGGAACCCCACCTTTGGTGGTAATAGCACCACATACCTTTGCTGGCATCGCTCATGGCCGGCTTCATTGCCATACCTTCGGTGGATGTTGGGACCAGCCACCTGACCCGCTGAGGCACCGTGGTCACCCGTCTGATGGTGGCGCCACTTTGCTGTTTGGCCTGTCACAGCACGTCCGCACGGGCAGCTACACGGTGGGGGTCGGTGAAAGCTTTGTCTGCGAGGAGCAGGCGAATGTCATCAGGCATCTGTTCGATGAAAACCTGTTCCAACAGGAGGCAGGGCTCATGGCCATTCAGCAAGGCGAGCATTTCGTTCAAAAGCATGGAGGGCTTGCAGTTGCTGAGGCCATCCATGTGAAGGAGTTTGGTGCCCTGCCGCGCGGCTGAGACCAAGAGTGCACAAAAGGAGCATTTTGAGGCCCTCATACTTGCCTGCAGCTGGTGGTTGGTGAAGGTAATCGATTAGGTGCCCGGCGGTGTCCTGGTCCAGTGCACTGACCACTTAGTAGTATTTAGTGACATCGGCAGTGATCTGTTGAATGTGGAACTGGGCTTCAGCCTGTTCAAACCGCACATGGGGCTGTGATGTCGAGAAAATGGACAGTTTGATGGAAACTAGGTTGTCGGCTGCAAACATGGTAAAACCAAAAATAAGCCATTTTGGATCGTCGGGGTCACCACTGTAGAGGTCCACGTGTTGGTAAACACTCTGTTTAATAATTAAATGATACAGCCCCATCGTTCACTCACGCGAAAACCAATTCAACTCCAACTTTCGACCTCCAACTGCCTAACGGCCCGCCCCCTGACCGTGTGATTTGTCGGACCAGATCACACCCAGTCCACATAAGAGTTCGAGCACGACCACCAAAGGTTCGGGATACAAGTGGCTTGACCACAAGATGGTGCCACAACAGATGCATTTTGGGAGGTTAAATGCAAATTAAAAGTGTACAGTTAATAGCAAGATGCTAAAGAACAATAATGTATGAAGCAATCTTGGAGCCCAAGTCCATAGTTTCCTGAAAGTGACAACACAAATGGATAAGGCGGTAAAAGAAGCAAATGGATGCTTGCCTGCACTGGTCAGGGCATTGAATATTAAAAGTTGGGAAGTCATATTGCTGTTGTATAAAACTTTAGTGTGATGTATTTGGAATATTGTGTACAGTTATGGTAGCCATGCCACAGGAAGCATTGAAGAGGATGCAGAAGAGGATCACCAGGTTGTTGCCTGGATTGGAGCGTATTAGCTATTAGGAAAGTTTGGACGCACTTAGATTGTTTTCTCTGGAGCATCAGAGGCTGAAGGGTGATTTGACAGAAATATATAAAATCATGAGTAGATAGTCAGTTTCTTTTTCCCAGGGTCAAAATGTCAAATACAATAAGGCATAACTTTAAGATGGGAAAACCTTAAAGGGCCTGTCCCACTTTCACTACCTAATTCACGACCCGTTTTCACTCCTGGACATTTTTCATCAGGCTAGAAAAATGCCCCGACCTACTTGATGCCATGAGTACCCAAGACTAGCATCACGACTATCTTACAACCTCCTACAACCTTGTGACGACCATGCTGCGAGAATGAGTCAAGGGCAAACTCAGCAGAGGTCGTGAATTAGGTCGTGAAAGTGGGACAGGCCCTTAAAGGAGATGAATGGTGCAGGTTTTTTAACACAGGGAGTGGGGTTGCCTGGAAAATGTTTTGTTGGGGAGGTGGTAGAAGCAAATACCGTAGCGATACTTAAGAGGCATTTGGACACATGAACAAGCAGGGAATAGAGGGATACAGATCATATACAGGCAGATGGGATTAGCTCAATAGGCATGATGTTTTAGCATAGACAAAGGGTCTGTTCCAATGCTGCACTGTTCTATGTTCTATATTTTGAATCCAGTGAATGTGGACCTTTGTCTTTTTCAGGATAATGCAAAGAGCAATGTTAGCTAACTTGCACCAATTGCTCTGTTTCCTTTTCAGTATTGATACTGTTTATTTTAACATTGAGAAAACACAAGAAGCAGTCCCTTATTGTTGATGATGAAGAAAACGTCCATGAAAACATTGTGCGATACGATGATGAGGGTGGAGGAGAGGAGGACACGGAGGCCTTTGATATTGCTGCCTTGTGGAATCCCAGGGAAGTTCATCTGACAAAGTCCCGGAGGGACATGCTGCCAGAAATTGAGAGCCTGTCCAGGTATGTGTCGCAGTGCAGAGCAAGCGATGACAATGTCAACAACTACATTCTAGCAAAGCTGCACGATGCCAACACGGACTCCTCTGCACCCCCTTTCGATTCCTTGCAGACTTATGCATTTGAGGGGACTGGCTCGGTGGCGGAATCGCTGAGTTCCTTTGAGTCGGCCACGACAGACTCCGACCTCAATTACGATTACCTCTCAGAGTGGGGGCCTCGGTTCAAGAAACTGGCTGACATGTATGGAGGCCCCGAAAGTGCGGAAGACTCATTGTAGCCAGCGAGTTGGTGGGGGGGGGGGGGGGGGGGGGGGTGCTGTTCAGCATGGAACTCTTTCCATTTTGGTCAAAAAGCCCCATCGTTTGGGTTTGCACTGTGTTTAAGCAAACCAAATAAGAAATACTGAGACTGCAGCCTTGGCAGCACAGAAATGCAGAACATGTGACAGTAAGGACGGGAAATAACTTGAATCGCAAAAGTAATTATTTGCCTGTGGGGAAGGACAGAAAATAAAACACATTAAGGTATCTCAGCCTCTGAGAATAAAAGTGATTACATCTTTCTGCTGTAACACTGAAATCTATTCTAACACTGAGCGACAACCGTTCACTCACCACCCCTCCCCCAGCCTCTTATGCAGATGCATTCTGAAATCGGAATGAAACTGACCTACATTTGAGGCTTGCTTGTTCATTTTGAAAACCCACTGTAAATATCTGTGCAGGAACGTTGCTTATTAATCAGGTCTCCACCACAGTCGCACTGTAAGCAGGCTTATTTTTAATTTGGAAGTTCGTGCAATGTCATTCTGTGACTCAATGAATTGTTGAGCAATGATCAAGAGTTGTTTAAATACATGTCAAAAAAGGCCAGTGCCCTTATATGTGAAATGAAATCATACAAGCTGACGCTGTAGCAGTGCATAAATGTGTCTGAAAATCCAGCAACATTCAAGCTCTCCATCTGAACACACAAAGGATGCTCATAGCCTCATGGAGAGAGCCCCTGCCCCTACCCAATATCTGTACAATGTCAAATAGGAATCTGCAATAGAAGCAAGTCTGAATCTTTTTCTTCTTTAAAACTTGCTTTCCATCCACAGTCAAAGCTTCAGAATCCGCAATGCTCAGCAGCAGGTCGGGGAATGGAATGGAATCATAAGCCTCAGAGATGTCTATTAAACACCAGCTTACTGATGCTCTGAATTCAAGACACCCAGATCTTGGCTGAATCAAATGGTAGAAGGCAATGGGGATCAGAAAAATACACATTTTAAAATGTAACAGAATAGATTATATTTAAACATAGGATGCAAAAATAATGACAATTAAATCAGTGAGAAAAATGTAAATCGCATTATTTCCCTGACTGTGCATGCTGTTAAAAGTACAGTATATTGGAATCAGATAACTGTAAATAATGAGCAATGTTTAAATGAATTATTGATTCCACTGTCCCGGATACAGGAGATGTGTCTAATGGTGGGTACTGGCTTTGAAAATGGCTACTAATCTGTATGATGTGACTGGACCAGATCACAATTTGAAAACAAAATGACTTATTCTGGATTTACGGGGCTCATCAGAATTAAGAGATGTTTGGAATTGCTGCCTTTGGTTTTGTGTATTTGCTGTGTAGAGATGGAACTGACTGCTTATTGTGTTTTATCTGTATGGTGACCATTGGATTTCTACAAGGTACATTGATTTAAAGGGAGAATTGGTGACAACATGCATCTTTAACAACAAAAACTGTATTTTCTTGTTTCTGGAAAGTTTTTGTACATTTGTTAATTTCTTAAAAAAATGAATATTGATGTGCTGCTTGTCAGGACATTAGCAGTCGTTTTAATAAAAGTAAGTGAATCATCAATGATTCTCTATCTGCTCTCCGTGAAAGCCACCCATCTCTTCCATTCAAATCTCAAAGAGTTGAAGCCTTTGTCCTTTTCTAATCAGTCACCTCCCTTTTACGCACCCTCCCCCCTTCAGTGGAGCTTGCTATCTTTGGCTGGGCATTATACTAAAGTTGCCATTGTTTAGTCTTCTGCTAAATCCATCTCACCCACACATTGCTGCATTTATCACCTAACATTCCCGTCCTTGCACTGCTTCACCTTCCCAAAGCCAACTGGGTACAGACAAAGGCTCAGTGATACCTGCCTTCATTCCTGTCTTGTCAGTCAAACGTCCCAAAGTAATCTTTTTTTTTTATAACTAATAAGAAGAAAATGATAACGCCACCTTTTTATTAATATCATATACAGTCAATTTCCTGTGTTGCACAGAGCAGAGTCAAAGATTTTAAAGATCACATCCTGGAAACTCCTGGCTAATCTCAGGAGGTTGGCAACGCTCATCCCAGTATTTGCTGCACAAAAGCTCCTGTTGACAATATTCTTTTGAAGAGTGAATCTAGTCAGAATGACAGCATGGTTCCCTCCTGGCAGGGTGGGCTACAGAGAAAGTTACTACCTCAATTCACTGCTGTTGGAAGCTGAGCAAGTGTGGAGAGAGAAGTGCAGTGGAGTTTGGAGAGACAGAGGAGGTGTCCAGGGGAAATTGGGGCAGAGGCAGGCATGTCAGGGAAATATGGGGTCAGTTATGGGGAAAACTGGAAAAGGGCAGTTGGAGGTGGGGGGGAAAAGATCAAGGAAATGCTGAAATAGGAAACAGGGTGACGCCTGTTTGATGGTGAATAGTTGCCCAAAGAGTCGTCCTTTTTTCTGGTCGCCGCTGGATTTTCAACATGTTGAAACCTGCTGCGACTACGATGGGTGCCAGCAAGTCGCCCATAAGTGGGACAGGCCCTTTAGCCTTTCAGAAGGATAACCCTTTATCACAACTGGGAAAGAGACGAGAAACAAATTAATTCTGAGTTGAATATAGGGTTGGATATAAAAGCAGAGGAGGTCTTCCAGATCGATAACCCCAACAGATACAGAAGTTTACATGAATATTGCAAAGTGGGGTTAGGATCGTCATGAGCATAAGCTGTCATCGTCAAGTTTATTGTCATAAGCCCAATTGCAGTGATGTACAGGTGCAGCTTCACAGGCACATAGACTCAGACAACACACAAAATATAAGGTAAATGTAAATTACATGTAAAATTCTGTAAGACAGATAAAATAAAGGGAAATAGAGAGAGTGGATAAACAAAGTAAGACACCAACAATGAAGTGAGGGAAGTTAGTGAGCAAGAATGACATGGACAGGACAGGTTTGGAGGGATATGGACCAAGCGCCTGCAAGTGGGACTAGTGTAGCTGGGACATTGTTGGCCGGTGTGGGCAAGTTGGGACGAAGGGCCTGCCTCCACACTGCATCATTTGATGACTCTAAGAACACAAACAAAGGAACACAAAAGTTGTGAAGGGCAGAGCTGTAAGAAATACTCAGCAGGACGCGCTGTGCCAATGGAAAGAGAAAAACAGAGTCACGATGACACATGAATGACATTTAGCAGAAGTGGACAAACAAAATATATATGTAAGGGTGAAAAGGGTAATTCAAGAGAGAGTGGGACCTCTCAGGAATAAAAGCGGCCATGTCAGTGTGGAGCCACAGGAGATGGGCAAGGCCCTCAATGAGTATTTCTCCTCTGTATTTACTGAGGAGAAAGACAGTAGAATGGAGGAAATTGGAGCAGTCAATGGAAGTATCAAGGGAGCAGTCGGGGTTACCGTCGCGGAAGGTACTGTCATATTTGAAGGTTGGTGAAGGCACAGCTTAGATGTTGTGTACATGGACTTTAGTAAGGCGTTCGACAAGGTGCCACATGGTAGGCTGCTCTGGAAGGTTGGATCTCATGGGATCCATGGGAGAGATAGCTGAATGGATAGCAAATTGGCTCCATGGAAGGAAGCAGGAGGTAATGATGGAAGGTTGTTTCCCGGAATGGAGGCCTGTGACTAGTGGTGTGCCACAGGGTCCGATGCTGGGCCCATTACTGATTGTCATCTACACCAATGATTTGGTTCCTGGATGATCAAGTAGCAGGTAGATAAGATGGTCAAAAAGGCTTTTGGCACTTTGGCCTTCATCAGGCAGAGTACTGATTATGGAAGTTGAGAGGTCATGTTGCAGTTGTATAAGACGTTGGTGGGACCGCATTTAGAAAATTGTGTTCAGTTCTGGGCACCGTGTTATAGGAAAGATATTGTCAAGCTTGAAAGCGTTCAGAAAAGATTAACGAGGATGTTGTCAGGACTAGAGGGTATGAGCTATAGGTTAAGTAGGCTGGGTCTCTATTCCATGGAGCATAGGAGGATGAGGGCAGTTCTTATGGAGGTATACAAAATCATGAGAGGAATAGATCGGGTAGATGCACATTTACCCAGAGTAGGAGAATCAAGGACCAGAGGACATAGGTTCAAGGCGAAGGGGAAAAGATTTAATATGAAACAGAGGAGTAACTTCGTCACACAGAGTGTGGTGGGTGCATGGAACAAGCTGCCAGAGGAGGAAGTTGAGGCTGGGATTATCCCATTGTTTAAGAAACAGTTGGACAGGTACATTGATAGGATATGTTTGGAGGCTTATGGACCAAGCGCAGGCAAGTGGGACCAGGGTAGCTAGGACATTGTTGGCCGGTGTGGGCAAGTTGGGCCGAAAGGCCTGTTTCCACACTATATCACTATGACTCTAATGGGAACTACCACAAAAGTGCAATATGCCCAGATGGATAATGAGGCACTCTTCGTCAAGATAACATTGGGCATTATAACAGTGTAGGAGGTGATAGACAACATTGTAAAATCACTCATCTAATAGTCACACAGCATGGAAACAAGCTATTCAGCCCAATTTGCCCATGCTGACCAAGATGCCCCATCTACACTAGTCCCACGCCCGTATTTGGCCCCATATCCCTCTAAAACTTTCTTATCCATGTGCCTGTACAACTGCTTTTGGAATGTTGTTATAGTGCCTTGCACTACCCTCGCACCTGTCCAGCTGCTGCCACCCTCCATTGCTGTTCTGGCCACCCTCTTGACTTAATTCATCCCTAAGATGAATCTCATTCACTTTCTGCTGCATAATTTGCAACACATCTTGAGTCCCATTGATCCACAATAATTCTCAGTCCAATATGATTTGAGTTTAAAACTCCCAAAATTAATCAACAAAGCAAAACAACAAGAGGAAGAGTACAGGGGCAGACAAATCTTTCCTTCCGTCTCATAAAAAGAACCACTCACAGAATAAATATCTCTTGCAGTATTATGTGTGGTGAAAATAAGGTATGTGTCAGCAGCATTGAGGCCGTAGAACTTATCTAAATTCAGCTCCTTGACACAGCCTTTATGAGGGGGCTGATACAGCTAGAGGTATATCCGCTGGGTGCGGAAGTGATCGGGTGTTAGAAAAAGTAAGGGTATACTGGCGGAAGCCATTAAATTTCCCGAAGAGCCAGAAGTTCCTCCAAAGTTGGAAGATCATCCAACTACATGATACCTCCATCCTGAAACCATTGGCAGTTTTTTCTGAGCAGCAAAGAGCGGTGCCCGTTATGAATATATTTGAAAGCTAACCTGCTAAAAGATATGCAAACTTTTTTTTTAGTAATCCACAACAGCTTTGTCAGCATCAGGAGAGAGTAAAGTTTGTTAACCTTTCAGACATGCAGCTTTCTTTGGAAATAGGAAGGAAAGTGGGAGATAATCCTTCAGTGGGATTGAATGAAGGATGGAAGTAATAAAGGCAGTATTCTAAATGTTCAGCAGATCCAAAACTGCTTTGCCGCCAATGAGATACCCTGAGAGTTCAAGGTGGAAAATTAATCAACCAGCTTTCACGCAGAAAGTTCCTACACATAATCTGTTTTAGTAAAAACAGAAAATGCTGTAAATTCTCAGCAGATCAGGCCACATCAGCGGTGTCATAGAATCATAGTCATACAGCATGGAAGCAGGCCCTTCGGCCCATCGTGCCCACACTAACCAACATGTCCCATCTACACTCATCCCAGTTGCCTGCGTTTGGCCCATATCTCTCTGAAACGTGTCCTATCCATGTAGCTGTGCTGTTGTTTCTTAAATGTTGCGATAGTCCCTGCCTCAACTACCTCATCTGGACGCTCATTCCATACATCCACCACCCATCGTGTGAAATAGTTACCCCTTAGATTCTTATTAAATCTTTTCCCTTTCACCTTAAACCAATGCCCTCTGGTTCTCGATTGCCCTACTCTGGGCAAGAGACTCTATTCCTCTCATGATTTTATACACCTCTATAAGATCACCCTTCATCCTCCTGCACTTCAAGTAATAGAATCCCAACCTCTCCCGATAGCTGAGTCCCATGAGTCCTGGCAACACCCTCATAATTTATCTCTGTACCCTTTCCAACCTGATAACATCTTTCCTAATAACATGATACCCAGAACTGAACACAATACTCCAAATCAGGAGAACTTTTTCGTCCCGTTAGCCCCTAGCAACTTTAATAGCACATAACAATGTTATTTCACTTATTTATGAACAACTAATGATGAACAGATACCGGTATACCAGAACCAAACACAGTCAGTCAATGAGAAAAAATATGTACAAATCCAGAATCAACAAATTTACCGTCTGGGTAGGTGAAATTTACCCCTGGGGGTAAATTTACCTCAGGTTAGGAACCCTTGCTCTAAATGCAGCCTCACCAACATCTTATACAACTGCAAGATGACCTCCCAACTTCAATACTCAATACTCTGACTGATGAAGACCAATGTGCCAAAACCCTCTTTCTTCTTATTGCGTATGGTGTGCATAGCCTAAAGTTATAAGACGACTTGTTCTGTTTGATCTTCTGTCTGTGCTTGCCAGGTTGATTGCATTCGTCAAAACAGGGTGGACCACGTGAAGGTTGCAATCTCCCACCCCAAAGCCTTTTTTGATCACACTATCCACCTGTGATACCCCCTTCAAGGAACTATGTACCTGCACCCTTAGGTCCCTCTGCTCTACAACATTCCACAGAGTCCTGCCATTCACTGTGTAGGTCCTGCCCATGTTATTCTTTCAATGAGAGAAAAGGAGTTACCATTTCTATTGAAGACCCTTCACCAGAAACATTATTTGACCTAAAATGTAACTCTTCCCACAGTATTCCCAGCATTTTCTGGGGGTTTTTACATCTCATATTTGCAACATCTGCAGTTTTCTTTATATTTGTTATTTGTTTTAATATGTTGATTAAGGAATTGATATTTTCCAGGATAATGGAATTGTTCTCATGTTCTTGCTCAAGCTGACAACATGGAATCTGTTAACCTATTCGAGAGACACAAAAAGCTGTAGTAACTCAGTGGGACAGGCAGCATATCTGGAGAGAAGGAATGGGTGATGTTTCAGGTCGGGACCCTTTTTCAGACTGGTTAGGCCTATTCAGACCTATTCGAGAGAAGAGGTGGGGGCTCAGTTTAATGTAGTAGTCAAAAGAAGAGGATAGGGTTCAAGTAAAAAAACAGTAATTTGCAGTGTGTTGAATCTAACAACAGCTATCAATGATCTAATTGTCTGCTGGGAGTTCTACATTATACACAAGTTGCTGTATATGGCAGTTTGACGCACTGGGTATCTGGAATCTGTGTGAACACAGCTGAGAATCCCTAAGCAATCAGACTGAAGCACTGAGAAATACCATGTTCAGGGACCAAATAGAAAATACAACTTACAGTGTATTTTAAATCACAATGAAAGCAAAGAGCATAAAATGTAGAAAGGAAAATAAAAACTGCATTGAGTGGAAGGCAAAAAAGAGATAAAATCAAAAAAATATTTATACTAGTTCACAACCTGACAAAGTCATCTCCCCAATTTTAGTTGTTCACCTTCAAAATAAGGGATGATGATATCACATTAAGACATGTGATATCACTGATTAATAGACAATAGGCACTAATTGATGGACAATTTTTAATGATGAATTTGGTTTATCAGCAAATACAATTAGCTCATCCTCAGTACATTTCAATGTTTAGACAAATCACTGTTTTTGTAAGACTAACAGTAGAAGATGAGTGAGCACTACTATCTATTCTTAATATTCAATGCAATTATCATCACCCAGACAACATCTTGTGGTCACCATTGATTAGATGCTCAAGTAAATACTGTGGCTCCCACAGCTGATTGAATGTCGTGTACCCTGCAATGAGTGACTGACTTCCTGACAAACAAAGGCTTTTCAACAGCCACACGTCATAACCCAGAGCCAACAATGGACCATTGTGAGCTCCACATTTCCTTGATGACCATTCCTTTTCGCATATCTTCCATTCATTTGTCCTAAGTATTGTCTATATCTCTCATTCTCCTTACGCCTGTGTCTGTCCTCTGAATATATTCCACTTGACTGAATAGGTGCAGATCGAGTAACATGCACTCATTAGTGTAGATGGGGCATGATGGTCGGCATGGACAAGTTAGGTCAAAGGGTCTGTTGACCGTAAACGTCACCCATTCTTTCCCTCCAGAGATGCTGCCTGTCCCGCTTTTTGTGTCTTTCAGTTTAAACCAGCATCTGCTGCTCCTTCCTAAACATTTCCAAGTGGTGTTTCTCACCCTAACCAAAGATGCTCCATTCTGAAACATCTTTTAACTGGAGGAAGGGAGGTGGAGAGGGAGGTACAGGGGTTATGAAACATCCTCTTCAAATTCTGTCATTACAAACAATAATTGTAATTTTACATTTGCTCCAAGATGCCATGCATGCCTTGATATAAACTAATTTTACATTTGCTCCAAGATGCCATGCACGCCTTGATATAAACTAATGCGTCTCCAAAAGAATCGTTCTCAGCAAAGGAGAGCTAATAGGACTTGATGTGTCGATCCCTGTAGTAAGTCAGCACTCCTGCTATTTGTAGTGGGATTGGAGTGGTGAAAGGTAGGGTAGGTATATGTCATTGGGGTCATCAGGTGGGCACCCTCCTTCTTTGACGTTTCATTGCTAGACCTACAACATCGTCAGAGGATTCAACAGTGATACCTGGCGTCCCAGTTACACCCCCCTCAATTCCATACCCTGGTGGTTGCTCTGGAGGTTGGCCTGCTGGTACAAATGTTGTGAAGTGGACGTTTCCTGCCGATGTTTGTGGGGAAGCATTTGTGATCTTACGCCTCTGTCCCAGGATTGCTGCCAGCTCTCTAAGAACTTGGTTATGCCGCCAAGTGTAACGCCCTTGGCCGAGGCTCATAGTGCATCCTGTTAAAATGTGCCTTAGTGATGCAGGTGCTTGGCAAAGGGAGCAAGGGTCTTTTCTGAACCACTGCTTCAGGTTCTAGGTTGATGGTAAAACATCATAAGTGGCTCTGATGACAAAACTTAGCTGAGATCCTTCCATTTGCCAGATGTCATGCCAGCAGTTTCCTCTTTTTCAAGCTCTCCCAGTTAGTCCATTGGCCCTGCTTGGCCATTGAGACGGCCTTGGCGTGTCGCTCTGCCTCCTCCCGTCTTCTCACCTCCTCCACCACGAGCCGTCTTTTCTGCACTGATGTTGCCCTGTGCCATTGAGGAGCTTTTGGGACGAGCCCGCGCCCGGCTCTCAGGTGTTGGATTTGGCCAACCACATCCCAGAAATGAAGAGCAGACTTAGCACTGTGAATGGCTTCAGATGGGGCACACTTCCTCCCCGTTGGCACATGGGGGGGCCGCTGATCAAATAACAGTATCTTCAGATTCAGTGCGGGTCATGACCAAATTTGTTTTAGCGCATTTGAACTCTTCCACAATCATGCAATGGGTAATTCCAATTTGCAACTCCCATACAGTCCGACAGCACTTAAGCATCGTGGAAGCCCAAGCCACTGTTTCACACGTGTGCTGATCATTCTTTCCAGCTTTTAGACTTTGTTGACTTGACCTTTGACAATGGAGATGCTTCTGCACTTGCTGGGTTTAATCTTCATCCTTGCCCATGTGATGTTTTGATGAAGTTTTTCCAGAAGTCTCTTGGTGCAGGGGATAGTAGTTGCCACGCTGTGGTAAGGTCTGATGTTGTGAGACAAAATTGCAGATCCTGGAAGTAGTTTTTTACCAGATTTGTTATTATTGCCAGCACCTGAAAGAATTCAAAAGCAGTCCTCACAGTAGCGAATGAGGAACTGATCCATAGGCGTTGGCCAGGTCGAGGAACAAGACATGGAGATTCTTTTGTTCTTTCTTAGCCGTCTGGATTTGACGCTGGTATGTTCAAGGCATCCCGAGAAGCCTGCTATGCCAGCCTTTTGGATTGACGTATCAATGAAATGGTTTTGTTTCAGGTACTTTGTAAGTCTTTTTGCCACCACACTGAAAAAGAACTTGCCCTCTATGTTAAGAAGGTTTATTTGCCAAAACTGCCAGGCTTTGGGGATGACTTGATTTCCCATGCAACACTCATGTTCCTCCAGAGGAATTTCAGAATATCTTAGGCATTCTTGTAGACACAATACGGAACACCATTAGGGCCTGGTGCAGAGGCCGTTCTTGCCTTCCTCACTACTTCTTTTACCTCACTAAGCTTGGGAGGGCTGATGTCAAATTGATGTTGTGGGGGTGAGATTGGTGGTATGTCAGCGGGGACAAAAATCGGTTCATCTTTTAACTCATCAGTGTGGACGGTTCTGATGTGTCCTTCAACCTCCTTTTTTAACACTTTCAGGGATCCGCTTTTCTCTTTTGTGAAAATGCCTTTCACAAACTTAAAGGGGTCTTTGCAGAAGTCCGTTCTTGCTTTTTCCTTCTTTTTGCATCATTTCCTTAAAATCTCCATTCTGCGCAGCTTCGAGAGCCTCAGATTTAGGACCTCTTGAAGGAGATTGATGCCTTCCCTTTCTTCTGCTGTTGCTTTTTTCCACACCTTCCTCAGGCCTCTTCTTTGGATTTCCTGGAGACGACAGGACTTGGGGGGGAGGAGGCCTATCTTTTCTGCATAGTTGTTCTTTCTCCCCAAATTTCTCCTTTCCATAGCTGTAGACTAGATCACGCATCTTCTCCAACTTCTTTTCTGCTGATCCCTTCTTTCCACTTAAGATTAAGCTGCATTGATGATTTCCCAATCTTTGCTATTAGACTTTGGGCCTTTTTACCAATGGCTTACATCCTTGCATGTTCTCCACTTTACGATGTTCCTTGTTGAGTCTTGGACTCTTGCCTGAAACTTCTGCCACTTCCCATAGGGTGCTGATGCTCTGCGGACTGTGGATTTCTTCCTGCCGCTGAATTTCATCCGACTGATTTGACCTTCCTCTTGACAGAATCTGGTCAATGCGGGGTCCTGATTTGAGTATTTTCAAGCATTTCTTCCGTCCCTGATGAATTTTGAGACCATGAGTTGATGTTACTTTCGTCCAGCCACACCTACAGGTCTGAAGAACGTGTCCAGCTGCTCGTTTTTCAAGAGTTTTGCCACTTACCTGATTCAATGTCGTGTCCGTTCCAAGGTTTGTTACCGGGTCAGTCGATGAGTCATCTTGCGCCCCCCCTCCTGCAGACTCTGGGGGTATTCTTCTCTTTTAACTTTTTGTAGAGTGGTGTCAAACAAAGTTGTGTCATTACACCAACAATTCTCCACATCTTTCTTGCTGTGATATTGCACCTCTCCTCCAACAAACTCTTTCCAGAGGTAGAGTTAATAAGCAGAAATAATAAGCGGTTTTTCAACCTATGGTGTCTAGAACCCAGAACCAAGGTTACCCAAATGTCCATAGTCAATTGCATTATGCAGACAATGCTTGCGCTGACACACATTTAAAGGCTGAGCTCCAAACCATTGTTGATACTTTCCTTGAAGCCTGTAAGATAATAGATCTCAGATTAAACAGACGAGTCATTTACCAATTTGACCCCTGATACCAGATTGACCTTTGACAATATCTAGGTGTTATCTGTCAATGAAAGCAATGATGAAATACTCCATGGTTTACAATGCACCAGATTGGGCTTTGGCAAAGTATATTTGACCACAATAAAATCATGATCTACCCAGCAGCAATGTACCCTGTCTTGTGAAATGTTTCTGAGGCACGCTTCACAAGCATTTTACAAGACATTGTTTGTGCATCAGGCATCTCAAGACACTTGAAAAATACTACTATTGCTGTCTCTTCACAATCCACAAAATTCACTGGATAGACAAACTAATATCCACAAGTTTTGAGCTCCTAATTATACTCAGTCAACCCTGTTAGGCAGGCCATTGTGTCCACATTCTGGCACCAAAATAGACCATATTGTCTAGGTTCTGTCATAAGAAGAGATTACCAAGTGGACAGAGAAAAAAAGGTTCAAGGATGTGTTCAACTTCTCCCTCAACAAAAACAGCACTCAAAGCACTCCACAACAAGTGCGTATTTTACCGGGGAAATTGACAGATACTTGATTGGTAAGAGTGTCAAGTGTTACGGAGAGAAGGGAGAAGAAAGGGGTCAACAGGGAACCATGATAAGCCATGATTGAATGGCGGAATAAATTTGATGGGTTGAATTGCCTACTTCTGCTCCTACGACTTATGAACTCCCTCATGAGGATTCCCAGTGGAGGAATTCCCAAACAATCGGGAGGAGGACATTTAGGATAGGATTGAGACAGTGCAATAGGAGTACACAAAGGGACGATTTAAGCTTCAGAAAGCTCCACCTCACAAATTCTCCAGCCCATCAGTCGCCTCCTGTTCCATCTGTGGAAGAGTATACACTTCCCCCATTGGACTCATTCCATCTGAACTTCAGAACCCAAAAATGAAATGAAGTCATTGTCAATCCCCAGCAACTGCCTAAGAAGATGGAGAGGTTGATAGAACTTTGTTAGATGCACAATACAAGAAGATATGAAGCCAAAGGGAGATACAGGCCAGCTGTAATCTCATTAATTGGTAGATCATGCTCACACAGAAACATTTAACAGTTTGCAGTGTGTGTTTGCTTTTATTTATTATATTGTTGTAAACACATCTGCATTATTTTAGCTTGAATAAACTCATCCTATGGTGTGATATAGCAAATTATCCAAATTAAATTGTAGGAATCTTGGCTAATATCCAACACACATATGGATTTTGTTGCACTCTAAACAAATTATCAAAAGGTCAAAATGTGACCTATCCAGCATATATAATTACAGCTTCCACTGCACACTAATCCTTGTCCATTTTAATTGGTACAATTAAGAGCAAATAGTTTATATTTTCAAAAGCAAATTAACTAATATATGTAAGTTATGAGTGGCGTTCAATTTTCTCACAAGTGTGCAGTTAAAGGCTGTAAAAATTGAAATTACAAACATTGCCTTACTGGTTTATTGGGAGGAAGTGATTTGTTGTTATGTCTATGCTCCTTAACTAATACGCAATTACTGAAAAGTCATTTCACCTACAGCATGACCTTTCCCAGCAGAAAGCATAAATGGACAAATGCAACGATGCACTATGAGTCAGGTCTTTAAACTCCAGCCTTCAAAGGTGACAAGCACTGATCCACATGATTCTACAATCAAACTCACTGCATAATCAATCAACCATTATTTTAAACCAGCATTGCATTCAGCCGTTTCATCATGAAGGGTAAGTTAAATGCATACATTTACATTGCCAACTGGAACATAGTGCATGAATTAGTATTAGCAAGATGGATTATTTTCTGCTGACTGATTCCTAATAATATAATTCTCACAACAGAAACTAAGTTAAAATGTTTGGGGACAATGGAGTAACATGCCAAATCCACAAAATGGAGTTTAGTTAGCTGATTAAGGTGCAGGTATTTCAACAACGCCTTATCCTATGAACAAACACACCCCTCTCGATCTGTCAATCTTTCTCCATTACACACTCGTCTCCAACTGGTGCTCTGCTCAGATTTCAACTAGTTGGCCTCTTAATTCGAATCCAGCTAATAACTGCAAGCCACAATTATGTTCCTGTAATTTGGTTCAAGTCTGTCATGATGTGCAGCTTGCAGCCAATTTAGATGATTGTTGATTAAAATTCCAATAAACATGAAGCACAGCAACAACAATATAAAGAGATTTGTCAGCATTGAAAACACTAAACCCTTAAAATGTTATCACCAACCAAAATACCAATGATTTCAATTAAAATTCATCCAAAATTGGAAATCCCGCTGCATCAAACTGTATTGCACCTAATAATGTAATCAAATTTAACTGAAAGATTTAAACAACTAAGATCTCACAGTTGGTTTTGCTCAAGTAGTCAAATTCATAAAATCTACTGATCTGCAGAGTCATTAGGAATAGTTTGACAGATCATAACGGAAATAGCTTACCAAGCTGTTCAATTCAAGGGCAATTTGGGATGTACAATAAATGCCAGCTTTGCAGGAGACACACAGATTAGAGTCATAGAGTGATACAGCATGGAAACAGGCCCTTCGGTCCAACTTGCCCACACCGGCCAACATGTCCCAGCTACATTTGTCCTATCTGCCTGCGTTTGGCCCATATCCCTCTAAACCTATCCGACCCATGTACCTGTCTGTTTCTTAAATGCTGCCTAAACTATCTCCTCTGGCAGCTCATTGCAGACACCCACCACCCTTTGTGTGAAAAAGTTACCTGGCAAGAGACTCTGTGCATCCATCCGATCTATTCCTCTAACAATTAGCACACTTTATGTGAATGAATAAAACAATTTGTTCCCCAGTCACACAAAGATAAAAGGTGGTCAAATACCGAGCTTTATTTTCACCAACTTCATTATATGTCTTGGCTGGTCAATCAGTCTAGAATAAATTTATCTTTCACAATGTGGTATCATGGCATAATAGCAGGTCTTATGTCGTGTGAAATCCATCTTAAAACAATGGCATTACCATACAGAAACCCTTGTAGTTCCTCTCTGGTGACATGTTGTTTCTTCAGTGTTTGTGAACATTTTAAGGATATGCAATGCTATTTATTAACCATATTATATAGGGGGTTGTGGTTATTGTATTACAGATTCAAGGGGAGTCTGAGGTAATCTGAACTGTATTGCTACTGATCATTTGGGATATCATTTGAATTTATTTGCATCCAATTACTGGAAAATGATTTGGAAAGTTTCAGAAAGAGAAGTGAACCATGTGGATTAAAATTGCAATTTCTTATCTCTTATCATGGAGAGTAAATTGTAATATTGCCTTTCACCTCTTAGCAAATTGCAAGTACAAAAATGTGAGTTACAATCTTTACATCGTGCTGCTTATTTTACTGAACACCCTCTGCAACTTTGAGCAAAGAACTTGTTGTGTTTGTTCATGTCATAATTCAATAAAATAATGTGGGTGTTTGAAGATTAGCATGGACTCAGTCCGCTGAAGGGCCTGTTTCTCTGCTGTATCACTCCACATCTCTTTCCAGTGCTATTTTTGTAGCCAAAAAGGTTCCCGCATTTGTATCAATTGAAAATTAAGCTACATTTAGCAAAAAGTTTGTTCCATCAATATACCTCCCTCTTCTGTTTTAATTTAGTGATCAATCAACTTCTAATTTAATAAACTAATAATTAAAATGTATAAAATCAACACATGCTGAAAATTAAACTTATTATTCAAATAATATAAAATAAAATAATTACTGAATTACTATGATAGAAGATTCTAAATTTTGTCCAAGTTGTCGTCAAAAGCAATCTCCTACTTTTGTTCCTTGCTGTTGGTGACAATGGCAGATCATCACCCTAAAAGCTAATTTTGCTGATTAAGGGCCAGTTGACCTAATTCATTAAATACATTTTATCATATACCCTTTAGTAATCTTATTACAATAAAACAGATAATTTAAAGTTGAAAAGCATAAATTCTAAAAATTGAAATTCTAACTTATTAGAGATCCCTGTACTACAGATACAGTCACAAATAAAGCACTGATTCTACGAATCTACTCATGATCCCATCTGAAGCAGTTCCTCAGAAACACTGTAGGAAGGAACTGCAGATGCTGGTTTATACTGAAGATAGACACAAAATTCTGGAGTAACTCAGCGGGTCAGGCAGCATCTCGGGAGAAAAGGAATAGGTAACATTTCTGGTAGGAAATGTTCTTCTGAGGCTGAAGAAGGGTTCAGACCTCAAATGTCACCTATTCTTTTTCTCCAGAGATGCTGCCTGACCCGCTGAGATACTCCTGCATTTTGCGTCTATCCTCAGAAACAGGTTTAGTAATTCATGACTCCGAATATACAATCAGTGATGAAGTGATGTCACTTGTGCAGAGTTAGAGAAAGCTGGCCTCAAAGACCGAGAGATCTCTGCTTTTTGCATTTCCTTATCCGTCATAGATAACAAACCAAGATATATGAACCACTATTTCTACATTACATGAAACATTTTGCACAGCATGGAATAAAGATTGGAATATTTACATGGTATTGATGTACTAGCTGAAAAAGTGTTATTAAAAGCAGAGAGTTTTGAAATAATTTACTGAGGAAATGAAAATCCATCCTTAAAAATTTGATTTTAGTCTCTCAAAACTCATTTGCAAATCAAACGACCAGGTGTTACATTTGCAGGTTCTTTTACAATGAGAGAAGATTGTATCTGCAAAATACCTTAACTTTTGATAGATCATTGATATCTGATATTTATACTAGATCGGGTTTGTAAACAATGCACCCCATGAGTTTACAGATAAATCAATGGTAGCAACTTATTGATGTCCCATTTAAATTGTACAGGTGCCTTCTGCGGATGTTAGCCTCCATTTCATGGTGCAGTGATAGAGATTGTTGTTGTTTCTATGGTCACCACCACGACAAAACAGTGGTAGTTGCGCTGTAATACCACCAGCGCTTAACAGTGCATATACCAGCTGTGAACAGGTGATATTTTTACCTTTATGGGCTGTTGAATAGGGTTGTCAGGATGTTAATCAAGCAGATTATGAGGGACAGGGCCTCATATTTTGCTTGGGTAGCATAGAACCCAATAGTATGAACATTGAATTCTCCAATTTTAGGTAACCTCTAATTAACCCCCCCCCCCCCCCCCCCCCCTCCTACAAGCCCCCACCTTTTCCTTTCTTCTGCCCCCTTCTTTTCCCTGTTCCCTACCTGGGCTCCCACTTGATTCTCTCCTCCACCCACCTCCCTTCCCCACCTCCCCATTTTCTTCCTCCCTCTGACTTGACAATCTGCAACTCTTCAAATCTGTCTGACACCTGCTTTCATCTCAGGCCTTTGTTCCAAGAACCATCTGCTTATCAAAAACTCCCTTAGCCTATATCCATATATTACCTGCCAATCTTTGTCCAGACTCTCCCCTTTTCCAGCTATCTTCTTCCCCCCTACAATCAGTCTGAAGAGATGACTCGACCCAAAACGTCACCTATCCATGTTCTCCAGAGATGCTGCCTGACCTGCTGAGTTACTCCAGCACATTGTGTCCTTTTAGGTTTTATAACCATTGGATGTTCTACTCTGGTATTCTTTGGTACACTGCTGCTGTGGTGGGAGCAAACTTGCACCTTGGTACTAATTGCAACATTTCATTATGCTACATCTTTTTCATATGTAACTTTTGCCAGAACAATAGACTGCACATTTTGAAAAGTGATTGTTTTTGGATCCAACTGATTAGCCAGCTAGCGACTGCTGAACTACGGGGGGGGGGGGGGGGGGGGGGGGGGGGGGGGGGCACTTTTCAACCAAAGGTTCTGAAGAATGAGTTAAGTCTTCTTTCACCTTCTTTGGAAAATTAAACTCTTATAGCCTCAGGACAGATTCATTTTAAGTTATTGCATCAATTAACCAAAAGAGCCATTCTGAGACTCACTGAAGAACTCGCAGCACTACAGATTGGTACTTTGGGGATTGAAAGCACAGATGTAGATTAGATTGCAGCCTTATTCAACTGTTGAGTCAATCTCTGTGAAGAATCCTATTCCATACTATGTGTTTTTTCTGAAAGATTGAAGCATCTGAATAAAAATGCCAATAAGAATACTGAAAGTTGCAAAAGGTAAATACTATAAAATGGGTCAATTTTTACATGTCAGCCACAGGTCAGAATCTAGCCTCTGAGACAGGAAAACGAGCATCTAAACAAAATCTAATATGACAGTCAAGTGAGCACTGAGGGAATTCTGAACTGTCAAAGGTATCGTCTTCAAGATAAGACTTTACGCCTTGAATAGAGATAAAAAATGCCACTGTGTTTTCTCAAAGAGAACCAAAGGAATATTACCCCAGACCTTGTCAATATTTATCTTTCAAAAACAGATTGTGTTGTCATTACCACTCTGTGTTTGTGCAAAGTTGCATTGTGTAAATTAGCAGCCATGTTTCCTAAAATTACAGCAGTGGCCTCACCTTAAAATGAACTGTATTCTGTATTGGAAGGAACAGCAGATTCTGGTTCACACCGAAGATAGATGCAAAATGCTAGAGTAACTGCAGGCAGCATCTCTGGAGAGAAGGAATGAGTGACATTTTGGGTCGAGACTGAAGATCATAAATAATAGGAGTGGAATTAGGCAATTTGGCCCATCAGGTCTACTCTGCCATTCAATCATGGCTGATCTGTCTTTCCCTTCAAACCTCATTCTCCTGCCTTCTCCCCATAACCTCTGACACTTATACTAATCAAAAATCTATCTAGATATATCCATTGACTTGACCTCCACAGCCTTCTGTGGCAAAGAATTCCACAGATTCACCACGCTCTGACCAAAGAAATTCCTCCTCATCTATGGTTAACTAAAACTCGTATCTTGTCCTCTTCCGGTTTGCGTTGTTTTTAAATTTGCGCAAAAACAATACCCAATAGTGCTATGGTTTTTCTCCAACTTACTCACCATTCTCCTGTGCTGCAAGTGCACCGAGTTTTGTTCCAATCGGTGAAATATTACAAAAGTTATTGGTCTTCTCTCCTATCATACACCCCTTCTGGCACCCGCTGTCAATCACCGATGGTGAGGAGAATAAAGCTGAAGGAGCAGAGTGGGACTGTGTTCCGTGGGCGATGGTGGCGGCTGCATGGTGATGACCACCATGATGAGCCGGGAGCCGTTGAGAGCAGACGGGGCTGGGAGCCATTAAGTGAGGCTGGAGCCGGGAGCCGTTGAGTGAGTCCGGAGCAGGGTCCGGGAGCCGCTGAGTGAGGCTGGAGCCGAGTCCTGAAGCCGGTGAGGGTGGTCAGAGCCAGGGCCGGGAGGCTGCCCCCCCCCCCCACACACACCCCCCTCCCCCCTCCAACACCTCCCTTCCGCCTCGTCACACACACCCATCCCATCCTCCCACATACACCCCTCCCCTACCCTATCCCCACAACCTCCACTCCACCCACACCACCGCCCACAAATCCCCCTCCCCCACATGCCTCCACCCCACACCTCCCTCCCCCACACCACCCTATCCGCACACCCTCTCCCAAACCCTCCCCCCCACACACCCCCACATCGCCCACACACACACCCTCCCCCCCTCCGCCACAATTACCCCCTTACCCCCACACCCCCCCTGCCCCCACACCAGCCCTATCCCCACATCACCCCCACAACCATCCCACCCCACACACCCCCATACCCCCCCCACAACCCTCACCCCACACAACCCCAACACCCTCCACAACCCTCCCACACCACAGCCACCCCACACCACGCCCCTCACAACCCTCCCGCCCCAGCGGCAGCATCAGGGGTAGGCCATGGCAGCGGTAGGCCATGGCAGCGCCCCCCCCCCCCCCACAATGGCCCATGACAGATCCCTCCTGAAGCCGTCCCCGTCCCCTGGTTGTAGGATGCTCCCCGCCAGCCCCTGCCTAAAGCCGTCCCCTTCCGCGGATTTGCAATGAAGGCATTTAAAGACATGGATGAACTACAACAATTGTCCATCCAGTCTGGCCTTTTCATAGTTTGGCAGGGCTAGGGTTGGAGCTGACTGTAACTCCTGCTTAATAGTGTTAAAAGCTGTTTCCGCCTCATCATTCCATTGCAAAACATTTTGCAGGCTTGTGTGTCATGCTTCCTTCATTATTTTCCTTAATGGCATCACATTTTTCAGCATACTCTCCAATCCAGTCTGAACTGTATCCTGCCATTCCCAAGAACGTCATCATCTGTCCTACTGTCTGAGGAATGGGAGCTTTAATTATTGCCTAAATTTGATCCGGTACTATAACCTTTACTCCTTCGGATATTAATCGTCCTAAATATGCTACCTGCTGCTTACAAAACTGAAGGTTCTTCTGGGATACTTTATGACCTCCGCACACCAGTCTTTCCAAGAAAGTCAAAGTGTCTCGCTCATATTGCTCCTCACTTGCGGAGCAAACCAACAAATCATCCACATATTGTATTAATGTACTTTCTAAGGGTATGCTTTCCAAATCTGCCTTTAATATTTGATTGAAGACATGGGATGAGTGTTTAAATCCCTGCGACATCCTAGTATAGATGTATTGAGTACCTCTATAGGTAAAAGCAAACAAATACTGACATTGGTCTGCTAGGGGCACACTGATAAACACCAAACAAAGATCTACTACGGAAAAGTAAACTGTCTCTGTTGGAACATTAGTCAGCAGTGTATGTGAATTTGAGACTACCGCTGGCCAATCTCTCACTACCTCGTTTACCGCTCGCAGATCAAATACTAGTCTCCACTTTTTCAGCTGGTTCTCCAGATACGCAGCTGGTTTCTCTGCCTCCCTCATTGGATTTCCCCTTTAATGCCTTGGGGTCCAGCTTAAGCAGATAACAGTGTCTGAGGGCCTGGCATACCCTCTGTCTGACTGGGTCAAACGGCATGCCATTGACCATTGCGTTATTCACCACATTTTTTATATCAGCCATCTTCAGGAGTTCTGTCAGTTTAGAGGTTCCTATCACTTTCAAATGTCCCATATCCAACAACCGAACCGTGTTCTCCTCCTCAAAGGCCCTAATCCATTTTCCTGCCTCAAATTGGCTGGGGTGCTGAGGAAGAGGATTTCTTGGAATGTATGCGGGATAGTTTTCTAAACCAACATGTAGAGGAACCAATGAGAGAGCAGGTTATTCTAGACTGGGTATTGAGTAATGAAGAAGGGTTAGTTAGCAGTCTTGTTGTGCGTGGCCCCTTGGGCAAGAGTGACCATAATATGGTTGAGTTCTTCATTAGGATGGAGAGTGACATTGTTAATTCAGAAACAAAGGTTCTGAACTTAAACAAATGAGACGTGAATTGGCCAAGATAGACTGGCAATTGATTCTTAAAGGGTTGATGGTGGATAGGCAATGGAAGGTATTTAAAGACTTCATGGATGAACTACAACAATTGTTCATCACAGTTTGGAAAAATAATAAATCAGGGAAGGTCGTGTATCCGTGGATAACAAGGGAAATCAGGGATAGTATCAAAACAAAAGATGAAGCATACAAATTAGTCAGAAAAAGCAGCCTACAAGAGGACTGTGAGAAATTCAGAGTCCAGCAGAGGAGGACAAAGGGCTTAATTAGGAAAGGAAAAATAGATTATGAAAGAAAACTGGCAGGGAACATAAAAACTGACTGCAAAAGTATGTGAAGAGAAAAAGATTAGTCAAAACAAATGTAGGTCCCTTGCAGTCAGAAACAGGTGAATTGATCATGGGGAACAAGGACAAGGACATGGCAGACCAATTGAATAACTACCAAGGAAGATATAAATAATCTGCCGGAAATAGCAGGGGACCAGGGGTCAAATGAGATGGAGGAACTGAGTGAAATCCAGGTTAGCCAGGAAGTGGTGTTAGGTAAATTGAATGGATTAAAGGCTGATAAATCCCCAGGGCCAGATAGGCTGCATCCCAGAGTACTTAAGGAAGTAGCCACAGAAATAGTGGATGCATTAGTGATAATTTTTCAAAACTTTTTTGACTCTGGAGTAGTTCCTGAGGATTAGAGGGTAGCTAATGTAACCCCACTTTTTAAAAAGGGAGGGAGAGGGAAAACGGGGAATTACAGACCAGTTAGTCTAACATCGGTAGTGGGGAAACTGGAGGCAGTTATTAAAGATGGGATAGCAGCACATTTGGAAAGTGGTGAAATCATTGGACAAAGTCAGCATGGATTTATGAAAGGTAAATCATGTCTGACGAATCCTATAGAATTTTTTGAGGATGTAACTGGTAGAGTGGATAAGGGAGAACCAGTGGATGTGTTATAATTGGAGTTTCAGAAGGCTTTCGACAAGGTCCCACATAAGAGATTAGTCTGCAACCTTAAAGCACACGGTATTGGGGGTTCAGTATTAATGTGGATAGAGAACTGGCTGGCAGACAGAATGCAATGAGTAAGAGTAAACGGGTCATTTTCAGAATGGCAGGCAGTGACTAGTGGGGTACCGCAAGGCTCGATGCTGGGACCCCAGCTATTTACAATATATATTAATGATTTGGAGAAGGGAATTGAATGCAACCTCTCCAGGTTTGCAGATGACATGAAGCTGGGGGGCAGTGTTAGCTGTGAGGAGGATGCTAGGCGGCTGCAAGGTGACTTGGATAGGTTCGGTGAGTGGGCAAATGCATGGCAGATGCAGTATAATGTGGACAAATGTGAGGTTATCCACTTTGGTGGAAAAAACAGGAAAGTAGACTATTATCTGAATGGTGGCCGATTAGGAAAAGGGGAGATGCAACGAGACCTGGGTGTCATGGTACACCAGTCATTGAAAGTAGGCATGCTGGTGCAGCAGGCAGTGAAGAAAGTGAATGGTATGTTGGCATTCATTGCAAAAGGATATGAGTATAGGAGCAGGGAGGTTCTACTTCAGTTGTACAGGGTCTTGGTGAGACCACACCTGGAGTATTGCGTATAGTTTTGGTCTCCTAATCTGAGTAAATACATTCTTGCCATAGAGGGAGTACAGAGAAGGTTCACCAGACTGATTCCTGGGATGGCAGGACTTCCATATGAAGAAAGACTGGATAGACTTGGCATAGTACTCGCTAGAATTTAGAAGCTTGAGGGGGGATCTTATAGAGACTTACAAAATTCTTAAGGGGTTGGACAGGCTAGATGTAGGAAGATTGTTCCCAATGTTGGGGAAATCAAGAACAAGGGGTCACAGTTTAAGGATAAGGGGGAAGTCTTTTAGGACCGAGATGAGAACAAGATTTTTCACACAGAGAGTGGTGAATCTGTGGAATTCTCTGCCACAGAAGGTAGTTGAGGCCAGTTCATTGGCTATATTTAAGTGGGAGTTAGACGTGGCTCTTGTGGCTAAGGGGGTCAGGGGGTATGGTGAGAAGGCAGGTACGGGATACTGAATTGGATGATCAGCCATGATCATATTGAATGGCGGTGCAGGCTCGAAGGGCCGAATGGCCTACTGCTGCACCTATTTTCTATGTTTCTATCATAAATATTAAGCAAGGTATTTTTTAGCCCTTCCTGACCCTGGGTCCCCCAAGGGATATACTTTGGCTGTCCCGCTCTTTTCTAAAGCAACGGTATCATTTCATCCCGGTGTTCCTGTCACTCTTTTTCTTCCTGTATGTCTTCCCATTTTTGGAGTGTCTTCTTTCTCATTCCAATCTCTATTTCTTGCTTCTCAGATATTCTAGCCTTCCTTTGCGATTCCTTCAACTTTCTTTTAAAATCTTCCACTAAATCCTCATTCCTAATTTCCCTTGCATCCCCCCTATCGCTTCCCGATTCTGTTTCCTCCTTACTGCCTTTAGCTCCTTTCAGTGACCATTTGTCAGTTTCCAAGCCTGTCTATCACTTTCCTCGCTCCCCACTTCTGCTGAATAGGATGCCTCAAAATCCTTCTGGTTCCACAGGTCTTGCAGCCTCCTGATATTCACTTCTAATTCCCTTATTTCCTTCAAATCATCCCAACTTGCAACCTCTCGTTCTATCTCCACTACTCTCTTTACTAAGAGACACTGTTTTGTACCGTCCAGGCCTGGATAGGAAGGGGGTTGCCCAGGGTCTCTCAAGCTGGGAATAAACATTGACTTTTTCCCGTGGAGTTCCTGACTTTCATGCTGTATTTTGGTTCTCCCACCCTCTTCCTTTGCCATATTTACCACCTGGTATACTTTCCTCAACATCTCTGCTTCCGCTCTAAACAGTTTAAGCATGTCTAATTCCCTTTTCTATTCTTTTTCGCATTTCCAACTGATCTTTGGACCCATAATTCTTAATTAACACTTCCATCTCATCACACATATTTATATCGAAAGTGCCTTCCTTGGGCCACTTTATCAGCAGTTTTTCTGGGTTTTTTTCCCATTTCTCAGATTGCTTTATAATGTGCTCTGTAGATACAGGGAACTTTTTACTTAGTAGTTTAACTGCAGTTACCTTACTCATTGTATTATCTTGTTCAGTGCACTTTATCAATTAGTCCAATCATAGTCCTTACTCTTATTCCGTTCTGTTCCTGTAGTTACTATACTATCCTATACACTGTCTGTTTCTAAGAATTTCAGCAGGGAACCAGGTCAGCCTAATACAAAGGACCTCAGTGGTCCCGGGAGCTTCTTTGGCGGGTCAGTCTCAAAGGGTCTGATTAGTGTACTTTTATCTCCCCATCTGATCCCGGTGAACCTGCTGCCACTAACTCCATCGTTGGTTGATGGTCCCAGTGAAATCCCAGCTGGCTTGCCAAATGATAATGTATGCATCTTAAAAAAAACAGACAAAATGCAACAAATTAAAGTTTTTAAATTTTATGTCAAACAGGAGTGGCCGGAGATGTTACAGTCCAGAAGAATCCAGTGATAATTCTGGTTCACCAAATTAACACTTTAATTAATAAAAATCCTGGGGTCTTTTATACAAAAATAGTCACATATGCAGAATATCAGGGGCATTAGGTAATGTCCCATGTTATTTTTTTATGGCAGTTCATGGCTATCCCATTGCCAGTTATCTGATTGACCTTTTTCAACCAGAAAGCTTGTCTGAAAAAGCCATAGTCCTATCATGTTCCAGCTAGCAATGCAATAGCAATTAAATTATTTTCAATTTTTCCAATCCATCTCCCCAATATTCACAATTTCAAATTCCTAGTATAAATATATACTAATAACCATTTCCCAAATTAAAACTTTTTGTTGATATATTAGCTTATCCGTTATCTTCTAACACATGGCCAGTGTGGCATCCAAGTCTTCTTTTGAACTCAATTCAAAAGATAAGAAATAGGAAAAAAATTTAAAAGATCAATAAGACAAAGCAACCTACATTTTTTAAAATCTCTCCACTGTTGAAAGTTAAGGGAAAAATAAAGAATAAACAGTTAAATTTTTATAGATTGCTAACACATTTGCAAAGAACGAACAAGCAGAAAATAGCTGTGTATGGCTCTGCCCCCATACAATTGAAGTTTCTTAAAGGGACACACACTACCTCTTAAAACACATGAGACTCTACAAAGATTTATCACATAAAAGAGCAAGCTCATTCAATTATATCTTATTTCATCTGAAGTGTAGGATTAAATCAGCATTCATCCAAAACCAGTTCCACAAACAAGTAACAATCTTCTCATTCTCACTTCAAATCATGCAACTGTTAATACTTTGATGCACCCTAATACGTTCATACATTATTCATAAATTCAACACATACTGAAGAACAGTTGTGACCCAAAACACACATTTAGACATTCTTATATCCCTCTCGACCCTCTCTCTCCATCTGAGACACTGCTCATAGCTTCAAAGTGTAAGCTACATTCCACACATTCCCTTTCCTCCTTTCCCAAATACACAAATTTTATCCGAGAGCAGTACTGCCAGAGGCCTGTCAAAGCATAAAGGCACATCCCTTTTGTTTTCATAATTATTTTTCCATATACAAAAACATTCTTTTGTAATTTCTAAACCTTCCCTTGTCTGACAAGACCGTTCTGTTTACTAGAATCATTGGTTCTGTGGGGACCAGTATAAAGAATTTACAAGCTGCCATGTGGGCAGTACTGTTAACTCAGCATTCCCCTGGGAGACTGCTTTGGCGGGCCACACATATAGGTATTGCACTTAATAATGGCCAGGTGGAATGGGAGGACTGAGACCTGCAGTGTGGGCATCGTTGTATTTAAGTTGTGAAAGTCGTCTTGTTGAAATGGGAGAGTTAAGTTGAAAAGGATTCATCTGCTAGGAATGGGCGGGCATAATTCACAATTCCCTGTCAGTCAGGATCCTGAATGCTGTGATTGGACATTGATCCAGATTGTGATTAGTCAGACTCCCTGTCATTCACAGTCTTGCCACACCAATCAATCTCCACAAACAAAGACGAACATTTCTCCTCTTTGTTTCTCTTCAGCAGAAGCGAGCCCACTGCTCTGTGCCAAAAGTTATTCAAAGTTCGAAGGCAAGTTTGTTTTAAAGAAAAGTACAGGCTGTTGGCTGGGATTTAAAGATCTTGAGCAGCCTCGATTCTCATGCTTTTTTTTCTTTTTTGACTGTTGTTTTTCTCTCTGGTGCTCTGCCATGTTTAAGTCTTTCACTGCTGAATTCAATACTGCTTCTTCTTCTTCCTCTGCCTCAGCCTTTTCCCTTCTTCTTTCTCATCTACCTTTTCAGTCTCCAAGTTGCTATCAGTGTCGTTTTGGTCTGGGAGTGCCCTTCCATGTAGGGGTGCTAGAGCTTTCCCCCCCCCCCCTCCCCACTATAGAATTTTTTTTGTGGGAGGTGGTCTACACTATTCCCAACATTGTTCCTCATTCCCCACTGAATTTGTTCCTTCATCCCCCCCCCCCCCCCCTATTCTTATAAACAGGGTTGCCATGTCAAACAAGGGGTCTCCAGAGAAATTACCAGTACAGGGTTTGTTTTTAACTACTAATTGTTTGTTTTCTGAACTCTTCCTATCAGCACATTCTTTCTCTGCATTGGCCCTTAACATTTTGCAATTTTATGTTACCCAATTAGTCCCTATTCTCCCTGACTTTACATGTTCTGTCCATACAGCCCCCTTAAGGGTGGTAGCCACAGAATACCTTGTCCATTCAGTCCCCTTTCTTTTCTCAGGGCGGTATCCACAAGGTGTTATTATTATCCTGCCTGTTCAGACCCCTTATTCTTCTTAAGGGCGGTAGCCACAGGTTGCCTTGTCCATTCAGACCCCTTTCTATTCTAAGGGCGGTATCCACAAGGTCTGATTCTTTTCACACAAAATCTACTTTCTCAGATTATTATATTCTACTTACCCTACTGCGTAGTCTTCTCGAGTAATCCTCCGTGTCTCCTCTTAGAATAATTTAATGACAGATTATTTGGGTTGGAGAGGCCCTCTGACCGCCTAGATGCTTCTGTGTCCTCAGTGGTTTCCCGTTTTCAACAGGTTATTAGTCCAAATGAAGCGGAAAACCACCTATCTTTTTGTGGGTGGCCACCCACTGAGTGTGAGTGTGAGTGTGAGTGTGAGTTTATGTGTGTGAGTGTGTGCGAGGTGGAGAGTGTGTATGCATGTGTGTGTGAGTGTGTGCGTGTGACTGTGCGTGTGACTGTGCGTGTGACTGTGCGTGTGACCACCCACTGAGTGTGAGTGGGAGCGGGCGTGTGTGTGTGCGTGTGTGTGAGAGAGAGAGAGAGAGTGTGGGAGTGTATGTGTGTGTGTGAGTATATGTGAGTGTGAGTATGTATGTGTGTGAGTTAGTGTGTCTGTGTGAGCTAGTGTGTGTGTGAATGAGTTTATGTGTGTGAGGTGGAGGGTGTGTGTATGCATGTGTGTGTATATTGGAATTGGTGGCGAGGTGGCATATTGCGTTGGGGGATTAGCCCTCCCATGTGAAGCTGGGACCCAACGGGTCACACTTAGTCTAGTAGAATATAAAGATACTACTCTTCTATGCCACCTAAGTCAGATTAACTGGCCTATAATTCCCACTATGCTGCTTTGCTCCCTTCTTGTGCAGCGGGGTAATATTGGCAATTTTCCAATAATCTGGAAACAAATTTTATTCTAATGATTCTTGAAATATCACTGTCGATGCCTCAACAATCTCTAAATCCATCTCTTTCAGAACCCTAGGGTGCAGTCCATCTGCTCCAAGTGACATCCACTTTCAGCTTCCGAAGCACCTTCTCCCTAATAATAGCCACTCCACTAACTTCCACCCTCTGACTCTCTTGAATTTCTTGCACGTTGCTGGTATCTTCCACTCTGAAGACTGATGCAAAAAAGTTATTCAACTCCTCTGCCATTTCTTTATTCCCCATTATCTCTTCTCCTGCATTATTTTCCAGCGGTCCAACGTCCACTCTTGCCTCTTTCTTACGCGTAATATAACTGAAGAAACTCTTGCTATCCTATTTTATATTATTAGCGAGCTAACCTTTGTATTTAATCTTTTCTCGCCGTATTCTCTTTCTAGTTACCTTCTCAAGGGGTCACAGCTTAAGGATAAGGGGGAAATCCTTTAGGACCGAGATGAGAAGGAATTTTTTCACACAGAGAGTGGTGGGTCTCTGGAACTCTCTGCCACAGAGGGTAGTTGAGGCCAGTTCATTGGCTATATTTAAGAGGGAGTTAGATGTGGCCCTTGTGGCTAAGGAGATCAGAGGGTATGGAGAGAAGGCAGGTACGGGATACTGAGTTGGATGATCAGCCATGATCATATTGAATGGCGGTGCAGGCTCGAAGGGCCGAATGGCCTACTCCTGCACCTAATTTCTATGTTTCTATGTTTCTGTTGTTTTTTGAAAGCTCCCAATCGTCTGGCTTCCCACTAATCTTTACAATGTTATATGCCTACGATTTTCTTCCCATTCATCTCTCGAATGCCCCCCTGAACCACGGTGCCCTGGTCAGGTTGCTCGTCCTTCCTACAGTCTTCTAACTCAGTCCTCACCTCTATTCCCCTGCCTGCCTCACTAACAGTCACACCCTCTACATCACCACGGACCACGTTGGAAGCAGTTACTCTAGCATGCGTAACTGCCTCCAGAAACACAGCATCCAGGTAATTCTCCCCATCTCTGATGTGCCTCAGCATTTGAAGCTCAGACTCTAGACCGTCTGTGAACAGCAATTTTCAAGTCTTGCCAGAGGTTCTGAATTGGAATTAGGTCTGGACTTTGACTGGGCCATTCTAACACCTGAATATGCTTTGACCTAATTGCATATATTCTAACACCTGAATGTGCATTGTAGCTCTGGCTGTATGTTTAGGTTTGTTGGCCTGCTGGAAGGTGAACCTCCGCCCCAGTCTCAAGTCTTTTGCAGACTGTAACAGGTTTCTTTCCAAGATTGCCCTGTATTTGGCTTCATCCATCTTCCCACCAATTCTGACCAGCTTCCTTGTCCCTGCTGAAGAAAAACATCCCCACAGCATGATGCTGCCATCACCATGTTTCACAGTGGGGATGGTGTGTTCAGCGTGATGTGCAGTGTTAATTTTCAGCCACACATAGCGTTTTGCATTTAGGCCAAAAACTTCAATTTTGGTCTCATCGGACCAGAGCACCTTCCTCCACATGTTTGCTGTGTTCCCCACATGGCTTGTGGCAAACTGCAAACGGGACTTCTTATGGCTTTGTTTCAACAATGGCTTTCTTCTTACCACTCTTCCATAAAGGCCCGATTTGTGGAGTGCACGACTAATAGTTGTGCTGTGGACAGATTCTCCCACCTGAGCTGTGGATCTCTGCAGCTCCTCCAGAGTTACCATGGGCCTCTTGGCTGCTTCTCTGATCAATGCTCTCCTTGCCCGGCCTGTCAGTTTAGATGGACGGCCATGTCTTGGTAGGTTTGCAGTTATGCCATACTCTTTCCATTTTCGGATGATGGATTGAACAGTGCTCCTTGAGATGTTCAAAGCTTGGGATATTTTTTATAACCTAACCCTGCTTTAAACTTCTCCACAACTTTACTGGAGCTGAGGATAGTCAGAGGAGATTTCCAACCGGACTTTCGGAGGGACCCGAAACAGCCCAGCATCATGTGTTCCTTGGGCTTCATGATGCTGTTTGTTCACTAATGTTCTCTAACAAACCTCTGAGGCCTTCACAGAACAGCTGTATTTATACTGAGATTAGATTACACACGAGTGGACTCTATTTACTAATTAGGTGACTTCTGAAGGCAATTGGTTGCACTGGATTTTATTTAGGGGTATCAGAGTAAAGGGGACTGAATACTTTTAGTTTCACACGCCACACTTTTCACTTTTATATTTGTAAAAAAAAATTGAAAACCATGTATCATTTTCCTTTCACTTCACAATTATGCGCCACTTTGTGTTGGTCTATCACATAAAATCCCAATAAAATACATTTACATTTGTGGTTGTAGCGTGACAAAATGTGGAAAGGTTCAAGGGGTATGAATACTTTTGCAAGCCACTGTAAATGGGGAGTGTTGTAGAGCAGAAGGATCTAGGAATACAGGTGTGTAGTTCATTGAAAGTGGCATCTCAGGGAGATAGGGTGGTCAAAAAGGCTTTTGGCACATTGGCCTTCATCAGTCAGAACATCGTGTATAGAAGTTGAGAAATCATGTTGCAATTGTAGAAGATGCTGGTGAGGCCGCATTAAGATTAGTGTGTTCAGTTTTGTGTATCATGTTATAGGAAAGATGTTGTCAAACTAGAAAGGGAGAAAAGAAGATCTACAAGGACATTGTAAATATCTCCTCATCCCCGAGCACTCCCTCTCCCTTCTGAGGCTAGGACTCTATACCTTGGAGCTCAGGAGGATGAGGGGTGATCTTAATGAGGTGTACAAAATCATGAGAGGAGTAAATTGGGGAGATGCACAGGCCCAAATGGGGAATCAAGAAACAGAGGACATAGGTTTGTGAGGGGGGAAAGATTTTATAGGAGCCTGAGGGACAACTTTTTCACACAAAGGTTGGTAAGTCTATGGAACAAGCTGCCAAAGTAGGTAGTTGAGGCAGGTACTATCGCAACATTTAAGAAACATTTAGACAGGTACATGGATAGGACAGGTTTAGAGGGATATAGGCCAAATACAGGCAGATGGGACAAGTGTAGATGGGACATGTTGGCCGGTGTGAGCAAGTTGGGCAAGTTGGGCAAGGGACTGTTTCTGCACAGTAAGGCTCTATGACTCTATGACTATGCCATTCAACAAGCTGTCAGAAGTCATTTGAGAGTCAACTACGTTGTTTTGGGTCTAAAGTTATGTTCAGGTAAGAAGAGTAAAATTTCTTCCTAAAATAATATTAGTGATGAAGGTGAATTTTTAAACATCATTTTTTAAATCCAATATTTTCATGATTGCCATAAACTTTACTTTAATTACCGTGGTGTGATTTGAACTTACATTGCTAAATAGACACTACACATTGTTAGATCATCGGCCCAGTTTTCTGATCACTGCTGCAATAACGTAACCACTTTTTCAATGTATCTTGACATCTGAAATCTGTGTAAAAATCAATTAAAATAGATTTGATGTTTTTTCTCATTTCATTTGAGCCATAACTCATTGAATAAAAAGGTCAGATACCCCACACTAAGGACACTTTTCTGCATTTGGCAATCTGATTCAAGTCGTCCAGAGCAGGCTGGCATGTCCTAAATATTCATCAAAGCTGGCTGCAAATTTGAGCATTGGAAGCATAACACCACTGTATTAGAATTATCAACTGGAACGTTAACACATCGTCACACCGACACTGCTCTTTGTAGCAAATTATTAGGTTGGTGCCCAGAGGTTATCCCCAGAAGTAGCAAAGGCAATTATTATGTTCCACATGATGGGGTGTCAAGAGAATTATATTTCTAGGGAACATCCATTTGCAAGGGAAACCACGCTTCTAGTTTCATTTCAGCTGTGATTTATATCATTTAGTCCCACTGCAGAATACTGCACAGTACATGAGAAGAAGCAGTTACATATTTACAAATATTCACATTTTGTCAAAATCTAGCTGTGTGTTTCAACATTATATACTGAATTTAGGCAGCATTATTCAACTGAAAACAATAAATATGAATTTATCTATTTCAGAATAACAATGCAACAAAAAAAATTCTTAACTTCATACAAACATTTGCTCTCTGTCAACCATTGTGGAACTTGAACCCACAAGTCCTATTTTGGAGACCAGAGCAGAAAATTCTGGGCTGATTGCTCAGTGCATCACTAAAGAAGTCCTGAATGTTCAGTGATCTATCTATGAGAAGAGACATTGAACCAAGGTCCTGTCTGTTCTGCTAGATAAATGTTAAAAATCCCAAGGTACGATTTGAAGGAAAGCAATGGATTTATCTCTGGTGGCTCTTATCATATATATCTCTCATTCTGCATCATTGCCTAAAACAGAATGTTTGGTCATTTATCATATTGCTGTTGGGAGCTTTCTCAGCTCAATTTGGCTGCTGTGTACATCTGCTTATTATTTGTAAATCTCTTTTAAACATCATACAAGGAATGTGAAAGGTGCTAGAGAAATGCAAGGCATAAAAATGATAGTTAATAAGTGCATTTGTAGCCTAATGCCCCTGTCCCAATTAGGAAACCTGAACGGAAACCTCTGGAGACTTTGCGCCCCACCCAAGGTTTCCGTGCGGTTCCCGGAGGTTCCCAAAGGTTTTTGTCAGTCTCCTTAATGGTCGAAAGTGGTTTCCATTTTAAAAAAACCTCCGGGAACCGCACAGAAACCTTGGGTGGGGCGCAAAGCCTCCAGAGGTTTCCGTTCAGGTTTCCTAAATGGGACAGGTGCATTACATTCTTACTTCAGTTATCTTTCTCCATTTTACTGTTATGTTCAGATAGACAAAAGCTTGAACTGAATGTGCAAGATCCAATGGCACTGTATCAAATTATTTATCCCTCAATCAACACTAATAAAAAATGATTAACCCAACAAGTTGCTAGTATGAACTTCCTATGGATGGATTGGGTGATAATACAGATCCACTATCAATTTTCCAGCAACGGATGTTCCGACATCTCCCTAAATTTGGCTAAAAATTAAGAAAGCGTACTTGAAATATATATATATATTGTGCAGGCATGGCTCTTTCCCCCTCATCCCCGATCACTCCATCCCCCTCCTCTTCATGTATGGGAGGGTAAGAGCAGAAGGGGGAGGGATGGGGTGTGTGGCGAGGGGGTGTAGGGTGGGATGGGAGGAGGGGTGTGTGTGGACAGGGAGGTGTATGGAGGGGGGGGTTGTGAGGGAGGGGGGTGTGGGCAGTGGGTTGTGTGGGGGGATGTGTAGGGGGTGGGTGAGTGAGTGGGTGTGTGTGTGTGTGTGGGTGGGGTGGTTGTAGGTGGTGTGGGCAGCAGGGTGTGTGTGTGTGTGTGTGGGGGGGGGGTTGTGGGCAGGGGTGTGTGGGTGGATGGGAGGTTTGTGTGGGCAGGGGTCATGTGGGGAGAGGGTGTGTGGGCAGGGGGTTTGTGTGGGGGAGATGGGTGTGTGGGCGGGGGGGGGAGTTGTGGGGCGAGAGGAGTGTGTGGGTGGGGGGCAGTGAACTTGAAGAAAAGGCAGGGGAAGAGGGGGGGGCATCACGGGGGAGGGGTGAGGGGTGAGGAGACAGTGAGGGGGACCAGAGGAGTAGTGGCTGCAATTGGCAGTGCGATGGGGACTCATGCGGGCGCTTCTCCTCCGCCGGGATCAGAGTCTCCGCTTTCCGTTTGGCGACATCGGTGATATCTCCAACTCTGGGCTGGGCTGGGCAGGGTCTCCGACGCTGGGCTGCCTGGAGCTGGGCTGCTTGGGGCTGGGCTGTTTGGGGCTGGGCTGCTTGTGGCGAGGCGGGGCTGGGCACTCCAAAAGCCCGGTTGGAAACCTCCTCTGACTATCCTTTCTGGAGTGCTAAATTCTGGATTACAAAAACTGAGGGGGGGGGGGATCGTCCCCCACCTCTCTAAACAGAGGGGGGATGTGTCCCCCCTGCCTCCCCCCCCCCCCCGGGATTTATGCCCCTGGGCGGCTTAGTCACTCAAGCCTGTTGTGCTGGCAGCTCACTCACTCATGGTTGGTGGGCTGGAAGTTGACACATGGCTATTCCTTGAAATTCCATTTCAAGCAGGGTACAAGGCCACCAAATTCAATTGCAGTTTCTTACCCCTCCCACCAGGAGAGAGAATATCTTCATTTTTTAAACACGAATAACTCTTTTATTTTTCATCAATGGGAAAGATCCTTGGCACCTGATGAACAGAGGTGGACTGAGTAGGATGGCCAAAAATCTGGTAGTGTTTTTTCTAAAATCAATATAAAGTGCAAACAGGGTCAAGATTCGATAGTTCAAGATTAATTATATAGAAGGCAAGGCAACTTCAATTAGGAAAGGTGACTTTAATTAGGCAAGGTGACTTTAATTAGGCAAGGCGACTTTAATTAGGCAAGGCGACTTTAATTAGGCAAGGCGACTTTAATTAGGCAAGGCGACTTTAATTAGGCAAGGCGACTTTAATTAGGCAAGGCGACTTTAATTAGGCAAGGCGACTTTAATTAGGCAAGGCGACTTTAATTAGGCAAGGCGACTTTAATTAGGCAAGGCGACTTTAATTAGGCAAGGCGACTTTAATTAGGCAAGGCGACTTTAATTAGGCAAGGCGACTTTAATTAGGCAACACAGCTTTAGCATTTCCAAACCAAAGGCAACACCGCTTTGCAATTCCAAACTATATTTTCAAACCACATTAAGGGCACTGACAGGTCAGTAAAACCACTCACAGTTTAATAGACATGTGTTCAGTGTTATTCACAGCTCAGACTGAGAGACGTGAACCTCTCGCTCTCCCCATCTTGCAGAGACTGACTGAGGCACTCACACTTCCGGGTTTTATAGTCGATACGGAAGGGGCGTGGTCTTCTGGAGAGAGAATCTCGACATTTTTTAAACACTAATAACTCTTTTATTTTCCTGTGCAGCGAAGGGGGACTCTGAGTAAGATGGCCAAATAATCACAGCCGTAAATGGCAGCGTTTTTTCTAAAATCAATATACAGAAACCAGGACGTGGTCAAGATCAGACATTTAGTAATATAGATATATAATATTTGGCGGTTTGGTGGTCATTCTATTTGCGCATAAATGGTACGTGATAAGTGCTAAGATTTTTCACCAGCTTACTCATTGTTCTACTGGGCTGCGATTACCACAAGTTTCGTTCCAATCGGTGGAAGCTGGTAAGAGTTTAATCGAGGTTTAAAAATCTTAAAAACCACGTGTGCACAGATTGATTGCCTCTCCTGCTGTTCAGCGCTGCGTGGATTGGTCACTTCTACTGTCACTCCGCGGTACGGTCCACCCCTTCCTGCGCCATTGCGTCTTTACTGCAGCTGCGGGAGGCTCTGCATGGCCGGTGGAGGTCTCCATCCGGACACAATTTTCAGAGGGAGGGACCAGAAACTGCCCGACCCAGCCCGACGTGGAGTCAGAGATGGAGCCGGTCGCCAAACGGAAAGCAGAGATTCTGATCGTGGCAGAGGAGTGCGACCAGCGGCCAGGGACCAGAGGCCAGCGGCCAGCGTCCGCTATGAGTCCCCATCGTGCTGCCAACCCCTTCCCCTCTGTTCTGCCTCGCTGGCTCCTGGCCCCCTCCCCCGTGATACCGCATTCTCCCCCATAGCTCTTCCCCGTCCTTTCTCTGAGCACTCGCCCCCTCCCCCTCCAAGCTCTCTCCCCTCTGCCCACACACCCCTCCTTCCCACACACCCACCCTCCCACACAGCCCTCCCTCCCATACACCCCTCCACCTTACATCTCCCTCAATGCCCACACACACCCCTCCCCCCCACAACCCCTCCATGCCCACATACACCCCTCTCCCACACACCCCCCTCCCCCCCACAACCCATCCACCCACACATGCCCTCAATGCCCCCACAACCCCCCCCACAACGCCACATCCCCCCAGCCCACACAACCCTCCCCCACAACCCAACCACCCACACACCCGTCTCGCCCACAACCCCCCCTCTCCCCCACAACCCCCTCTTCCCCCTCCCCCTCCCCACAACCCTGCCCTCCCCCCACAACCCTCCTGCTACAACCCACCCCTCCCCCTCATACACCCTACCCCCACCCACAAACCCCTCCTCCACAACACCCTCTGCCCACCCCCCCTGCCCACACACCCCACCCAGACATACCTCTCCCCTGACATCCCCACCCACATGCACCCCTCCACCAAACCACCCACTCCTCATTCCCCATCATCCCTTCCCCTCACACCCCACCCACACACTCCCCCTCCCCCTACATCCCTCCCTCCTCCATAAACCCCTCCCACCCACATACACACCTCACCTCCCATTCCACACCCCTCCTCCCACCACACACCACCATGGTGAATGGGACCCAATGGGTCCCACAGCCTAGTACATATACTAGATAAAGTGGGACCCGTTGGGTTCCATGTTCACACGGGAGGGCTGGTCCCCCGACGCAATATTCCACCTCTCCACCAATTCCAATATTGGTGGCCAGTGGGGGGGGGCTTTGTGGAGTTCTGGTATGGGTTCTTGGGGTGGCAGCTCCATCCCTCAAGCCTGATGTGCTGGCAGCTCACTCACAGCTGGTGGGCTGGCAGTTGACTCATGGCTATTCCTTGCAATTCCATTTCAAGCAGGTTGCAAGGTCACCAAATTCAAATCCATTTTCCTACCATTTCAAGCAGGGTGAAAGGCCACCAAATTCAAGTGCAGTTTCTTACCACTTCGAGCAGGGTGCAAGGACACCAAATTCAAGTGCAGTTTCATACCATTTTCAGCAGGGTGCAAGGCCACCGAATTCAAGTGCAGTTTCCAAACACTTCAAGCAGGGTGCAAGTACACCAAATACAAGTGCAGTTTCATAGCATTTCAAGCGGGGTGCTTGGCCACCAAATTCAAATGCAGCTTCATACCATTTCATGCAAGGTGCAACGCCACCACATTCAAATGCAGTTTCATACCATTTCATGCAGGGTGCAAGGCCACCACATTCAAATGCAGTTTCATACCAATTCAAGCAGGGTAAAACCACTATAAAACCACCATAAAGCCAGACAAAACACCAAACTCACAGTTCAATAGACATTTAGTGTGTTCAGTTGATTCACAGCTCAGACAGTCGTGACCTCGCCTTCCCCCATAATGCAGAGACTGAGCCGGGTTTTATAACCCCTCCCCCTCCAACTGGAAAAGGTGTGGCCTTAATGGCGTGATTGACGGGAGAGAGATTCTCAACATTTTAAAAACACTAATAACACCTTTATTTTTCATTGATGGGAAGAATCCTCTGCACCTGCTGAGCGGATGGGGACTGAGTAAGATGGCCAAAAATCACAGCCGTAAGTGGTAGCATTTTATCTAAAATCATTATAGAGTGCAAACAGGAAGTAAGCCAAAGCACCCAAGCCACCATTGGCAGTAGTGCCTTTTAACTACAAGCCAAAGCACCCAAGCCACCATTTGCAGTGGTGCCTTTTCACTTCAAGCCAAAGCACCCAAGCCACCATTTGCAGTGGTGCTTTTTAACCGCAAGCCAAAACACTCAAGCCACCATTTGCAGTGGTGCCTTTTCCCTTCAAGCCAAATCACCCAAGCCACCATTTGCAGTGGTGCCTTTTCACTTCAAGCCAAATCACCCAAGCCACCATTTGCAGTGGTGCCTTTTCACTTCTAGCCAAAACACCCAAGCCACCATTTGCAGTGGTTCATTTTCACTTCAAGCCAAAGCACCCAAGCCACCATTTGCAGTGGTGCCTTTTAACTTCAAGCCAAAGCACCCAAGCCACCATTTGCAGTGGTGCTTTTTAATTGCAAGCCAAAGCACCCAAACCACAATTTGCAGTAGTGCCTTTAACTTCAACCCAAAGCACCCAAGCCACCATTTGCAGTAGTGCCTTTTCACTTCAAGCCAAAGCACCCAAGCCACCATTTGAAGTAGTGCCTTTTCACTTCAACCCAAAGCAAACAAGCCACCATTTGCAGTGGTTCCTTTTCACTTCAAGCCAAAGCACCCAAGCCACCATTTGCAGTGGTGCCTTTTAACTTCAAGCCAAAGCACCCAAGCCACCATTTGCAGTGGTGCTTTTTAATTGGAGGCCAAAGCACCCAAACCACCATTTGCAGTAGTGCCTTTAACTTCAACCCAAGCCACCATTTGCAGTAGTGCCTTTTCACTTCAAGCCAAAGCACCCAAGCCACCATTTGCAGTGGTGCTTTTTAATTGCAAGCCAAAGCACCCAAACCACAATTTGCAGTAGTGCCTTTAACTTCAACCCAAAGCACCCAAGCCACCATTTGCAGTAGTGCCTTTTCACTTCAAGCCAAAGCACCCAAGCCACCATTTGAAGTAGTGCCTTTTCACTTCAACCCAAAGCACACAAGCCACCATTTGCAGTGGTTCCTTTTCACTTCAAGCCAAAGCACCCAAGCCACCATTTGCAGTGGTGCCTTTTAACTTCAAGCCAAAGCACCCAAGCCACCATTTGCAGTGGTGCTTTTTAATTGGAGGCCAAAGCACCCAAACCACCATTTGCAGTAGTGCCTTTAACTTCAACCCAAGCCACCATTTGCAGTAGTGCCTTTACACTTCAAGTCAAAGCAACCAAGCCACCATTTGCAGTAGTGCCTTTTAACTTCAGCCCAAAGCACCCAAGCCACCATTTACAGTACTGCATTTTAACTTCAGCCCAAAGCACCCAAGCCACCATTTGCAGTAGTGCCTTTTACCTTCAGCCCAAAGCACCCAAGCCACCATTTGCAGTAGTGACTTATAACTTCAGCCCAAAGCACCCAAGTCACCATTTGGAGTAGTGCCTTTTAACTTCAACCCAAACCCCCCAAACAAACATTTGCAGGCAGTGCCTTTTTACTTCAAAGCAACCATATTTTCATTTTCAAACCACATTATGGGCACTCACAGTTGAGTAGACATGTGCTCAGAGAGACGTGACCCTCTGGCTTGCTCCATCTTGCAGAGACTGAGTGAGGCACACCACTTCCTGGTTTTATAGTCCCTCCCCCTCCCTCCAGCCGGGGCAGCAGAGAGAATAGGGAATTTCTAAATAACATTAATATTTCTCTGATTTTTCATCGATGGGAAAAATCCTCTGGTCCAGGAAGGCTGAGGGGGGCTCTGAGCGGGCTGGCCAAATATGACACCCGTAGGTGGTGGCATTCTCTCGGAAATCACAGCACAGTGAGCCAAAAGTGGTCAAGATCAGACCTTTAGTATTATAGGTGTCGATGTGTGTACTTGTGGGTGTGTGTATATCTACACACATTGAACTTGTTGTTTGTTGTTTATCATATTGTTTACAATGTCAATATCAATATCAATCAATATCAGTTTTATTCGTCACTTGCACATAAAGTGCAAGTGAAATGAATCTGCCAGCAGTGGTACAATGAAAAAAGAACATGCAAAAACACAATAAAAATTTAACACACAATTTGCTATGTTTACATATTCTGTTGTGCTGCAGCAGGTAAGAATTTCATTGTTTTATCAGGGACACATGACAATACAACCCTCCTGACTCTTGAAATCCCTCACAGAAGTTCCCTGAAAATGTGGCCCCAGTGAGATGGCCATTCCCAACCTCATCGGGACTTCCGCGATCGGATTTCCCCGTTCCCCCCCCGGCAGCCTAGGCTCTGGGATTCCAGCCCAGCAAGAGCCAGGAGATCCATTCCCATTGCCGACTTCCAAGGCCAAACTTACTGGGGCTCTGGAACTCCAGCCTGGCCGGAGCCGGCAGATCTGTTCCCATTGCCCACTTTCAAGGCTGACATTATGGGCAAGTTTCTTGGCACGGCAGTGGACTAGGCGGACCGTTTTGTTACCATAAACTGCTTACAGAGGCCGTGACCTCTGTTGATCTGACAAAATGAATAATCCGACAAGGTTCTGGAACCAAGGGTGCTGGTAAATCAGTGGTGGACCTGTACCAGAGTGATTGCACTCTAATAGGCTGTAAAGCACATTGGCATGTCCTGAGACTAAGAAGAGCTTGTGTGTACATAATACCTTTCACATTCCTCTCAACAAGTCATGAGATGCCTTGCAGCTAATGAAGTAACCAGCAGTTTACTTACTGTTGTAAAAACAGAAGCAGAGAGATTTTTTTCAAATGTCAAGTGAATGACAAATATTGACCAGGACACAAGATAACTTTCCTATTGTTAATAAGATTGTCAAAGGATCTTTTATGCCTACATATGAGGATAGACATTGAATTTAACACATCAACCAAATGGCAACAAGTTCATAAGTTCAATAAGTTCTAGGAGCAGAATTATGCCATGTGGCCCATCAAATCTAATCCATCAGCTTAAATTTTTGATTCAGATATCTGGTGTGGGCTTAAACTCACAACCATCTAATGCACATGAGAGTGCTAGTAATGTGAGTTTAACTAAGGATTAATGAAGAAGGCCAACAAAAATTTTGAAATCACATTGTCTCAGAACGAAATGCTATTCAGTTGGTTGTCTCTCTTGGCTTCAAATGTTCCTCTTTATAGGTTTTACCTCTCAACCAAAATGGTAGCCTCTGCAGCAGAGAGCTGATATATTTACATAAATTAAACTAGTCAAATTTATGGGTAGAATAATGGCACAGCTGGTTGAGCTGCTGCCCCACATTCCAGCGATTCGATTTGATCCTGATCTCCAATGATGTCTGTGTGCAGTTTAGTTTAATTCAGTTTAGAGATACTGTGGAAATAGGCCCCTGCGGCCCACCAGGTCCATGCCGACCTGGTGGGCCGCAGGGGCCTATTTCCACAGTATTTCTAAACTGAATTAGACCAGCAATCACCTGTTCACTGGTTCTATCCTACACCCTTGGAACAATTGACACTAGGCAATTAACATAAATCTGAACTTAGAAACATAGAAACATAGAAATTAGGTGCAGGAGTAGGCCATTCGAGCCTGCACCGCCATTCAATATGATCATGGCTGATCATCCAACTCAGTATCCCGTACCTGCCTTCTCTCCATACCCTCTGATCCCCTTAGCCACAAGGGCCACATCTAACTCCCTCTTAAATATAGCCAATGAACTGGCCTCAACTACCCTCTGTGGCAGAGAGTTCCAGAGACCCACCACTCTCTGTGTGAAAAAATTCCTTCTCATCTCGGTCCTACAGGATTTCCCCCTTATCCTTAAGCTGTGACCCCTTGAGAAGGTAACTAGAAAGAGAATATGGTGAGAAAAGATTAAATACGAATGTTAGCTCGCTAATAATATAAAATAGGATAGCAAGAGTTTCTTCAGTTATATTACGCGTAAGAAAGAGGCAAGAGTGGACGTTGGACCACTGGAAAATAATGCAGGAGAAGAGATAATGGGGAATAAAGAAATGGCAGAGGAGTTCCAATGAACTGGCCTCAACTACCCTCTGTGGTAGAGAGTTCCAGAGACTCACCACTCTCTGTGTGAAAAAAGTCCTTCTCATCTCGGTCCTAAAGGATTTCCCCCTTATCCTTAAGCTGTGACCCCTTGTCCTGGACCTCCCCAACATCGGGAACAATCTTCCTGCATCTAGCCTGTCCAACCCCTTAAGAATTTTGTAAGTTTCTATAAGATCGCCTCTCAATCTCCTAAATTCTAGAGAGTATAAACCGAGTCTATGCAGTCTTTGTTCATAAGACAGTCCTGACATCCCAGGAATCAGTCTGGTGAACCTTCTCTGCTCTCCCTCTATGGCAATAATGTCCTTCCTCAGATTTGGAGACCAGAACTGTACGCAATAGACCAGAACTGTACGCAATTGGTGGAACTTCTTTGGAATGTGGGAGGAAACTGAAGCACCCAGGGAAAACCCACATGGTCACAAGGAGAATGTACAAGCCCCAGAGTCCGGATCGAACCCGGGTCTCAGGCTCTGTAAGACAACAACTCTATGGCTGCACCACTGTGCCGTTCCACTTTGGAGGTAAAAGGACAGGCAGTGTTTCAGGACAGGACCCTTCTTCAGACTCAGTCTTCAGTCTGAAGAAGTGTCCTGGACTGAAACGTTGTCTGTCCCTTTTCCCTCCACAGAAGCTGGCTGACCCGCTGTTCCCCCAGCACTTTGTTATTTTGCTCAAGATTCCAGCATCCGCAATCTTTTGTCAGCATATTTGTGGGTTTTCTCCTAGCTGAGGTCTCCAGTAAACGGGGACTACCCTCGAGCATGAGGGAGAGTTACAAAGACCTCCTAGGACCTCGTGTCGACCATGCTACGAGTACGAGTCAAGGACAAACTTGCCAGAACTCACAGATTAGGTTGCCGCAGAGGGACAGCCCCTTTATTGATTCTAAAAAGAGCTCCTCTAATTGTCGTTCCACGCTTTTCTGCAACTTGACACAAGATTTTTTATATCTGGCATCAAACAGCCTTTATCCTTGTTCCAAGGTCCCATCAAGGGCAACATCTCCTCATGCTGTAAATTTAGTAGTTGCTCCATTTGAAATCTGTCGTAATTTCACTGGGTAAAGAAGTCTTGCCATCTTTTTTGTTTGATGATGCACTTCACAACATTTCGACAAGCAAACCTGCTCTGAGCACCTCAGGCTTCATGTTTTGATGATGTTTACCCTGTGACTGCAGGATCTGACTTGCATTCCTTGAAAGATTCTCCAGAATGCCCAGATCATCAATGCTGTCATCTTATCCATGCCAATGTGATGGAATTTGTTTTATCAGTACATCAGTTATTGTATGTCAGCTGAATACTCACACATATCTTCCCTAAATTGATCATGCAATCTTACGCAAGGATTGTCTTTATCACAACATTACTTTAAGTCCTCTCTCTGACTTCTTTTTCTGCCTACCATACATCAGCCCATAATTTGCTGTAGGAGTGAATTTAATGAGATTTGTCATTAGTTAAATGTGTCTTGTTTAATCGCAGCAATATTTTGCTGGCAAGCTGCTGTTAATGGCAGAGCAAAGAAAAGCTAGCATCTGGAATCAGCATGTAAGGGAAAAACAACTTGGTAACTTCTCAAACAGCCAGTCAGGGATTGTGACATAAATAGTTTAGGTTCAGGACAATCGGGAGATGACATATTGCCAATGTTGCCAATGGTACAGAGGTATATCCTGAGGGATTCAAGTTTCTGGATCATTGGGACCTCTTTTGGGGAAGGTGTGACCTGTACAAAAAGGACGGGTTGCACTTGAATCCAAGGGGAACCAATATTCTGGCGTGGAAATTTGCAAAGGCTACTGGGCAGACTTTAAACTAGATTGGTTGGAGGGAGGGACTCAAATAGAGAAAACAAGTAGACCGTGTGTGAGGCAGGAGGCAGAGAAGGGAAGCAGTCAGACTGCAACACGCAGGGGGGAAACAAGAAAAAAATAATAAACAGAGAATAAGAGGTGGTGGGTTTCTTAAATGTGTGAGCAGAGAGACAGAGGGGCGTAAAATGAGGATAGAAGCAATATGTAGCAAGGTGAAAATTGGCAGGCAGACAAATCCAGGGCAAAAATCAAAAAGGGTCACCTTTCAACAGAATTGTAAAAGGGACAAGAGCATTGTAAAAACAAGCCTGAAGGCTTTGTGTCTCAATGCGAGGAGCATTCGTAATAAGGTGGATGAGTTGAATGTGCAGATAGCTATTAATGATTATGATATAGTTGGGATCACGGAGACATGGCTCCAGGGTGACCAAGGCTGGGAGCTGAACATCCAGGGATATTCAATATTCAGGAGGGATAGACAGAGAGGAAAAGGAGGTGGGGTAGCATTGCTGGTTAGAGAGGAGATTAACGCAATGGAAAGCAAGGACATTAGCTTGGAGGATGTTGAATCGATATGGGTGGAGATGCAAAACACTAAGGGGCAGAAAACGCCAGTGGGTGTTGTGTACAGGCCACCTAACAGTAGTAGTGGTTGGGGATGGCATCAAACAGGAAATTAGAAATGTGTGCAATAAAGGTAAAACCGTTATAATGGGTGACTTCAATCTACATATAGATTGGGTGAATCAAATTGGCAGGGGTGCTGAGGAAGAGGATTTCTTGGAATGTATGCGGGATAGTTTTCTAAACCAACTTGTAGAGGAACCAACGAGAGAGCAGGCTATTCTAGACTGGGTATTGAGTAATGAGGAAGGGTTAGTAAGCAGCCTATTTGTGCGTGGCCCCTTTGGCAAGAGTGACCATAATATGTTTGAGTTCTTCACTAGAATGGAGAGTGACATTGTTAATTCAGAAACACGGGTCCTGAACTTAAAGAAAGGTAACTTTGAGGGTATGAGACGTGAATTGGCCAAGATAGACGGGCAATTGATTCTTGAAGGGTTGATGGTGGATATGCAATGGAAGGCATTTAAAGACTGCATGGATGAACTACAACAATTGTTCATCCCAGTATGGCAAAAGAATAAATCAGGGAAGGTAGTGCATCCGTGGATAACAAGGGAAATCAGGGATAGTATCAAATCAAAAGATGAAGCACACAAATTAGCCAGAGAAAGCAGCCTACCAGAGGACTGGGAGAAATTCAAAGTCCAACAGAGGAGGACAAAGGGCTTAATTAGGAAAGGGAAAATGGATTATGAAAGAAAACTGGCAGGAAACATAAAAACTGACTGCAAAAGTTTTTATCGATATGTGAAGCAAAAAAGATTAGTTAAAACAAATGTAGGTCCCTTGCAGTCAGAAACAGGTGAATTGATCATGGGGAACAAGGACATGGCAGGCCAATGCAACAACTACTTTGGTTCTGTCTTCACTAAGGAAGACATAAATAATTTGCCGGAAATAGCGGGGGATCGCGGGTCAAATGAGATGGAGGAACTGAGTGAAATCCAGGTTAGCCGGAAAGTGGTGTTAGGTAAATTGAATGGATTAAAGGCCGATAAATCCCCAGGGCCAGATAGGCTGCATCCCAGGGTACTTAAGGAAGTAGCCCCAAAAATAGTGGATGCATTAGTGATAATTTTTCAAAACTCTTTAGATTCTGGAGTAGTTCCTGAGGATTGGAGGGTAGCTAATGTAACCCCACTTTTTAAAGAAGGAGGGAGAGAGAAAACGGGGAATTACAGACCAGTTAGTCTAACATCAGTAGTGGGGAAACTGCTAGAGTCCGTTATTAAAGATGGGATAGCAGCGCATTTGGAAAGTGGTGAAATCATTGGACGAAGTCAGCATGGATTGACGAATCTTATTGAATTTTTTGAAGATGTAACTAGTAGAGTGGATAAGGGAGAAGCAGTGTTATATCTGGACTTTCAGAAGGCTTTCGACAAGGTCCCACACAAGAGATTAGTATACAAACTTAAAGTACACGATATTGGCGGTTCAGTATTAATGTGGATAGAGAACTGGCTGGCAGACAGGAAGCAAAGAGTAGGAGTGAACGGGTCCTTTTCAGGATGGCAGGCACTGACTAGTGGGGTGCCGCAAGGCTCAGTGCTGGGACTCCAGCTATTTACAATATATATTAATGATATGGACGAGGGAATTAAATACAACATCTCAAAGTTTGCTGATGACACGAAGCTGGGGGGCAGTGTTAGCTGTGACGAGGATTCTAGGAGGCTGCAAGGTGACTTGGATAGGCTGGGTGAGTGGGCAAATGCATGGCAGATGCAGTATAATGTGGATAAATGTGAGGTTATCCACTTTGGTGGCAAAAACAGGAAAGTAGACTATTATTTGAATGGTGACCGATTAGGAAAAGGGGAGATGCAATGAGACCTGGGTGTCATGGTACACCAGTCATTGAAAGTAGGCAAGCAGGTGAAGCAGGCTGTGAAGAAAGCGAATGGTATGTTGGCATTCATAGCAAAAGGATTTGAGTACAAGAGCAGGGAGGTTCTACAGCAGTTGTGACAGGGTCTTGGTGAGGCCACAGTTTTGGTCTCTTAATCTGAGGAAAGACATTCTTGCCATAGAGGAAGTACAGAGAAGGTTCACCAGACTGATTCCTGGAATGTCAGGACTTCCATATGAAGAAAGACTGGATAGACTCTGTACTCGCTGGAATTTAGAAGATTGAGGGGGGATCTCATAGAGACTTACAAAATTCTTAAGGGGTTGGACAGACTAGATGCAGGAAGATTGTTCCCGATGTTGGGGAAGTCCAGGACAAGGGGTCACTGTTTAAGGATAAGGGGGAAGTCTTTTAGGACCAAGATGAGAAAATCATTTTTCACACAGAGAGTGGTGAGTCTGTGGAATTCTCTGCAACAGAAGGTAGTTGAGGCCAGTTTGTTGGCTATATTTAAGAGGGAGTTAGATGTGGCCCTTGTGGCTAATGGGATCAGGGGGTATGGAGAGAAGGCAGGTACAGGATACTGAGTTGGATGATCAGCCATGGTCATATTGAATGGCGAATGGCCTACTCCAGCACCTATTTTCTATGTTTTCTATGTTTCTATGAACCACAACATTTGGTACTCTGTAATGAAATGTTCATCTTCCCTCACTGCAGCATTTGCACAGAAATAATAGAAACAACGCTATTAGCCTCTCCCTTCTGTGCGACAGGGAAATTATGGCCGTCATTTTTGAGTGAGCAATTTTGTTAATGTCTGAGCCTGACTTGACATAGAATTCACCCACATTCATTAATCATTCCTTCCCACTCCTTGTTCTACTTAGTTTACATATAATACCAAACATTTTAGTTTTCACATAAAACAACATGGATTTATATGGTCGAATACGTTTCATCTCTTTCACTTTGTAGTCAAAAATAGTGTTTTGTGGAAACTCCTTCAATACAACTTGCCATGTAGTTGTACTCTTCCCTCAAGATGAGGATTAAAAAGGTATTTCTTAACTTTAACACATTCCATGTTGCTTTTATTTATCACTCTGCATATTGACATTGCTGGTAGGCTCAGCAATCATTACGCATCCATGAATGGCACTGAACGGCTCACTGCAAAATACAAGAGCCAAATGGGTCTGGAGGCAAAAACAGGAAGGCAGATTATTATCTGAATGGTGTCAAGTTGGGAAAAGGGGAAGTACAACAAGATCTGGGGTCCTTGTTCATCAGTCACTGAAAGTAAACATGCAGGGACTACAGGCATTGAAGAAAGCAAATGGCATGTTGGCCTTCATAACAAGAGGAGTTGAGTATAGGAGCTAAGAGGTCCATCTGCAGTTGTACTGGGCCCAAGTGAGACCACACCTGGAGTATTATGCGCAGTTTCCGAATTTGAGGAAGGACATTCTTGCTATTGAGGGAGTGCAGCAAAGGTTCACAATGTTAATTCCTGGGATGGTGGGACTGTCATATGTTGATAGACTGAGCTGTTGTACTCTGGAATTTAGAAGGATGAGAGGTTATCTTATTGAAACATATACGATTAAGGGATTGGACACACTAGAGCTGGAAAACATGTTCCTGATGTTGGGGGAATCCAGAACCAGGGGACACAGTTTAAGAATTAGAGGTTAGCCTTTTAGAATGGAGATGAGGAAAAGGTTTTTCACCAGGAGTTGTGAATCTGTGGAATTCTCTGCCTCAGAAGGCAGTGGAGGCCAATTCTCTGGATGCTTTCAAGAGAGAGTTAGATAGAGCTCTTAAAGATAGTGGAGTCAGGGTATATGGTGAGAAGGCAGGAACAGGATACTGATTGTGTCAGCCATGATCATATTGAATGGTGGTGCTGCCTCGAAGGGCCAAATGGCCTACTCCTGCGTCTGTTGGCTAGTGTCTATTGGAGTCACATATGATCTAAACCAGGTAAGAACACCTCTAAAGAGGTACTGGTGAACCAGATTGTTTAATGACAAACTGAACGAATAGTGGTCATCATTACAAAGACCAGCTTTTTTTGTTTTAAATTGGACGAGCAGAATTCAATTTCTACATCCACTTTCGAGTTTACCAGTGGCTTTAAACTAGTTGGGATGTGAAGTAAGGAGGATATGGAGAGGCTTCAAGGTGAGTTAGACAGATTGAGCAAGTTGGTAACATCATGGCAAATGCTGTATAACTTGAATGCAGGTGAGCGTTCATTTGAGAAGTTTCGATATCCAAATAAGAATTCTGGTGTTCTTGCACACCAGTGAACTAAAGCAAATTCCTGGTTGCAGGAAGCCCTACCTGGGCTGGTTAGACCAAGAAAGCACTTTCTGAGGTTATAGGGGTGAGCTGAGGAGATACAAATCTGATCGAGGGTGATGAACCTGTGGCATTCACTATCACAGAGGGTTTTTCATGAAATATACCCAAGTAGTTTAGCTAGAGAAGATAGACAGGCTTCTGGATTCTGAAAGTGGCATCAAAGGGAATGAGGAGAAAGCAGGAGTAGGTATTGAAATGGATGGTCAGCTATGACCATTTTAGTGTGAGGTCATAACATGCTTTTCTCCCCAACAGGAAGAACAGAATGTTTTGGTTTTGCCTGCACGTGCAATGTAAGATGGCATCCGGATTGTTTCATTTTGAGAAACTACGAGTAACCCTACAGGCTTTCAGCCACAGCATAGTTTGCAGCTTCCATTCCTCTAAGTCATAAAGTTGTGGGTTCAACCCTGGCTCTAGAAACAAGTACCAACAGCTCCATACTGACATTCCAGGAATAGGCGTGGAAGTAATGCATTATTAGTGGTGCCTTCTATCAGATGACCCATTAAACAAAGTTCCCAACTACACTCTCAAAGGTGCTTGACTACCTCTTGAGGTAATGTTAAAGTGTGGCAGATGAGTTACCTTCAGTATACAAGCTAATTTTGATCCTTTAATTAATATAATTAAAGCTGCTGCTATCACATTGTGTATAGGAACCTGCAGACTAGCAATTGGCTGCTAAGTTTCATATATTATCATTGATAGTGTTCCCTGAAGGTATCTAATAGCCATAAAGTACAGTGCCATAGCAGGAATAATAAGGGTGGTGTAAAAAAGTAAGATTTCTCTTTTCTTTCAGCATGTTAAACTTTCTCATTTGGTATATTTTTGGGTGAGATGAGCTGTCAGAGTTACAGAACACAGACGTGTTGAAACTTGCCGATGATGATAAAGAACTTAAACAAATACCCCATACAGGATTAGGATAGACGTTAAAATAAAAGCAATACTCCATAAGTAATGCTGCTTCAATTAAAATGATCTTTGACCAACAGCTGATCTTAACAACAGTTTTTGTTTGATGTAGCACCTTTGAACCTTTAGATATCCAAAATAGTTTGAAAATCAGAAAAATAAATACAATTTAATAAGGGTTGGATAGTTTTTTTCAGGCAAATCTGGCAGCAAATGTGTATGCAATGAAGAGAATGGTAATTAAATCACATGGTGATGAAAGAATGTCACTCAAACACTCTACTTGTTTTTTGAAAAGATGCCCAAAGGCCTTTGCCTTGATGAATAGGCAGGTGGGTGCATAGCTTAAAATAATATCATTATTGCTCCAATTTGCTCCAATATCATAGCATCACCTCAACTCCTCCTCCGATACTGCACTAAATTTTCAGGCTTAGGTTATATGCATAAAACCTATTGGGGTGGACTACAATGGTTTCCTGATTAAAAGTATGATCATTGAACTAAAGTAATACATTACATTGGCTAATACTGTTGGTTTTATTTGCAAATATAAGAACATTAAGAACACTATGTGGCTTCAGGGCACTAAGCAAAATGTTAATGCAACGCAGGAGAATGAGCAAAGCTTTCTGATAGTTCTCCAATTTTTTGTCAGGATTGCAAAATACAACACCGATTGAGCCCAGTAGTTCTGATTAATATCATGTTAACAGCTATGACATTTTCTGCTATCAAATGATCACATGGATCAATGCACCACACAGACCACTGAAATGCGTGAAGAATTCCACACATTTATAAGTGTAGAGTTGTGAAACACATGTGGAAATCCTCACACATCAAAACACAGGCAAATAAAAACAGAAAATGGTAGGACAATCAGAAAAATAAAACTTTTCATGAGATCAAAGAAAAGTTAGAGAACAAACATGTGTGGAGTTGCAGAGAAATGGAAATGGAGGATAAAACACAAGGATTGGCTGTGAAGGAGCATAATAAGAGGCTTTTAGATAGGTGCCAAAATATGTAAGGAAGGGAGGAATATGCAGTGCACGCAAACAGATGAGATTAATTTATCTTGGCATCATGTTTGGCACAGGCATTGTGTACCGAAGAGCCTGTTCCTCTGTTGTTCTCGTTGAGTAGACTAGATGAACAGGTAATGTTAGTGAGAGAGGGTGGAGAAAACATCACGATTGATGATCTGCCTGAAGGAAAGGTAAGAGAGACGAATAAGAATCAAGACAAGAGGAAAAAACAAGTACTGGAACTGAGATACAAAACATAACATGTGGGTAGTTCTGACACAAACTGGAAAGGTAGGTTATCTGAAATTCTTGAATTCAGTGCTGAGGTCTGATGGCTATAGCGTGCCAAGATGCAATTATATGCCTTAGGATTATTTTGGGCTTTGTTGAAACAAGTTAAGAAACCGAGGCAGAGATGAGATAGAGAATTGAATTAAAGGGACACATAATTGGAAGCTAAGGGTCAGCCTTGCAGACTGAACGGATGCATTGTCCAAAGCAATTTTTGGATTGATGTGGAGACCACATTATGAGTCAAGAGGCAAGAGAGTTTTATTGTCATATGTCCCAGATAGAACAATGAAATTCTTACTAGCAGCAGAACAGAATATATAAACATAGCACACTGTAAATAATGATAGATGAGAAAATAAAGTTACATATATATATATATATATATATATATATATATATATATATATATACACACATACGTACACATAAATAACAAACAAACAATAATACTGCAATACTAACAATAATAGTCAATACAGTTCAGAGCTCATTTGAGGTTGTAGTGTTTAATAGCCTGATGATTGCAGGGAAAAAACTGCTCCTGAACATGGACGTTATATTTTTTCAGGCTCCTGTACCATCTTCCCGATGGCCAGCATGAAATGAGCGTGCGGCCAGGGTGGTGTGGTTTCTGATGATGCTGACTGCCTTTTTAAGGCAGCGACACCGGTGAATCCCTACAATGGTGGGGAGGTCAGAACCCGTGATGGACTGGGCAGTGTCCACAACTTTTCTGCAGTCTTCTTCACTCCTGGGCGTTCAAGGTGCCGAACCAGGTTGTGATACAACCAGTCAATATGCTCTCTACTGTACACCTGTAGAAATTCAAGAGAATCCGCTCTGACATACTGAATCTCTGCAATCTTCTCTGGAAGTAGAGGCGTTGATGGGCTTTCTTTATTAATGCATCAATGTGCTGGGTCCAGGAAAGATCTTCAGAAATATGCACGCCCAAGTGAAGCTTTTGAATGTCCCGACGATAAAGACAGGTTTGTGGGTCCTCATCCTTCCTCTTCCAAAGTCCACAATAGGTCCCTTGGTCTTACTGACATTGACACCAAATACACTACTTAAAATTGGAGGAAATGCAAGTGAATCGCTACTTCATCAAGGGGGAGTATTTGACACTAAAGGTGGGAGAAAGAGGGAGAAAAACAATTTAATCCCCTGCCATTACACGGGAAGATGCTAGTAAGTAGTGGATAGAAGGAAGAGGGAACCAGGGAGTTGTGCAGAGAGCAAACCCATTGGACTGATGAAAGGGGCGGGAATGGGCATCTCCTGGGATGTCAGGACTTTCATATGAGGAAAGATTGGATAGACTCGGTTTGTACTCGATGGAATTTAGAAGATTGAGGGGGGATCTTATAGAAACCTACAAAATTCTTAAGGGGTTGGACAAGCTAGATGCTGGAAGATTGTTCCCGATGTTGGGGGAGTCCAGAACAAGGGGTCACAGTCTAAGGATAAGGGGGAATTCCTTTAGGACCGAAATGAGGAAAACATTCTTTACACAGAGAGTGGTGAGTCTCTGGAATTCTCTGCCACAGAAGGTAGTTGAGGCCAGTTCATTGGCTATATTTAAGAGGGCGTTAGATGTGGCACTTGTGGCTAAAGGGATCAGGGGGTATGGAGAGAAGGCAGGTACGGGATACTGAGTTGGATGATCAGCCATGATCACATTGAATGGCGGTGCAGGCTCGAAGGGCCGAATGGCCTACTCCTGCACCTATTTTCTATGTTTCTATGTTTCTATGTTTCTTTGAAGATGGTTCAAATTATAGAGGATGTTCCATTAAATGTGGAATCTGATGTAATGTTCAGGAAGACAAGGAGAACCCTCTTTGCTCTAGGTGGGAAGGAGGTGGATGAGAATAGAAACGTAGTCAATGAAATAGATGCATTTGATCAGCTCATTACATCTTGTTGAGGGGAACCCAAGGATGATTGAAAAGCAAATGGGCATTAGTCCAGTGTGCAAAATTTTATATTTAAACCATTTGATGTATAACAAAGATTACAAACCCATCAATTTGTTTCAATTTAAAAGGCTAAAAACTTGTTTCCCAGGGGGGTACACTTTAAAATTGGCTGCCTGCTTCTCATTGGAGGAAAAGATACACCATAACAATTTTTCCATCCTTATTTTCAGTTCAGCTCGCTAAGAAATAGTCAACAAACAATATTCATTAATGCTCACAATTAAATGCAGAAAGGTTCTCGCTATTTTTTCCAATTTTCTTCCACCACTAAAATATCCAACCAGAATAGGTAGTTTAATGGGGTGGGAGATTGCAACCTTCACGTGGTCCGCCCTGTTTCGACAAATGCAATCAACCCCGCGTACACAATCAAATAAGATCAAATAGGACAAGTTGTCCAACAACTTTAGGCTGTGCACGTCATACGCAAGAAGAAGAAGGTAGTTTAATGGAAAAATGTTCAGAGTGATTCATGTAAAGCTTAAATTCTCAAAGTAGGTTAAAAAACAACTTTCCAGTGCATTCAGTTGCATTCCCAATTGCCTAACTGGAGATCATTATTTAATTGCAAACTCAGTTTCCCTCTCCAGGTAGCCTGAGTGACTTTGTATTGCATGTTAAATTATTATTTTATTAGCCTGATAAAAAAAAGTCCATTAGTCTAGATTTTGTACCTCAGAAATCCTCCTTGGTCAAACACCTGATGAAAGATTATTGCAATACATTAGCCTGAATTTTGTAATGAACAAAATACTTAGTCATCCTTACATGCAGAAAAATACACTAATAGCCTTTTCCCACGGTGCGAGTTCATTCTATGAGCTTTCCCGAGTTTAAAAAAATCAAACTCGTGGTAAGCACGAAGAATGAACGTAGCGACTACGTCAGAGCTCGGGGACGTCTCTTAGCGCTAATGGCAGGTGCTCAGGAAGACTCGCTAACAGCAGGTAAGCACGGGAAGACTCGTGAAGATTTTTCAACGTGAGTAAAAATGTCCACGAGAGCCCCGAGTACCGATGAGTGATCATTACCGTAAATCTCTGAGTTTGAATCAGGGCAAACTTGGGAGAACTCTTGGAATGAACTTGTACCGTGGGACAGGGGTTTAAGTGCTGGAGTCTGATGAAGGGTTCTCACCTGAAACATCACCCTTCTTTTTTCCCGAGGAATGCTGCCTGACCTGCTAAGTTACTCCAGAACTTTGTGTTTATCTCTCGAGTAACTGTGGGTCAGGCAGCATCTCTGGACAACATGGAGAGGTGACGCTTCAGGTTGAGATTTGACTGCTGTCAGTGATTCCCAAGTCATAGAAATGGCCTTATTACTAATTATTAATAAAGTTGTTTATTGGTTTTAGCACTCGTTGGGGCATTATGATTGAGGCGTGAAAGACACAGAATAAACATAATAATTAAATAAAGACATATTTCTCTCATCTGCTCATGTATCTTGTGCAGCATTTTACTTTCTAATTTGAAGCATTTGACAAAATACCCTGAAAATATTATCTCTGTTGTATTGTTTTCATTTACAAATGTGGATAACATTGACCAGCATTTGCAGCTCATCCACAAGTACTGTTAAGGTAGCAGCGGTGAGCTGCCTGATTAAAGTACAACCTTCTGATTAAGGTTTGGTGCAGAATTCCAGGAGTTTAGGCTCGACAATAATAATGGTAAGATAGTTCCAAGTCAGGATGATGTGCAATGCAGAGAAGCATCTACAGATGCTAGTGTTCCATGATCCTCCTGACCCCCCTCTTTATTAATCATGGAGGTCTCAGATTTGAGAGGTCCTGTTAGAGGTCACAGATTTGAGAGGTCCAGTTACCCATCTTGCAGATGTGGCTTTGGTGGAGGGAGAGGGTACATAGCATGTCAAATGAATTCTAACCAGGTATTAAAGATTGAGCCTAACTGTAATTATTGTGTATAAATCCTTTTAGCCTTGAAATATGTACTTTATGTGAAATGTAATTTCCTGATGAATACCTGAATAACATTAAAACAACTTTAAAGAAGTTAATTTATGATATTTCAACTTGAAGACTTGCAAGTTTGTATATGTTTCCGTCTTTATTTAACACTCTATAAAACATATAGGAAAGTTATTTGAAATCGTGCTCCATCCTCCTGGTTTGATGACATTCTTTAATGCGATTAGCAGCTCATGGATAAGGTGCCAGTGATCACATTGAACTGCTGTCTGAATCTGACAGGTGTCAGCAGAAGGGAACCTCCAACCACTAAACCTTTATGGGAACTTCCCTCAAGATCAGCAGTGATTGCCATCTGAGGCCCTGGCAATAACATGTAAGAAATAATCACAACTCTTTTTGCACATCTGCCAAAGTATGAAATCATACCAGCAATTATTGGTTTCCTGTAATGGCGCTTAAGAGTATGCTCCTTTAATAAGTGAGTTGGATAATATTTATAAAGTTTATTATAAACTGTTGAATAGTGTTGTCAATACAACCAGAATCACAGTACGGTGGTCCATTTCAAACCATATGAATGAACTCCTTACAATCATCATTAAACTAAAATGAACACATATAAACAACAGGCAGGTTCAGAACACTGCATCATAAAAATATTAGTGAGAAAAAAAATACTATTGCAGCCTCATGCAATATTTTATTCTACAAAAGAGTAAGCACAAAGACAACAGTCAGCAACTATAAACAGCAGCTTCACCAATCTTTCCAACCACTACTTTTGCAGATCATCACAGGTATATGCACACAGTGGCAGTTCATATACCCAATATACTTAGGCACAAAGACATGTTTGAAAATAAATAATCTATGGAAAAACTGAACTATTTAATAGCATGTATAGGCAACAGTGATCATGGGATATTAGCAGAGGCATGTTATCAGTCTGTTAATCAGTGATGGAAACATTCAGGTCAGGTCGCACCCGTGAAAAGAGGAACAAATATTTTTTCTGATACAAGAGCATTGACATGACATGTTTAACTCTTTTTTCACAGATGCTGCCTGGCCAGCAGAATAGTATGTCACCATTCACGATTTCCAGCAGGCACAGTATTTTTCATTTGTATTACCCAGAGCTGTTTTCTGAGGGAGAAGATGTCGCCATACACGTCAACCTAACTGATACAAGTCAGTGAGACTTCCATTTCCTTTGAGGCCATGATTACAACTTTACGTTAAATTATCCAGAAAATAAACAGATATAAAGTACAGACATTACTTGATATTTGGATATAATATTTTCTAAGAAAAAAAATCAACATTTCATTCCAATATTTACAAAACTGAAAGGGAAGACAGTGTAAAATGTTGGACAATAAGATTTCAATCTCTGGTACCAAAGAGAAAAAGTACCATACAGGCAATTATACTTCATATACAAATTTGAACCTACTCTGACAATTATCCCATCATGACTTAACTAAGCTCCATCCATTACTGCTCTTTATTTTAAACAAATAATTTAAAGTCATGAATGATCATTCTTCCTTCTCTACGTTAACTGGATCACCAAACATTACCATTATGATATTGCTTGTCAAAGTCTGACAGCACATTACAATCCCATTAAGTTTAATATTTCCTCTCAACTAGGACTGTACGCAGCAGGACACCAAATCACATCTTTAATTGTAACTTAATTTGTTTTGTCTCTTAATGTAAAATTTTGTTCATCCAAAAGGCATGTGATTTTAATAAATCTAGTCAAATGGTATAAAACCCTAAATAGTAACCTTAGAGCCCCGCAGCAAAATCAGCTTACGCCACATGATGTGTTAGACAAACTAAATTGAAAATTCAACTATTCCACAAAGTTAACTATTCATTTGTAAACTGTCTCTACATAAAATGATATCCTATCACACACATCAAACCACTTTCTAAACAGCTGAACCATTATGTCATGAACTGGGAACTAAAGTAATCCATCAATACAGTTCCACAATGCAAAATAAGTCTAATCATTTTAGTCAGCTGCACACAAATAAGATAAACCGTATTCAGTGATGACTGGATTAAATAATTTTATGTTCCTTTTATCACTGTAGATGTGTGTGCACTAGACTTTAAGCCCTCTATGCATGTATATACAAATCTAAACATAAAATAAAAACTTAATTCCAACAACCTGCCAAAAATGTAAAAATATTTGTTTTAATTCATACAACTTAGTTCCAAATAGGATGGTTACAATTCTACTTACGAACACCTGCACAGTTGTCTAAAACCTGTTCTGATGGTGACAAAACTATGAGCATTATTTCTGAGGAAGATTGCTGCAACTCAATGGACTACAATCAATTAAAACCCAGGTTTTGACAGGGTAACCTAGTTTACAGTGTATAAAATGATGTTACCAATACTTACAGGAGACTGATTCATGTTACACTATGAATAGTATTATTGCACTACCCATTAAAAGGGAGACTAAGGTTAATAATAATTCAGAAGTACAATGTGATATTATGGGAATCAATTTCCATTAATTCTGTGTGTGTATTGACTAATTTGTAAAACCTCATTAAAATTCACCAGAAATAGTTTTCACATGATCTATCAAATTACACCTTAGGTTTTCATCACTTCCCAAATGAATCATTCCTGTTAGTTTGATACATTTGCTCAGCTTCCTCAGCATGGCTCTGAAGCCCAGGCCACAAGAGACTAAATGCGCTGCATTCCTCAGTATAGCCATAGTCCAGGTATCTTGCAAACTAGTAAATTCTGAAAGCCCTTGTAGATCAGCAGTTACTTCAGCCACAAGAGATGGCAGTGAATCGCTTTGATATGCAAGACATGTTATGCAGTACAATGCCGAGGAGGAATAGGAGGACGCAAGCCACAAGAAGTACAGTGCAAACACCTGAACAGGTGGAGGTCTTCACAACTTCCCTGCTTTCCTCCTCTTCCTCATCTTCCCTCGGTCCGCCTTCCAACGGGTGTTGCTGTTGCTGCTGCTCCCCAGGGATCAAAACAGCAGTCACAGTCTTCCTCTGGTTTCCCGGCAACAGTCGACAACTCCCTTCTCCTGGCAACAGAGCACTCTCCTTGGTAACAGTCAGGGGTACCATGTAGCAACCACTGCTTGGGAGTCTGATGAAGACTGGAGTGCGGTCCAAGGCATTAGGGATGCTGATCACAGCAATTATTTCTGGGTCATCCGGCAGCTGGGATACAGACAAGCTGGGGGAGAGCTTGGTGACACTTCGGCACCAGGGGCACGTCAGCTCCTTGTGACTGCTTCTCATCTGTTGAAGGCAGACAGAACAGCACGTGTGCTTGCAGTCGAGTAGCTTGGGGCGGCGACGAGGGCTGTAGTAATTGAAGCAGATCTGGCATTCCATTTGGGAATCTTGAGAAACGGTCTCCATTTCTAAACTGACGGTTGCCTACTTCTTGTTTTCTTTTTAAAAAAAGGCTCTCAGCCAAATTACTCTCAATTGTGACTTTCGACACTATCAGAAGCCCTCGGTCACTGACTTTAAAGTTTTCCAGTGATTGGAGTCGCCTTCAGGGATCAGCAGATTTGAGATGTGCTGTGCCCAACTTTCATCACCTACAAAACAAAAGAAAATTGGGAAATGTACAAGTAAAAAGTAAATGATATACATTTGATAATTTATGTGAATGTGATAAAGTTCAGTGTTTCCCTCAGCTAATGTAATTTTATACTCATGTCCGGCTCAGAAAGGTCAATTTTTGGTCCCACCTCAGTGACCCGAGCATTAAATTAAAAGTTGATGCTCTGGTGTTGCTCTGATACACCTACTACTTTATTTTGAAGTCCATGTACTGAGGGTAAAAGGAAAGATATACCTCTTTTTTTTTTAGATACAAAGACCCCGATAGGCCAATTGGCCTCCTTTTGGATGGACTGGAGATATCTATAAATCTAATTATCTGCAGATCTGTCTTTACTCAACACCACAAATACATATCACCCTAATAGTTATCACAGTTGTGTTTCTGAGAATCTGGTGAACAAACTGACTGCTGTGTTTGTTATATCATAAAGGTGACTGCACTTGAAGTGTATATCAAACTGTAAAAACCCTTTTGGGGAATCCTCAAAGGAGCTGTACAAATAAAAGTTTATTTTTAATTCACAAAATGATCATGTGCTGCCAATGTTTGCACGTGGGAGATAATCCAACCAAACAATTTGGAAATTATTCCTTCATACCGTGAGGAAACAAGTTTACTTTTTGCATAAAACATTGCACTCATCTAACACCTTCCCAAACTTCATCCCAAAACACAACATAACTAGTGAGCTACTTTTGAAATGCAGCATCTGGTGCAATGCAGAAAAGACAGCAGGCAATGCACGCTCAGATAGTTGTCACAAATGGCAATATTAAAGATATTGTTTTGGGGTAAATAATGGGTAAACACCAAGGATAACTCCTCAGCTCCCTTTTAAAGTAGTTTTATGGAATCTCTGAAGTCTGTTCATAAGGAAAGATGGGGCCTTGGTTTCATGTCTAATTTGACTGAGGAGCTCTCAATTTGAACTAAAATGTCAACTGGAATACTTGCACAACTTCTTGCAGTGGGAGTCAAACCCAAAACTTTGAGACAAATCAATCATTTGCAGCTACTTCATTAAACACAGAAAAGTGAATTCATTTCTTTGAATATAAATTACTAAATAAATTAGTAAAATCAAGAAAGGAAGGAAGGAAAGCTTGCCATGTTTACTGATCATGCTACAAGGTGGGAGGCAGTGAATTTGCACCCATGGTGTTTGTTATCTTTCACAGTTCTAAGTTGGTGAAACAGATTATTCATGCCTGGTATTTCCCAACATGGTAAAACGCTGCTACCGAATTAGATGGACTGTCAGCCAAGTTCCGTCAACATACTTCCACCAACTCAAAGTCCAGAGAGTTAGGGGCAGGCTGCTTGTTCACTTTGTCAATCATGAATAAAATATTGGCAGCAGGAGGTTGCAGATGAATTAGGAAGGACAACAATGAACCCACGTGACAATGCAACAACAATGAACCCACGTGACAATACAAACAAAAAGCTCAATGTTCATACTTGTAGACACACAGGAACCACGAGTGGGTAACCATGAGTGAGTAAAAGAATAGTGTAGGAAATGAACTGCAGATGCAGGTTTAAACCGTAGACACAAAAATCTGGAGTAACTCAGCGGGTCAGACAGCATCTCTGGAGAAAAGGAAAAGGTGACATTTCGGGTCAAGTCCCCTGATTCTCAGACTGAAGAAGGGCCTCGACCCGAATCGTCACCTATTCTTTTTCTCCAGGGATGCTGTCATAGAAACATAGAAAATAGGTGCAGGAGTAGGCCATTCGGCCCTTCGAGCCTGCACCGCCATTCAATATGATCATGGCTGATCATCCAACTCAGTATCCCGTACCTGCCTTCTCTCCATACTCCCTGATCCCTCTAGCCACAAGGGCCACATCTAACTCACTCTTAAATATAGCCAAGGAACTGCCTCAACTACCTTCTGTGGCAGAGAATTCCAGAGACCCACCACTCTCTGTGTGAAAAATGTTTTTCTCATCCCTGACCCGCTGTCTGACCCGCTGAGTTACTCCAGCTTTTTGTGTCCATCTTTGCGTAAAATAATTACTCTCTGAATAAAATGTCCATCTTTTCCATTACAACCTAAATAATTCAAAATACCTTCATGAATAATAACTCGGAAAATTATTTACTTGATAATCATAACCTTACCTTATTATCAGGCAACTGAACCATCCTACAAACAACTAGAGCTTCCTACACAGTCCTGAACTACCATGTAACTCACTGGAGACCCTGGGACTATCTTTGATTGGACTTCACTGGCTTTATCTTGCACTAAACGTTATTCCCTTTATAATGTATCTGTACACTGTGGATGGCTCAATTATAATCATGTATTGTCTTTACGCTGACTGGTTAGCACGCAACAAAAGTTTTTTACTTTACCTCTGTACACGTGATAATAAACTAAACTCAACTCAAACGCAACATTCCACTAAATTGTTTACCTCTTTCTGGAGGGAAGTTAAAAGATTTCAAAAATGTTACATAGGTTATGCTGGATTATGGGTTGTTCAGTTGTGGCAGACAAACAGCATCACAGCTGCAGCCATCCCCTGTATATTCCAAAATTAAATTCCAGGCACTGAGCGCCAAATATTTCCAGATCCTCCAATGTGCAACTTGTTTGGTTTTTTTGACAGATATTACATCAACAAAAGTTATTGATTCACCAATCATAGGAGTAATTTTATATTGGCTTTCACATAATTTTGAGATCCCAATACATTAGTACTTTTGGTTGAAACATTGTCATTGGTATAAACTATGCATTAATAGCAGTCAGATTAAACGCAGCAAATTTCCACATACTACACTGAAACAAATGACAATAATTAAAGTCAATGATTCTGACTGATGCAAACAATAACAGCTATGTTCCTTTTCAAATTATGCCTTTGTATCTTGTTTAAAAGTGAAGGGCTTTAAGTTAGCATCTCGTATGAAAGATAGCATCTCTGACAGAGCAGCACTCTCTCCATGGCGTGCTGATGCACCAGCAACTGGGGTGGGTCTTGTACCCATGACTAACTACATCTCATAATGCTAGAGTTATTCAGCAGGTCAGGCAGCATATGTGGAGAGAATGGATAGGCAACATTTTGGGTTGGGACATTCTTCACACCCGTAATATCACCTATCCATTTCCTCCACAGATGCTGCCCGACCAACTAAATTACTCCAGCACTTTGTGTTTTACTCAAGATTCCAACATCTGCAGTTTCTTCTGTCTCCTTGAATCCATGACTGTCTGGCTCAGATTTGTAGGCTCATACTACTTGCGTAACTTCCAGTATTGATCATTAACATTTTTACTGTTAAATCACATTAGTGATTAATATGCATGCATCACAATATAACCAATACGTAAGATGCTCTAAGAAATAATTGTATAAATCCTCTCTCATTTAAGAAACAGTTGACCCATTAAGCATTATGTTCCTATTTGAATCATACTGTTGAGAAACATGTACAAATTCAGTTAGTAATTAAATGGCTTCCCTCAAAAAGTGCAGTTTACCAATATCATGAGAATATCCATACCCCAAGAGATAGAGGAGTTTTTATTAGGCCATGTTATAGCCAGAAAGCAAGTGGAATTGGGAAGTAGACCTGCTTACTAAAAGTCCCCAGACAAAATGAACAGCAATTATAAAGTCACACATTCCACCTTACAGCAGGTTATTTTTACATGCAGTCAAACAATAAACAACAAAGATTGGTATTCTGGGAAGGACTGCCATTGAGTTTCAAACCAAGACACACCTGCCCTCTCAGGTAGATATTGAAATTCTCCTTCTGGGGGAAAGAGGGAGGGGCAAGTTATTCCTGATATCCAGGAAATGCTGTGCTCTCAATTAGCATACTGAAAATTGACAGTATGGGCTATTACTAAACTGCATTCAATAAGAGCTTGCTCTGTGTAAATTAATTGTTATATTTTTTTATAATGGTGGCCAAATTCTGAAAACATTTCATTGGCTATAAGTGTGTTTCGAAAACCCCACAAAGTTTCAAGAATTCAGAAATGTTATTTATAGAGTCATAGTGATACAGTGTGCAAACAGGCCATTTGGCCCAACTTGCCCACACCAGCAAACATGTCCCAGCTAAACTAGTCCCACCTGCCTGCGTTTGGTCCATATGCCTCCAAACCTGTCCAATCCATGTACCTGTCTAGCTGTTTCTTAAATGTTGAGATAGCCCCAGCCTCAACTACCTCCTCTGGCAGATTGTTCCATACACCCACCATTCTTTGTGTAAAAAAGTTACCCCTCAGATTCCTATTAAATCTTTTCGCCTTCACCTTAAACCCATGTCCTCTGGTCCTCGGTTCGCCTACACTAGGCAAGAGACTCTGTGCATCGACCTGATCTATTCCTCTCTACCCCATCTATTCGTTATCTTAATCAATATATGGAACAGAAAGAATAAAATACAAATATGTGTGTGTGTGAAGTAAATGGTTTGACCTGGTGCAGTGGTCTCTCACCACGGAAGCCACTGTGGAAGAGCCACTGGTACAAAAAGCTCCTGTAATAGTGACGGTTCAAGACATATTTACACTGATATGAACCTTTCTTCTCAAGCATGGAAGCTATAAGAAAATAATTCCTGTCAAACAAAGGAATATTTGCAAGCCTAGTTCATGAACAATAAAAATACACGCGTTTCCATCACTCTACTATTCTCATTCTAAAAATCTAATACAACGGGCCATGCCTTGCATGGTACATATACCAATTAAACATGAATATCACCAAAAAAAAGGGAAACACGCCAAAAGTAAAGCGATTAGTGTAGAAAATAGGGCTGTTTGAACATTTGGCTGCAGCAAATCACCTTCATTGTTGCAGACTCAAAAATAAGCTCATTGCCCTTTGCAGTTGATCAAAACTGAGCGATAAAACTTAATTAAACACACAAAAAATTATTTTACCATTATGCGTGACCAGACTTATATTTGTCTATAAGTTCAGATAAACTATAACCCCGTCGGCAGCGTTTGCTATCCGTATATTTCCCTCGATGGACCATGACCTTCCACAGTCTGCACCAAATGTTATTTCACGGAATAAATAAAGAATTCCTTTCTGGATCTGACTGCACTGGTCTCTGATATAAAACGCATCATAAAGCCTCGCATAGATCCATTAACCGCTGACCCAATTTTGTTGTTTTTTTATTCACTGCATTATTTCATCCAAGCAATCTTAATAAAACGCGGAAGATGGTCCTTCGGCCCATTCTGCTTGTACTGTAATATTCACTCGGAACAATTCTTTTGGCGTCACTATCACCCCAAGAGCTGAAGAGGAATTCATCACCTTTTCAACAAGCACACAGCACACAACTCCTGCGAAACGTACACGGCGCCCTGCATTTATAATTAAAAGTTGGCATTTTTATGCGTATAGTTTAAGATCCACTTTGCATGGAAAGTAATGTCAAAATGTCCATGTCAACTCTCAAACTGATGAGCTAACGTTGCATTAACATACAGTGTTCGCTTTCAAGGAGTGAAACAAAAGAGAAACAATAACATCCCTATGTAGCTGCAATCTCGCAAATAAAATTAACACAACATAAAAACAGCAATACCTTCAACAATCTCTGAGACTACATTTGCAAGCTGCCTTGGCTTGCTGCAAAAGGGAATGATAAACAAAGTCTATTATTTTTCAGCGCTGCAGTCTCCCCCTTTCCGCAGTCTCTCGTGCTCGCTTTCTACTTGCTTATTTCCTCGCACTCTCTTGCGCAAAGCTGATGCTTCTCTTTCATGGTCGGAAAGTGTCTATTCTGGCAGCGGCCAGCACGCCGTACTCCTGATCTCTGACAGTCTCCTGCTCTGCGCTCGGATACATGTAGCGAGCGGGCTGGCGGCCAGTTGGGGAGGAGCTGGAATGCCCGTGCGGGACGCGCCGGGCCGCTGGGAATTGTAGTCCAAATGCGGCCACTCGCCGCTCCTCGCTGCTCACTCTGAACTACCGCTCCCAGGATGCAATGCGCCCACCGACCGGCCCCGCCCTCCCCACTTGACAGTCGGCCCCGCGCGTGCAGGTGAAGGCCGCTCATTGTGTCGTGTTGATAGTTTCCTTCAAGGCGGCGCTGAACATAATGGTCAGGTAGCAGGCTATTCCTTGAAGGAGAGAATGATGCTTGCCAATCGATTAAATGAATGAAAAAATGCAGACTTTTTCATTAATGCACATTTCCCTCGATTTTATTCCCTCGTTCACTCGATTGACATAATTTGAGATTTGCACTGTTAATTAATTTTTTCATGTTTCGCAAATGATATAAAAATCGGCAACAAAAACAATGCAAACGATGAAACAGTCGAGACAACAACAAAATTCAGCATTTCAAAGCCTGCAGCTTCTATTCTCTTCTTCGCCTCCGGTTCCCAGATAAAAGATACTGACCAGCCAATGAGTGGGACTTATATTTATATAGTCTAGTTCGTCTTGAACGTCACTTTTTCATTCTTAAAATACAGGGCCACATTATTTTAAAATGAAATGCATTGTGTTAAAATAAAACGTGCAACACAAGGAAAAAGAGACGTTGTCTTTTGGCGAGCGAGAACATTGCGTGCAAGCTCGAATAACATGACAATAAACGGCTTCTTTTGATACATAATATTAAAAATTCTGTACCAACCCTTGTGTGCAAAAAGATGAAGGCATAACGTGTGAAGTTGCTACTGTGTGCGTTGTGTATAACGGGGAGGAAATAAGCCTGGACTGTGGCACTGCATGGAGATGATCATTTCTTTGTTCCTCTCTCTGCTCGTCCTGTTACATTCCCAGCGCCAGTGTGCCCCCCCCCCCCCCCCCCGTCACCCGCACGATGCTTTCATTCGTTTGGGGATTTGGATTTACCCAACAGAGTTCACCATTTACTGCCCATCCCCAGTCGCCCTTGATGGTACAACACCTAATCGAGCTCTGCAATTCTTGTCATGAAGGCATTGCCACAGGCCCATTGGGCAAGCAGTTCCAAGATTTGACCCATCTATTTTCACATTGGAATAGGGTGTGATTTAAAGAAATCCAGAGGCATCTGAATGGAGACGCAAGAATCTCAATAATATCAAAGTGTTGGAGGAACTCAGTGGATCAGGCAGCATATGTGGAGGGAACGGAAAGACAAATGTTGGATTGGAACCCTTCTTCAGTCGGGGAAAGCTGGAAAAGAGGTGGGGTAGGTTAGGTGATGTTTTGGGTCCTGACCCTTCTTCAGTTCTCCAGAGATGCTACCTGACCTGAGTTATTATAGCATTTTGTGTCATCATAATCATACTTTATTAGCCAAGTATGTTTTGCAACATGTGTGGAATTTGATTTGCCATACAGTCATACTAATTAAAAGCAACAGAACACACAAAATACATTTTAACATAAACATCCACCACAGTGACTCCTTCACATTCCTCATTGTAATGGAAGGCAAAAAACAGTTCAATCTCTTCCCTTCATTGTTCTCCCAGGGTTGGGGGCCTTGAGCCTTCCGTTGACGGGACGATCTTTACTCCCGTAGCCGGCGGCGGGCCCTCCGCGTCTGGGCGATCGAGCTCCTGCATCGGGGGAACTCAGTTCCCCGAGGCTTGCCAAAACCTTCTGCAACTTTGGAGCTCCTGACTCGGCCTCAACCCAAGACTGCGAGCTCCTTGATGTTAAAGTCCACAAGCCGCGGTTGGAGCGTTGATCCCAGGCAAGGAATCGGCTCCGATCGTAAGTACACGCTCTGCGGTGGGGATCAAAGTCAGTCCTGAGCAAGGCCTCCAGATCCATGATGTTAGGCCGCAGAGCGACTGGAGATACGACCCCTGACCCCCCTCCCCCACATAAAACAAACAAGAGAACATTAAAACTAACTTTTAAAACACACTAAAAATAACAAAAAAAAGACGAAAGGACAGACAGACTGTTGGTGAGGCTGCCATCGCGGCGCCACCCGGTGTCATTTTGTGTATTAACCAGCATCTGCAGTTCTTTATTTCTACTGGGATAGGACAACACCTGGCAAGTGATAGGTGGATACAGGTGTGTGGGGTGTTGGTGTTGATTGGCAGGTGGGTGGAGAGTAAGTGGCAAAAGCTAAAGAATAAAAGGAGACTAAAGTATGTTAGATAAGGTGAGGAGTAAAATGTAAAGCTGGGGTTAGGGATTTGAGTAGAAAGGGATAAAGAGGTAGGGAGATAAAAGGGAAAAGGGGGACAGACAAGTGTAGGAAGGAGGAGAAAGGAGCAGGGTGACGTACTGGGAGTGGGCGTGTTGGGAAACGGTTTGCACAATGGGAGCGCATGGGGGTGGAGAGGCATAAGACAAAGAGGGTGGTGGGGTGGTATTATTTGAATTTAGAGAATTCAATATTAATATCCATACACTCTCCTCACCTGCATTCACACATCCCTTGCAATGTCCTGTCATGCCCCCACCTCCATTTTCAAGCCCCCCCTCACACTTAATCAGTCTGAAGAGGGGACCCGACCCGAAATGTCATCTGTCCATTCCCTCCCCAGATGCTGCCTGATACACTGAGTTCTTCCAGCACTTTGCATTTGAATGGAATTTGGATTTCAGCAAACGGCAGCAAAGGTCACAATTTGGCAAAATGCCGCCAATCAACATTCACTTTCGCAGATAGACACAAAAACCTGGAGTAACAGCGGGACAGACAGCATCGCTGGAGAAAAAGGAATAGGTTACGTTTCAGGTCGAGACCCTTCTGGGAAGGGCTACAAATAATTGGATTCCTTCACAGTCTGCTTGCTGACCACGATTGCAGTACATCACCCCTATCCCAAAATAATGCATTTCGTTGTCTCTGTACTGTACACTGACAATGACAATTAAAATTGAATCTGAATCTGAATCTGAATTGCAGATGTTGCATGCATTAACATATGAAATAATGAATTTTAGGAATGCATATCTTCTTCTATTTCAAGAATTTTATCAAACATTCTGGTGCTGTTCCTATATGATGGAAACAATAATGCATTCAAAAAGTTAAAATATCACAAAGTGCTGAAGGAACTCATTTGGTCAGGCAACATCTACAGAGGACATGGATAGGTGATATTTCCAGTCAGAACATTTCTTAATACTGATAGTGGGGGATTTGTGGCGGGGGGGTGGGGGGGAGAAAGCTGGAAGAGACGTGGAGGGAGGAACAAAGCCAGGTAAGTGACAGGTGAATACAGGTGATGGGGATTGATTGGCACATAGGTAGACAAAGGCTAGAGATGAAAAGAAGACAAAAGGCTGAGATAAGTAAAGACGATACGTGAAATGTGTGGTAGAGGAAGGGAGATGGGTGGAAGGGGATGGAAGGAAAGAGAAAGAGATTGATAGATTCTTGATCAGTACGGGTGTCAGGAGTGATAAGTAGAAGGCAGGGAAATGTGGTTGAGAGGGAAAGATGGATCAGCCATGATTGAATTGCAGAGTAGTCCAGATGGGCCAAATGGCCTAATTCTACTCCTATAACATTAGCTTATGGAAAATGGGGGTGGGATAGTGGGAGTAAAGGGATCATAATGTTTCCTGTCCATGTACCTCGCTGAATGTTTTTTAAATATTGTGATTGTATCTGCCTTAACTACCTTTGCTGGCAGTTCGTTCTATATACCCACCACCGAGTGTGTGACAAAGTTGACCGTTCTATTTATCTTGCCCCTGTCAACTAACAACTATGCCCTCTGGTTCTTGATTCCCCTACCCTGGGAAAAAGACAGTGCATTTATCCCATCTATCCCCTTCATGATTTATATACCTCTAAAAAATCAGCCGTTTGCCTCCTGCGCACCAAAGAGTAAAGTCCTAGCCTGCCTAGAATCTCCCTATAGCTCAGGCCCTCTATTCCTGGCAACATCCATGTTGTTCCAGAAATAAGGACAAATCGGAATGAATTGTATACATTTTTACACCCATCCTTACTGATTTTAGCTGATATAAGGTAACAATCCATTATGTTGAATTTACACCACAAAAATAGTCCATTCAGCCTCCCCTCCCATCCTAATTCATCTCACCCTTTCAACATTACCTTCTAGCCATTTGTCCACACCCATCTCTGCTGTTCACCTGACCATCTCCTGGCTGTAGTATATCCCACATTTCCAACCACTATGGTAAAAATGTTCCTCGATGTTAATTATTTGTTGGATTTTGTTTGTTATAATTTTATATTTGTATGTTCGGTTTATGATCTCTCCTACAAGTAGAATCATCTCTAGGTTTACTCAAATTGCATTAGAATTTAAAAAAACATGATCAGATGACCCTTTGGTATTTTCTTATTTACAGAGAAAAAGACCCTAGCTTGGTCAGATTTTCCTCATAGGAATCACCTCCCAATTCTCAGATCAACTGGGGTTATCTTTGTGAATGTGTTTGGTGCCATGTCAAAAGGATCAGTATTTTTATCGAAGTGAGGAGGACATCTCCCATCCATGCACTGCATGTGTTTGTGACAAAAGTCAGTCTAATTTATGTGGTTCTCATGAGCATCTAGAGGCTGTGTACAGTCAGAAGAAAGGCCCCAACCTGAAATGTCACCTATCCATGTTCTCCAGAGATGCTGCCTGACCAGCTCAGTTACTCCAGCACTTTGTGTCTTTTCTCGTAAACCGGCATCAACAGTTCCTTGTGCCTATAAGTTGCCTTGGATACCAGGTCCTATCCATACTTTACTACAATCTGTCTCCTAAGGGCCTAACATATACCATCAGGTTTGTGAATAACCCTGCCTCAGAATATGTATATGTTAGGAACAGCATCAGATTATCCTAAATTCATATTGTGCTGTTCCTGGTTACATTACACGGCTGCATGCTGTAAGCTAAGTAATGGGAGCAACACAACAGATAGACTTTAAGGGTTACACAAAAAGCTGGAGAAACTCAGCGGGTGCAGCAGCATCTAAGGAGCGAAGGAGATAGGCGACGTTTCGGGTCAAGACCCTTCTTCAGACTGGTCAGGGATCAGGGAAACAAGAGATATAAACAGTGATGTGGAGAGATAAAGAACAATGAGTGAAAGATATGCAAAAAAGTATTGGTGATAAAGGAAGCAGGCCATTGTAAGCTGTTTGTGGTGTGAAAATGAGAAGCTAGTGCGACTGGGGGGGGGGGGGGAGGGAGATGGAGAAGGAATGTCAGGGCCCGGACTTTAAGTGTTGCACACCTGCAATCCGTCCTTTCACCCTTTTTTAATTTTTATTTTTAGTCCTGTTACAACACAATGTTTGTTGGAGGTCTTCTTTTATGTGGCGGGTGGGGGGAGGGGAAGGGGGAAACTTTATTTCCTAGTCCCTAACCTGGTCGGAGAGGCGGCTTCCCTCCGAGCTGCTTCTTCGCCACTTCCTCTCGGCCTAGCATCGGACTGGAGCGGCATTTCCTGTCGGGATCGGCCGGGACAACAGCTTTGGCAGCGACACAGCGCTGGGACACCAACACGGAGCGGGCGATGCCTTACCGGGTCGCGGTAAGCTCCGGAGTGCTGTGACCGCCGACTCCAACATCCGAAGAGCTGTGGCTGCGGGCGTCTGGGACACCGCGGAGCCTGGGATTCGAGATCGCCAGAGTCGGAGCTCCAGCCAGCGCGGCCTGAGGACTTCGGGTGCCGCAGTCTCCAGGGAGGGAGCAGCCGCTCCAGACATTTCCAAGCCGCTGAGGAGTGTTCACCCGACGCCGGAGTTCCATCTTCCCGGCAAGAGGGCCTGAAAACATCGGACTGGCTGCGGAGGCCACAAATAGGCACCGACCTCGGGTGATCACAGAGGAAGAGGACTGAAACTTTCCGATGCCTTTACCCACCGTGGAAAATTTTGATTTAGTTGTGGGGGAACGTACATGTTGAATTCTATAATGTGTTGTTTCATTTTTCTCTATGGATGTACGGAAAGTTAATTATTTTTTTCTATGTAATGCACTTTGGTTTCAACGCAAGTTGATTTAAACATGCTATATAAATAAAATGTATTTTCTTACTTACTTACTTACATACATCCATTTGTGAAAGGTAGTATAGAATTAGACAGCTAACTAGAGTGCATGAGTATTGATGAAGGCAGAACTCATGCTGTGAGTGCAAGAGACAAGTCCAGAGCATCTGTAACAATCTTTCACCTGAAGTGTCAAGTATCCATCTCAGCCTCCTGCAAGGGTCAACGAGATCATGAAAATCTGACATCAGCCAATTTGATTCACATTATGTCACATACAGCTTCTTGCTAAGAAGCAGCTGAGAGCACTGGATATAACAAAAGCCAAGTCCCAATGACATCCCAGCTGAAATGAATTTCAGAAGTAGCCTCATCTGTAACTACATTTTCCAGAACAACACAGACTGCTGCCAGACAAGGTGCAAAATTGCCCAGTATGTTGCCTGGGTATAACAGGACAAAGCAGCAAAACTTGATTGGTACACTTTTCAAAGGTTGTGGGGAGAAGGCAGGAGAATGAGGAGGAGAGGGAATGGTAGATCAGCCATGATTGAATGGCGGAGTGGACTTGATGAGCCGAATAGCCTAATTTTGCTCCTACAACTTATGAACGTAAAACTGAAATTCACAGAACGAAAGGAATGGTGGCAGAATTAATATAAAATTAGCTAAGGGACAATAAATAAATAATTGTAGCAACTGATTGCTTTGCAGAATGGAAGAAGAAATGCAGTGGCCCTAGAATCACAGGGTCAGACAGCAAAGAAACAAGGGAAAGAAGTCCTGCGGCTTCCATGCCCATGTTGACTATCGAGGACCATTCTATGCCAGTCTACCAGCATTCACTCTACTACACACTGGTCATTCAAAAATTATCATCAAGGATTCCCACCATCCATTCCCATGCCCTTGCCTCGCTGTTACCATCGGACAGTAGGCTGAAGTTGCACACCACCAGTTTCAGAAACAGCTACTTTCTTACGACCATCAGACTCTTGAACTGACTGGCACGACCATAATACTACTCAGCAAAGGAATACTACGATTCACCACTTGCACAGCCAGGGCTTTATTTTTATATTGTCTGTTTCTCACTTCTGTTTGCACAGTACTCTTTCTTTCACTGGCTTGCACAATTTATGTATAATTTATGTTTTTGTGTGTTGGCTGATTGCCTCTATATGACAGTGATGCTGCTGCTAGCAAGATTTCCATTGTACCTGTAGCTCACCGTACTGGTACATAGGACAATAAACTCAACTTGACTTGATTAAATGTGAGAACAGTGATGTATTGCAATCAGTTCACTGACAGCTGTTTTACAAAAAAACATGTAAGAACTTAGATTTGAGAAGTGTCATCCACAAACATAAGCGGAGTTAGAGCAGAATTTGGGCGCAAACTCGTGACTGTATAGGGAGTACAGTAAGGGGCTGAATATGCATCCTTACGGGATGATCATGTAGGATATTTTGTCACTTTTTCCTACTAAATGTTAGTTTCATTCATTGTACAAGAAGACGCAAATGCTATGGATTATTTATAGCATTGATTATGGTCAGATTGCTACCCAATAAAATTGGCAAAGGTTTCTTTGTTTAAATCATTATATATCTCATGTGTATCTACCGATCACTTTCCAGGGATTGTCCCGCCCCCACCTCTTTTTCAGCTTTCTTCCCCCCTGCTGCAATCAGCCTGAAAAAGGGTCCTGGACATCATCTATCCATTTCCTCCACAGATGCTGCCTGATCTCCTATGTGTCTCCAGCACTTTGAATTTTACTCAGCAGCTGCAGTTCCTCGTGTCGCTACTTATATGTTTGATAGCATTGTTCTCATTAAATCATTAAAGGTCCTCAACGTAACATGGTTCGCATCATGGAATTTTGCACTACTTTACAAAATGTCATAATGAATTTAGCATTGTTTACTTTCACTTTTCCAGTTTTATCATTTTACTTCCTCATCAAATTATATTAATAATTTGCATCCACATTATTCTTTGTTAAATAAACATGCAGCTTTTCTTCAATTGGCTTCCTATCATAGAAATCTGTTCCATAGATTTGCAATTGCTATTTGGAAAATCTGATATTTTCCAGTGCCTGCTACACTTTAACATTTCCAATGAAAAACTTATTTCTCATTTCTATTTCTCACCACCGGACACTTGAATAAAATGTGTGCAGTGTAGAATGCATTTGCAGGTCCAAGGTCAAGTTATTATGAAACAAAAATGCTTGTCAATTATTGTGAATTATATTTCAGATTGTGGTTGTGTAGCTGAAAATGAATGTGCAATCTAGCTCTGAAGGAACATGTTATATAACAGAATACTCCAGCTCCCAACCATTTCATTTATTTTCACAAAATCATTAAAAAATGCAGCACTGATCTGGCCCATATCATCCATGCCGGCCATGATGTCTAGCTACACTAATCCCATTTGTCCATGGTAGGTCAGTATCCCACTACTTTTTTGAGTGCAGTTTAGACAATAGACAATAGGTGCAGGAGTAGGCCATTAGAACAGCACCGCCATTCAATGTGATCATGGCTGATCATCCCCAATCAGTACCCCGTTCCTGCCTGCTCCCCTTATCCCCTGACTCCACTATTTTTAAGAGCCCTATCTAGCACTCTCATGAAAGCATCCAGAGAACCTGTCTCCATCACCCTCTGAGGTAGAGAATTTAGTTTAGAGATACAGCCCTTCAGCCCACCAAGTCCACGCCGAACAGCGATTCCCGCACACATACACTGGGGACAATTTACAATTATACCAAGCCAATTAACCTACAAACCTGTACGTCTTTGGAGTGTGAGAGGAAACCGGAGATCCCGGAGGAAACCCATGCAGATCACAAGGAGAACGCACAAACTCCGTACAGACAACATCCGTAGTCGGGATCGAACCCAAATCTCTGGCTCTGTCAGGCAGCCACTCTACTGCTGTTCCACCGTGCCGCCCTACATCTTTCCTGTCCAAGTACATGTCTAAATGTCATTGTAATAGTCTCCACTACCTCATCTGATAGCTTGTTCTAAATATTCACAATGATCTATGAAAAAATATACCCATCGTATCTTTTTTTGCAAATTTCTCTCCTCTCAGCTTAAACCCATGCCCTCTAGTTCTGGAATCCTCTACCATGGGAAAAAGCACTCAGACTCTCTATGCCCCTCTTAATTTTGCAAATCTCTATAAGGTTACCCATCAGCCTGCGACATTCTGTATGTATTAACCCAACCTACCAAATCTCTCCTTATAACAGCAGCTTTCCATTCCAAGCACCATCCTGGTGAAAAAAAAATACAAGCTACAGAGAAACTCAGCAGTCTGAGTCCCGATGCATGGTCTCCACCCGAATTGTTGACTATCCCTTTGCCTGCACAAATGCTGCTGAACCTGTTGAGTTCCTTGGGCAGGTTGTTTCTTGTTTCACATGCCAACATTGTGGATCTCTTCTGCACTTTCCCACTATGACTATTACACCCTTCCTGGAGTATGGACCAGAAGTACACATAGTATTCCAAGTGAGGTGTAACCAATGTTTGTACAACTGCAACATAATGTTCCAACTCTTATATCAATGCCTCAGCCTGTGAAGGCAAGCATACCACATACCGTTTACATCACCCATATCCCTCTTCGTCACAATTTCAGGGAGCTATGGACATACCACAAGGTCTCTCTGTACATCATTGCTTCTAAGGTCCTTGCCAATGACTCCACATGTCCTAATATAATTAGTCTTCATAAATGTCATCACCTCATTCTTGTATAGATTACTTTCCCTCTGCCATCAATCTACCCAACTTTCCAGTTGATCTATGTCCCATTGTATTCTTAAATGATCATCTTCACAATCTACAACTCCACCAATTGTTGTGTCAACAGCAAACTTACTAATTATAACCCCCTACATTCTCATCCAAGTCATTTATATATTATAAACAACAATGAGCCCAGCACTGGTATAATCTGAAGAAGGGTCACGACCCAAAATGTTACCTATTCCCTTTCTCGAGAGCACGCCTGACCCACTGAGTTACTCCAAGTTTTTGTGTATATCTTCGGTGTAAACCAACATCTGTAGTTCCTCCCTAAACGTTTTAGCCGCGGTATACACTTGTTACAGACCTCCAGTCTGGAAAACACCCATCCATCGCCACCCTCTACCATCTATCACCCAGTCAATTTGATTCAAATTCAACAACATGCCTCATATCCCTTGTGCTTTTGTAGGGTTTTGTTGGCAAGTCAATTGGCGGACTGCAATGAAACTTCTATAATCTTTACAAGGTTCCAATTCAAGCTATTGAGCAAAATTTGGTTGCCTCATATGCGGTACTAATGGTACAACCACACTTGCCTTGATTTGGACAAATTACATGTGGATTTCAGCCCAGTTAGTTTACATATAGGTTGCCAGAGGGTTAGAGGCCACACATAGGCAACATGCCTCTCTTACAGTTTTATTTACCAAAACCACAAATTTTGCACACGAACAGAAGTAAACTTCCTGTTGAATAACTGTAAAATACATTGGTGTTGAATGAGGTCAGAAGAACAACTGGTAGACCGGATGTGTTGTGCTTGTGGTGTGCATGATGAATATATAAAATTCTGGTTTAGCAGCACCAAGAACAGTGCAACCAAATCTGATCACTGCAGTCAAGGAAAGATGCAAAGGACCCTTGCGGAAAAGGTTTGAGAGAATATTTCTCAGTTACATTGACAGACTGGAGAAGCTGGAATTGTCCTCCTTAGAGCAGTGAAGGGTGAGTGGTGAGAAGATGGAACTGCTAAAAATCATGATAAGTTAAAACAGAATGAAAGTAGAGAATGTTTTTCATTGGTGGAAGGATTGAGAACTAAAGAACGTGCATTTAGTGATTGAGAAATGTGCCACATTCCTTGTTTGATGTTACATTTAAGCTCATGTGGCAATTATTACTTGTGCCTGTAAAGCCACAGCAAGTAAGTTGTGCCAGTGAATACGACAAACAAACCGTCTTGATTCGTGATATCATTCATGACATGCTATTGTGTGCATTGAACACCAATGCACAGTCTGAGAACTTTTAACTAAACCAGACATCTTCACACCTCAGTAGAGCTCTTCATCTCTCACATTTAACACTGCACACTCCAAAATGCACTTTGTTAGAATTCATAATTCATTGGGAATGGTGTGACTATAAATGAGCCACATGGAGACTAGAGCTGGAGATGTTAAAGGTCTTTATTCGCACAGGCATATATTCAGGAGGAGACCTGGTGGAAAACTCTCTACTAGGACAATCCCTTAGTAGAATCAATTTGTCCTCAAAGTACACCAAACTATTACAATCTGAAGAACAAAGATAACAGCAGGTGATTGAATAGGGTGAAACAGTAGCACAGCGGTAGAGCTGCTACCTCACTGTGGCAGAGACCCATGTTCAATCCTGACCTAGGATGCTGTCTGTGCGGAGTCTGTATGTTCTACCTGTGACCACATGGGTTTTCTCCAAGTGCTCCGGTTTCCTCACACATTCCAAAGATGTGTGGGTTTGTAGGTTAATCATTTACTGCAAATTTCCCCTAGTGTGTAGCATGGAAAACTGGGATAACAGTACTAGGGAACGGTGATTGATGGTTGCTTTGGACTCGGTGTATACAAGAGGACATTGGTTCAAGGTGAAGTGAAAAAGATTGAATAGGAATCTGAGGGGTAACTTTTTCACACAAAGGATGGTGGGTGTATGGAACAAGCTGCCAGTGGAAGTTGTTGAGGCTGGGACTATCCCAACATTTAAGAAGCAGACAGGTACAGTGGCTTGCAAAAGTTTTCATACCCCTTGAACTTTTCCACATTTTGTCACGTTACAACCACAAACGTAAATGTATTTTAGTGGGATTTTATGTGATAGACCAACACAAAGTGGCGCATAATTGTGAAGTGGAAGGAAAATGATACATGGTTTTCAAATTATTTTACAAATAAAAAACTGAAAAATGTGGTGTACAAAAGTATTCAGCCTCCTTTACTCTGATACCCCTAAATAAAATCCAGCGTAACCAATTGCCTTCAGAAGTCACCAAATTAGTAAATAGAGTCCACTTGTGTGTAATCTAATCTCAGTATAAATACAAGTCAAAGTCAAAAGAGTTTATTGTCATGTGTCCCTGACAGGGCAATGACATTCTTTCTTTGCATAGCACAACAGAACATAGTAGGCATTGACTACAATTATATACATAAATACCCACATGAATGAATAAATTGATGAAGTGCAAATAACAGATGGAGGGGTATTAATGTTCAGAGTTTTGTCCGAGCCAAGTTTAATAGTAAGATTAAACGAGAACTTACCAGTTTGAAGTTTGATCTATATTTTATGAGGAGTTACGATGAGGGATTACGTGAAGACCCCGCCAGCACGCATGCGCGACATTCTTCAAAGCAGTGGTGTGAAATCACAGACAGTCACAATGACTAATATAGTAAGATAAGAGAGAACTTTCATACCAGGTGATCTTTATGTTAGAGGGTTGGGAGCGGAGAGCACGTAATCCCTCATCGTAACTCCTCATAAAATAAAGATCAAACTTCAAACTGGTAAGTTCTCGTTTAATCTTACTATTTTATTTCGGTAGTCACGTGAGTGACTACGTGAAGATTTCAAAGCTCTGTGATTTCATGCCCTGGAAGCTCCATGCTCACACACCGCTAAAGTTGGGATAAGAGGATGAACATAGTTCAGACAAGACACTGGCTGAAAAACAAAAGTAGGTATTTATTCATACCAAAACAATATAGTGTCCCATAAGGGTAAACTATCTGGCAGCACTCAAAATCCTCCCTGCATAAGTGTCAGGGGAGGTCACGGGTTTATAGTAAAAGCGGTGAAAAGTCTTTTCGTTACTCCAACCCGCTGTGGCCAGGATGTGGTCCAATGGTACTTCCATCCTCCTAGCCGCCAAGGTGGATGCCGCCCTGGTGGAGTGAGATTTGAATATGTTAGTGTCCACCCCCGCCGCATCCAGTACCACCCTTAACCATCTAGAAATGGTTTGCACCGTGACTTTATGATGGGGCTTCTTGTGACTAATGAGTAATGCTGTCTCCGTGCCCCTTAGCTTTTTGGTGACTGTGATGTATCGTGAAATTAACGTGACGATACAGAGACGAGAGTCTGCTGGATAAGCCAGAAATTCCAAAGTATGACCAGACACTCCGGGTCGATCTTGTTTCAACAGTCCCTGCACATAAAAAATGATTTTGTCATTGGTGATTGTCATAGCATCCAGATTAAGTTTGTGCAGGGACTGGACCCGTTGTGCCGTGATAAGTGCCATGATCATCACCATTTTGTAAGTGAGTTTTGCCAGAGTGAGTCCCGAGTTAGGTGTCCATCCTCTCAGCATAGTCAAGACTGTGCTGATATCCCAAGTATGGCTATATCTGGCCCTGGGGGGATTGGAATTGAATATTCCCCTCATAAGTTTTGATACTAAAGGGTGTGATCCAATTCCCAATTGGTCACTCCCCCGGCCCAAGTAGGATGATAGGGCACTCCTGGCACTGTTTATGGCACTGTAGCTCAATCCCTCATCGAAGTGAAGGGTAGCCAAGAATTCCAGCACTTCCGTTATGGTGGCGGTTTCATATGTGGTGTTGGCTGTGATGCAGAATCCTTCCCATTTCCTGATGTAGGTCAGGTACTGCTTCCTTGTGGACTCTCTGCAGGCTGCTGTGATGGTGTCTTTGGTCCTGTTGGTGAGTCCGAATCCGCAAAGAGGCCGTTTTAAAATCTGCAAATTAACAGGTCCATGCGGTCATGACATGGGTGATGTTCTCCTGTTACGGGGTGAATGAGCAGACTTGGTCTTTTATTGACCCGGATGCAAGGTTCTGTGGCCATCTTCTGTACCATAGGGAACCATGGTTGTGTAGGCCAGTCGGGCACCACCAAAATCCCTGATGCGGAATCTTGTTTTATTTTCTGCAAGACCCGACTGATGAGGCAGAAAGGGGGAAATGCATAGCAAAACAAATCCCCCCAATGTAGCGTGAAGGCATCCATCGCTACTGCCCCCGGGTCTGGTTCCCAAGCAACATATGTTGGTAGTTGGTGATTTAACCTAGACGCGAAAAGGTCGATATCTGGTGTCCCATAACGTTCTACAATATCTGAAAACACATTCCGATCCAACATCCATTCTATGTTGTCGTTGAATTTGCGTGACCTGGTGTCTGCCACTGTGTTTAGCTTACCTGGAAGGTAAGTGGCTGAAATCCAAATTTCCCTTTGCAGACACCAGTGCCAGATATTGTTAGCCAATTCATCACACGATATCGACTTTATACCGCCCATGTGGTTAATATAGGCCACCACCGTGGTGTTGTCAATTTGTATTCTAACATGGACTTTGTGCATATTTGTGCAGTATGCTTTAAGGCCGTGAAATGCTGCCAGCATTTCTGAATAGTTAATCCCCAAAGTTTTTGAATTGGGTTAACTCTGGTGCACTCCATCTACCTCCACAACTAGAGGTAGTGTTAGTAGCTCCCCACCCTTTGGCACTGGCATCCGTTTGTAAGATGATCGAGGGATTGATGATAGTGATCGGTTTAGAACAATTTTGGGCATTACCCATCCACCAATATAATTCGGCTTTCGCCTTTTCCAGTATTTTCATAGGCCTATCGAAATGCCCTGCATGACTTTTGAGCGCTGTAATTTTGGCTCTTTGTAAGTTTTGGTAATGTAAAGGCCCAAATTGTGCTGCAGGAAATGCAGCCACTATCTTCCCAATCACCCTGGCCACCTGCCGAATGGATGGGTCCTTAATGCCAATGAGGCTCCTGCAAGCCTTTATCAAGTCCTCCACCTTGCTTGGTGGCAACGTGATAGACATTTGCACTGAGTCAATAATGAACCCTAGGTATTTCATGGTGGTAGAGGGTTCTAATATTGATTTATCTGGATGTATAATGAAACCCAGCTTCTGAAAGAGATGTTTCGTGGCTGTAACTGCCAATGTAGCCATTTCCAAATTTTCCCCCACAATGAGGATGTCATCAAGATAGGCCATAACAGTATGATTCTGTTTCCTTAAGTAGGCCAAAGCTGGTTTTAATATCTTGGTAAACAATCTGGGTGCTGACGATAACCCATTAGGTAAGGCTTTGTATTGCCATAATTGTCCCATCCAGATAAATTTTAAGTATTTCCTATGATCCTTGTGTATTGGTACTGAATAGTATGCATCTTTGAGGTCAATGCATGCCATGTAGTACCCATCGGCTATTAACTGTATAGCAGTGTCGAAGGTGTCCATTTTGAAATGAACATACTGGACAGAAGTATTCAGATCGGTCAAATCTATGCCCTGAATACTCCTGAGTATGTAAGGATCAGAGGTAAAAGTGGACCAATTCTCGTAGAACATGTGCAACCGGCCCCCTACATAAAGTGAATTTAGGCAAGATGTGTTTCTGGGGAACCCAGACCCACCTACCTCCATGGTTACTGCCGGTGTTGTGGTTTCTGTCCTTGTTTCCTTGGTTGGTTCGTTGTGTTGTAGGAGTGGCGCATCTTCCAAGAAGGCCGGGCTGGGCCATGGCCTAAAAAAGACCGCTGTGCAGGATTGCCGGCCTTCGAGCTTTCACCACCGGCAGACCTGTTATGGTAACTCTGTCCGGTGGGTGTGTAGGGGTGCTGTCTTTGTGGGTAGTGAGGCTTGGTGTAGCCAGGAACCTTGATCAGGCCTAAGGCCTTGGCCTCCTCATCAAGGTCTTTAACCTGCTTGGGGAGATCATCCCCGAACAGCAGGCTTGGAGGCTGAGTCTTCCCAGGCTTACACAACCCCGCAAACTTGGGGTTAAGCGCCGGCTTTATGATGCTTTTTCTGAAATTATTGATCTCATACTGGGTATTGCACAGTAGAGCCAAAGCATCTTGCAGTTCTTCCGGCATCTCAATACCCACTGCAGTTCTGGCCACTGCCGTAATCCCGGCGGTTAGGAGCTTCAGGATCCTTTGAAGTTTTATCTCCTGCCCTCTGCTCGAGGGGCTCATGTTCCCCCATATAGGGTTGTTTACCGCAGGGACATTTAGCGAGTTGCAGTTTTCAGGTACCATATATCTGTCTGCAGTTGCATTAATGGCCTGTTCCTGCAACTGGTTAGTTGCCATGTAGTTAATGCTGGCAGCCAGCTTTGGGTGGATTGGTAGGCCCTTCTGGTTGGGCATTGCATGTTTGCTTACCATATCCATGTAGTCTTCACACACCCCTGACACAGATGGTTGTTCAGCCAGCTCCCCTTCTTCTGGGTCAGCCCAGTTCTGACCCTCAATGCTCCCCTGCAAGGAGGGTGAGACATTAGGCAGTCCTCGGTAGGAACCTGCCGTGGGCCTGTTAAAAGGCCCACTGTGACTCTGCCCCTGCATTAGCAGGTCACGTTGGAGCAATTGCTCCATCATCCGCTCCATGCGGGTTAGACGACCTCCGTCGCTATCTGCGAACGAGGTGTCCTCGGGACCGGACTCCGCTGAGTCGGCGGCCCCGTCCGACTTCCGGGTGGCTCTACCGCCCGACCGTGGCGTCCCAACGGCCCCTATGGGCGAGAAGTCGGGAGCTGCAGGTAGAACCTGTAGCTCTGGAGAGGCGGCTCGCTGCTGGCTGCTCTCCTTGGCAGCTGCTTTGGCCGTAGCCCTTTTAGATTTCCGTGATTCCATAATCTATGTCGTCGACTCACTCCTCCGGTGAGACTTACCTGGCGTAAGCTATTTAAACTTACGCTGGAGGAGCCCCGCTCCTCCCGACCGTCGCTTCCGCATGCGTACGACGATATGTCGCGCATGCGTGCTGGCGGGGTCTTCACGTAGTCACTGACGTGACTACCGAAATAAAATAGCCTGATGACTGTGGGGAAGTAGCTATTTCTGAACTGGGTCGTTGCAGTCCTCAGGCTCCTGTACCTTCTACCTGAAGGTAGCAGGAACATGAGTGTGTGGCCAGGGTGGTATGGGTCCTTGATGATGCTGCCAGCCTTTTTGAGGCAGAGAATGTGGTAGATCCCCTTGATGGAAGGAAGGTCAGAGCCGATGATGGACTGGGCAGTGTTTACTACTTTTTGTAGTCTTTTCCTCTCCAGGGCGCTCAAGTTACTGAACCAAGCCACGATGCAACCGGTCAGCAAGCTCTCTACTGTGCACCTGTAGAAGTTAGAGAGAGTCGTCCTTGACAAACCGACTCTCTGTAATCTTCTCAGGAAGTAGAGGCGCTGATGAGCTTTCTTAATAATTGCATCTGTGTTCTTGGACCAGGAAAGATCTTCACAGATGTGCATGAATTTGAAGCTCTTGACTCTTTCAACCATCGACCCGTTGATATAAACAGGACTGTGGGTCCCCATCCTACTCTTTCCAAAGTCCACAATCAGTTCCTTGGTTTTGCTGGTGTTGAGGGCCAGGTTGTTGTGCTGGCACCATATGGACAGTCGCTCGGTCTCTCTTCTATACTCTGACTCATCCCCATCAGTGATATGTCCCACAACAGTGGTGTCGTCAACGAACTTGATGATGGAGTTCGCACTATGACCAGCTACGCAGTCATGAGTATAGAGTGAGTACAGCAGGGGGCTGAGCACACAGCCTTGAGGGCTCCCGTGCTGATTGTTATCGAGTCTGACACATTTCCACCAATACGAACAGACTGTGGTCTGTGAATGAGGAAGTCGAGGATCCAATTGCAGCTGTTCTGTGAAGGCCTCAGAGGTTTGTTAAAGAATATTAGTGAACAAACAGCATCATGAAGCCCAAGGAAAACATCAGACAGGTCAGGGATAAAGTTGTGGAGATGTTTAAAGCAGGGTTAGGTTATAAAAAATATCCCAAGCTTTGAACATCTCACGGAGTACTGTTCAATCCATCATCTGAAAATGGAAAGAGTATGGCACAACTGCAAACCTACCAAGACATGGCCGTCCACCTAAACTGACAGGCCGGGCAAGGAGAGTATTGATCAGAGAAGCAGCCAAGAGGTCCATGGTAACACTGGAGGAGCTGCAGAGATCCACAGCTCAGGTGGGAGAATCTGTCCACAGGACAACTATTAGTCCTGCACTCCACAAATCGGGCCTTTATGGAAGAGTGGCAAGAAGAAAGCCACTGTTGAAACAAAGCCATAAGAAGTCCTGTTTGCAGTTTGCCACAAGCCATGTGGGGGACACAGCAAACATGTGGAGGAAGGTGCTCTGGTCTGATGAGAGCAAAATTGAAGTTTTTGGCCTAAATGCAAAACGCTATGTGTGGCGGAAAACTAACACTGCACATCACACTAAACACACCATCCCCACTGTGAAACATGGTGGTGGCAGCATCATGCTGTGGGGATGCTTTTCTTCAGCAGGGACAGGGAAGCTGGTCAGAGTTGATGGGAAGATGGATGGAGCCTAATACAGGGCAATCTTGGAAGAAAACGTGTTAGAGTCTGCAAAAGACTTGAGACTGGGGCGGAAGTTCACCTTCCAGCAGGACAACAAACCTAAACATACAGCCAGAGCTACAATGGAATGGTTTAGATCAAAGCATATTCATGTGTTAGAATGGCCCAGGCAAAGACCAGACCTAAATCCAAATGAGAATCTCTGGCAAGATTTGAAAATTGCTGTTCACAGACGCTCTCCATCCAATCTAACTGAGCTTGAGCTATTTTGCAAAGAAGAATGGGCAAAAATGTCAGTCTCTAGATGTGCAAAGCTGGTAGAGACATACCCCAAAAGACTTACAGCTGTAATTGCAGCGAAAGGTGGATCTACAAAGTATTGACTCAGGGGGACTGAATACTTTTGCACGCCACACTTTTCAGTTTTTTATTTGTAATAAAATTTGGGAACCATGTATCATTTTCCTTCCACTTCACAATTATGCACCACTTTGTGTTGGTCTATCACATAAAATCCCAATAAAATACATTTACATTTGTAGTTGTAACATGACAAAATGTGGAAAAGTTCAAGGGGTATGAAACCTTTTACAAGCCACTGTAAATGTATCGAACAGGTTTTGGGAGGGGATGTGGACCAAACGCAGGCAGGTAGGACTAGTGTAGCTGGGACATGTTGGGCGGTGTGGGCAAGTTGGGCTGAAGGGCCTGTTTCCACAATGTATCACTCCATGACTCTATGACCCTAAACTAAACTTAAAATACAATTTCAACAGTTACGGTTGCATGGTGTATTTCAATATTTTTAATACAAATAGTTTAATTGAATTACATATTTACAGTGGGAACATTTCTTAACTAACAAGACAGCTCTGAATATTCAAACACCTTTGCTGTAAATCACATGGAAAGTTTAAAAATTTCCAAGGACAGAAAGCTCAACATTTGAAATTAGTGTGATGGGAGATGAGTTTTAGGATACACAAATACCTCCCAGTTATTGATGCATTTGGAGGTGTCTGATACCTGATTTGATTTTGGTCAATTAATATAGTATCATTGTCTGTACATTTGGCCAATGCATACGACGAGAATGTCTCATGGTCATGTTAGTTTACAAACCGTATCCCTCCGGCACCTCCTGCTGTGAACCTGTTGCCAACTCTCTTCAGACAGTGGTGCTTATTCAGGCAGCAGTGCTTTTAATTTCAAAGCTAATTGCTATTGGTATTGGTTTATTGTTCTCACATGTATCGAGATACAGAGTACAGTTTTGTTTTGCGTGCTATCCAGGCAAATCAAACCATACATGAGTACATCAGGTAGCGCAAAGGGAAAAAGCGAGTTTACTGCTTGTAGTTTATATTTCAAAACAGTTTATAGAAAAATGCTTCTCATTTGTATTACTGGTTACTATATATTAAATTTCACAGTTGGACAATGATTGCTTTGCCTTAATAGTGAACAGGCATATTTTACATTGGTAGTGATGATGGGATGGCCAGGAATCACGGTCATCAGAAGTAACAAAGTTGGCAAGCTGTCTGAGTAGTACATTTGCCTGTACTGGTGTGAATCTGAGTTACAATTAATTATAGTGACCATGATATGCATTACCAAATATAGAGGAAAGGAATAAAGGAAGAGCATGCAAATTGATCCAGCTCAAACTCAAAGCAGCTTTATCAGAAACCTTGGTAGCTATGACAAGAGCAGGATTCTTTAAGTTATGATGCGGTAAAAATGGGGATTTTAATTAGAATGAATAGTATTAAAGAAGTACAGAGAGTGGTGAATCTCTGGAATTCTCTGCCACAGAAGGTAGTTGAGGCCAGTTTGTTGGCTATATTTAAGAGGGAGTTAGATGTGTCTAATGGGATCAGGGGGTATGGAGAGAAGGCAGGTATGAGATACAGAGTTGGATGATCAGCCATGATCATATTGAATGGCGGTGCAGGCTCGAAGGGCCGAATGGCCTACTCCTGCACCTATTTTCTATGTTTCTATGTTTCTAAGTACAGAATTAGGTGTTCTGACTGAAATGGGATCAGTTACACATGAGGAATGATAGCAAACTTACTTGTGTATCAGAGTTCAAGAAAGAAGCAATTAGAAGAACACCAGAAAGAGCAACAGGGACCAGCCATACGACCCCAGAGTCCGCTGTACTCACAAACTCTTACCCCAGTGCCACTTTCTCACACAACATCTTATATTCCTTCATTCCCTTTATATCTGAAAATGTTTTGACTATGTTGAAGATATTCACTAAGTTCTATAAACAATTGCTGAAGCATCATAACAGCATTGCCTCCCTGGACAAAACACTGGATGTGAAATGTATCTGTGAACCAACAGATGAACTCATCCAGTTTGTGTAAGCAAACACCCAAAATATTACATTAGAATGGGCATGCATGATACTTACTTTTGTGGAAATATCGTCTCGAAATGCAAGACAGCTCAAACCCGAACAAAAACAGTGTTAATGGGGAACTTGCGGGCAAAAGGCAGGAGCAATGACTGAAAGTCCAACATTAAGCCCCAACACTACGAACAACAATTGCATGAAAGGTAACTAGTTGGAAAAGCTCTTGTCATTGTACTGGGAATTACTCAACACCACTGTGTCAGTCAGTTCAATGCAGCATGATATCGTAATTACAAAACACAAAGTAATATGGCCTCAATACTCAAGGCCCAAAATAAAATATAATAAACTAGCAGTCAAGCAGTTTTTTCAATGGTAACTAAATAATTACAGCTGAAAACCATATAATAAATAACATTGAAAGGCCTGAGCAGCACAAGTAGTGCACTTTAAAGACCAGATACACCACAGGAGGCCTGGGTAAAATGCAGCATTTCAAAATAAAGAATACCATAACCGTTTAAGAAACATTTAGACAGGTACATGGATAGGACAGCATTAGAGGAATATGGGCCAAACACAGGCAGGTGGGACAAGTGTAGATGGAACATGTTGGCCGGTGTGGTCAAATTGGGCCAAAGAGCCCATTTCCATGCTGTAAGATTCTATAACTCGAAAATTCTATGACATGAAAATTGATACAGCTCAATGGATGAGGATATATATATTAATACTGTTAGTAATGTATCATTGGTAAAAATCCCATTGAGGTAGAGAATGTATTCTGACAAAATTGGGATGCCATTGGGCCAAGTGAATATGTGGTCTTCCATCAAAGGCAAGAACAAAGCCTCCATCATAGCAATTGGAAACGCAAGGTAGTTTCCAAAGTAGTTAGAATCATCAAGCTCTGCAGAGTAATATGTTGTCTCTTAACCAAGACAATGACAATCATCAAGAAATTTGCCCATGTCTCGGGATCTAAATCATTAATCAAGGTCTTTGCCGGGCTTACATCCAGCAAATTGTAGCCTAAAAGGGCCAGTATTTCCAAATGATAAACGACCACAAAGGATTGGTTTCATGTACCGTATACTGCAAAGAAAGATTCCAAGCAACCATGCATAAGATGCTATAGGAATCCAGCATTATGTATTTCATCCAAATATCATTCTAAAGCACATTCTGGCTGAGAGCACATTCAATATAAACCATCATGAGATTCATGAAACCCAGATTTGTTACTAAGCTTCAGTCATTTCTGCTAAGGCCCACTAACATGTCTGGTTTCTGCCAGAGCATGCAAGGATATTGATATCACTGCCCCAATTATTAAAAAAAAGACCACAGCAATGGGAAATGTTTATACAATTTTTTGTAAGAAAAGCCTCAGCAACAAGATCTTCTTGGTGCATGATCAGACCAACTGCGGGCTAAACAGCATGTAATGATTCCAAGTATGGAGTTGGCCATTGATAAGATGTATGTTAGACAGAGGCCATGTGAAACTTACTGCTTCCATGTCATGCATACTAGTCAAAAAGAGAAAATGTCAAGTATAAAAGGACACATTTGCAAGCCCCGTAAGTTGGTAAGACTGGTAAGTTGGAATGATTGTTTCCTCTAGAGTCACATTTCTTGTTGTCACATTGATTACTGATTATCAGCCTTTGCTGATCCTTCTTGGACCCAAGATAGATATGCCACAAAGGCAGACGTAAAATTGCAGGGATAGCCATCCTTATGTCTCAGTGCAACTACAAAGTTGAATACAGAGCATCTAAGCAAAATGCTTCAGTAGACACCATGTAGAGGTTACCTTCTGAAGAAGTTGCAGTGAAAACATAAATTACTATCCATTAGATAAGATGACACAAAAAGATCAATTTTTGAAACAAATCTATAATTTGTAACAAGTTGCCCAATAGATTCACTAAATATATTTGGAGGAGAATATAAAGCCTTTCCACAAATCAGGTCCACAGAAAATGGGATCACAAAGAACAAATAATTAGGGCTATGGAAGCACTCAATGAAGAACATTTAGGTACACAGAATATGGAGGCAATAGCTCATGGTTTTTGTTATTAGCCCAGACAGACAAGGGACCGGAAGAGCTAGCTAGTAAATATGCAGTCTAATTGTGTAGGAAGGAATGGCAGATGCTGGTTTACACCGAAGATAGACTCAAAATGCTGGAGTATCTCAGCAAATCAGACAGCATCTCTGGATAGAATAAATGGATGACGTTTTGGGTCAAGACACTTCTTCAGACTCAGGGGAGAGGGCGACACAGCGGTAAGGAAGTGTAAGGTGTGAGAATGAGATATCAAAGGGGATAAAGTTCAAAGAAAACATAGAATAGATCATTGTTAATTAGGAGAAGGTGACAACGAAGCATACAGAGATAACATTTAATCAAGCGGACAGTCAGACTGGTTGGAGAACTAGGAAGGGGGAGGGATGGAAAGAGAGGGAAAACATGGTTCACGAAGTTAGGGCTGTAAGCTGCCCAAGCAAATATGAGGTGCTGTTTCTCCAATTTGCACTGGGCCGCTCTGACAGTGGAGGAAGTCCAGGACATAAAGGTCAGTATGGGAATGGGAGGGGGAGTTAAAGTGTTTAGCAGCCGGGAAATCAGGTAGATTTAGGCGGACTGAGCAGAGGTGTTCAGGGAAACGATCGCCAAGCCTGTGCTTGGTCTCGCCTCGTGACTAATGGGGTGCTGCAAGGCTCGGTGCTGGGACCCCGGTTATTTACAATATATACTAGACTACGCGGGACCTGTTGGGTCCCATGTTCACACATGAGGGCTTGTCCCCCAACGCAATATTCCACCTCTCCACCAATTCCAATATTGGTGGCCAGTGGGGGGGGGGGGGGGGGGGTTCTGGAGCACTAGTTGGGTATTGTGAGCTGAAGGGACTGGTTTCCAGATGGCTAGTATGGACATTGTGGGCAAAATTGATTCTCAGGGTTGCAGCTAGGTCACTCAAGCCTGATGTGCTGGCAGCTCACTCATGGCTGGTGGGCGAGCAGTCGACTCATGGCAATTCCTTGAAATTTCACACTTGGTGCAAGGCCACCAAATTCAAATGCAGTTTCTTACCACTTCAAGCAGGGTGCAAGGTCACCAAATTCAATTACAGTTTCATATCACTTCAAGCAAGGTGCAAGGCCACCAAATTCAGTTGCAGTTTCCTACCACATCAAGCAAGGTGCAAGGCCACTAAATTCAAGTGTAGTTTCATTCCACCAAGCAGGGTGCAAGGTCACTGAATTCAAGTGCAGTTTCCGACCACTTCAAGCAGGGTGCAAGGCCACCAAATTCAAGTGCAGTTTTATACCACTTCAAGCAGGGTACAGGGCCACCAAACTCAAGTGCAGTTTCCTACCACTTCAAGCAGGGTGCAGGGCTACCAAACTCAAGTGCAGTTTCATACCATTTCAAGCAGGGTGCAAGGCCACCAAATTCAAGTGCAGTTTCATACCATTTCATGCAGGGTGCAAGGCTACCAAATTCAAATTCGGTTTCATACCATTTCATGCAGGGTGCAAGGCCACCACATTCAAATGCAGTTTCATACCACTTCAAGCAGGGTGAAACCTCCATAAAACCACACAAAACACCATATAAACACCACACTCACAGTTCAGTAGACATTCAGTGTGTTCAGTTGATTCACAGCTCAGACAGAGTCGTGACCGCTCCCTCCCCCATCTTGCAGAGACAGAGCCACACTCACATTTCTGGGTTTTATAATCCCTCCCCCCTCACACCAGAAGTGGCGTGGTCTTCATGGCGTGATTGACAGGAGAGAGATTCTCAACATTTTTTTAAACACTAATAACACTTTTATTTTTCATTGATGGGAAGAATACTCTGCACCTGATGAGTGGAGGGGGACTGAGTAAGATGGCCAAAAATCGCAGCCGTAAGTGGTAGCATTTTATCTAAAATCAATATACAGTGCAAACAGGAAGTTGTCAAGTTATCACCACCAACAACCATTTGCAGTGCAGCATTTCAAAGCAGTTACCACCACCAACAACCATTCGCAGTGTAGAATTTCAAAGCAGTTACCACCACCAACAACCATTTGCAGTGCAGCATTTCAAAGCAGTTACCACCACCAACAACCCTTCGTAGTGCTGCATTTCAAAGCAGTTAGCACCACCTACAACCATTCGCAGTGCAGCATTTCAAAGCAGTTACCACCACCAACAACCATTTGCAGTGCAGCATTTCAAAGCAGTTACCACCACCAACAACCATTCGCAGTGCAGCATTTCAAAGCAACCACATTTTCATTTTCAAACCACATTAAGGGCACTCACAGTTGAGTAGACATGTTGCAGAGACTGAGTGAGGCATAACACTTCTGTGTTTTATAGTCCCTCCCCCTCCCCCCAGCAGGGGCAGCAGAGAGAATGTCAACATTTTTAAAACATTAATAACTCTTTTATTTTTCATCAATGGGAAAATCCACTTGTCTTGCGCGGCGGAGGGGGACTCTGAGTAAGATGGCCAAAAATCACAGCCATAGGTGGCAGCGAATTTTCAAAAAATCATGAAACAGAAAAACAGGAAGTGGTCAAGGTCTTACTTTTAGTAAAATAGATTGACAATTTAGATGAGAGGGGATTAAATGCAACATCTCCAAGTTTGCAGATAACACTAAGCTAGGTGGCAGAGTGAGCTGTGAGGAGGATGCTATGAGGCAGCAGGGTGACTTGGATAGGTTGGATGAGTGGGCAGATGCATGGCAGATGCAGTATAATGTGGATAAATGTGAGGTTCTCCATTTTGGTGGCAAGAACAGGAAGGCAGATTACTAACTGAATGGTGTCAGATTAGGAAAATAGGAGGTGCATCAAGACCTGGGTGTGCTTGTACATCAGTCACTGGAAGTAAGCATGCAGATACAGCCGGCCGTGAAGAAAGTTAATAGCATGTTGGCCTTCACTGCGAGAGGATTTGAGTATAGGAGCAAGGAGGTCCTACTGCAGTTGTACAAGGTCCTGATGAGACCACACCAGGAGTATTGTATACAGTTTTGGTCTCCTAATTTGGGGAAGGACATTATTGCTGTTGGGGGAATGCAGTGTAGGTTCAATAGGTTAATTCCTGGGATGGCGGGACTAACATATGATGAAAGAATGGGTCGACTGGGCTTGTATTCACTGGTATTTAGAAGGATGAGAGGGCATCTTATAGAAAGATATCAAATTCTTAAAGGATTGTACAGGCTAGAAGCAGGAAAAATTTTCTCAATGTTGGGAGGGTCCAGAACCAGGGGTCACAGTTTAAGAATAAGGGGTGGGCCATTTAGGACTGAGATGAGGAAAAACTTTTTCATCCAGAGAGTTGTGAATCTGTGAAATTCTCTGCCACAGAAGGCAGTGGAGACCATTTTTTCAAGAGGGAGTTAGATTTAGCTCTTGGGGCTAAAGGAATCAAGGGATATGGGGAAAAGGCAGCAGCAGGGTACTGATTTAAGATGATCAACCATGATCATATTGAACAGCGGTACTCAACACTTCTTTCACCTTTTCTAAATCTTGCTGTCTTCATCTGAGGGAACCAACTGTCTATTAATATCTACCAACAACCTAGAGACCCCACAGTTACTTCGACCACACCCCCTCCCATTTTGTTTCCAATTAAGACACCATCCCTTTCTCTCAGATTCTCTGTCTTCATGAAATCTGTTCTCAAGGTTTGTCTTTCCGTTCAAGTTGTCCTCCAACTTTAGGCTGTGCACGCCATACGCAAGAAGAAGAAGAAGAAGAAGAAGAAGAAGAAGTCTTTCCGTTCTAAGGCTCAGAAATGTCTTCCTTTTTCCAGGATATGTGACATCACATTCAACCATTTCTTGGACTTCTGCTCACACCCACTGTCCACCTTGTCCATCCCAGAGGAGAGACAGAGTTTTCTTGGTCCACAACTTTCACTAGCCTCTACAACCATCATTTTATTCTTCACAATGTCTGCTAGCTGTAACAGGATCCCATCACCTGTCATATGAGTCCCCTCTTTCTGTGGGCTCCACTCTCTGTGTGCAGGAACCAAGAAGGTACACCAATGTCTCTCTACCTTCTGAGGAGACTGACAAAATTCAGCATTTCTCCAGTGACTCTTACACGCTTCTACAGATGCACCATACTGTATAAAGCATATTGTCTGGTTGCACCAGAGTTTGGTTTGGGAACAACACTGGTCAAGACTGCAAGAAATTGCAGAGAGTTGTAGATATAGCCCAGTTCATCACATAGACCAGACTTCCCACCAATGACTCCAACCACACAACCGCTGCCTCAGAAAAGCAGCCAGTCATTCTACTCCTTGCTCCCATCAGAAAGTACGGAAGCTTAAAAGCGTGCATCACCAGATTCAGGAATATCTTCTTCCCCTCTGTTATTAGGTTTTTGAATAGTCCTTCCATAAATTAGAGTTACCTCTACCCCGTTGAAGACACTGGATTTTATCTATAGACCGGTTTTACTGCAATGCTGGGAACTATATTCTTCACCTTGTATCTTCCTCTTTGCTCTATCTCTTGTACTTAACTTTTACTTCATTATATTTTATTTATGGTATATCTGATCTGCTTGGAGAACACACAAAATAAAAGCATTTTACTGTATCTTGGTACTCATAACAATAATAAACCAAAGCCTAGAAGGAGACAAGGTGCTGGAGTAACTCAGCTGGTCTGAAGAACAAGGATACATGATGCTTTGAGTTAAGACGTTTCTTCAAACCTAAACCTAATCCTTCCAGTTCAGGCAAAGACTCACATTCACTACTCCCAACCTCATATATTGCATATGGTGCTTTCAACCTGGCCTCCTCTACGTAGACCAAACTAGACAAGCATATGGAATCTGTCCACAATTGACATCTTAACGTTCTGGTTGCTTGACACTTCAATTTCCCTTCCAAATCAACACCGACCTGTTTGTCTTTGTGTATGACTGCAAGGCAATGAAACTTCGTTCAGACCGAAAGAATACTTTGACTTGACATTGATCAATATCTTGCCGTGGAATTATACAGTGCTAGGAGACTATGGGTCCATTAACCAAAAAGCTAAATGAACAAGCCATATAAATAAACTGAGTACACAAAACAGATTGGAGGTTGGGGATCCAGCACCTAATTTCACAACATAATTCATCAAAGGCTAATCACTAATTCAACAAAATATTCCTCAGATTGCTGGATAAACACAGCCTCATCTGTACAACACGATGGAAATATCAAATACTAAAGGGCATCATTTTAAGGTAAGAGGGGCCAAGTTTAAAGGAGATGTGTGGTGCAAATTATTTTATGCAGAGGGTGGTGAGTGTCCACAATGTCCTGATGATGGGTGGTGATCGGGCAGATACTATAGTGACATTTAAGAAACTTTTGGATAGGTATATGGATATGCAGGGAATGGAGGGATATAGAGGTGCAGGCAGATAAGAGTTGGTCTTGTGATTATGTTTGGCATAGACATTGTGGGCTGAAGGGTCTCTTCCTGTGCTGTACTGTTCTACGTTTTATGTACTCAAGCACTCAAAGTTGTTTAGGAAAGAGCAATCCATTTTATTGAGAGTTCATGCAGCAAACTGAACATTTTTTCCTGCTAACATTTGTGTACTTTGGCAAGATTGCACCAACTTCAACTGCAAATTGCCAAAGCTTTTTAAGCTATCCTTTCTAAACCTTTGACTACTATATTGTATAAGGACAAGCACAACAGGTGTTGAGAGTGGCATCATTTGCACATATTCCTATAGGTTCACGTACTGTTATGTTTGGGAATTCATTAGTTGTTCTTTCATTTTCACCGGCTCTGAATGCAGGAAGTCTTAAAAGCAGAATTGCAGAAATACTTTCCCCAGAAGAACTATAATGGTTCAAGAAGTAGCTCCTTACCACCTTCTCAAGGGCAATTGGGCATGGAGAATAAATCACCAACTACTCCCTCATGCCCCAATGTATATAATTTTTAGCAACCTCGATTAGCCTCATAAATTAGCGGATTTTCATGTTTCACTTTAGAATTGCATAGTCAGCACAAGGTTTGAGAGAAGCATTTATATTTTAATTGTCAGTTCAGTGATATATAATGTTGCAACTTGCCCACCTTCAAATCCTCAGAAACATTGAGTTGCTATTCTATTTTGGCAAGGGGACTTTGATTAGCTTGGTTTTTTCAGTACAGTTCAGTTTGAACCAGAACTTAGGCTACTTTCAACAAGTTCATGTTGAAAACATGTTGTTAGCGAATGTTGGCCTACATATTATTAAAGATAGTGTGAAAAGGGAGCCGTCACTGTCAGCAAAACAGTACAACCAGGGTGAGAAATCAAACCACGACCCTAGCTATCTTCTCAGGTTAATGTGTAGGGTGCTATGGAAATATTTAGACAAACAGTTCAACTTTGTCTCCTGGTCAGTCTTTATTTTGCTTTACTGTAAAACATTAAGTGGTTATTACCACACTGATATTTATGGAAGTATGGTGTGCAGAATTTGTTGCAGCTTTCCTACAAAAGCTGCTTATTGGCCATGAACACATTGGGACATGAAAGACGTCACAAAAAAGCAAGGATTCCCCTTTAAATGTTTTTATTTGCAGCTCAGATTGAGCATTAGCTCCATGCGGCAAGTCATATATATCTGCGCAAGGTCAACACGACACTCTTCAGGAAGTGTCCTCTGTGATATGTGGGGAATGGATAATTTATAATAACCAATTAACCTACCACATAGAATTGAAACTGAACTACCCATTTGAAACTGATGTGGTCCTGGTGATAATTGTAGTGACCCCCCACTCTGAGACCAAGCTCCCATTTTGCTCAAATCCTGGACTCTAGCATTGTGGGTCAAGTAAGATCAGAATAAGGAACTGAAGTCTCTGTCTCCGTCTTGGACTGGGTCATAATGGTGCGGATACAGGAAATGAAGAAAATAGTCTGCCTTCACAATCTTCTGCTGGACACTCTGATTTATTGCGATGGCCATCAATTGGTTAAGACTTCAAAATTCAAAATAAAATATAGCAATCATTTTAGCTCTTCAAAGATATTTTAATGAATATTAATAGGGTTTGTTAAAAATAATCAGACCCTTCAATTAATTAAACTGTTTGCTTGGGTGAGTTGTGGCATTAACTCATGACAACAACATAATCAAGGACTGCTCACATGGCTTCTCATGTGAGAAAGAGACTGACATGGTTCAGGATTAACGCCAGGAGAGTCTGTCAATGTTGTGAAGCAGCCAGCATGTAACAAGTGAGACATTGTGACCCAATAACCCCACCTCAGCCCCAAGCTTTATAATCAAAAGCAATTAGTTTCCAACAGATAGATGGGATGATGATTTGGGGGTGGGGTTGATGGGGTAGGATTGAGTGGGTAGGATGGAGCAAATTGGAAAAGGGTGCAAAGGCAGCGGGACAATTTATTTGGGGGGGGGGGAATTTCAATGATATATATTCATAAAGAGTATATGTTTAAATATATTATATTTATATGTAAAGTATTCCACAGTTTACAGTGGAATTATCTTTTCTTTACTAATGGGGCTGCAATAGACAGCATACAATAGACAATAGGTGCAGGAGTAGGCCATTCGGCCCCTCTAGCCAGCACCGCCATTCAATGTGATCATGGCAAATCATCCACAATCAGTACCCCATTCCTGCCTTCTTTCCATATCCCTTGACTGTGCTATCTTTAAGAGCTCTGCCTAGCTTTCTCTTGAAAGCATCCAGGGAACCAGCCTCCACCACCCTCTGAGGCAGAGAATTCCACAGACTCATAACTCTCTGTGTGAAAAAGTTTTTCCTCATCCCTGTTCTAAATGGCTTATCCCTTATTCTTAAATGGTGGCCCCTGGTTCTGGACTCCCCCAACATCGGGAACATTTCTCCTGCCTCTAGCGTGTCCAAACTCTTAATAATCCTATATGTTTCAATAAGATTCCCTCTCATCCTTCTAAATTCCAGAGAGTACAAGCCCAGCCACACCATTCTATCAACATATGACAGCCCCGCCATCCCGGGAGTTAACGGTGAACCTACGCTACTCTCTCAATAGCAAGAACGTCCTTCCTCAAATTGGGAGACCAAAACTGCACTTAATACTCCAGGAGTGGTCTCACTTTGGCCCTGTACAACTGCAGGAGGACCTCTTTGCTCCTATACTCGTCCTCAAGTGGGGCTCCGATGTTAAAACCCCCGGCAGCGATGGTATGTCCCGTGGCCGTCTAAGCCGCGCTGGGCGATGTTAGGCCCCGCTCCGAGTCATTTAAACCCCACGATTCCAGCGGGAGAAGGTGCCGTTGCGGGAGCTCCGAAAAGCGGTCACCCACCAGGGACCTGCGAGTTCCCGATGTTCCGGTCCACCGGGCCTGCGGCAGGAGCATCCGAAGCTCCGAAGTCGGGTCGCAACCGCGGTGCCTACCGGCAGCGGCTTGACAACAGTCCGTCTGTCTTTTTTTAATTTTTTGTCTTGTTAAATGTATGTCTTGACTCTAGTTTTTATTATTTTTCTTTAGCTGTGTATATGTGGGGGGTTGGGAAAATCGTTAATCTTTTCCCTGCACGGGGACCCGACTTTTTCCCTGTCGGGTCTCTGGTATCGTTGGGCCTAACATCGTGGAGCGGGCGGCGGCCTCCGGCCAGAACCAACCTGGGGGCTCCAGTCGCAGAGCCTGCGGACCTGACATCACAGAGCTGGCCGACTGCGGAACGGAAAGAGCTGTGGTGGCGCGCGGTTGCGACCCGACTTCGGAGCTTCGGATGCTCCGGCCGCAGGCCCGGTGGACCGGAACATCGGGATCTCGCAGGTCCCTGGTGGGTGACCGCTTTTCGGAGCTCCCGCAACGGCACCTTCTCCCGCTGGAATCGTGGGGTTTAAATGACTCGGAGCGGGGCCTAACATTGCCCAGCGCGGCTTAGACGGCCACGGGACATACCATCGCTGCCTGGGGTTTTAACATCGGAGCCCCAGTTCGCCTCAATGCTGCAGTTGGACTGCTGGACCGCAGGAGAAGAACAAAGGGAAGAGATAAGACTTTTCCTTTCCATCACAGTGAGGAGGTGTAATAATCGCCTTCCTGTTTCTGCCACAAAATATAACCTCACATTTATCCACATTAAACTGCATCTGCCATGCATCTGCCCACTCACCCAACCTGCCCAAGTCACCCTGCATCCTCAAAGCATCCTCTTCACAGTGCCACCCAGCTTTGTGTCATCTGCAAATTTGCTAATGTTACTTTTAATCCCTTCATCTAAATCATTAATGTATATTGTAAGTAGCTGTGGTCCCAGCACCGAGCCTTGCAGTACCCCACTAGTCACTGCCTGCCATTCTGAAAGGAACCCGTTAATCCCTACTATCTGCTTCCTGTGTGCCAACCAATTTTCTATGCACTTCAGCACTTGACCCCCAATACCATGTACTCTAATTTTGCCCACTAATCTCATATGAGGGACCTTATCAAATGCTTTCTGAAAGTCCAGGTACACTACATCCACTGGCTCTCCCTTGTCCATTTTCCTAGTTACATCCTCAAAAACCTCCAGAAGATTAGTCAAGCATGATTTCCCCTTCGAAAATCCATGCTGACTTGGACCAATCCTGCTACTGCTATCCAAATGTGCCGCTATTTTATCTTTTATAATTGACTCCAGCATCTTCCCCACCACCGATGTCAGGCTAACTGGTCCATAATTCCCTGTTTTCTCCCTCCCGCCTTTCATAAAAAGTGGGATAACATTAGCTACCCTCAAATCGACAGGAACTCATCCTGAATCTATAGAATTCATTGGCCAAATATTGGAACGCTCGGAGACTTGTATGAAACTGGAAAATTACTATTCCAACAATTACAACTAAAATATAATCTGGGAAACAATCAAGATTTTAAATATTTTCAAATATGTAATTATCTGAAAAAATATACACAAGATTATTACAACATGCCATTTACTGAACGAAGCAATGAAGACAAAGGCCGAATCAGCAAACTGAATATCATATTTATATAATATTATTTTAAATGTAGAAATACCACCAACTGATGGTATTAGATGAGACTGGGAACAAGAATTAGCTATTAAAATTTCAAAAGAGAGGTGGGATGAATATTTATTAAACGTGCACGAATGCTCGATTAATGCAAGACACGCTTTAATCCAATTTAAAACTTTACACAGATTATACTATTCAAAAACCAAAATAAGTAAACTTTTTCCCAATGTATCACCTATCTGTGATAAATGCCAGTCTCAAGAAACTACTATAGCGCATTCATTTGTTTTTTGTATAAAAATTCAAAAATTTTGGATTGAAATTTTTGAAATCTTTACAAAATTATTTAAAATGAAACTGATACCAAAAGCAGAATGGATTATCTTTGGAACAATGGAAGGTAGCCCTGAACTAAATGTGTTTCAAAAGAACCTATTTGATTATGGGTTAATAACTGGAAAAAGATCATTTTAAAATTTTGGAAAAACGCTCCTATATCAACAATAAACATGTGGATTTCAATTATGTTTGAAACACTACACCTGGGAGATAGGAGACTCCTGCTGGCAGGCAAATCAGATCACTTTTATAGGACGTGGTCTTCATTTATAGACTTACTACAAGCATAAGGTTCAACAGTACTTTAAAAAGGCACCGGTGTCAGGACTTGGTAAAGGGGGATGAAAAGTGTCAAGTTGGTATATCCCTATTGCATGATGTTTATAATAGAGCAACTGTCTTTTTCTTTTATTTTCTTTCTCTTTTTTCTTTTTGAGGGTCTCTCTTAATTTATTTTCTCTAATTCCTCGTCTAAAGGGTCTTTCTTCCTTCCTTTCATCATGCTTCTACACTAACACTATTCTCTTTCACTTCCTCTATTTTCTCAATTTCTATCCTTTCTTAATAGCTTTAAAAAATGAAAGGGTACAATAAATGTAATAATATATACATGGTGTGTATTAATGTAATTTACTGTACTTGTAATAATAAACAAACAAATAAATAAATAAATAAATATTCAAGCATAACAAATCAACATAACACAAGATGGAGGCACACTGGAATGAATACTCTTGCTGAACACAACAAATGTAACAAGTTATAATTCATGTCCTTTGAAGTAGTGCCCTAATTAGGATTGAGAAGTCCTTTAGAAGCCTTCGTTTGGCACTCCATCCCAGCCAGACTGTTCCCCCTCCCTCATACCAAGCAATCTTTTATGTAAATATAAGCAAACAGTAGTAAGTGCACAGAAAGATAAAATATCATTTGGGCTACTGCTTTGTTCCAACAGAAACAAGTTGAGCACGTAACAAGTGGATGGTCCCAAATTTACAAAGAACCTGAGCACATAATCTATGCTGAACCCCACTGCAATATTGTTGGAGTGATGCACATGCCTTTCCTTTATCAGTTTCCCTCCAAACTGCATATTAGTTTCTGATCCTTGCAATACTGACAGATCAACTATCAAACAAGTAGAAGATGGTAGGAATTACGATGGAGAGCTTTACCTTAAAAAGCTTCCTCTCCCTTTCCAATGATGAATTTCATTAGAACATTAGCTAATTGACATTTTTGCTGGATGAAATAAAGGATCTTTTTTTTGTTTTATTCCGCAGCAGCCAGTGTAAAGCCAGCCAAAAGTAATCAATGTATAGCGCAATGAGACATTTTTAACGTTAAGGAACTCCATATGCTTTCATTTTTTTAATTTATTGTACCATAAGTGATAACACCTGACAATACATCTTCAACCTCTCAACTTCAATATTCCACCATACTCCTGGCCAATCTCCCATTTTGCACATTTTGCTATAGCCATCTGTGTTCTTACAGCCTTCTGATCTGGCCTTTCTACACATGTCACTTCCTTTGCTGCTGCACTTGTGGTCATGTCTTCATCCACTTAAGCTCTGAATTCTCTCCCTGCCTCCCTTTCCTGCTTTAAGATACTCTTTATAACTTAGTTCTTTGATCTAGGTTTTAATCACAAATCATACTATCTCCATACTTGGTACAGGATTAAGCTTTGCCCGACTGTGGTTAATATAGGAACTCAGGGACCTTTTCCAATATTCAAGATGCCAAATAAATTCAGTAAAGGGCCTGTCCCACTGCGGCGAACTAATTCGCGAGTTTAGAAAAGTTTGCCCTCGACTCATATTCGCAGCATGGTCGACACGAGGTCCTAGGAGGTCTTTGTAACTCTCCTTCATGCTCGAGAGTAGTCCCCGCATACGCGAGGCCTCAGTTAGTTTAGCAAGCGTTTAGCCGGCGTTTTTGTTTAGCAAGCTGAAAAATCCCTGCGAGTAAAAAAAGGTCGCCATGGAAAAAAATCGAAAAAGTCGACGTAGGTTGTAGTAGGTCATAATGTTATTGTTGGTAATCGAAGGCAATCAAAGGGAAGGTAGTCGAAGGTAATAGCTCGTTGAGATAAAATAGGTAAGTAAACCTACCGGTAATGTTAAATGCCCACTAAACTTTATTAAAAATTGTCCGGCTGCTTAAAAGTGTCTCCACTCCTTCTCCCCCCTTCTCCATCCTTCACTCCCTTTCTCTGCCCACCCCCCCCCCCCCCCCCCAGACCCCCACCTCTCCACGCTATCCAAAGGAGTTACCGTAACTGTGCCAGCTGTCTTTTACCTTCCTGCTCATGGCTCCCCCACTTTCCCTGGCCCCCGCCTTTGCGATGTGTTTGTGTGTGTGTGTGTTTTTCGTGTGTGTGTGTGTGTGTGTGTGTGTGTGTGTGTGTGTGTGTGTGTGTGTGTGTGTGTGTGTGTGTGTGTGTGTGTGTAGACGGTCGATCTGGTTCGCGGTTTCATCGCTGACGGCCAATCCAGCTTGAGGGTTTTCAGGCGAGTGCCCATGAGCTTGAAGGTTGAAGAGGGTCACGGAGGCACCTACAGATAGGTTCATGGAGGCACGATGTCGGGGCGGTGTGAAGTCGCTGAAAAGTCGCGTTAGTGGGACAGGCCCTTAAAGCTCTGTAATCAGTAACGGTGTCACCAGCTGCTGTTTTTTCAGGAGCAAACGTGAGGAGAAAGGTGTTCTTTGCAGAGAGAGTTGCTGTCTTCTCATTTGCAAAGTCTTCATGCTCATATATTTCTTCATGACTTAAAAGGTTGCCATTGGGCCCATGGCATCAATGCTAAATAAAAAGCACTCTCACAAATGCCATTCCCCCCAGCCGTTTCAAACATATTTTCCAGCCAACTTGCTGCACCAGTGGCAACTCACAATGGTCAATTGACCTGTATGTGTTTGGGATATGAATGGAAGTTCATAAGTTCTCGAAACAGAATTAGGCCATTTGGTCTGTCAAGTCTACTCCACCATTCAATCATGACTGATCTATCTTTCCTTCTCAGCCCCATTCTGCTGCCTTCTCCCCATAACCGCTGACACCCGAAAATCTGTCAATCTCCTCCTTAAAACAATCCATTGATTTGCCCTCTACAACCGTCTGTGGCAATGAATTCCACAGATTTCCCACCCTCTGACCAAAGAAATTCTTCCTCATCTCCAATCTACAGGAAACTTGAGCATATGGGGGAAACCTTCACAGTCAGCACCAGTGGACAGAATACTGTTGAAGAATCCAGAGTTGCAATAACCAAATAAGCATGGAAGAGATTGATGCCCAGTGCTGTCAGCCCACTTTCTTATATCAAAGACGAGCAGCATACTGGACATGTGCAGCCTTTCCTGCTTTCACTTCACCATTTCATGAAGCAACTTGTATTGCCTTTTACTATACTTTAAAAGTCATATCAAGATATCCCCATGGATATCAAAGCACTTCGAATGAAGGTCATTCATGCAAAATATTAATTGTTTTTTCTCTTGCTACAGTTGCAAGTTACACCTGGGCTGCATTTACGGAATGTTCTGTGTTTCCCTTATCTCCATTGATGTCAGTTGCTTTAAGCTTGTCTCATTGGGAAGATCCTGTTTATGCATTTCGCTGTTCCCACCAGCAAGGGTTGTTGCATATCTGTGCATCTTCAACATCACCCCTGCAGCACTGCAGCCTGCCAAACTCAAGGGCCTGTCCTACAAGCATGCAACTCTATGCGATGAACGCAATCAAACTAGAAGCGGGGGCCGCGCGGAGGTCGGGTGATCCCTTGTACAGGACCGTTCCCACCAGCATGCGCCTGCATGCGGCAAGCGCAACCAAACCGGCAGTAGGGGCCGCGCGGAGGTCGGATAAGTGGCGCAACGCGGCGCAAAGTGAGGCGAACTTGGAGCGAAGTCTAAGGTAAGTTCGCCAGGACAGAGAGGAGCACACAGAGAGGGGCACAGAGGCACACACACACAAAGGGCCACGGAGCCACACACATAGAGGGTCATGGAGGCACCTACAGATAGGTTCATGGAGGCACAATGTCGGGGCGGTGTGTAATGCGTCGAGGCGACTGCGAGCCGACAAGCCGTTGCCGCGCGGAATTTTTCGACACAGTCAATTTTTCGGAGCTCCGCGCGGTGTCAGGACGAACTCGGGACAAACTCCGCACAATTCCGCACGGCTCCAGCGATCGAAGTGGGACCGGCCCCGCGACGCCGGACGGCTCAAGCGACCACGTTAGGTCGCGCTAATCACATAGAGTTGCATGCTTGTAGGACAGGCCCTTTACTCTGAACACCCAGAACTCCCTTTTATTATAGATTTCCTCTACCTTCACGTTCTTCTGTTTAAATCTGCCATTCTTCTAGGCTCAGTTGCGGTGCTGCCTCTGCATCTCGATGAAGGATCGGCTTATGTGGTGGGCCACTAACTTCTGCTCTGCACCCCTCTGTCCTTGCACCAGCCTGCGTAGGTTTCATCCACTGGAGAAGAACTGATTCAACATTTTTGCGGATGTTGGTCACAAACAGGGAAAGGAACCTGGGATTACAGTCACTGTCTGTGAAACCTTTTGATGAGTTGGATTTCACATGGATTTTGTGAAGAAAGAAGGAAATCTCCGTGAAATCCAACTTACAAAAAGATTACCTGAGATGGCGCATGTTAAAGTTTCTTTGTTAATCAACTTTACAGCACCTAAAATGAAGTTCCCGCTGAATTATAAAATGCTGTTAAAATCAAAGCACGAGGAAGCATTATCAAATTATAATTTTGGCGACACTGAACTGACTGAGTTCAAAACTTCACATTAATGTAAATATTTACAGGTCAGGGAAAAGTGGCTTATCTTAAGATGGAAGCACTTTGCACACCGTCGAACAACTTCAGGTCAAAGCCCACTGCTCTTTATTTTTTTCAGATAGCATACACTGTTAATGATGCTTACAACACTTCTGCACCCATTTGTGGCCGCTCTCCTTGTCTGATTGGGGTCTCATTTTAACATAAACCTGTACAGCACAGGAACATGCCCGTCAGCAGCATGGCAACTATTTTCGACATTGCAGATCAGGACCCTTCTTCAGACCGATGTGTCTTGTGAATTTGTGGAATTCTCTGCCCCAGATTGCAGCATGTTCATTCATTGCATTCAAAGCCGAGTTTGTTCAGTATTTAAACATTAAAAAGAGTCAAGGAATATGAGGAATCAAGCTGGTAAGAAAAGTTGAGGTACAAGATTGGCCATAGAAACATAGAAAATGGTGCAGGAGGAGGCCAATTGGCCCTTCGAGCCAGCACCGCCATTCATTGTGATCATGGCTGATCGTCCGCTATCAATAACCCGTGCCTGCCTTATCCCCATATCCCTTGACTCCACTAGCCCCTAGAGCTCTATCCAACTCTCTCTTAAATCCAACCAGTGATTTGGCCTCCACTGCCCTCTGTGGCAGGGAATTCCATAAATTCACAACTCTCTGGGTAGAAAAGTTTTTTCTCAGCTCAGTCTTAAATTACCTCCCGTTTATTCTAAGACTGTGACCCCTGGTTCTGGACTCACCCAACATTGGGAACATTTTTCCTGCATCTAGCTTGTCCAGTCCTTTTATAATTGTATATGTTTTTATAAGATCCCCCCTCATCCTTCTAAACTCCAGTGAATACAAGCCTAGTCTTTTCAATCTTTCCTCATATGACAGTCCCGCCATCCCAGGGATCAATCTCGTGAACCTACGCTGCACTGCCTCAATCACAAGGATGTCCTTCCTCAAATTAGGAGACCAAAACTGTACACAATACTCCAGATGTGGTCTCACCAGAGCCCTATACAACTGCAGAAGAACCTCTTTACTCCGATACTGAAATCCTCTTGTTATGAAGGCCAACATTCCATTAGCTTTCTTCACTGCCTGCTGTACCTGCACGCCAACTTTCAGTGACCGGTGTACAAGGACACCCAGGTCTTGCTGTACCTCCCCCTTACCTAACCTAACCCCATTGACATAACAATCTGCCCCCTTGTTTTTGCCACCAAAGTGGATAACCTCACATTTATCTGTATTATACTGCATCTGCCATGCATCCGCCCACTCACTCAACCTGTCCAGGTCCCTCCTAACTTCCTAACATCCTCTTCACAGTTCACATTGCCACCCAGCTTTGTGTCATCCGCAAACTTGCTAGTGTTGCTCCTAATTCCCTCTTCCAAATCATTAATATATATGTTAAACAGTTGCGGCCCCAACACCGAGCCTTGCAGCACTCCACTTGCCACTGCCTGCCATTCTGAAAAGGACTCGTTCACTCCTACTCTTTGCTTCTGGTCTGCCAACCAATTTCCTATCCATGTCAACACCCTACCCCCAATACCATGTGCTCTAATTTTAGTCACCAGTCTCCCGTGTGGGACCTAATCAAAGGCTTTCTGAAAGTCTAGATACACTACATCCACTGGCATCCCTTCATCCATTTTACTTGTCACATCCTCAAAAAATTCCAGAAGATTAGTCAAGCATGATTTTCCTTTCATAAATCCATGTTGACTTGGACTAATCCTTCTACTGCTATCCAAATGCCCCATTATTACCTCTTTAATAATTGATTCCAGCATCTTTCCTACCACCGGTCAGGCTAACTGGTCTGCAATTTCCCCGTTTTCTCTCTCGTTCCTTTCTTGAAAAGTGGGATAACATTAGCCTTTCTTGAAAAGTGGGATAACATTAGCTTTGTTGAATGGTGAGGCAACCTTTATCTGCATCTATTTCTTATCTTTAAAGATGCATTTCATAATAATCTTCTCAAAGTGCAATTTGGGATTGCCATTAAATGCTGTCCTGTCAGCATTGTCTATATCTCCTGACTGAATGAAACAATGTGAAGGCCTTATATATGCAGCTTAATAGCTCTGCAGTACAGGCTGCAAAGAAAGTTTGATTATCCTGGTGTGATGTCTGCGTATTATTTCAAGGCTACGATGTACCATGTAAGAATAGGAGCACCCTTATTTGACTAATACTGTGGTGACAAAGTGTATGGAAAATATTATAATCCGAGTAGTGTATTCTCTGAAAAGATACGTTAGTGATTACCAATAGCCTGATTCTGCATAATGCTTATCAAAGGGAAGACTGGCATCCTGATTTAATATGACATTAATATTTGTAGCTGATTCCCAACTGAAATAGCAAGGTGGGATATTTCCATCGGATTTGTCGTTAGAACACTGAATGATAATACATGTTACCCATTGCACTCCATTATACAATCGCCGCCACTCACTGCAGCAGCACACTTTAGCATCCAATTGACAGAATACCAATTTTCCTCTTTTATTGAATAGGCGTTATAACATTTTTTTGTTTTGCTTATGAACAAAGAAAGTCAGCAGGAAATGCCATGAAGCATCGTGATCAGGAATAGTGAGGGGAAGATGAGATCTAGTAGCAAGCAATAACAGTTCTATTAACATTAACCCTTTGATCTAAAGGGGAATTACATAATTCAACGAGGGAAAGTGAAGGTAACATGAATATTCAGCCAGTCATATTGGTTGCATAGTGGCTGTTAGTACATCAGAAGCCTGGACTAGTGGTGTGATGATGAATTCAAATCCTATCACAGCAGCTGTGCAATTTAAATTCACCGAATTAAACTGGAATTAAAAAGAAGTTATTAGTGGCAGGGACTGTGAAATCTCTGGATTGTTGTAATTGTTGGAGCCATCTGACTCCAGTTCCCATTATGATTGACGGCATTAGGCTAAACATTCTCAAGTAGGTGGCACAGCGGTGCAGTCGTAGAGTTGCTACCTTACAGCAGCAGAGACACGGGCTCAATCCTGACTATGGGCGCTGTCTGTACGGAGTTTGTACGTTCTCTCTGTGACCACATGGATTTTCTCCAGATGCTCTGGTTTCCTCACACACTCCAAAGACGTACAGGTTTGTAGGTTAATTGGCTTCAGTAAAATTGTAAATTGCCCCTAGTGTTGGTTGGTGCAGACTCAGTGGGCCGAATGGCATGTTTCCAAGTTCAAGTTTGTGTTTATTGCCAATTAAGGTACAGTTTATTAACCAATTAAGGTACAGTGAAATTTGAGTTACCATACAGCCATACTGAGTGAAAAGCAACAATACACAAAACAATATAAAATAAGATAGTATAAACATCCACCACAGTGGAATCAACATTCCTCACTGTGATGGAAGGCAATAAAGTTCAGTCATCTTCCTCCTTTGTTTGTTTACCCGTGATTTAATGTGACATATGTTCATTACATATGATTATGATCATATGCCCGGTGGGCAGGAACATCGGGAGCTCGTAGGTCCTTGGTGGGAGACCGCTTTTCGGAACTTCCGTAACGGCAACTTCTCCCGGCGGAATCGCGGGGTTTAAATGACTCGTAGCGGGGTCTAACATTGCCCGTCGTGGCTTAATTGGCCACGGGACTTACCATCGCCCACCGGAGGCTTTAACATCGTGAGCCCCAGTCGTCTCGACGCTGCAGTTCCACTGCTGGACCATGGGGAAGAACAAAGGGAAGAGATAAGACTTTTGCCTTCCATCACAGTGAGGAGGTGTTGAAGATTCACTGTGATAGATGTTTGTATAAATTGTGGGTCTTGGGTTTTTTTTGTAATGTCATGACTGCAGGAATGAAATTTCGTTCAAACCTTGTCTGTTTGAATGACAATAAAAGGCATTCTAAAAGGCATTCTACATTGCCATTGCCGACGGTCCGATGTTCAAGCCCTTGCGTTGGGATGATCGAAACTCCGGCTTTGTGACGGATCGGAATACTCCGCGACATGGAGCTCCCGAGTCTTCCTCTTCTTACTGGAGACCACAGCTTCATGGTGTTAAAGTCCACAGGCCCCGTGGTCGGAGCACTTTCGCTGGCGTTCCTCGGCAAAGGATCGTCCGCTCCACGATGGTAAGTCTATGTCGCGCCCGCGGCTTGAAGCTCTGGGTTGGTCTCCAGGAAAGGCTGCACCACTCCACGTTGTAGGCCACAGGAGGGACAGAGATGCGACATGGAAAGAAATCAAATCTCCGTCGAGTTAAGTGACTGAAAAAAGTTTCCCCTGATTCCCCAAAACCCACATGAAACATACCAAGAAACATTAAAACATACATTTATGACATACTTAAAACAATAAAAAAAAGAGAAGGGACTAGACAGATTGTTGGCAGGGCGTCCATTGCGGGCGCCACCCCTATCTCTAAGTAAAGAAGCCTTCAGAATAGGACTGGACAAGCTAGATGCAGGAAAAATGTTCCCAATGGTTACACAAAAAGCTGGAGAAACTCAGCGGGTGCAGCAGCATCTAAGGAGCAAAGGAGATAGGCGACGTTTTGGGTCGAGACCCTTCTTCAGACACTGAAGAAGGGTCTCGACCCGAAACATCGCCTATCTCCTTCGCTCCTTAGATGCTGCTGCACCCGCTGAGTTTCTCCAGCTTTTTGTGTAACCCTCGATTCTCCAGCATCTGCAGTTCCTTCTTTAACAAAATGTTCCCGATGTTGGGTGAACCCAGAACCAGGGGCCACAGTCTTAAAATAAAGGGGAGGTCATTTAAGACTGAGCTGAGAAAAAGCTTTTTTACCCAGAGAGTTGTGAATTTATGGAGGCCAAATCACTGGATGGATTTAAGAGAGAGTTGGATAGAGCTCTCAGGGCTAGTGGAGTCAAGGGATATGGGGAGAAGGCAGGCTCGGGTTATTGATAGCGGACGATCAGCCATGATCACAATCAATGGTGGTGCTGGCTCGAAGGGCCGAATGGCCTCCTCCTGCATCTATTTTCTATGTTTCTATGTCTATGTTTCTAATATCATTTACTGTCCTCCCCAGGGCCGGCCTTAAGCCGATTAGACCGGTTGCTCCCAATTGGGTCCTGCGCCTAAGGGGGCCCCGCACTGGAGTAACCTGCTCTCAGCTCGGGTAGATCTACCCCGGGTGGAAGGGGGAGAGAGGGGTGGAGAGAGAGTAGAGGGGTGGAGGGGGAACAAAGGGATAGACAGGGAGGGGGTTGTGAGGGGGAATGAAGAAGGAGAAGAGGGGGAGAAGGGTCATTCCCGCACGGTCCCGGGGCAGTGCTCCCGCCCCTCCAGATGGCATGCTTCATGCGCACAGCCCCGGCACCACCCCTCTCTCTCCCTGGGTAAACGCGGTGAACAACACAGGAAGGGCTGGGCCAGGGGTTGGAGCAACGTTTACAAACCTTGGCCTCAGCTCACACATGCTCATGCTGCTGGCCCTCTCCCTCCCTTATCTCCTTCCCTTCCTCACCTTCCTCAATCCCTTCTCTTCTACCCTCCCTCCCTTCTTTCCTTCCCTTCCCTCCATCCCTTCCTTAACTCCCTCCTTCCTCTCTCTCTTTTCCCTTCTCTCCTTCCCTCCTTCCCTTCTTTCTCTCCTTCCCTCCCTCCTTTATCTACTTCCCTCCTATCCTCACCCCCTTCTCTCCCTCCAAAAACACACACACACACACACACGCACGCACGCACGCACGCACACACACACACACAGACACACACACACACGCATGGGGTAGAAGCCCAAAGGGTAAGATGGGGCTGGGAAGAAAAAAAGGAAGAGGTTGGGCAGGCTAGGACTTTATTCCTAGGAATCCAGAAGACTGAGGGAATTCTTGAACTAGAGGCTATGAGACATACACGAACTCCTACGGACCCGCTACGGACATTCTTTGAGTTCGAATCAGGGGAAATCTTGGGAGAACTCTTGAATTACCTCGTACAGTGGGACAGGCCCTTTAGTGTGAGGTGTGGGAAAGGGAGGTCAAACCAGGGCAGGATCTTCACAGTGAATGGCAGGGTCCTTTGCAGTGTTGTGGAGCAGAGGGATCTAGGAGTACAGACACATAATTCCCTGAAAGTGTCATTGCAGGTATATGTAAAGTAGTGGTGAAGGTTTTGGTTTGTGGCCCTCATCAGTCAGGGCATTATGTGTAGAGGTTGAGAAATTATATTACAGTTCTACGAGATGTTGGTGAGGCCACACTTGGAATATTCTGGTCAGTTTTGGTCATCCTGCTTTAGGTAAGATACAGTTAAGCCAAAAAGAGTGCAGAAAATATTGATGAGGATGTTGCCTAGGACATGAGGGCCTGAGCAAAAAGGTAGAGGTTGGGCAGGCTAGGACTTTATTCCTAGGAATCCAGAAGACTGAGGGAATTCTTGAACTAGAGGTTCTATTGTATTCTAGAGAACAGATTTAAGCTAAGAAGGGAAATATTTAATAGGAACCCGAGGAGCAGCCCTTTTTCTCAGAGGGTGGTGGGTATATGGAACGTGCTGCCGGAGGAGGTAGTTGAGGCAGGTACTATATTTAAAGACTTAGATTGGTACCTGGATAGGAAATGTCTAGTGAGCTATGTGTCAGAACCTTTGGCATTTTTCTGAAGAACACCAGTGTCATGAAACAATATTTATCTATCAGATAATACAATTAAAATAGTTTAGTTTAGAGATACAGGGCGGAAACAGGCCCGTCGGCCCACCAAGTCCACACCGATCCGCGATCGCCACACACTAACACTATCCTACACACACACCTACACTAGGGACAATTTATAGTTATACCAAGCCTTCATCTTCTTCTTCTTCTTCTTCTTCTTCTTCTTCTTCTTATGTTTGGCGTGCACAACCTAAAGTTGTAGGACAAGTTGATCTATTTGATCTTTTTCGATTGTGCACAAAAGGTTGATTGCATTCGTCGAAACAGTGCGGCCCACGCGGTCACAGGCAGAACGTACAAACTCTGTAACAGCCAGCACCCGTAGTCGGGATCAAACTCGGGTGTCGGCGTTCCAAGGTCAGTAAGGCAGCATCTCCACCGCTGCGCCACCGTGCCACACCCATAGATTACACATTATGAGAATGGTGCTTGTGGGATCTTGTTGTGCACTCATCACCAATGCATTTCTCACTTTTACAACATTGAATGCACTTTAAAACATACTTCACAATGCCTCGAGGCTGTGAAAAGCAGTATCTAAATCTAAGTCTGCTTCTATCTGTCTTGTGCCATGGTACACTTCTAGCCACAAACCAAAGCAGCAAGGAAACAGCAGAGCAATGGCTTTCGACAGACAGTTAGTGTGCCTTTTGCTCTTTTTGTTCTGACCTTTTAGTTATGGCGGCAATTCAAGCACAACTAGAATCCAGCACATCATGAGTTCACAGAACAAAGGACTGTCTTCTCCTTTAAGGCAGAATCTATTTCCATTACTCAATTGCTCAATTCTGATTCATTGTTTATGAGTTTGGCTCTTTTTTTAGGCACAATAAGAATAGTTCCTGGAACCCTAATGCCTGAGCACAGTTCAAGGTTAATAGTCAGTAATATACTGACTTGTATAAAGCCACTTTTCATGGTCTTCATTTATGGCCATCTTTCGTTCATTTTTAGTTGTGGTAAATTCTATGGCAAGATCCATGTAAATAAAAAAACACTGCACTGTCTGTACAGCTTCAGTTTTTATTTGTTTCAATACAAATCAACAATGTGTTTAAATCAATGGAAGACAACCAGCTTGTTAGCCACATATGGCATGTTGCAAGCTTCCGGCAGAACTTCATTAGCCATACTTCTTCAATGGGTCAAAGATGGTTGCAGGAACAAGGACAACAGCTAGAAGAGAGCAGGAAACAGTACGTGGAATTAAGGTTTATTTGGGTCCAAACCTGTGCACTAAGATCTTAGCAGGCTAGAGAATCTCAACAGGCATATGGTTGAGCAGTCACTGAGGTATAGTAATAGTAGCAAAATGGGAAATGGTTAATAAATGTAATTAAGCTCAAGGTGTGGGGTAATAATGGCTGTGAAATTCAAAATTGCTGTACTTAAATGTTGTTGGCAGTCTGTCATCCAGTCTCCTGTTCCAGCATCTGAGGTCCAGTTTGGTACACCAATGTTTTCAAAATGAATAAGTCTCTATTTTATTGAATCTGGGGGTCATGAATTCTCGTGTGCTTCAACTCCACTTTGGGGATCATGAGTATCATGGATAAAAGAAGCTTGTTTGGGCGAAGAGTCTTTTTACAGGCAGCCAACCAGTTTAATAGCCAAATGAGAAAATAGTGTTTGAGCTTCTGGAATGGAAGAATGTGGTGAAGATGCAACAGAGATTCCAATGTAAACGTAGGACAAAACAAATTAATTCATTCGGGCTATATATTTAAGAAAGCCTATATATTTGATAGTAATAGATCCATATTTTTTGGAAATTAGCTGCAGCTGACTGAGAGGATTATCTTGAACATCTACAGGTGTACATTAGAGAGCATATTGACTGGTTGCACCATGGCCTGGTTTGGCAACTTGAATGCCCAGGAGTGAAGAAGACTGCAAAAAGTTGTGAACACTGCTCAGTCCATCACCAGCTCTGACCACCCCACCATCTAAAGGCTTTACCAGAGTCACTGCCTCTAAAAGGCAGCTTGCATCATCGTAGACCCACACCACTCCAGCCACACACTCATTTTACTCCTGCCATCGTGAAGAAGATTCAGGAGCCTGAAAACTGTCACGTCCAGGTTCAGGAACAGCTTCTTGCCTGTAGCCATTCGGCTATTAAACCTTCCAGCGGTGAGCGATGTCATCATCAAAGATCGAAATGTCAGGTTTACGACAGGAAGAAGCCATCGCGACGCAGGGAGGGGGTACTGGGACTAAAGAAATAAAACCCGATAAACAGGAGACGCAGGATAAGAAACTTCTGACGCCATGTAAAGAACATGCACATACACAGAGAATTCTTTATTACTACTTTATTAATTAAACACACACATCACTGCCCTAGCTGTACGTGGTCTGTCATGATCACTAGAGAGAGAGCTAGGGGTGGGAAGGTCACAGTTATACTCGATTATGGGGGAGTGGTTAGCAAGGGCTACGTCACTACTGTTAAAGGTGTACACACATATCATCTACACCTTCCCGAGCCCCCATTCGCCGTGATGGTATTTCAGTCACAGTCAGAGATGCAGATGTCAGAAGATCCTTCAGAGGGGTGAACCCTCGGAAAGTGCCTGGACCTGATGGTATACCCTGTGCGGACCAACTGGCTGGAGATTTTACGAACATTTTCAACCTCTCAATTCTGAGGTCTGAGGTTCCCACCTGCTTTAAAAAGGCATCAATAATACCGGTGCCCAAGAAGAGCAAGGTGACGTGCCTCAATGACTATCGACCAGTGGCACTAGCGTCTGTGGTGATGAAATACTTTGAGAGGTTGATTATGGCGCATGTCAACTCCAACTCGACAAGAACCTCGAAGTTTGCTTGCCGCCATAACAGATCAACGGTGGTGGCGATCTCACTGGCTCTACACTCTGCTTTGGACCACTTTGACAACAAAAACTCGTATGTCAGGCTGTTATTCGTCGGCATTTAATACAATCATCCCCTCCAAGCTGGTTACCAAGCTCTCAGATTTGGATCTCTGCGTATCCCTCTGTAATTGTATCCTCGATTTCCTCATCCACAGACCACAGTCTGTCCGTATTGGTGGAAATATGTCATCCTCGATAACAATCAGCACGGGAGCACCTCAAGGCTGTGTGCTCAGCCCCCTGCTGTACTCACCCTATACTCATGACTGTGAACTCCATCATCAAGTTCGTCGATGACACCACTGTTGTGGGACGAATCACTGATGGGGACAAGTCAGAGTATAGAAGTGAGATCGACCGATTGACCAAATGGTGCCAGCAGAATAACCTGGCTCTCAACACCAGTAAAACCAAGGAACTGATTGTGGACTTTGGAAGGGGTAAGATAGGGACCCACAATCCTGTTTATATAAACGGGACAATGGTGGAAAGGGTCAAGAACTTTAAATTCCTGGGCGTGCACATTTCCAATGATCTTTTTTTTGTCCCAGCACACTGATGCAATTATAAAGAAAGCATATCAGCGCCTCTACGTCCTGAGAAGATTACGGAGAGTCGGTTTGTCAAAGAGGACTCTCTCGAACTTCTACAGGTGCACAGCATGCTGACTGGTTGCATCGTGGCTTGGTTCAGCAACTTGAGTGTCCAGGAGTGGAAAAGAATGTAGAAAGTTGTGACCACTGCCCAGTCCATCATCGGCTCCCCACCATGGAAGGGATCTATCGCAGTCGCTGCCTCAAAAAGGCTGCAAACATCATCCAGGACTCACACCATCCTGGCCACACACTCATCTCTCCACTACCATCATGTGGAAGGTAGAGGAGCCTGAAATCTGGTACATCCAGGTTCAGGAACAGCTGCTTCCCCACAGCCATCAGGCTATTAAACTCACCAACAAACAGACTCTGAACTGTAACATCCCATTGCACTTTATCTGTTTATTTATGTGCATATTGAACTGAACTGTTCTGTATTGATGCTTACAATATTCTGTTGTGCTGCAGCAAGCAAGAATGTCATTGTTCCCTGGGACACGTGACAATAAACTCTCTTGACTCTTGAAATATATATATATATATATATATATATATATATATATATATATATATATATATATAATATTTATATATATATTACTAAAAGTCTGATCTTGCGGTACGATTTCGGAGAGAAAGCCGCCACCTAGGGCCACCAATTTTGGCCACCTGGCTCAGAGCCCCCTTCCGTCTTACTGGACCAGAGGATTTTTCCCATCGATGAAAAATGAGAGAGATATTAATGTTTTTTTAAAATTCCCCATTCTCTCTGTTCTCTGTGCTGCCCCCGCTGAGGGGAGGGGGAGGGACTATAAAACCCGGAAGTGTCGCGCCTCACTCAGTCTCTGCCAAACCCAGGAGGCGAGAGGGTCATGGCTCTCTGAGCTGTGAATAACACTGAACGGACGTCTACTCCATGGTGAGTCCCCTTGATGTGGTTGCTGCCAAATTGTTTACCTTTTTTTTAAAGTTTGTGTTCACAAAATGAATTTTGGTTGTCAGGTGGCTGCTTGCTGCCTAATTGTTTGCCTCGCCTTTTTTAAATAAAGTTTGTGTTCACAAAATGAATTTTGGTTGTCGGGTGGCTGCTTGCTGCCCAATTGTTTGCCTCGCCTTTTTAAAAAAAAGTTTGTGTTCACAAAATGAATTTTGATTGTCGGGTGGCTGCTTGCTGCCCAATTGTTTGCCTCGCCTTTTTTTTTTAAGTTTGTGTTCACAAAATAAATTTTGGATGTCAAGTGGCTGCTTGCAGCCCAATTGTTTGCCTCGCCTTTTTAAAAAAAAGTTTGTGTTCACAAAATGAATTTTGATTGTCGGGTGGCTGCTTGCTGCCCAATTGTTTGCCTCGCCTTTTTTTTTTTAAGTTTGTGTTCACAAAATGAATTTTGGATGTCAAGTGGCTGCTTGCAGCCCAATTGTTTGCCTCGCCTTTTTAAAAAAAAGTTTGTGTTGACAAAATGGATTTTGGTTGTCAGGTGGCTGCGGGCCTCCCAATTGTTTGCATCGCATTTTTAAAGAGTTTGTGTTCACAAAATGGATTTTGGTTGTCAGGTGGCTGCTTGCTGTCCAATTGTTTGCCTCGCCTTTAAAAAAAGTTTGTGTTGACAAAATGGATTTTGGTTGTCAGGTGGCTGCGGGCCTCCCAATTGTTTGCCTCGCATTTTTGAAGAGTTTGTGTTCACAAAATGGATTTTGGTTGTCAGGTGGCTGTGGCCCAATTGTTTGCCTCGCCTTTTAAAAAAAAAATGTTGTGTTCACAAAATGAATTTTGGTTGTCAGGTGGCTGCTTGCTGCACAATTCTTTGCCTCGCCTTTTAAAAAAAAGTTTGTGTTCACAAAATGGATTTTGGTTGTCAGGTGGCTGTGGCCCAATTGTTTGCCTCGCCTTTTTCAAGAGTTTGTGTTCACAAAATGGATTTTGGGTGTCAGGTGGCTGCGGCCCAATTGTTTGCCTCACCTTTCTAAAGAGTTTGTGTTCACAAAATGGATTTAGGTTGTCACGTGGCTGCAGCCCAATTGTTTGCCTCGCCTTTTTCAAGAGTTTGGGTTCACAAAATGAATTTTGGTTGTCAGGTGGCAGCGGCCCAATTGTTTGCCTCGCTTTTTTCAAGAGTTTATGTTCACAAAATGGATTTTGGTTGTCAGGTGGCTGAGGCCCAATTGTTTGCCTCGCCTTTTTCAAGAGTTTTTGTTCACAAAATGGATTTTGATTGTCAGGTGACTGCGGCCCAATTGTTTGCCTCAACTTTTTAAAGAGTTTATGTTCACAAAATGGATTTTTGTTGTCAGGTGGCTGCAGCCAAATTGTTTGCCTTGGTTTGGCTTTTTAAATCGTTGCAACAGTTGGCTTCCAGCCCAATAATCAATTTGGCCCACAATGTCTATACTAGGCCTCTGGAAACCAGTACCTTCGGCCCGCAACACCCATATTAGCGCAACAGAAAGTTCCCCCCCCCACTGGTGAGCAATATTGGAATCGGTGGAGAGGTGGAATATTGCGTTGGTGACCAGCGCTCCCGTGTGATGCTGGGACCCAATGGGTCCCACTTAGTCTAGTATATATATATATGTGTGTATTTGGAAGTATGTGTATATATACACACACTGAACTATTTTCTCTGTCATTTATTATATTGTTTACAATGTACTATGTATACATATTCTGTTGTGCTGCTGCAAGTCGCAAATGTCTGATTGAATTAAAGAGAACAAGCAGTATAGTTGGCTAACAGTCTGAGAGAATAGGATTGAGATTTTTATCCAGATGATGAGTCTCAAGTAAATAGTACTGCAATGATGCTCAAGACTTGTTATGTCAAAGGTGCTATTAAATCATTTTGAATATAACCCTCAATTATATACAGGGACATTGAGCTTCTTAATGCAACTTTTGTGCGATCTCATGCAGCCAACAATTAAATACCTCCTTCACAACTAATCCTAAAAGCAAGAAACCTTGACCGTTGCCCAACAGCGCCATACAACACTAACATGTTCAATTTGTGCTGTTCTGCTTGTGGAAAATTTGATACCAAAGAACAGATCTGATCTGAAGACAAACAGCATTCCGTGATACTTTTTAGTATGCAGAGACTAAAGGAAGATTTCATTTTAATTTAGTAGAGTAATATAATAAAACAAGTAATCATTTGAACTGGTGAGAGACCTTGGAACGTTGTACTAGTTACAATTTGGGGCACCAATCGCAGAAAGGATATAAAGGGCTGTGGTGTGCTGTGTACACAGGTTTTGCTGCCAACAACAACTGAGATATTATAGTTATGAAAAGAAACTTGCAAAGTTATGTTTTTCCTCTGAGAACTGAGCATGTAAAACTGCAGAAGACAACATTTACTAGAATTTAGGATGAGGTAAATAGATATAAATAAACTGTTCATGGCTGACAAGATTTAGAAAGAACATCAAAAATTGGGAGCAAGAGTGGGCTCCTCATCTTTCACGCCTGCACCACCATTCAATGGGCAATAGGATTCCAAGCTCAACTCCAAACTCCCCCCACCCCCGGACACCTTTCACAGCCTTGCTTCACAAGAATCCAAGTACCTCTTTTCTGAAAATATTCAAAGACTTTGATCCCAACACACCTTGAGGAAGGTTGTTCAAAAAACAAAATACCACCCCATCTCACCATTTAAAAAAGCCACAGTTGGAAAATATATACAGGGCGAAATTCTACGCTACTAACATTTGTTTACTTTAGTTTAATGATGCAGCATGGAAACGGGCCCTTCGGCCCACCGAGTCCACACCAACCAACAACCAGGTGTATACTAGTTCTATCCTACACACAAGGGACAATTTACAGACTCCAATTAACCTACAAAACCTGCACGTCTTTGGTGTGTGGGAGGAAACCGGAGCACGTGGAGAAAAGCCACGTGGTAACAGGGAGAACGTACAAACTCCATACAGACAGCACCCAGAGTCAGGATCGAATTTGGGTCTCTGGCTTTGCAGGGCAGTGATTCTACCGCTACACCATTGTACTGCGCTAATCAGAGGCAAGAGATTCAGGGAAATCTGAAGCAATCAATTATTTTAAAGTAAATAACTGAATAAAGATAGCACCACTCATACACCATACCTGTTATAATTTATTGGATATGGCATAGAAACAGGCCTTTCAGTACACTGTTCTGCACCGGTGAGCTGATTCACATTATTCTCATCAACTCCCTCCCCTCCCGGCAGACTCTTTCATTTACCTGCACACTGGAGACAATATACTCTGGCCAATTAACCTGCTTAGCTGCACATCAATGGAATGCAGGAAACATGATATTTGTTTGTATTTTCATGTTTGTTTGTATTAAACTTTACTTGAAGCAACAAAATAGTAAGAATCTTGAAACTTAAAATGGATTCCTTTTCAGTGGATACCTATAAAGCAATTGGGGGAAAAGCTAATTAAATTTAAAAATTGTTATTTTCCTACAAAATAATTTCTTTAAAGCAGAAGAAGGGTCTCGACCCGAAACATTGACTATGTACTTTGCTCCATAGATGCTGCCTCGCCCACTGAGTTTCTCCAGCAGTTTTGTCTAAAGCAGAGATGACATACATCTGTAAAATTTAGGCATCAGTTTTTTTTTGTTACATGATAAATGATTGTGCAGAAAAAAGGAACACTAAACGATATGAGGAAAGGACTGGAGTTAGAAAAATGTCCTGGTTAACTTTTACAACATTCTTTGATTATGGTTCTGAAGAAGTATGAAAGGATGCTAAGTAGACAAGTGAGAAGATGCTGAGGGTAGATTGTAGAGAGGACCAGTAGCCAGGGCTGGTGAAAAAACACTGCACTTTGTTGAGCAGTCTTTGGATCTTTAACATCCAGCTGAAAGAGGAAATAATGCTTTTAAGAGCATCGCTTCCTCATTCTGAGTGACAACCAAGACTACACCTACAAGGTGAATTTAGGGAGCTAGGAGATAAACTTAAAAGTAGGACCTCAAAGGTAATAATCTCTGGATTATTACTAGTACCACGGGCCAGTCAGAGTAGAAATAGGAGGATATTACAGATGAATACGTGGCTTGAAAAATGGTGCAAGGGGGAGGGATTCAAATTTTTAGGGCACTGGAACCATTTCTGGGGGAGGTGGGACCAGTACAAACAGGACGGTCTGCACTTGGGCTGGAATGAAACCAATGTCCTTAGGGTAGTGTTTGCTAGTGCTGTCGAGGAGGATTTAAACTAATGTGGCAGGGGAATGGGTACAAGAGCAGAGAGGCAGGTGGGTGTAAAACGAGGGTGGAAGCAATAGGGAGCAAGGTGAAAAATAAAAGTGGCAGGCAGACAAAACCAGGGCAAAAATCAAAAAGGGCCACTTCTCAACAAAATTGTATAAGGGGTAAGAGCATTGTAAAAACAAGCCTGAAGGCATTGTGTCTCAATGCAAGGAGTATTTGTAATAAGGTGGATGAGTTGAACGGGCAGATAGCTATTAATGAGTATGATATAGTTGGGATCACGGAAACATGGCTCCAGGGTGACCAAGGCTGGGAGCTGAACATCCAGGGATATTCAATATTCAGGAGGGATAGAGAGAAAGGAAAAGGAGGTGGGGTAGCGTTGCTGGTTAGAGAGGAGATTAACGCAATGGAAAGGAAGGACATTAGCTTGGAGCATGTGGAATTGGTATAGGTAGAGCAGCAAAACACTAAGGGGCAGAAAACGCTAGTGGGAGTTGTGTACAGGCCACCTAACAGTAGTAGCGAAGTTGGGGATGGTATCAAACAGGAAATTAGAAATGCATGCGACAAAGGCAAAACAGTTATAATGGGTGACTTCAATCTACATATAGATTGGGTGAATCAAATTGGCAGGGGCGTTGAGGAAGAGGATTTTTTGGAAAGTATGCGGGATAGTTATCTAAATCAACATGTAGAGGAACCAACGAGAGAGCAGGCTATTTTAGACTGGGTATTGAGTAATGAGGAAGGGTTAGTTAGCAGTCTTATTGTGCGTGCCCCTTGGGCAAGAGTGACCATAATATGGTCGAGTTCTTCATTAGGATGGAGAGCGACATTGTTAATTCAGAAACAATGGTTCTGAACTTAAGGAAAGGTAACTTTGAGGGTATGAGAGGTGAATTGGCCAAGATTGACTGGCAATCAATTCTAAAAGGGTTGACGGTGGATACGCAATGGAAGACATTTAAAGACTGCATGGATGAATTACAAAAATTGTTCATCCCAGTTTGACAAAAGAATAGATCAGGGAAGGTAGTGCATCCGTGGATAACAAGGGAAATCAGGGATAGTATCAAAGCAAAGGACGATGCGTACAAAGTAGCCAGAAAAAGCAGCATGCCAGAGGACTGGGAGAAATTCAGAGACCAGCAGAGGAGGACAAAGGGCTTGATTAGGAAAGGAAAAATAGATTATGAAAGAAAACTGGCAGGGAACATAAAAACTGACTGCAAAAGTTTTATAGATATGTGAAGAGAAAGAGATTAGTTAAAACAAATGTAGGTCCCTTGCAGTCAGAAACAGGTGAGTTGATCATGGGGAACAAGGATATGGCGAACCAATTGAATAACTACTTTGGTTCCGTCTTCACTAAGGAAGACATAAATAATCTGCCGGAAATAGCAGGGGACCGCGGGTCAAAGGAGGACTTGAGTGAAATCCAGGTTAGTCGGGAAGTGGTGTTGGGTAAATTGAATGGATTAAAGGCCGATAAATCCCCAGGGCCAGATAGGCTGCATCCCAGAGTACTTAAGGAAGTAGCTCCGGAAATAGTGGATGCATTAGTGATAATCTTTCAAAACTCTTTATATTCTGGAGTAGTTCCTGAGAATTGGCGGGTAGCAAACGTAACCCCTCTTTTTAAGAAGGGGGGGAGAGAGAAAACGGGGAATTACAGACCAGTTAGTCTAACATCGGTAGTGGGGAAACTGCTGGAGTCAGTTATTAAAGATGGGATAGCACCACATTTGGAAAGTGGTGAAATCATATGACAAAGTCAGCATGGATTTACGAAAGGTAAATCATGTCTGACGAATCTTGTGGAATTTTTCGAGGATGTAACTAGTAGCGTGGATAGGGGAGAACCAGTGGATGTGGTGTATCTGGACTTCCAGAAGGCTTTCGACAAGGTCCCACATAAGAGATTAGTATATAAACTTAAAGCATACGGCATTGGGGGTTCAGTATTGATGTGGATAGAGAACTGGCTGGCAAACAGGAAGCAAAGAGTAGGAGTAAACGGGTCATTTTCACAATGGCAGGCAGTGACTAGTGGGGTACCGCAAGGCTCAGTGCTGGGACCCCAGCTATTTACAATATACATTAATGATCTGGATGAGGGAATTGAAGGCAATATCTCCAAGTTTGCGGATGACACTAAGCTGGGGGGCAGTGTTAGCTGTGAAGAGGATGCTAGGAAACTGCAAGGTAACTTGGATAGGCTGGGTGAGTGGGCAAATGTTTGGCAGATGCAGTATAATGTGGATAAATGTGAGGTTATCCACTTTGGTGGCAAAAATAGGAAAACAGACTATTATCTAAACGGAGGCCGATTAGGAAAAGGGGAGATGCAGCGCGACCTGGGTGTCATGGTACACCAGTCATTGAAAGTAGGCATGCAGGTGCAGCAGGCAGTGAAGAAAGCAAATGGTATGTTAGCTTTCATAGCAAAAGGATTTGAGTATAGGAGCAGGGAGGTTCTACTTCAGTTGTATAGGGTCTTGGTGAGACCACACCTGGAGTATTGCGTACAGTTCTGGTCTCCAAATCTGAGGAAGGACATTATTGCCATAGAGGGAGTGCAGAGAAGATTCACCAGACTGATTCCTGGGATGTCAGGACTATCTTATGAACAAAGACTGCATAGACGCGGTTTATACTCTCTAGAATTTAGGAGATTGAGAGGGGATCTTATTAAAACTTACAAAATTCTTAAGGGGTTGGACAGGCTAGATGCAGGAAGATTGTTCCCGATGCTGGGGAGGTCCAGGACAAGGGGTCACAGCTTAAGGATAAGGGGGAAATCCTTTAGGACCGAGATGAGAAGGACTTTTTTCACACAGAGTGGTGGGTCTCTGGAACTCTCTGCCACAGAGGGTGGTTGAGGCCAGTTCATTGGCTATATTTAAGAGGGAGTTAGATGTGGCCCTTGTGGCTAAGGGGATCAGAGGGTATGGAGAGAAGGCAGGTACGGGATACTGAGTTGGATGATCAGCCATGATCATATTGAATGGCGGTGCAGGCTCGAAGGGCCGAATGGCCTTCTCCTGCACCTAATTTCTATGTTTCTATGTTTACATCAAGTGTAATTTGAATTTAAGCATCTGAAGATAAAAGTACTTAGACACAAAAAGTCTGAAGAAGGGTCTCGACCCGAAACTTCGCCTATTCCTTCTCTTCAGAGATGCTGCCTGTCCTGCTGAGTTACTCCAGCTTTTTTTTGTCTACTTTTGATTTAAACCAGCATCTGCAGTTCTTTCCTACACATACAAGTACTTGGGTTAATAACTAATTGATGTCAGATATATGGTTCATGACAAACAAGATTTTTTCCTCTGGCTTTTAAACTAAAAGAAATGACTCTTGGTGTTTATACGCAAATACAATCTTGTTTTATTTATTCCATATATTTTTCTAATAAAGTAAATATCTGAAGTAATTGCAATAGTAAATGACCTGGAGCATTAAAACTAACAACTTTGGGATTAGTGGAGTGCAATTGCCTCAAGCGAACAGTCGAGTTAGGTCAGCTGTTAAGTTTCCATAAACTATAGCTGTCCAATGTGCTATCTATTTATACACCAGATGCCTTCTGGTTATAAGAATATTTGAGAGCATCTGCATTTCTTCATTGTGAATATAGTGAAACTGGAAGAAAAGTTGTTTTTTACCAAGCCTGTAGCTTAAAATCTTTATGAACCTGACAATTTGAATAACTCCCCTTCCAATGGGTAATTGAAATCTTCTTGGCCCCTTGTGGGTCATTACATGTGTTAAAGGATGGAACACTGGCCTTGAACAAATGGGCCAGTTTAAAACCTGATCTGGTCAACTTTAGAGTGATGGCATGGATTGCCAGAAAAGTTAACTTATAAATGTTCTTATTATTTAGTACTGGTATTGAGTTTGAGTGCATTTTTAATCACCTAAAACCTCAAGTGGGCATTACACTCAGAGAAGCTTTATATTCTTAGCCAAGAGTCAAGTCAACAGTCAAGAGTGTTTTATTGTCAAATGTCCCAGACGGGACAATGAAATTCTTACTTGCTGCAGCACAACAGAATACGTGAATATGTAAAAATTGTATATAACGGGAAAAAAAAGAAAAAGTTCAATAAATAACAAATATAGTGCAAATAACATATAATAATAGTCTTTTACAGTTCAGAGCTCATAGCTTATTCGTTGTGTTTAATAGCCTGAGGGCTGTGGATATGAAGTTGTACCTTCTTCCTGATGGCAGTGGTGAAATAAGTGTGTGGCCAGGATGGTGTGGGATCTTGGCTGCCTTTTTGAGGCAGCGACTACGATGGATCCCTTCGACGGTGGCGAGGTCAGAGCCGGAGATGGACTGGTCAGTGGTCACAATTTTTTGTAGTCTTTTTCACTCCTGGACATTCAAGTTGCCGAACCAGGCCACGATGCAACCAGTCAGAATGGTCTTTACCGTGTAGAAGGTTAGGAGAATGCACTTCGACATGCTGAACCAGTATAATCATATAGTTAAAATTTAGTGTCCTTCTTATTTAAAATTCTAAATTGAGTGGACATTCTTTCTTTAGAAATCATTGAATCCATTCTACAATTTGTTTTTGGACAGATGAACGACCAACCTTGTTATTTGCTAGTCCTGGACCATAACAATACTCTACTTCCACTCAAAACCACTTTAATGCTGTGAGCACGTTTGCTTTAGGGACTGGTTTGACAGTGCATGGATTTATTTCACGTAGGGCTCTTAACAACGACCAAATTGATGAGCTTTAGATGCACCAGCCCAGGGGGCATTTGAACCAAAATGTAATCGATTAGTGTGCTAAGACATGCCGATGGCAGTGCAACACTGGTACAATATAATAAGCCAGAAGAAATATGCACAATCTGTGTTCCTTTGAAAGTATAATGCATTCCTAAAAATAGCCCTTGTCATTTTATCAGCAGCTGCTTAGCTTCCAATGTAGACACTGCAAAGAAGTGTGTGTACACTTGGGTTGTTAGGAACTAACCTTGGTGGAAGGATTGTTTCATTCTATTTTAAAATAAGTATTGTTGTGCAAGTCTGTTGCAGACTGCAGTTTGCTTTTTGTAGGTCAAGCTAATAAATTGCTGCTTTTCTTATGCTGACTCTCTGCAATAGTTCACGATGGTTACAGCTGTACAGTTGCTGATGGCGGGAAGCAGTGAGCATAGCTGTTCTATTTATTTTCCAAACCGTAACTGGTGCCATGTCAGAATCTTGTCCTGCTTGGACTGTGTCACCTTTTTTATAGCACGTGAATCCTGCAGGTAGTCCTTGCTTTTTCCCGCCTTCCTCTCCCCTTCCCAACTCTCCCACAAACCTACTGTCCCTGTCTCTCCCTTTCTTTTTCCCACCCCTCCCCCCGACATCAGTCTGAAGAAGGGTCTTGACCCGAAACGTCGCCTATTCCTTCTCTCCATAGATGCTGCCTCACCTGCTGAGTAGAATGTAGAATTTTTGTCTACATTATAAGACCATTGATCAGTTGGTCAAGAGACCACAAAAAGTAAATTTGCATTAGACACACGACCCAAACTTGTAATAAAATGGAGTCTCAACATAAATAAGACCTATAAACAGAAGACAAGTTTAAGTTTCAGGATAGACAAGGAAATCAATTAAAGAAAGTTGCATAGAATTCACAATGAGAAAGTTAAACTAAAGTATAGCTCTAAATTATGGAAGCAAATTAAGACCAGAAAATACAAATTGCAATTAAAAAGTACAATGAAAATGAATATTAGAAAACTTTTTTTTATTTCCAGAAATATAAATGTTTGAAACAATCTAAAACATTAAAAATAAAAGAGATGCATGATTGAAAGAATGATTTTTGAGAATCTATGTGCAACTAACCAGCTTGATTTTATTATATTCAGCAATCAAATTACTTAAAAATCTCAATCATGCACATCATATTTGCCCAATGTTGGGCGGTGGTCCAGGGGCCACAGTCTTAGAATAAAGGGGAGGCCATTTAAGACTGAGGTGTGAAAAAATGTTTTCACCCAGAGAGTTGTGAATTTGCGGAATTCCCTGCCACAGAGGGCAGTGGAGGCCATATCACTGGATGGACTTATGAGAGAGTTAGATAGAGCTCTAGGGGCTAGTGGAATCAAGGGATATGGGGAGAAGGCAGGCACAGGTTATTGATTGGGGACGATCAGCCATGAGCACAATGAATGGCGGTGGTGGCTCGAAGGGCCGAATGGCCTCCTTCTGCACCTATTTTCTATGATTCTATATACCAAGTCTTTAAATATTTAAGTTGAGTATAGCATCCTTAAATCATGACCATTCTAAATTTCAAACTTATTGAGGGGAATGAGAACGGGCAGAGTTTCATTACACAGATAATTTCTGGCTTAAAATGCAACGTTATGCTCAAGACATTATTCCCTCACATAAAATCCCAGAAACCACATTTGTCTGGCAAATACAAATACCTGTATTTAACTGAATTCGAAGTCTTGATCTAGTTATGTCTTAACGTTAATGTTAACACCTTTTAATTAAAATTTGACACCAGACATGTCAAAACTGTGGTGTTACTTACACTACCACTCCCCTGAAATTCACCTGATAGAGCATGTCAAATGCAGAGCAGCAAGCAGAACCAGTCCCAGGCATTAAAATGAGTTCAAAACAAAAGAATCAAAATGCTTAATCAGATCAAATGAAGAAAATGTCTCATTTCAGCTCAGTGTCTTTTCCAAAATATTTCTCATTTTTGTAAATTCTCTCTTCTTTATATGTAATATTTCCCTGCATTGATTATCACCAGCAGACTTGCTCCCTCCCCAATTTCATTACATTGCCAGTTCCATGATCTGACCATTCACTGCAGCACATTACCCATCACACACACAAAACTGAAGTGGTGTACTCCAGTTGAAAATGGCATTGATGCCTCCGTAGGCACAATTGATCATATATTTATATTGTTATAAATTCAACTGCTCATGTAAGATGTATAGAGCTGATTGACTTGGGTACAGAGATTCCATCAGATTATATTTTTTAATTGGCTGTGCCAGATATCTCCATTGTCTCAGTGCTCCCAGTACCATATTGGAGCAACAGCACTTTAGCACAATTTGAACTAAATAGTACAAAAACGATGTGATAACAAAACTCTGTCACTTAATGCTTGGAAAATTGTCCAATGCATTCAGTTGCTTATGTCTCCTAGTTCTTAGGGAGGATGTGGACAGAGGGCTTCAGTGATCAACTGCACACCATGTCACTCATCTTAATCCAACCCAAAATGCAGCTTTGGAGAGTGATGGAGTTTTTAATCGTTCGTGTTACTCAACGGTCATGTGAAATGCTGCTTGATTTTTCCTTGAAGTCTTATTCTCCATGTAGTCAGTATCTCAGCCAAGCGACTTAGGAGCATGAGAAATATGGTCATGGACATCACGATGACATAATGACTGATACTGCAACAAAGAGAACAATGTGATTAAAAAAAATACTTACTTACTTTTTATTACAAGAAAAATGTTAATTATACACAGCAGCCACCAAATTCCATTAAATATTCTCGTTGCCATAAGCTTTACAGATGACTTGGAGGATTAAAATTAATGCCCTGTCCCACTTGGGAATCCTGAACGGAAACCTCTGGTGACCTTGCACCCCACCCAAGGTTTCCATGAGGTGTCCGGAGGTTTTGGTTACTTTCCCTAATGGTCGAAAGTGGTTTCCGCGTGGTCGAGGCTTCCTCTATGTTCCTTCGATTATTTCAACAAAATCAAAACTGGCCTTGACTAAAAATAGGTTGCCGTTTGGTCAAAGCCAGTGGAGTAGGGTTGCTATTTATTTACAGGCAGTCGAAGGCAATCTCCTTCGCTGACCAGCCATTTTGATTGGCTCATTGGAGTTTTCAGGACCGCCGGAAGGTAAAACGCTCGCTAACTTTATTAAACTTCTTATAAAATGTCTCCACTCCTTCTCTCCCCCTTCTTTCCCCCCTTTCTCCCATTCTCCACCCTTCTCTCCCTCCCCCCGCGCTCTCTAAAGGAATAACCGTGCTCTGTGGCAGCCGTTTACCTTCCTCTTCATCGCGCAGACAGCACTCCTCCGCTGTCCCTGGCCCCCACCTTCGCGATGTGAGTGTGTGTGTGTGTGTGTGTGTGTGTGTGTGTGTGTTAGCAAAGATCCTATAGGATCTTTGGTCAGTAGATGCAGCTCATGCTTCGGTCGAGGCTTTCCAGGCGAGTGACCAAAACCTGTGGCGACTCATGGAAACCTTAGGTGGGGCACAAGGTCACCAGAGGTTTCCGTTCAGGTTTCCTAAGAGGGACAGGGGTATAACCAAGCAAGACCAAATCGCTGAATCAGGATTGTGTCTTCCTGGTTGATTGAAGAGGATTGGAATCCTATATATAAGCATTGTCATTGGGCAAGATTTGACCACATTGGACAGCTACATTCATGATTGCCTTGAACTCTTTGCTGGTTGGAATGTCCAATACCAGTTTGCAGCTTGCACCATTACGATTTTTACCAAATGATGTTAACTAATTTCTGTTTGTCATTCAAGAACAGTTTTTGATCAAAATTATTATTTATGTGTTCTTGTGTTGGCTCCAGTTTGGAAGACCTCGTCCTGCATTGCAATACTTAATTATAGGCTGAATGAGGGAGGAACAATCTGTAGCCTCACTGTCTCCCTCATAAATCACACAAGGAATATACATGTTTTCTTTTAAGTCGAAAGCATGTGACACAACTGTCAAAGGTTTGGTACATGAACACGCTTATATTTGGTCTTCACTGGGTTTTGCTTTTAATTAACCACTTCAGATCAAAAGGAAGGTAGGTCACTCCAGACATGTGTTTACAACCCTTACTATACTTGCATTTTAATGTGCCCATGTAAGATGTGAATATATAAAAAGTAAAACACAGAACTATTGTGGTTCCAATCTCTTCCAGGACATAGAAACATAGAAAATAGGTGCAGGAGTAGGCCATTCGGCCCTTCGAGCCTGCACCACCATTCAATGTGATCATGGCTGATCATCCAACTCAGTATCCCGTACCTGCCTTCTCTCCATACCCCCTGATCCCTTTAGCCACAAGTGCCACATCTAACGCCCTCTTAAATATAGCCAATGAACTGGCCTCAACTACCTTCTGTGGCAGAGAATTCCAGAGACTCACCACTCTCTGTGTAAAGAATGTTTTCCTCATTTCGGTCCTAAAGGAATTCCCCCTTATCCTTAGACTGTGACCCCTTGTTCTGGACTCCCCCAACATCGGGAACAATCTTCCAGCATCTAGCTTGTCCAACCCCTTAAGAATTTTGTAAGTTTCTATAAGATCCCCCCTCAATCTTCTAAATTCCAGCGAGTACAAGCCGAGTCTATCCAATCTTTCCTCATATGAAAGTCCTGGCATCCCAGGAATCAGTCTGGTGAATCGCCTCTGTACCCCCTCTATGGCAAGGATGTCTTTCCTCAGATTTGGAGACCAAAACTGTACGCAATACACCAGGTGTGGCCTCACCAAAACCCTGTACAACTGCCGTAGAACCTCCCTGCTCCTATACTCAAATCCTTTCGCTATGAATGCTAACATACCATTTGCTTTCTTCACTGCCTGCTGCACCTGCATGCCTACTTTCAATGACTGGTGTACCATGACACCCAGGTCTCGTTGCATCTCCCCCTTTCCTAATCTGCCACCATTCAGATAATAGTCTACCCTCATGTTTTTGCCACCAAAGTGGATAACCTCACATTTATCCACATTATACTGCATCTGCCATGCATCTGCCCATTCACTCAGCCTATCCAAATCACCCTGCAGCCTCCAAGCATCCTCCTCACACCTAACTATACCCCCCAGCTTGGTATCATCTGCAAATTTGGAGATGTTGCATTGAATTCCCTCGTCCAAATCATTAATATATATTGTAAATAGCTGGGGTCCCAGCACTGAGCCTTGCGGCACCCCACTAGTCACTGCCTGCCATTCTGAAAAGGACCCGTTTACTCCTACCCTTTGCCTCCTGACATGTTCAATCAGGCATAAATTCATGTACTAGTTTCAGTGACAACCCAAGGTTGATGATGTCCCAAAATCCAACGCAAAAAGGAAAAACATGACCTGGTCAGTCACTGCCTGATTAACTTTGGCGACATTCCCTGGCAAACCGATACCAACATCATGCTAAAAATTTGTATTGCAATTAACTGCTGGGCCTACATTCATTACTGAGTTTGTGTCGTCAAATATAACATTCACTACCTGTTTGTACTAATTTCCTCTATTTTTACTTGGGAAGACATTTTACAAATGTGCTTTGTGGTACTGATCTTCAAAAAGAGCAAGTTAAGAACCAGGGCTCTCACTCTCAACTGTGGCACAAACAGGCCTCCCATAGAGAGCAGCCAAAGTGAAAGGCTAAAATTAATGGAACAATAGCCGATCTTTTAACCATATAACATATAACCATATAACAATTACAGCACGGAAACAGGCCATCTCGGCCCTTCAAGTCCGTGCCGAACAACTTTTTTCCCTTAGTCCCACCTGCCTGCACTCATACCATAACCCTCCATACCCTTCTCATCCATATGCCTATCCAATTTATTTTTAAATGATACCAACGAACCTGCCGCCACCACTTCCACTGGAAGCTCATTCCACACCGCTACCACTCTCTGAGTAAAGAAGTTCCCCCTCATGTTACCCCTAAACCTCTGTCCCTTAATTCTAAAGTCATGTCCTCTTGTTTGAATCTTCCCTATTCTCAAAGGGAAAAGCTTGTTCACATTAACTCTGTCTATCCCTCTCATCATTTTAAAGATCTCTATCAAGTCCCCCCTAAACCTTCTGCGCTCCAGAGAATAAAGACCTAACTTATTCAACCTATCTCTGTAACTTAGCTGTTGAAACCCAGGCAACATTCTAGTAAATCGCCTCTGTACCCTCTCTATTTTGTTGACATCCTTCCTATAATTGGGCGACCAAAATTGTACACCATACTCCAGATTTGGTCTCACCAACGCCTTGTACAATTTTAACATTACATCCCAGCTTCTATACTCAATGCTCTGATTTATAAAGGCTAGCATACCAAAAGCTTTCTTTACCACCCTATCTATATGAGATTCTACCTTCAAGGAACTATGCACGGTTATTCCCAGATTCCTCTGTTCAACTGTATTCTTCAATTCCCTACCGTTTACCATGTACGTCCTATTTTGATTTGTCCTGCCAAGGTGTAGCACCTCACATTTATCAGCATTAAACTCCATCTGCCATCTTTCAGCCCATTTTTCCAACTGGCCTAAATCACTCTGTAGACTTTGGAAATCCTCTTCATTATCCACAACACCCCCTATCTTGGTATCATCTGCATACTTACTAATCCAATTTACCACCCCTTCATCCAGATCATTGATGTACATGACAAACAACAAAGGACCCAACACAGATCCCTGAGGCACCCCACTAGTCACCTGCCTCCAACCCGACAAACAGCCATCCACCATTACCCTCTGGCTTCTCCCATTCAGCCACTGTTGAATCCATCTTGCTATTCCTGCATTTATACCCAACAGTTGAACCTTCTTAACCAACCTTCCATGAGGAACCTTGTCAAAGGCCTTACTGAAGTCCATATAGACAACATCCACTGCTTTACCCTCGTCAATTTCCCTAGTAACCTCTTCAAAAAATTCAAGAAGATTAGTCAAACATGACCTTCCAGGCATAAATCCATGTTGACTGTTCCTAATTAGACCCTCTTTATCCAGATACTTATATATATTATCTCTAAGTAGCTTTTCCATTAATTTGCCCACCACTGAAGTCAAACTAACCGGTCTATAATTGCTAGGTTTACTTTTAGAACCCTTTTTAAACAATGGAACAACATGCGCAGTACGCCAATCCTCGGGGACTATTCCAGTTTCTAATGACATTTGAAATATTTCTGTCATAGCCCCGGCTATTTCTACACTAACTTCCCTCAATGTCCTAGGGAATATCCTGTCAGGACCTGGAGACTTATCCACTTTTATATTTTTCAAAAGTGCCAGTACTTCTTTTACTTTGAAACTCATAGTATCCATAGCTACTCTACTAGTTTCCCTTACCTCACATAATTCAATATCCTTCTCCTTGGTGAATACCGAAGAAAGGAAATTGTTCAATATCTCCCCCATCTCTTTTGGCTCTGCAGGTAGCTGTCCACTCGGTCTCTCCAATGGACCAATTTTATCCCTTGTTAACCTTTTGCTATTAACATAGCTGTAGAAACCCTTTGGATTTACTTTCACACTTTTCTCAGGAGAAAGATGGGGAGGGTGCAGTTTAAGAGAAGGTGGGCGCATCTAATTAATAAAAATGACTGACTAGAAGTAAAAGGTGCTATTGCGGCGCCACCCGGTGGTTAGGCCACTTACTGTGCGAACCCTCGTCAGTCGGGGGCAGGGTCACGTGACTGGGTTTGGCGGGAAGGAGTCGTCATAGGGTTTAGGGGTGTGCTCTGGTATATATAATGAACCCCGGGTTAATTCTCTTTACCCGTGTGTGCTTTTCTCTTTACTTTGTCAATAAAGATCTCTTTGTTTCACCACGCGTGGTTTGCTTATTCGCCCACAATTTTATTGTATTTCTTAGAAATTCCAGAACACAAGGACACTAGTACTAGATATCAGTGCTCAGGAGTTGAAAATGTCTGTGTCAATTCAGATGAGCCGGCAACATCAACCTAATGCAGCATTGCATGTGACAACTAGGTAGGAGGACGGTACGTACATGTTGTCACAGCTCTTGTGTGACAGGTGTGAATTTCCAAGAGTCCAAAGGGATTAACAGCTTAATTTTCATTTTTAGCACAGCATGGCAAACAGAGGTGGAAAGAAGTGTGACTAACAGGAGGACAAGTGGTGCCACTAACATCGATTGCCAAGAAACTCGATGAACGCTCTAGCATAATTTGCAAATGTACACACAATATAAAAATACGTTACAAAAGACTGAGATAATATTTCTAAAGGATCATGTTCAATTCAATCACACATTATACAAAAAAACATTTTTTACAATATTTTGTTTGCTAATATGCTTTTAGGCCTATTTGATGTGTAGCTGTGAAATGAGCATTCAAATAATCCATGTCCCACCATTTCATAATGTTAAGGTTTGCTGTGGCGTCATGGAGTGTGAAACGTTGAAGAGGTAACAAAGCGTATCACTGAGGTTAGGGTGGTGAATGAGCAGATGTGACTTGCATGGATTTAAGAAAGACCTTTGACAAGATCCCACAAAGTACTCCAGTTCAAAAGGCTTAGATCCTTGAGATCCAGACCAAGTCAACAAACTGGATCCAAGCTTGGCTCTGCAAAAGGAGACAAAGTGTACTGGCAGAGGGTTGTTTTACAATTGGATAGCTGTGACTAATTGTGTCCAACAAGGATTGGTGTTGTTTGTAATATGCATGAAAGACCTGAATGTGGACATGACATGCAGAAACAATAATTTTTTCGGATGACACAAAGATTGCAGTTGGTGATAATGTAGAAGGTAACCTTAGGCTCCAGGGAGATATCGCTGAAATGGGCTGAAAAATGACCAATGGAATTAAATGTAGATAAATGTAAGGTGAAACAAGGAACTGCAGTAGCTGGTTTCTAAAAAAAGACACAAAGTGCTTGAGTAACTCAGCAGTTCAGGCAGGTCAGGCAGCATCTCTTGAGAACATGGGTAGCTGATGTTTTGGATTGGGACCTTTCTTCAGTGAAGAAGGATCCCAAACCAAAAGGTCACCTACCCATGTTCTCCAGAGATGCTGCCTGACCTACTGATACACCAGTAATTTGTGCCTTTATATGTGTGGTAACACATTTTAGGAGTACAAAGGAGGTTGGGATATACACCGCTAATGGTAGGATCTTCAGGAATATAGAGGAGCAGAGGAATCTTAGAGTACAAGTGCAACGAACCTTGCCTGGAATAGAGCTATTCAGTTATGAGGAGAGACTGGATAAGTCCACCTTGTTCTTCTGGAGCAGACACGGTTTAGAGGGAAGAGCAAAGAGGTACATAAAATGACGGCGGACATAGATAGTGTGGATTGCAGGAAGCTTTTCCCTGTGTCTGAGCTAGATTAAACAAGAGGACATAAAATCAGAGTATGAGGTTAGAGACTGAGAGAGGATACAAGGAGCGCCCAGAGAGTGGTAAGTACTTAGCACCGCTTCAGGGGGGGCTTCAAACTAGGCCACTGATATCATTTAAGAGGTATCTAGACGAGCACTTGAATTACCTAGGCAATGGAGTATGTGCTGGGAGTCGGGATTAATATTGAAACGTGCCCCATGGTCAGTGTGAATGGTTGGGACCAATGACATGTTTCCATGCTGCACATTTCCAAGATTCCAATTAGCATCTGTGTTTTGGGTAGATACAAGCCTGAAGTTCATACTGTAATGTTAAAGCTTTCCAGCTCATTTTCCTTCAGAAGTTGCTCAATGGGAAGGCCATGTACAGAGAATGCCATGAATATCAATGTTATGGTTTTTAACCTCCCAGCCCATTACAAACAATGAAGGAGGGGAGAATGTGAACAGATTCAGCACAAGGCAGGGTAAGATTCCAGAATAGGTTGACATTTTCTTCCAAACTATCCCTCTTCCCCCGATGATTAGTAATGTTCAGCACATGAAGTGCAGGCAAAATGTGTTCTCTTTAGCGACACAGATGGGAGTCCAATGAAACCTTGAAAAGGGCAGGTAAGGAGTCGACTCCTTGGATCTGCAAAGCCCAATGGGCACATCCAGTAAAGTACCCCATAATACATTGCCTTCCAAATTCTGCAGAAATGGCAGATGAGTTGAACAGGTACTTTGGATCTGTCTTCACCAAGGAGGACACAAACAATCTTCCTGATATAGTAGTGGCCGGAGGATCTGGGGTGACAGAGGAACTGAAGGAAATCCACATTAGGCAGGAAATGGTGTGGGATAGACTGATGGGACTGAAGGCTGATAAATCCCCAGGGCCTGGTGGTCTGTATCCCAGGGTACTTAAGGAAGTGGCTTTAGAAGTCGTGGATCCATTGGTGATAATTTTCCAATGTTCTATAGACTTAGGATCAGTTCCTGTGGATTGGAGGGTAGCTAATGTTATCCAACTTTTTAAGAAAGGCGAGAGAGAGAAAACGGGGATTTATAGACCAGTTAGCCTGACATCGGTGGTGGGGAAGATGCTGGAGTCAATTATAAAAGATGACATAGCCGCACATTTGGATAGCAGTAACAGGATCGGTCCGAGTCAGCATGGATTTACGAAGGGGAATTTTTTGAAGATGTAACTAGGAAAATGGACAAGAGAGAGCCAGTGGATGTAGTGTACCTGGGCTTTCAGAAAGCATTTGATAAGGTCCCACATAGGAGATTAATAGGCAAAATTAGGACACACGGTATTGGGGGTAGAGTGCTGACATGGATAGAGAAATGGTTGGCAGACAGGAAACAAAGAGTAGGGATTAACAGGTCCCTTTCAGAATGGCAGGCAGTGACTAGTGGGGTACCGCAAGGCTCGTTGCTGGGACCACAGCTATTTACAATATACATCAATGATTTGGATGAAGGGATTCAAAGTAACAATAGCAAATTTGAAGATGACACAAAGCTGGGTGGCAGTGCGAACTGTGAGAGGGATGCTATGAGAATGCTGGGTGACTTGGACAGGTTGGGGAGTGGGCAGATGCATGGCAGATGAAGTTTATTTTATTTTATTTTTTACTTATAGTAATATTTTTATTAGAAGCATGTACATATAATCAAAACACATTTTGTATATCAATTACATATTGTTAATAGATGGGATTCCAACTATCAAAATAATAGTGGTCCTCATTAATCAATTGTATAGTAACTCTGCTTCTATTTGTTTTTTTTTTAATATAGATAGAAAGTGAGAACAAGAAAAAAAGGCACAGTAAAAAGAATGGAATAATTTACCGATAATACAATTTTGGAGATAGGTCCGTTGATTATAAAGCATAACTATTCATCTAATCCTGAGTTCGAGCTTCAGTCAGACTCCCGTGACTTACCCTTTCAAAAAGTCAATAAATGGAGACCATATTCTAGCAAATAATTCTTGTTTGTCAATTAAGACAAGTCTAGTTCTTTCCAAATGCAAGGTCTCCGACATTTCCATAATCCACATTTTAATTGTGGGGGTTGTAGGACCTTTCCAAAATTTTAATATTAATTTTTCCCCAGTTATTATACTATAATCAAGGAAGTTTCTTTGGCTTGTTGTAAGTTTTAGGGTTTGTTCTGATATTCCTAATATTATTAGTTTTGAATCAGGACCCAATTGGATGTTGACAACTTCAGAAATCATTCTACAAATATCTGTCCAGAAATGTTTGATTTTTATACAATTTACAAAGGTATGAGTTAAGTTAGCCTCTGAGTGCTGACATTTATCACAGATAGAAGAGATATGTGGTAAAATTCCATTTAATTTTGTTTTAGAGTAATGCAGTCTATATAATACTTTAAATTGTATTAAAGAATGTCTGGCATTTAACGAGCATTGATGTATATGTTGTAGACTTTCGTCCCAAGTATCTTTCATTATAGGTTGGCCTAATTCATTTTCCCATGTTTGTCTATATAATTCCGTCGGCGGGACCTCACTATCTAAGAGGGTATTATAAACATGAGATATTAATTTATCTGTATTAGAATTCTTATTCAAACATTCATCAAGCGTTTCTGGTTCTCTAGTTCTATAATCATGCGTATTTGATTTAACCTAATCTCTAAGTTGTAAATATCTGAAAACTTATTTGAGTGTAGTCCATAATTCTGTTGTAACTCCTGAAATGAAAGGAAAATGCCTTTCCTATAAAGTGTCCCACCTATTTAATTCCATTATTTTTCCATTGTGTAAAACCTTTATCCAACACAGAGGGTTTAAATAAAGGATTGTTTATAATGGGAAGAAAGAGTGATAAATTATCCAATTTTAAAGTATTTTTTAATTGTTTCCAAATTCGTATACCACTATATATTACAGGGTTTTCATTATAGGTTTTTTTCATTCAGTGTTGTGGGAGCTAACAGAATCGAGCCAATTTCAAAAGGTAAGCAGTCTTCCTTTTCCATCTTTAACCAGTCTGGTTGCTGGTCCATTTCTTCCAACCAGAATATTTTTAATATTCACTGCCCAGAAGTAAAACAAAAAATTTGGTAAAGCTAATCATCCATTCGTCTTGGATTGACATAAATGTTTTTTGCTTATTCTATGATTCTTATAATCCCAAATAAAACTTGTGACAATAGAATCAACTTAAAAAAAAATTTTGGGAGATATATTGATTGAAAGTAGTACAATAATTGCGGGAGAAAGATCATTTTTATAGCATTAATTCTACCAAACATTGAGATAGGAAGTGTTTTCCAATACTTAATATTCTTATGTAGTTTATTCAGCAAAGGTGGGAGATTTAATTTAAATAAAGAAGTATATGTCTTAGTCACATAAATTCCTAGATATTTAAAATTTTAATTGACTATTTTAAAGGGAGATTGTTGCAATGTATGTAAATTGAGTTCCATTATTGGCATGATTTCACTTTTATTCCAATTAATTCTATATCCTGAAAATAAACCAAAGTGAGTTATTAGATTTAACAGGTTTGGGATGCTAGCTTCTGGGTTTGTGATGTATATTAAAACATCATCTGCATATAAAGAAATGTTATTAACGGTATCTTTAATATTGTACCCATATATTTCTGGATGGGCTCTAACACTTTCTGCTAATGGTTCAATAGCAAGAGCGAATAATAACGGGGTTAGCGGGCATCCTTGTCTACAACCTCTAGATAAGTTAAATTTAGATTATAACATTTGGTTTGTTAATATTCTAGCTGTTGGGTTAGTATATAAGAGTTTAACCCATGTGCAGTACTTCTTGCACAGTTTCCATCACCGAAAATAAATAGGGCCATTCCACCAGATCAAATGCTTTTTCAGCATCTAACAAAATAATTGCTAGATCTACGTTAGCTATTCTATTTGAATATATATTATTACATAATCGTCTCAGATTATAAAATGAGTAACGTTTTGGAATAAAACCTGTTTGATCAGGGTGTATTCATTTATTAATCACTAAACTTAATCTATGTGCTATAATTTTAGTTAATATTTTCTGATCAGTATTTAAGAGAGTAATTGCTCTATATGAACCTGGATCTTCAAGGTCCTTATCCGTTTTTGGTATGTTATTGTAGATTTGTTTAAAGTTTCTGGCAATTTCTATTGAGTAAAAGCGTACTTACACAATGTCTGTAGATGGGGGGAAATCAGATCATAAATTTTTTAAATAAAATTCAGAGCTTAGGCCATCAGGGCCTGCGGCCTTTCCGTTTTTTAAAGATTTAATAGACTCTTCGATATCTTTTACTTTTATTTCAGCACCTAGTAATTCTCTCTCAGGCAGATGAAGTTTAATGGAGATAAATGTGAGGTTATCCACTTTGGTAGCAAAAACAGGAAGGCAGATTACTATCTAAATGGCGTCAAGTTGGGAAAAGGGGAAGTACAACGTGATCTGGGGGTCCTTGTACATCAGTCTATGAAAGTAAGCATGCAGGTACAGCAGGCAGTGAAGGAAACAAATGGCATGTTGGCCTTTATAACAAGAAGAATCAAATATAGGAGCAAAGAGGTCCTTCTGCAGTTGTACAGAGCCCTAGTGAGACCACACCTGGAGTATTGTGTCCAGTTTTGGTCCCCTAATTTGAGGAAGGACATTCTTGCTATTGAGGGAGTGCAGCATAGGTTTACAAGGTTAATTCATGGGATGGCGGGACTGTCATATGCTGAGAGAATGGAGCAGCTGGGCTTGTAAACTCTGGAATTTAGCAGGATGAGAGGGGATCTTATTGAAACATATAAGATTATTAAGGATTTGGACATGCTAGAGGCAGGAAACATGTTCCCGATGTTGGGGGAGTCCAGAGCCAGGGGCCACAGTTTAAGAATAAGGAGTAAGCCATTTAGAACGGAGACGAGGAAACACTTTTTCTCACAGAGAGTGGTGAGTCTGTCGAATACGCTGCCTCAGAGGACGGTGGAAGCAGGTTCTCTGAATGCTTTCAAGAGAGCGCTAGATAGGGCTCTTAAAAAGAACGTAGTCAGGGAATGTGGGAGAAGGCAGGAACGGGGTACTGATTGGGGATGATCAGCCATGATCACATTGAATGGCGGTGCTGGCTCGAAGGGCCAAATGGCCTACTCCTGCACCTATTGTCTATTGAAATAGAAGTGGCTGGTGGATGGGCAATAATGGCTGTAATGGAACTGTAAACGGAAATGGATGCATGGCAGGCATTTACGATGATATCACACATTTCAATCTATTAATCAATGTAAATATTGCATTCCAGTGACTGTGCAAGGGTTTTAAAGCTAATCTAAACTTTCCTCAAACTCACCTGATAAAATTTAACAAGCATAGTGGGCTGAATTGACCTTGAACGTGTTACTAAGATACATGGTAGTTGTTAAACGTGCCAACTCTTGAGTTAAGGTGAAGAGCAGCTTTTATTACCGTCTCCAAAATGGGGTGTGGTGACAATCCACAGCCAGTAGAACATGATTACCATTTATTAAGGCAGAGTAAATTAAAACAAGTGATAGTTCTATATTCTGCTTTCAGCAAATTGCATAGTATGATTTGTACAGATATATGTCAATGCTAACTCGGCAAAGTAATCTAAAAGCCCACAAAGCACAACAATGAATTACCACTGTAATGGACCTAATATAAACCAAAATTAAAAGAGACCTTTAATTGAACGGATAGGCACTGAAGTTTCCCTCGACTCTTAAACGTTTTTGCTGCCACATCACTCAATCATTAACCAGCCAACTAAGATTATATTTCAAAACTAAGAGAATCTTTTGAGTCGCATGCTTTCCCTGGCCCTGCCTCGAATTACAATACTGAAGCTAAGCTTTCTTTTATACAGCGTCCTCCATAATGTTTGGGACAAAGACCCATCATTTATTTATTTGCCTCTGTACTCCACAATTTGAGATTTGTAATAGAAAAAAATCACCTGTGGTTAAAGTGCACATTGTCAGACTTTAATAAAGACCATTTGGTTTCACCATGTAGAAATGACAGTAGTGTTAATACATAGTCCCCCCATTTCAGGGCACCATAATGTTTGGGACACGGTAATGTCATGTAAATGAAAGTAGTCATGTTTAGTATTTTGTTGCATATCCTTTGCATGCAATGATGGCTTGAGGTCTGCGATTCATGGACATCAACAGTTGCCGGGTGTTTTCTCTGGTGATGCTCTGCCTGTATTGCAGCCATCTTTAGTTTATGCTTATTTTGGGTGCTAGTCCCCTTCAGTTTACTCTTCATTGGCCGGCAAAACAATGATCCCAAACATACTGTTGAAGCAACTAAGGAGTGTTTCAAAGCTAAAAAATGGTCAATTCTTGAATGGCCAAGTCAATCACCCGATCTGAACATAATTGAGCATGCCTTTTATATGATGTGTCTATACAATTCAGAATTCATTATGCTAATACCATCAGCAGTTGTATCATCAATGAAGATAAGTGAGCCAGTACCTTCAGCAGCCATACATGCCCAGGCCATAACACCCCCACCACCGTGTTTCACAGATGAGGTGGTATGCTTTGGATCTTGGGCAGTTCCTTCTCTCCTCCATGCTTTGCTCTTGCCATCACTCTGATACAAGTTAATCTTCATCTCATCTGTCCACAAGACCTTTTTCCAGAAATGTGGTTGCTCTTTTAAGTACTTCTTGGCAAACTATAACCTGACCATCGTATTTTTGCGGGTAATCAGTGGTTTGTATCTTGCAGTGTAGCCTCTGTATTTCTGTTCATAAAGTCTTCTGCGGACAGTGGTTAGTGACAAATCCACACCTGATTCCTGAAGAGTGTTTCTGATCTGTCTTACAGGTGTTTGGGGATTTTTTTTAATTATGAAGAGAATTCTTCTGTCATCAGCAGTTGAGGTCTTTCTTGGGCAGCCAGTCCCTCTCCGTGCCTCTGTGTCCTTCTCTGTGTCTCTGTGTCCCTCTCCCTACCCCCCTCCCTCTCCAGCCGCACTTGCGAGTTGGGGGCTATGCGTGAGTGGATAGGGCAGGGATGGGGTAAAAGGAGCGAATGAATAATATAATATCAATGGGGGTGTTTAGTGTGTGTGTGTGTGTGGAGGTGGTTAGTGTGTGTTGGGGGGGTTTGTTAGTATGTGTGTGTGTGGGGGTTGGTTAGAGTGTGTGTGTGACGCCGCAAGCCGCCCCTCCCCCCCCCCAAACTGCGCTTTGAGGGGATGGAACCAATGGGTCCCACTTGGTCTAGTTTATTTTAAAACTGCACAGGATGACAATACTGTATTTAGCCACAATGGATATTTTTCACTCCTGATTATTAAATTAATTAAATTTAAATATTCCATGATGTTTTGATGGGATTAGAACTTTATAAATCAGGCGTAAGCACCAAAGTGAAGATGGTTGAATGCTTCAGATTCCTTGGAGTAAATATGACCAACAATTTCTCCTAAACCACACATATTGAAGCAATGGCCAAGAACACATACCAACACCTCTACTTTGTTAGAAGGCTTAGGAAGTTCAGCATGTACTCATCTACTCTCACCAACGTCTACAGATGCACCATAGAAAGCATTTTATCGGGATGCATCACAGCTTGGTTTGGGAACAGCTTCATAGAAGATCACAAGAAATTGTAGCAAGTTGTGGATGCAGCCCAGACCATCACACAAACCAACCTCCCTTCTATTGACTCCAATTATACCTCAAGCTCCCTCACAAGGCCACCAACATAACCAATGACAAGACGCACCCCGGCCAGTCACTCTTCTCCCTTCTCCCATCAGGCAAAAGGTATAGAAGTGTGAAAACGCACACCTCCAGATTCAGGGACAGTTTCTTCACAGCTGTTATCAGGCAATCAAACCATCCTACCACAACTAGAGAGCAGTCCCGAACTACTATCAACCTAATTGAAGATCTTTGGACTATCTTTGATCAGACTTTACTGGCTTTATCTTGCACTAAGCGTTATTTACTATATCATGTATCTGTACACTGTGGATGGCTTTTTTAAAAAATATATATTTTTCTTTTTTAAAAAAATATTTGTATTCAATAGAGGTAAATACATCAGTGTTCATCACATATATATTGTTACAATCATTGTACCCCATAATTTTATGGCTTTTAAAGAAAAAGAATAGAAACAAAGAGAGTGAAGTAGGTGAAAAGAGTTGTGAAAGTGAAAGAGCGTGCCAAAGGGGAGGAAAAAAAACCCTTGGTCAAAGAGTTAGAGAAAGGGGATTAAGAGATAGACCCTAGAAAAGAAAAAGAAAAAAGAGGGAGAAAAAAACGCCAGTTACTATATTATATATATCACGCAAAAGGAATTTACCAACTTGATAGTTTTTCATCCCCCTTTACTAAGGCTCGAGGTACTGTTGCACCCTATCTTTGTAGCAATTCTATAAATGCAGACCACGTCTGATAGAAACGATCTAATTTTCCTGCCAGGCGGAGTCTCATATCTTCCAGATGTAGTGTTTCAAACATAGTTGAAGTCCACATATTTAGATAGATAGATAATCTTTATTGTCATTATAACATGTGAACATCTACAACAAAATTAAAATGCCAACCAGTCAGTGCACCATTTACACATTTCTAAAAGCTAACGATACGTAAGCATACACACACCACCATAAAATAAGCGTAAACACACAACCATACATTCTTCTGTCGATTTCACAATCCATTTGGTATGTAGCGCACCTGCACTCATTTGGTGGCTACATTAAGTGTAGCTATTGCTGTGGGATAAAAACTGTTTTTTAGTCTGTTTGTACTTGTCCTCATTGATCTGTCCCGTCTGCCTGACGGCAACAGTTCAAACAGGGAGTGGCCGGGGTGGGAAATGTCCTTTATAATGTTCTGGGATTTCTTGAGACAGTGGGAACTGTGTAGTTCCTCCAAAGTGAGGAGAGGGCAGCCGACAATCTTCTGGACATTGTCAATAGCCCTCTAGAGCGCTTTCCTCTGGGCCGATGTGCAGCTGGTGTACCACACGCATACACAGTATGTTAGGATGCTCTCTATGGAGCACCGATAAAAGGACAGCAGGAGTCTCTTGGTGATGTTGTTCTTCCTGAGCATTGTTGGTGTTAATGTTGGTATTGGGGCATTTTTCCAGAATTTTAAGATTAGCTTTTTCCCTATTATTAAGCCGTAATCAAATAGATTATTTTGATACACATTTAATTCCGAACTACCTTCTGTCATTCTGAAAATAATCCATTCTGGCTTTGGTGTCATTTTTATTTTAAACAGTTTTGTGAAGATTTCAAAGATTTCAGTCCAAAACCTTTGAATGTTTGTACAAAAGATGAATGAGTGTGCTATAGTAGCTTCTTGAAACTGGCATTTAGCACAAATTGGTGAAACGTTGGGGAAAATTTTATTTAATTTAGTTTTTGAGTAGTATAATCTGTGTAAAATTTTAAATTGTATTAAAGTGTGTCTTATGTTAATTGAGCATTTATGCACATTTAATAAGTACTCTTTCCACCTTTCATTGGAAATTTTTATGCTTAATTCATTTTCTCACTCTCCTCTGATACCTTCCGTTGTTGGTATTACTGCATTTAGTATAATATTATATACTTTGCCTTCCATCACAGTGAGGAGGAGATTCACTGTGATGGATGTTTGTGTCAATTGAATTGTTTGTGTGTTTTTTTATGAATTGTTCTGGTTGTAGAAACGGAGTTTCGTTCGAGCCTCTCTGAGGTTCGAATGACAAGCAATAAAATCAAAATCAAAATATATATATGAAATTAAATTTGCTGATTCAGCCTTTGTATTCATTGCTTCCTCTAGTAAGTCTGATGGCATTTTGTGAAATTCTTGTGCATGTTTTTTCAGATAATCACATATTTGAAAATATTTAAAATACTGATTGTTACCCAGATTGTATTTTGGTTGTAATTGTTTAAATGATAGTAGTTTTCCTGTTTCATACAAATCGCCCAAATTTTAATTCCTGCTCTTTCCCATTGTATAAATGCTTTATCTATAATTGAGGGTTAAACAGAGGGTTTTTAGAAATAGGAGATAGGAGAGATAAGTTTTTTAATTTTAAATTGTATTTTATTTGTTTCCAAATTATGATTGTACTATGTATAATTGGATTTTTGTTGTAATTTGTATTATTCACCGTCATTGGTGAGAGAAGGATCACGCCAATATTAAAAGGGGAGCAGTCTTCTTTCTCCATAACGATCCACTCCGGTTGTTGAGGAGAGTTATCCAACAATTGAATCATATTTCTAATATTTACAGACCAATAGTAATACATGAAATTAGGGAGTGCTAATCACCCTACTACTTTGGGTTTATTCAGATGTGGTCTTTGTATTCTATGGGACTTATAATCCCAAATAAAATTTGTAATATGCGAGTCCAATTTTAAAAAAAAAACGTTTTGGGTAGGTATAATGGGATTGATAGGAACAGGTATAGAATTTGTGGTAAAAAAATATATTTTTATAGCATTTATTCAGCCTATTAAGGACATCGGAAGCGTTTTCCAAAATTTAATTAAATTATGTAGTTTCTTAAGTACAGGCTTTCAGTTTGCATTAAGCATGTCTTAATATCGTCTGGTGATTTCAATACCCAAGTATTTAAATGTTTCCACAGCTATTTTAAAAGGAAATTGTACGAGATGTGTAGAATCTTTCGGTTTTATTGATATGATTTCGCTTTTATTCCAGTTCCTTGATTAAGTTTAGAATATTGGGTATAGTGATATGAGGCTTTGTGATGTACGAAAGTACATCATCAGCGTATAATGATATTTTATTGTTTGAATGTTTGGTATTATATCCATGGATATTCGGATGAGTTCTAATACTTTCCGCTAGTGGTTCAATTATGAGGGCAAATAACAATGTTGATAATGAACAGACGTGTCTATTACCCCTTGTCAGTTGAAATTTCGTGGATACGATATTATTAGTTAATATTCTGGCTGTTGGCTTATTATATATTAATTTAATCCATTCATTGAAGTTCTCTCCCAGTTGGAATTTTTGCAATACCTTAACGATATACTTCCATTCAACCTGATCGAATGCTTTCTCTGCATCCGGCGAAATAATTGCGAGATTTGCATCTTTAGTTTGGTGTGAGTGCATTATGTTAAGCAGACGTCTCAAATTATTAAATGATTGTCTCTTAGGGATAAAATCCGTTTGATCCGGATGTATTAATTTACTGGCGTACTTAATCGTCTAGCTAATATTTTTGCTAATATTTTTTGATCTGTGTTTAACAACGCAATAGCTCTGTAAGATCTGGGTTCTTCCTCATCTTTGTCTTTCTTAAGTATTAATGTAATTGTAGATTCTGCTAGTGTATCAGGTAATATTTGTTCTCTAAAAGCATGTGTATACATTTTCTGTAGGCGAGGAGTAAATATGTCGTAAAAACTTTTATAGAATTCATTACTGAATCTGTCGGGACCTGGTGTTTTTCCATTTTTTAATGAGATTATTGTTTCTTCTATTTCCTTATTTGAGATTTGTGCTCACAATTCCTGTTGTTCCTGCAATTGGAAGATTGCAATTATCCAAAAACTCAGTCACTTTGTTGGTGTCCATTGTCGCTTTGGATGTATACAAATTCTCATAAAATTGCACAAATCTTTTATTAATTTTGTTCAGTAATGCCAATACTTCCCCTCTATCTGATTTAGTCTTTGAAATCCTATGTTGCTTTTCTCGTTTTTTTAACTGGTGTGCCAGACGTTTATGGGGCTTATCCCCAAATTCAAACTGTTCCTGCCTTGTGATTTGGAATAATCTTATAACTTTCTCTGATAGTAATTTATTTAATTTAAATTTTAGTATTAATATTTTATTATGTTTATCCATGGTCGGGTCTTTAGCATTATCTATGTCCAATTGTCTAATTTGTTCCTCTAGCTGCCGTTGTTCATTCTTATTTTTTTTATTCTGAAAGGCTTGGTATGAGATTATAACACCTCGAATAAAAGCTTTGAAAGATTCCCATAATAATGTAGGTGATGTGTCTGGCGGGTCATTTATTTTGAAAAAAAGATCCATTTGCTGTTTTAGATATATACTCCCTTGCGGGTCTTTTAAAATTTGGCGGCTGTACCTCCAAAATGGTGTATTCTTAGACATTCCTTCTATTTTGCAAAAAAAAGCTGGGGGGGGGGGGGGGGGGGGGGGATGATCTGAAATCGTTTTTGTATGGTATTTTGGATTCAGAGTATACGGAATTAATTTTGTGTCTTTCAGGAAATAATCTATACGTGAATAAGTCTTGTGTACTGATGAATAGAACAAATATTCCTTGCCGGTCGGATTTGCAATCCTCCAAACATCTGTTATATTTGTATTTTTTATATATGTGTTTAAAAGTTCACTAGTTTTAGATTTCGTATTACCTCGCTGTTTTTGACTAGTTTATCAAAGTAAGGGTCTAAAACACAGTTAAAGTCTCCACCAATTATAACATTCAAATAATTATATTCTGCGATTATATTCAGAATTTAAAAAATGCTGATTATCAAAGTTAGACTCATATATATTTACCAATGTAATTTGGATGCCATGGATCTCACCGGTAATATCAAATATCTCCCATCCTTATCTGTTAAGGTATTTTTCTGTTTAAATGGTATGCCTTTGCGAATAATGATAGACGTGCCTCTGGATTTTGACATGTATGACGAATGAAATGTTTGGCCTATCCAGTTCGCCCTCAATCTAGCTTGATCTTGAAATTTAAGATGCGTTTCTTGGAGGAAGATAACATCTGTGTTGTATGCTTTCAGCTGAGCTAAAATCTTACCCCTTTTAATGCGTTCGTTAGCCCCCTTAATATTCCAGCTGCAGAATGAGATTCCTCCCAATTTATTTTGTTTAATGTCTTGCATTTTGGTTAGGTTTAGTACCTGTGTATCTTGCGGTGCATCCGTACCGTAGGTCTTTATGTATTGGGGGAACATCTAACCTACCAAGTTCAATTTGTGGATTCCTTTTGCGATTCTCCTTGAATAAAAAATCCACAAATGTGATTGATTGTGATAATTTAAAAAAATTAGTAAAAGTGAAAATAAAGTGACCGAGCTTGTCGGCACTGTAACAAGTGGCCCACCTGTTGGTGGGAGAAAACATTATGTCGACTTCCGTTGTTAGCAAACAAATAGCTCCGCTCCCTCAGTTAGTCATAACATATCCATACTAGAGCGGTGCCGGTTCAAAATCAACTATATAGTACCCAATTGCAGTATATATATCCATTTCATATGTATTCCCAGATATATCTAACCGTTTTATCTGTAAAGTATTAAGCATCAGGTTTTACCTCGATAATAATCAGCTATTGGTTGAAGGGGTTAACTAGGGCAGGCTTCTGGTTCTGAGCCAGGAGCCCGTCTTTCCCCCTCACACCCTGGTTATAAATCTGCTTAAAACTTATTAAGTTATACATGTTATTTTGTAAATCAACCCCTTACTACCATTCTGGTTAATATTCATTACAATTTCTATGTTAGTGTTCTATGTTTTAAGTGTTAAAGGTGTTAATTCTATAACATTAGGTTATTCATTTAAACTCTTAAACCACGATGATTGCTCTGTTCACATTCTGTTGTAAAGCTCTGCATTCAGTGTTTATCTTTTTCCACTTCACTTGGAACCCAGTATGTCCTTGAGTTAGCATTCCTTGATAAGCCATCTAGTCAAAACACAAGGAGAGTTCCATCTTCTGGTAAACACATTTCATGGTGAAATAATAAAGAGAAAGAATATCCATACAGTTCAGCTTTTCAAGTTACTAATTCTCTTCCACGATGGCTAAGGCATATTTATATGTGTTCTCCGGATTTGTAAACGATTTTTGCTGTTCCTTGTAAGAAATCCGCATTTTCGCTGGGTAGTAGACTCCTTATCTGACTCCTTTCACGCCTTGGAGAGCTTGCTTTACCTTAAAGAACTGATTTTGTTTCTGAACAATTTCATAGGGATAATCCCTGAATATTTTGAAAGATGTCAGCCCGTGTTTCAGTGGCACTCCATATTTAATATTACTCATAACCTCTTCCAAGCCAGAAATGTCCCGGAATTTCACAATAATCTGATGTGTGTATTCTGAGCCCGTTTGAGATTTTTGTTTGAATCTCGGGACTCGATGTGCCGCTTCAATTTTCGGAAGGTTTGGAAGATTGAGAGCTTCATTAATTAGATCCGCAGTGAACTCCCGAGGGTTATCTCCCTCGACCCCCTCGAGCATTCCTACTAATCTTAGATTAAAGCGTCTCGAACGAGCTTCCAGATCCAGGCACAACTTTTGCCAGCTGTTTTACAGTGAGGTCGTGATGCATCTTAATTTTCTTCATATCCTCGGCCATTCGCCCCATCTCTTCCTCCATCTCTTTCATTGTTTTCACATATGAGGAGACAGTCTCATGCACTGCAACAAACTTCTTAGTAGTGTCTTATTCCCCCTTATCCATTCTCTCCAATAGTTCAACTCTAACATCTTCAGTTCTTTTATTTACGGTGCCGATCGAATCCTGCAGACTGCACAGACTCAATGAAGGGTCTTGACCCGAAACGTCGCCTATCTCCTTCGCTCCTTAGATGCTGCTGCACCCGCTGAGTTTCTCCAGCTTTTTGTGTAACCCTCAATAATTTTCAAATTGCCCGCGTTCGTATTTACCATCAGCTGCTCCATCATATCTCTCATCATTTTTTCCATCAGCTTTCCATCCACCTTTTCATCTTTCAGTTCTCTTACCGATTGTCTTAAGTCCTCCATTTCTTTCTCCTTATCTGCCTTAGCTCTTGTAGCCATTTCGGAGGGCAATTTTCCTTCAAGAGCCACTTAAAAAGTAGTTTCTTCAGGCTCCTTCTCGCTGCTCCAGTAAAGTTTTGAGATTGTTCTCTGAGAACTCTGAGCAGAAACCAGATTTTGCATTTAAAGGGTTAAATCCACCGTTGAATCCACAGCGCTTACTAATGATGTCATCAGTACGTCGTCCAGAGGCTCTGGTAAGATTTTTAAATCGGTCCCGATCTGTAGACCCTGTTTTAATGCGAAAAATCGCAAATTATCGGGAGCGGAGCTATGTGTGACGACTGTTACTAAAACATAGCGCCACCGGAAGTCTCGTGGATGGCTTGATTGTAATCACGTTTTGTCTTTCCGCTGACTGGTTAGCACACAACAAAAGCTTTTCACTGTACATGTGACAAAAAACTAAACTCAAGCTCAAGTTGGTTGTGGGTTACCTTCTTGAGCCGCTGCGCTCCGTGTGGTGAGGTAGGTCCCACTGGGCTCTTAGTGACGGGGCTCCAGCATTCTGACCCAATGCCTGGGCAGTGCTGTCAATGGGGGGGTGATGGATGAGAGGGGATAGATTTCATAGAAACCTATCAGTTATAGCGGACATTCGGCAATAACAGACACCATTCCTTCCTTATGGTTCATTGTAACAAGCTCCGTATCACATATGCAGTAACTTAACCATCAGTCAACAAATCTTAGACCAGATCTTGTGGCGGATGTTGGGAATGTAACTGCAACCATTTAGCCATTTAAACTACCGTTAGTTCAGAATGGTAAAAGAATGGTTCAAATAAGTAAAAGTATCAATAGTCAACCACAACTTCTGACAACGGTGACTGAAATAAATGGCATGCAAGGAATGTTTATAACTGCATAACAGGTCAAGTTTAATTCCAATTTGTACTTGTGCACTGATAATCCAGGAGTGTGGGCAAATTAACTGGAGGCATGCTCAAACCCATCTCCCCCATGACACCCAAGTTTGATTAACTCTGTAAATCTACAATGCAAAGCCAACATCAGTGTCAGAGACCATGAAATGACTTGATTAAAAACCCAACCAGTACAATAAAGGCCTTAAGAGATTAATCTATCACTCCTACTTGCTCTCCCATATAAGTGATCCCAGGCTTACAGCCAAGTTATTGATTCTTACTTGCTTTTCGATTAGAGACCTTTCCCACCCCAGTCATTCCTTGTTCTCCCCATTCCCATCGGGCAGAAGATCCGAAAACTTGATAGTGCACACCACCAAACTCAAAAACATCTTCTTCCCTTTTGATATCAGGCTTCTGAACACTCTTTGCATAAGCGAGTGCACAATCCAATTTTCCTCTACATCATTGCGGAGATTGAACTTTGTCTCTTGAACTGTTGTGTTATGAAACTGAGAAATATATTATCTACACTTTCCATCTTTCCATTTGCTTTACCTATTATACTTGAGTTTGGCTTAATTGTATTTATGTATAATATTATCTGATTTGACTAGATGGTATGCAAACAAAGCTTTTCACAGCATGTCGGTGCACGTGACAATAATAAACCCAAGCTGAAATGGCACAACAGACTCATTCCATAGGTAATTTGAATAATACCCTATGGCTTTGCCTGCAAGCCTTACATCATGCGATTTAATAACTAAAATTAAGGATGACAGCTCTGCTTTTTAACACCCTTGTAAAAAGATTAATGGACCATATCGGGCCTGGGAATAAATGAAAGTGCAAATCATTGGGAGAGCTGTCTTCATTAAAAATGTGGGGCACTGTAAATGGCCAATTCAAAATACAGTGAGAACAAAAGATAATACATTGCTTGGAGTGGAGAGAGAAGGAAACAACTTTCATCTTGCTTAGCAATGTAAAAACTCATTTTAATCTGAACACCAGGAAAAAGGGCATGTTAAAGAATGAACTGAATGATCTCCAGGTTTTTTTAACGAATAGGGCACTGTGAAATCTCACCGAAGGATTCCATTCAAGCCCTCGGGCCTGACCAGGCTCTTTAACAGAACCATTTGATTCAGTCCCACACTCCAGCCTTTTTTCATAACCTGAAAATCTGACCACATCAAATAGACATTCTTGTGTTTTAGGCAACATGCAATTAAATCTGATTACACCATCCTTTTTGGCGGTGCGTATCATATCTCAAACGTGTGTAAAGACATTTTTGCCTCGTTCTCCACAGTTGCTTCATCACTGGGGAGGGTCATCCATAGGCTGCAGGTCTTACAAGTTGCAACAATGTTGCCATGAATTCATAAAACAAAGTTTTATCCTGGTAATAGGATCCTTCTGGGACCATGATGTTGGAAACTGCAAAATGTACAGCCAAACTCCCTTCACACTAGCCCAGTGGTATACCTAATTTAACATCTTGTTCAGAAGTGGTGCAAAGTTTACCAGAATCACAATTAGCTAACGGTACTCTTTTTTGGTATTCTGTGGATTTGTATCATTCGCAAGTGCAGCATGCAGAAGTATACGAGTCTAGATAAACCTGAGGTTAGAGAAAATTTAAATAAACAAAACCAAAGCTAAATGGCAGAATAAATTGTCATTTGAGTCTTTGAAAATGCTCCAAGTGCAAGCTTGAGCTCATCCAAAATGCTGATCATGTCCTGACCTACAATCTCATTCAGCCATCATTCCTTTTCTTGCTGACCCATATAGGCTCTAGATTTAGCAGTGCACCAATTTTAGATCATCATCTTTGTTTATTTTTCACCTCCTCCTTTTCAAAACCTCTCTGGATCTACATCACTTAGAGGCCTCTATACTCATTCAATTCTGATGATTTTTGCTCCAATGCTGGCAATCATACTGCCAAGATTTTAGCCTTCTGAATTCCTACTCTAAACTCTCTATTTCCCTTGCTTCTTTCTCTTGTTGCAAGATGTTCCTAAATATTATGACCTCTTTCCTATCTGACCAAGTCACTTGTCCTAATATGTTCACATGACAAAATATAAAATTTTGTTTGATAATCAGTTGTGAAATAGTCTTAGAGTCATACAGATGTAAACAGGCCCTATGGTCTACACTAGTCCCCCTGCATGGGCTTGGTCCATATCCCTCTAAACCTATCCTGTCCATCTCCCTGTCGAAATGCTTCTTAAACATTGTGATATCACCTGCCTCAACTATCTCCTCTGACATCTACCACTCTTTCTGTAAATAAATTGCCCCTCGGGTTCCTATTAAATCTATCCGCCCTCACCTTAAACTTATGTTCTCTGGTTCTCAATTCCCCTATTCTTGAGTAAAATATTCAGCGCATTTACCAAATCTACTCATCTCATGATCTTGTACACTTCAAGAAGATCACTCTTGCCCTCTAAGGAATAAAGTCCGAGCCTGCTCAACCCTATAGCCCAAGCCCTCAAATCCTGGCAACATCCTTGTACATATTATTTGCAGCCTTTCTAGCTTAACATATTTCCTACAACAGGGTGACCAAACTGAACACAATAGTCTAAACATGGCCTCACCAATGTCTTGTACAACTGTAACATCACCTCCCAACTTCGACACTCAATACTGATTAGGGCCATTGTGCCAAAAGCATCTTGACCATCCTATCTGCTTGTGACGCCACTTTCAGGGAACTATGTACCTGCACTTCTAGATCCCTCTGCAATAGAACACTCCCCAGAGCCCTGCCATTCACCATGTAGGTCCTGCCATGGTTTGATTTCCCAAAATGTAACTCCTCGCATTTCTCTGCATTAAACTCCATTAACCATTCCCCAGCCCACCTGGCCAACATCCTGCTGCAGTTTTTCCACAACCATCTTCGCTATCTACAATACTGCCCACTTTTGTGTCATCTGCAAACTTACTTATCATGCCTTGTACATTCTCATCCAAATTACAGATATAGATGATAAACAGCAATGGACCCAGTACTGAACCCTGAAGCACATCATTCGTCACAGACCTCCGGTGTGACAGCAACCTTGCATCATCACCCTCTGATACCTTCCATGAAGCCAATTTTCTATTCAGTCAAAATGTTTTAGGAAGGAACTGCATATACTGATTTAAACCGAAGATAGACACAATATGCTGGATGGACAGGCAGCATCTTTGGATAGAAGGAATGGGTGATATTTTGGGTTGAGACCCTTCTTCATACTCAGTCTGAAGAAGGGTCTTGACCCAAAACATCACCCATTCTTTCTATCCAGAGATGTTGCCTGTCCCTTTGAGTTACTCCAGCAAATGATGTCTATTTTCTATTCAGTCAGCTATCTCTCCTGATCTAACCTTCCAGAGCAACCTACCGTGCTGAACCTTGTCAAATGCCTTGCTGAAATCCATATATACAATATCTACAACTCTGTCTTCATCAACCTTTTTGGTCACATCTTAAAAAAAACTCTGCTTTTTGAGACACTATCTCCATGTACAACATAGTCCCATGCTGACTATCCCTTATCAGCCCCTGTCCATCTAAATGCATGTATATCTTATTCCTCAGAACATTCTCTAGTAATTTTCTGACCATAGATATTAGACTTTGAGATTTTTCACAATGCTGAGAGCACAGTACAAATGTAAGGTTCTGATGTTACAGGTAATCTCAGCCTTTTTCATGCAGCAAAACCCAAGTAACTAACAAATGTTTGTAGCATTTATTTATGCTTGCAAATATTGCACCAAACCTCAAGGTCTCAGATTCCATAAATTGAATAAAATAATCAATAGAAAAGTCATGTCTCGCTAACCAAATTGAGTGCGTTCATTCATGGTGTTAATAAGTTTTGGCAGCCAAGTTAGGATATGTTAGGTATAGATGTAATTCTAAAATCACTGTTGTGCTTCTGAGAAAAATGCACAATATTAAATATTGCATAACCAGTTAATATATCAAAATAGCAGGCTTTGATGGATTTAACTTTGATTTCGCCCAAAGTTCTTATAAACTAGTGGAAATGATTCAGTTCTGATTCATAGACTGGTTTGAAATCTATGATGAGCAATCCAGCACCTTCAGTGTATCTGATCTAACTTCATTTACACAAGTGTCAAATCTACATCATCCATATTTAACATGTATCGATATATGTTATTATACGGTATATGTTACTACATGCTGAATTTTACAAAACAATTAGACTTTTTACATGGATAAATAGGCTTGCAAGAAAATGAAATGCTTACTAACCCAGATATTTACATTATAGAGGTTGTGTAACTGAGTGATATTGGATCAGATGTTAATCAGGAGGGCGGGAGGCCAAATAATTTGATGACAGGTATCTTACAATAAGCATACAGCATGTATGCACATTATGTTAAAAACATTAAAACATCAGCAGGACATTAAACACAATTCAAAAATTCACCTACCTAGTTCCAATGTCCAGCCAACTTCCACTGTCTTTAACCAAAAAGAAAAAATGCTGCAAATGCAAATGTATATATATCATCAGAAATGCCTGCCATTGAGAAACAGCAAAAAGGCTATTTTTCTTCTACAAACTTATTCAATACAAAGAAAATTATCATATTTGAAAAATATTTTTCCTGACGATCACCGCATCTCCTTGCATAACTTTGCCTCGTGAAAGCAGCAAGTGTGATACACATCTAACTCACGACCAGAAGGTCAGGATGCACTGGCTAAGACTTGCACTGAAATTTCCTTTACTCTTTTGGAATTACTCTGCCAACACCAGTACCCTCCACTGTCACTGCCCCACCCTTCCAACTGAGAACCTAAACATAGAAAATATGTGCAGGAGTAGGCCATTTGGCCCTTCCAGGCAGGACCGCTATTCAATATGATCATGACTGGTCACCCAAAATCAGTACCCCGTTCTGGGATTTTCCCCATATCCCTTGATTCCATTAGCCCAAAGAGCTAAATCTAACTCCCTCTTTAAACCATCCAGTGAACTGGCCTCCACTGCATTCTGTGGCAGAGAATTCCACAGATAACATAACAATAGACAATAGGTGCAGGAGTAGGCCATTCGGCCCTTCGAGCCTGCACCACCATTCACTGTGATCATGGCTGATCATCCTCAATCAGTACCCCGTTCCTGCCTTCTCCCCATATCCCCTGACTCAGCTATTTTTAAGAGCCCTATCTGCATGCCTGCTCAGGAGTTATTTTCGAATAACAACTGTGTTGCATACAGTGCCCTCAATGATGTTTGAGACAAAGACACATCATTTATTTCTTTGCCTCTGTACTCCACAATTTGAGATTTGTAATAGAAAAAAATCACATGTGGTTAAAGTGCAAATTGTCAGATTTTAACATGTAGAACAGTTTCACCATGTAGAAATTACAGCTGTGTTTATACAAAATCTCACCATTTCAGGGCACCATAATGTTTGGGACACATGGCTTCACAGGTGTTTGTAATTGCTCAGATGTGTTTAATTGTCTCCTTCATGCAGGTATAAGAGAGCTCATAGCACCTAGTCTTTCCATCACCTTTGGAAACTTTTATTGCTGTTTATCAACATGAGGACCAATGTTGTGCCAATGAAAGTCAAAGAAACCATTATGAGACTGAGAAACAAGAATAAAACTGTTGTAGACGTCAGCCAAATCTTTGGCTTACCAAAATCAACTGTTTGAAACATCATTAAGAAGAAAGAGAGCACTGGTGAGCTTACTAATCGTAAAAGGACAGGCAGGCCAAGGAAGACATCCACAGCTGAAGACAGAATAATTCTTTCTATAATAAAGAAAAATCTCCAAACACCTGCCCGACAGATCAGAAACACTCTTCAGGAGTCAGGTGTGGATTTGTCAATGACCACTATCCGCAGAAGACTTCATGAACAGAAATACAAAGGCCACACTGCAATATGCAAACCACTGGTTAGCCGCAAAAATAGGATGGCCAGGTTACAGTTTGCTAAGAAGTACTTAAAAGAGCAACCACAGTTCTGGAAAAAAGGTTGTGGACAGATGAGATGAAGATTAACTTATATCACTATGGTCAATAGTCAAAAATGGTCAATTCTTGAGTGGCCAAGTCAATCATCCGATCTGAACCCAATTGAGCATGCCGTTTATATGTTGAAGAGAAAACCAAGCATAAGCTAAGGATGGTAGCAATACAGACCTGGCAGAGCATCGCCAGAGAAGTCACCCAGCAACTGGTGATGTCCATGAATCGCAGACTTCAAGCAACATTGCATGCAAAGGATATGCAACAAAATACTAAATATGACTACTTTCATTTACATGACATTGCTGTGTCCCAAACATTATGGTGCCCTGAAATGGGGGGGAACTATGTATAAATACTGCTGTAATTTTTACATGGTGAAACCAAACTGTATAAAAATGGCCTTTCTTAAAATCTGACAATGTGCACTTTAACCACACGTGATTTTTTCTATTATAAATCTCAAATTATGGAGTCGAGTCAAATAAATAAATGATGGGTCTTTGTCCCAAACATTATGGAGGGTACTGTAGAACAGTCACACACAGGAACAGGCCCTTTGGCCCATGATGTCTGTGCCGAAAATTATGTCTGCTTAAACTAATCCCTTCTACCCGTGTATGCTCCTTATCCTTTCCATGCATATTCATGTGTATAAAAGCCTCTTAAACACCACTATCATGTCCGCTTCCACCACCACTCCAGAGCAGCATTTTCCCAACACCCATCTCTGTGTAAAAAACTCTATATAACTAAAAGTCTCATCTTGCCCACTTCCTGTCTGTGCTATATATTAATTTTAGAAAAATCTCTACCATATATTGTTATGATTTTTTGCCATCTTACTCACAGTCCTCCTCCGCTGAGGCAGCCCCGAGGATTTTTCCGATCAATTATAGATTGAAAGGTTACTTTTCTTTTAAAAATCCTGAGATCAGCTGATTGGTCCTCGTGCTTGTCAATCACCATGATGAAGGTAACCTTCCGGGGGCCAGGAGTATAAAGCTCAAATGGTATGAAATTGCATTTGAATTTGGTGACCTGCACTCTGCTTGAAATTGAATGAAATTGCATTTGAATTTGGTGGTCTGCACTCTGCTTGAAATGGTATGAAATTGCATTTGAATTTGGTGGCCTGCACTCTGCTTGAAATGGTATGAAATTGCATTTGAATTTGGTGGCCTGCATTCTGCTTGAAATGGAATTTCAAGGAATAGCCGTGAGTGAACTGCCAGCCCACCAGCCATGAGTGACGGAGCTGCCAGCCCACCAGGCCTGAGTGACTGAGTTACCAGGCCTGAGTGACTGAGTTGCCAGCCCACCAGGCCTGAGTGTCTGAGCTGTCAGCCCACCAGGCCTGAGTGACTGAGCTGCCAGCCCAAGAATCTATGTGGCCCACAATGACCATACTAGCCCTTGGGAAACCAGTCCCTTCACCTACAACACCCATACTAGAGCTACAGAAAGCCCCCTCCCTCTCCCCCCCCCCCCCCCCCCCCCCCACTGGCCACAAATATTAGAATTGGTGGGGAGGTGAAATATTGCGTTGAGCGACCAGCCCTCCCGTGTGAACATGGGACCTAACGGGTCCCACTCAGTCTGGTCCCCTTTAACATTTCCCCCTGTCACTTCATTCACTGGTCTCCAACATTCAACATATCTACCCTGGGAAAAAGATTCTGACTGTCTACATTATCTTTGCCTCTCATAATTTTATAAACTTCCACCATGTCTCTCCTGAGCCTCTGACATTCCAGTGAAAACAATCCAAATTTGTCCAATCTCTCCCAAATGTTAGTACCCTTTAATATAAACATAGAAATATACTCCAATCATTTTGCTATGAATGCTAACATACCATTCACTTTCTTCAGTGCCTGCTGCACCTGCATGCCTACTTTCAATGACTGGTGTACCATGACACCCAGGTCTCAATACATCTCCCCCTTTCCTAATCGGCCACCATTCAGATAACAGTCTACTTTCCTGTTCTTGCCACCAAAGTGGATAACCTCACATTTATACACATTATACTATATCTGCCATGCATTTGCCCACTCACCCAACCTATCCAAGTCACCTTGCAGCCTCCTAGCATCCTCCTCACAGCTAACACTGCCCCCCAGCTTCATGTCATCCACAAACTTGGAGATGTTGCATTCAATTCCCTTGTCCAAATCATTAATATATATTGTAAATAGCTGGGGTCCCAGCACTGAGCCTTGCGGTACCCCACTAGTCACTGCCTGCCATTCTGAAAAGGACCCGTTTACACCTACACTTTGCTTCCTGTCTGCCAGCCAGTACTCTAGCCACATCAATACGAACCCCCAATACCGTGTGCTTTAAGTTTGCATATTGATCTCGTATGTGGGACCTTGTCGAAAGCCTTCTGAAAGTCCAGATATAACACATCCACTGGTTCTCCCTTATCCACTCTAATAGTTACATCCTCGAAAAATTCTATAAGATTCGTCAGACATGATTTACCTTTCATAAATCCATGCTGACTTTGTCCAATGATTTCACCACTTTCCAAATGTGCTGCTATCCCATCTTTAATAACTGACTCTAGCATTTCCCCACTACCGATTTTAGACTAACTGGTCTGTAATTCCCCGTTTTCTCTCTCCCTCCCTTTTTAAAAAGTGGGGTTACATTAGCTACCCTCCAATCCTCAGGAACTACTCCAGAATCTAAAGAGTTTTGAAAAATTATCACTAATGCATCCACTATTTCTGGGGCTACTTCCTTAAGTACTCTGGGATGCAGCCTATCTGGCCCTGGGGATTTATCGGCCTTTCATCCATTCAATTTACCTAACGCCACTTCCCGACTAACCTGGATTTCACTCAGTTCCTCCATCTCATTTGACCCCCGGTCCCCTGCTATTTCCGGCAGATTATTTATGTCTTCCTTAGTGAAGACAGAACCAAAGTAGTTGTTCAATTGGTCTGCCATGTCATTGTTCTCCATGATCAATTCATCTGTTTCTGACTGCAAGGGACCTACAGTTGTTTTAACTAATCTTTTTCTCTTCACATATCTATAAAAACGTTTGCAGTCCATTTTTATGTTCCCTGCCAGTTTTCTTTCATAATCTATTTTTCCTTTCCTAATTAAGCCCTTTGTCCTCCTCTGCTGGACTCTGAATTTCTCCCAGTCCTCCTGTAGGCTGCTTTTTCTGGATAATTTGTATGCTTCATCTTTTGTTTTGATACTATCCCTGATTTCCCTTGTTATCCACGGATGCACTACCTTCCCTGATTTATTCTTTTGCCAAACTGGGATGAACAATTGTTGTAGGTAGCATCCTCATTAATCTCTTTTGCAACCCTCTTCAAAGCTTTCAAATCCTTTCTTTGATGGGTTGTCCACAATTGCAAAAAATACTCCAAATGTGGCCAAATCAATTTTGTATAAAGCTGAACATGACTTACTGACTCCAATACTCAATGTCCTGACCAATGAAGGCAAGCAGAACATTTATCTTTTTTTACCACCATCAACTTGTGTTCCTACTTTCAGGGAGTTGTGGACTTGGATCCCAAGATCCCTCTGTACATCAATGTGCTCAGGGTCCTTCTATTAACTGTATGCCTTCCCCTTACAGTTGACCTCTCAAAGAGCAGTGCCTCACACTTGTCTGCATTAAACTCCATCTGCAACCTCTCTACCAATATCTGCAACTGATCCATATCCGGCAGTATCCTCTGACAGCCTTCTTTACCGTCCACAACTCCACCAATTTGTGCACTGTTTGCAAACTTACGAACCAACCCATCTACATTTTCAACAAGTAATTTATATATTGGTCACAAACAACAGTGGTCTTGAAACGTCACCCATTCCTTCTCTCCGGAGATGCTGCCTGTCCCACAGAGTTACTGCAGCATTTTGTGTCTACCAGTGGTCCAAATACCATTGGTCACAGATCTTCAGTCAGAAAGGCACCCTTACACCATCTCCCTCTGTCTTCTACGAGTAAGCCAGTTCTTACTACCAAGTCACCACGGATCTCATGCATCTTTATTTTCTGGATCAGCCTACCAAAAGGCATCAGCAAAAGCATTAAAGTTCAATTTAGATAACATCCTCTGTCGTTCTCGCATCAATCATCGTCCTTACCTCCTTAAAAAAAACCAATCAAGTTTGTAAGACATGATCTGCCCTTCAAAAAGCCATGCTAACTTCTGTCCCAATCAGCCCATTCTCTTCAAAATGCGAGTAAATCCTATCCTGAAGAATTCTGTCCAATAGCTTCCCTACCACTGACATGAGGCTCGCCAGCTTATAATTTCCTGGATTATCCCTATTTCTAATCTTATACAAACGAACAACACTGGTTACTCGCCAGTCCCCCAGGACCTCACTTGTAGCTAAATGATCTTCATCAAGGAGCAGCAATCTTCTCCCTTGTCTCTATCAATAACCTGGACCTGGGGACTTATCCACCTGAATGCTCTTCAAGATACCCAACACCATTTCATTCTCAATCTGAAAACACCATAACATTTTTGTATACTCTACACTGATCTCATTACCCTCCAAGTCCTTCTCTTTAGTGAATACCAATCAGTAGCTCGCTTATACCTTTCGACTCCAAGCAATAATTTCCTTTTTTATCCTTGAATGGCCCTACATCTCCCTAATTACTCGCTTGTTTATTGATATGTATAAAAAGTGTTGGGATTCTCTTTAATCCTACTTGACGGTGACATTTCATGGCCCTTTCTCGCCCTCCTAATTCCCTGCTTGACTTCTTTCCTGCTTTCTTTATATTCTTTAAAGGTCCTGTCTGATTTCTTCCTATACAGTACTTATGCTGCGGTGGAGATTGCAACTTTCACATGGTTCACCCTGTTTCGACTAATGCAATCAACCCGACATGCGACGACGATGACAACTTTAGGCTGTGCACGCCATACGCAAGAAGAAGTACTTATGCTTCTTTTTTCCTTTTTGTCTAGCTGTATGACCTTTCCCATCATTGGTGGTTCCCTTCCTTGTCAACTTTGTTTTTCCTTCTGATTGAAACATGCTGACAATTCCCGCATGTCAGATGTGGATTTATCCAATAACAGCTGCCCCCAATTTACGCTCACCCAATAATGTTGTTAATTGCTCAAGCCCAATTTCACACTTTTCTCTCCAAGGTCTAAGCATCCTTGTTCATAACAATCTTAAAATTTGCAGACCTATGCTCACTATTCTCAAGATGCCCTCCTACTAATACACCAGTCACCTGGCCAGGCTCGTTTCCCCAAAACAAAGTCCAGCATAGTTCCTCCTTGAGTTGGACTATCCACATACTGTTTCATGGAATCCTTTGGATACACCTAACAAATTCAGTTTTTTTTCCTAAGCTTCTTGCCTCAAGGAAGTCCCAATCAATATTGGGAAGTTAAATTCATCCACTATGATAATCCTGTTGCTTTCACATCTTTTCATAATCTGTCCACATATCAGTTCCTCTATCCTCTGTTGGCCTTTTGGAGGCTTGTAGTATAATCCCATCAGAGTTATTGCACCCATCTTATTCTTTAGCTCTACCCTCTACTCAGTAGATGAACCCTCTAGTATATCCTTTGTGAGTGCAGCTGTGTGACATTGTCCTTGATAAGCACGACACGGTGGCGCAGCAGTAGAGTTGCTGCCTTACAGCACCAGAGACCAGGGTTCCATCTTGACTATGGGTGCTGTCTGTACGGAGTTTGTAAGTTCTCCAGTGACCGTGTTGATTTTCTCCAGGAAGCTGTGGTTTCCTCCCACACTCCAAAGACGTACAGGTTTGTAGATTAATTGGCTTGCTATAATTGTAAATTGTCCCTAGTGTGTAACATGGTGTCATTATGTGGGGATCGCTGGTCAGCATGGACTCAGTCAGCCAATGGGCCTGTTTCTGCTCTGTATCTCCAAACTAAACTTCCTCCACCTCTTACTGCTCTGTATCTCTAAACTAAACCTCTTAGCTCCCTCCCTATCATGCCTGAAATATCAAAACACTGGAGCATTGAGTTGTCAATCCTGGAAAGCTGAACTACATCTTTGTAATGGCCACAACATCATACAGATCCAGGCTCTAATCTCAACCCCTTTGCCCTAATACTCTTTGCATTGAAATAAGTACACTTCACGTCATCAATCGCAACATGTTCCTGCTTCTAAAATAGACAACATATAATTCACAAAATGCATGGGTTACTCAGCAGGTCAGGCAGCATCTCTGGAGAAAAAGAATAAGTGACATTTAGGTTCAAGATCCTTCACCAGACTGAGAGTCGGGGAGAGGGAAACTAGGGGTAAGAAAAGGTGCAGAACTAATCAGAGCCGGCACCTATGTTTCTGCTTCTTCCTTTGAGGTTTTCTTCTGATAACCTTAGTTCATGTGTAAGGGAAATTAATTCATTTTTCCAGTGTGTGTAAGCAAATCTTGGATGTTTTTTGAAAACAAAATACCCTCACGGAGATTTACTCTGATATTTCACTGGGTACATGTCTTATAGTCTCAGTTTAAGTCTCATTAAAAATTGAAAGCACAAAATTATATGTGCTGAAACATGTCAAGTCTAATGACATGAACAATGATTAATTGAGCTGTCACTTTAATATTCACAATCAATGAAGACTTGTTTGGTGGAAAATCAGAATTGTTTTTGGGCCCAGATTGCTCTTCATGGTACATTTCATGGTACATTTCAATGTAACCCACAAACAAAAAACAAGCATCAATTTCCACTGAGAGGATTCGTGCGACATGGGATGTATAATTGGATACAACTTGTTTAAAAATTGGGTCCAAAGAGATTTAAGCCACCTATCGAATGCAAATCTGACCAAAAATGAGGGACAGCAAGTTTCCCTCACTCCGAGCTGCCATAACTTCCATGCAATTAAATATTTGAAGTGGATTATAGACTCTGGACATCAGAGATTACTTTCAATGGGCCTTGTACGTTAATGGGGGTTGGGGTAGAAAAGAGATCTTCAGCAGCTAAAAGGACAGGCACTATCTCAGTAAGTCAACCAATACGGCACATTGGAAAGGTTGCCAGGGCACGGTGCCAAATCGTACAAGTCATTTATGTATACCCAATGTTCAAAAAAATTCAATGATTTAATGAGGTTGGGGAAGATAACAGGAGTGAGCTATTTCCTCTGAGAATGCATTGCACCATGTATGGGTACCACTTAAAGTATTGTGTGCTCTAGTGCTGTAATTGCTTGTCATTACTGCCCGCGCAATGCCCATTATATTCCTAGCTCTCTCTTTTGAATATTACTTTACTCACATCATTACAATCGCTTTGCAGGGAACAAAATAACCCCTGTCATTCATAGGGCATCACATTCATTATGTGTTGTTAACTTACATTTTCTCTAACCATAAAAAACACATTGAGAATCCTTTTTTTGCATATTTTGTCAAACAACTACAGCAATCACACAAAGAGGAAGATTTTTATAGCCAGTTGTAAAAATGTGCTTCTTGGGATACTGTGTATAAGTTTGAAGAAGGGTCTCGACTCGGAATGTCACCCATTCCTTCTCTCCAGAGATTCTGCCTGTTCCGCTGAGTTACTCCAGCTTTTTGTGTCTATCTTCGGTTTAAACCAGCATCTGCAGTTCCTCCCTACACATAAATATACAAGGCTTGCAGAGGGTCAAGATTTGGTCAATCCATGGGGGGAGGAGGTGTTGGCAAATGAAACACTTTAATTCAACTGAAGAAAACCATCAGCAGAATAGACATTGAAGGGCAGATTATTCGATGGAAATGTTAGTTCACTATGGACCGCGTGGTAGATTAAAAGGTGGCTGCACTTCAATGCCGACTAAGGCAATGAGTATAGAAAGAATCTGTGCTTCCTTTATGATTGTACATCCTATTGAACTCTTCTGGAATGAAATCCTCAGGTCTCCAGTTCAGAAGTTATGGGTTCAAGTCCCACTTCTCAGCACAGAAATCTATCTCGACACTTCAGTGCACAACTGAGGAAGGATAACCCTGTCAAAGATGCTGTCCATCAAATGAGGCATTAGATGGTTAGAAATTATCCCATCCCTATATCTCAGAGAAATATTTCCTGCTGTTAAAGCCAGTGCTTGTCCTTTGATTAACTAAAAGAGATATGAGCATTATCAACGGTGGTAGACAAAAATGCTGGAGAAACTCAGCGGGTGAGGCAGCATCTATGGAACGAAGGAAATAGGCGACATTTCGGGTCGAGACCCCTCTTCAGACTGATGTGAGGGGGGGGGGGAGAAGAAAGGAAGAGGCGGAGACAATGGGCTGTGGGCGAGCTGGGAAGGGGAGGGTAAGAAAGAGAAAACGAGGACTACCTGAAATTGGAGGTCAATGTTCATACCGCTGGGGTGTAAACTACCCAAGCGAAATATGAGGTGCTGCTACTCCAATTTACGGTGGGCCTCACTCTGGCTATGGAGGAGGCCCAGGACAGAAAGGTTGGATTCAGAATGGAGGGGGAGTTGAAGTGCTGAGCCACCGGAAGATCAGGTTGGTTATTGCGAACCGAGCGGAGGTGTTGGGCGAAGCGATCGCCAAGCCTATGCTTGGTCTCACCGATGTAGAACATCTGACACCTAGAGCAGCGGCTGCAATAGATGAAGTCGGAGGAGGTGCAGGTGAACCGATTCTGCACCTGGAAAGACTGTTTGGTTCCTTGAATGGAATCAAGGGGGGAGCTAAAGCAACAAGTGTAGCATTTCCTGCGGTTGCAAGGGAAAGTGCCAAGGAAGGGGGTGGTTTGGGTTGGAAGGGACGAATTGACCAGTGAGTTACGGAGGAAGCGGTCTGCAGAAAGCAGACAGGTGAGGAGATGGGAAGATTATCATCATTATGAGCATTATCATCGTGCATTTTGTGGGATCCTGCATATGTTGCATTTCCTACATTGCATGAGTACAGTTCAATACATGACTTTTTGGCGGCTTTGGACATCCTGAAATGGATACAAGTCGTCTTAAAATAATTTCCTTATTTTCACAGATGCATGACTATATCTTTTTATGAATAAGGATTCTTAACTTAAGTTATTCTGGGCAAAACAATGCAAAACATGTCGACATTATCTCAAATGGTAATTCCTATAACTAACATTAATAATGTTCTCTTTGTTAACATAATGCTATTTGAAAATTAACTTAGGAAGTCATTTGCTTCCTCACAAATGAGTGCCAACTCACCAAAGCCATGATGTCGGAGATTAAAAGAACAATCAGAAAAAGACTATTGAAAAAGATAAGAAAAATGTGTTAAAAGATTCACAGCTTGCAAATTATGTTAAACGACAGGTCAATGTGTTACTAAAAACCTTTATATAACATACATAATTATTTGCAGTACCTGTTTGATGATAACTGAGTTGAAACTTGAATACTTTCAATTGCACACATCACAATCACAAAAGGAATTAATATCTGCATAAAAATAAAAAATATTATTGTTCCATGTTCTCTGGAGAACATCACATCATTAGTGTAAATAAGCAATTTACAAACTCTAAGAGTGTTCAACACATTTTAATGATAGCACAAGGTATTACATACATCCTCAAGTACTGGCTACATTCTTCTAGTGAACCGTACCCAGGAAGGGGAGGGCGTTATGATTGATGTTAACTAGGCGGGGCTAATGGTACTGAGGTAACTATGTTATTGGTTGCATGCAAAACCATCTACATCCTTCCCCTTCGAAAATAAAAAAAAACAGACCGTTGTCACTACAACAGAATTAAACAGAATTAAACAGAATCGTCATAACGAACAGGTGGCTTGCTGATCCGGCCCGAGCGCGTACGGATGCCTCCCCCTTCCCCCGGAGGAGCAGAAAAAACAGGGGAACCCGAGACAGTAGGGGAACCAGGGAAGGGCGGTGGGGTTGGAGGAACAGCGGAGGGAGAACCGCGACCGGCAACAGGTGACCCGCACAGAGGGGAACCGGGTGCTCGATATGGGGAACGAGGCATGCAGGGAACGCTGGCTGGGACAGGAGCCGGCTGCTGGTATGAGAGCGGCGGGGCATAGGGGCCCGGGGCCTGCGGCTTCGGCTCATTAACCGCAAGCAGGTGTTGACGGCTCCTACGGTAGATGGTTCCCTCATAGTCGACCAGATACGAACGAGGTGAGTCGGCCACCCCAACCATGGTAGCCAGACGGGAGTGACCACTGGCGGTTTGCAATCGAACAACCTGTCCAGGCAACAGAGGATCGAGTGGTCTGCACGACCGATCGTGGGAACGCCGCTGGCTGTCATGTTTCTCTTGAATGCGCCTCTGCACGGAGGCAGGCTCCAGCACCCGAGGTTTCAGCTGGCGCTGGGCAATCGGGATGGTAGATCTGGTTGTTCTGGACATGAGACGCTGAGCAGGGGACCCCATGGCCGGATCCCTGGAAACATTCCTGAGGTTCAGGAGATCCAAATACAAATCAGAGTTAGACAGCCTCGCCTGTTCCATCAGAAGCTTGGCGCTGCGGACGGCCCGTTCAGCAAGGCCGTTGCTCTGTGGGTACTCCGGGCTGCTGGTGAAATGCACAAAATTCCATTTGTCGGCAAAATTCTTGAACTCTCGGCTGGTAAACTGCCTGCCATTGTCAGTCTGCAGCCTGACAGGGGACCCAAACGTGGAGAAGTGTTTCCTCAGCTTCCGGATCACCATCTCCGACGTGAGGGATGTCAGCAAATCCACCTCGAACCAGTTTGAGTACGAGTCGACCAGGACAAGGTAGTGGTTACCACGCCACTCGAAGATGTCGGCAGCCAGCGAGGACCAGGCCAAGGCAGGAGCGGGCTGTTGCAGCAGGGGCTGTCGCTGCTGGTGTGGAGCAAGACTGTTGCACGTGGAGCAGGCAGAAACACGGTCTCGAATATATTTGGCCATTCCAGGCCAGTAGAATTGGCACTGAGCGTGGGCGAGTGTTGCATCGAACCCGGGGTGTCCGCTGTGGGCTGCGCAGTAGTAAGAATCGAACAGGGAGGACGGGACCACCACTTTATGTCCCTTAACGATAACGCCATTCTGGAGCACCAGTTCGTCATGGACCAGGAAGAAAGGCTGTGTTTCGGACGGCGCAGCGGAGCGCTTTGTTGGCCACCCTGATTTAATCACAGACGCAAGCCGCTGCAAGACTGGATCAGCAGCGGTGTGCTCGGCCAAAAGCTGCAGCTGCTTGGTGGGAATAAAATTGACGCCCAGTACGAGCAAGTCCTCTGTTTCGTAGGGGTGGCGAGCACAGGAGGCCCGAGGGGCGCGCGATAAGGTGTCCGCAATGTGCATCTCGGTGCCTTTCTTGTAGACGACGTCGAAATCAAAGCGCTGGAGCTGCAGCATCATACGCTGCAGCCTGGCAGGGGCAGCGTGAATCGGCTTGTTCAGGATTGTCACCAGTGGCTGGTGGTCGGTTTCGACTGTAAATCTGCTGCCAAACAGGAAGTCTCTGAACTTGGAGCAGGCAAACACCACCGCGAGCAGCTCCTTCTCGATTTGAGCGTACCGCTGCTCGGTGTCCGTCATGGTGCGGGAGGCATAGGAGACAGGATGTAACGATCCATCGACAGATTGGAGGCAGGCGCGCCCAGACCGAACCTAGAAGCGTCACAGGTGACGGTGATGGGGCGACTCGCATCAAAAAATCGCAACGTCGGAGTGTCAATCAGTTTCGACTTGAGACAGTCAAACGCCTGCTGGTGCTGTGGGAGCCAGACCCAGGCGATATCCTTTTTTGTTAGCTGCCGCAGGGGAGCACTCAGCTCACTGAGATTTGGTACAAACTTCCCAAGGTAGTTCACCATGCCCAAGAATCGTTGTAGACCTGGCACGTCGGTGGGGGCTGCCATCTCGGAGATGGCAGCCCCCACCGACGTGCCAGGTCTACAACGATTCTCGGAGATGGCAGCTGCCTTCAAAGGGTCGGGTTTTAGTCCGTTGGAGGTGAAAACGTGTCCAACATACGTGACTTCTGAGACACGAAACCGGCACTTCTTTGGATTCAGCTTCAGGTTGGCCTTTCGCGCCCGATCCAGGACGCGGCGGAGGTTCTGGTCGTGTTCGGCAATGTCCTTCCCATAGACCAGTATATCATCCACGATGATGGCACATGGCAAGTCCGAGAATATCTGCTCCATCGTTCGCTGAAACACCTCGCTAGCGGAATTGATGCCGAATGGCATTCGCAGGAATTTGAATCTGCCGAATGGTGTGGCGAAGGTTGTCAGGTCAGAAGATGCTTTGTCCAGCGGGATCTGCCAGAACGAGTTCTTGGCGTCTAGGACCGAAAAGATGGTGGCTTGCCCGACCTGAGCCGCCACATCCTCAACAGACCGCATGGGGTAGTGTGGTCACCTGATGGCAAGGTTTAAGTCCTTGGGGTTGATACACACACGTATTTCATTCCTGTCTTTCTTTATCGTGGCAACCATGGTGGACACCCAATCGGTGGGCTCGCTGACCGCTTCTAGCACCCCCTTGTCGACCATGTTGTTAAGCATCGCCTCGACCCTGTCTTTCATGGCGTGGGACACCCTGTGAGGTGCGCGGACCACGGGTTGTACATTTGGGTCAATGGAAATATGGTATGTCAGTGGTCTCCACTTGGAGGCGTGGGTTCGTATCCCACTTCTGACACCATGTAAATAAGCAATTTACAAACTCTAAGAGTGTTCAACACATTTTAATGATAGCACAAGGTATTACATACATCCTCAAGTACTGGCTACATTCTTCTAGTGAACCGTACCCAGGAAGGGGAGGGCGTTATGATTGATGTTAACTAGGCGGGGTTAATGGTACTGAGGTAACTATGTTATTAGTTGCATGCAAAACCATCTACAATTAGTGTTCAGATAAAAATTAAATTGGTTACAAAACTTCTTCAATATGAATCTCCTTCATGTAATTGGGGTAATAATCACCCGCATCAAAATATGCAATGACACTGCTTATTTTAGTATTTATTTCTGTCAACTGTCAGAGAGCACAACAAACAGAATATGCACATTTTTTCAAACAAGAAAAGTGCAGCAGCCCGGAATAATGAATGATTTCCCAGAAGCCTTGGCACTTAAGCTGTGGAATCTTTGGATTTGGAGGATGAAGACAATAACAAATTTTGATCAGACGCTACATTCCCGAGCTGTTGATAGGCACAGACTATTATTGCTATTAAAGAGGTGCAGGAACTTTTAACCAAATGTAAGAGCAGGTTTGTCAATAGCTTAACAACAAAATGAAACGGTTTCAATTATACTGTTGGAATGGCAAGAAATATAACAAAATCACTATTATTTCCGAGGGCAAACCACTTAAATGAAACATTACACAGGTTATACCAAAGGATACACTAACTACTTTTAAGAAATAATGTTTTAATGACATAAGCAGTATTCTGAGAGAAACAGACAGAGGAGAAACTATTGGAGGCCAAAATGCAAATTAATTAAAATGTTACACTTAGGCTACACTGTTTTATTTTAATTTTTTGGCAGGAAAAATAGGTTTAAATGATTTAAACAAGTCACCAGCTCTTCATTTTGAAATGTTAAATAACTAATTTCAAGAATTGTGAAGGTGAATTTGCAAGGGAGAATCTGACTTGCACTCCATCTATTTAGTGGAGCAGTTGCAGAAATGAAAGGACAGTGTGGGAGATGTCCTTTCATCCAGCATTTTGCAGTTCTACTCGTGTTATAGTCAACAAGTCGAAGAAATGCACTCTCTGTATATTTTATACCACATTACAAAATAAAAATTTCAACTGTGCTACGAGTGACAGATTGCTGAAAAAAGCAAGATTATGTAGTGAGTGGATGATTACCAGAGAATAGAAAGGGAACAGAAATGAGAATGTTCCCAAACGGGTGGAAGTGACATCCATGCACAGAACACTGAATAAAATGTATTGCAGACAAATCTAAAGGACTGCACATGGAAAGGAAAAAAATGGACGATACAAGACATAAGGATTTCTACGGGTGAATTAACATCTTGTAAAAATAGTCCAGTGAATGGAAAGGGAAAATCTATTATAATGAGGCAGACTTTTACACCTAAAAACAAGCAGGTCTGTTTGCATCTGCTGGTTTGAAACACTTAAATTAATGAAATACAGGACTTGAATGGATGCTAAAGTGTAACAATTGCAACATGCTGAGGAAGGGTTATTTTAAAACCTAATTAACTCTAACCATTTCCCAGCTTTCATGAAAGGTCACGGACCTTAAATGTTAACCTCATCAGCCAACGTATTTACGATGCGATAGAACTTTATTTCCAGCATCGTCTAATTTTATGCATTCCCATCTTACCCTTTCCAGTTATAGGATCTAACAAGGACTTTGCAACAAGTATGTTTAATGTGCCACTGTTGTAATATAGGAACCAGCACAACCAATTTGCACACAGCAAATCAGAGGTGTTAGTTCTCTTTGTCTTTCCACAGTTATATAATAATGTTCGATAATCTTTTTCAGTGATGCCGACTGAGGAATATATATGAGCCAGTCTCTCGACCCGAAACGTCGCCTATCTCCTTCGCTCCTTAGATGCTGCTGCACCCGCTGAGTTTCTCCAGCTTTTTGTGTAACCCTCATGAAAGCAAAAGTAGGTCATTTGTCCTATTGGATCTACTCCACCATTCAATCATGGCTATTCTATCTTTCCCTCTCAACCTCTTTTTCCTGCCTTCTTCCCAGAACCCTTGATACCCCTACGAATCAAATGTCTGGCAATCTCCACTTTAAAAATACCCAATGTTATGGCCTCCAACCTGAGCCAGTTCACTAGGAGATCAGCTGGTACAGCAGTTGACTCACAGCACCAGAGACCCAAGTTTGATCCTGACCTTTGGTATAGCCTGTGTGGAGTTTGTACTCTCTGTAACTGCGTGGGTTTCCTCTGGGTGCTCCAGTTTCATCCCACATCCCAAAAATGCGTGAGTTTTTTTTGTTTAATTGGCCTCTGTAAAACTGCCCCTTATGTGTAGGGAGTGGATGAGAAAGTGAGATAACTTTGAATTAGTGTGAACTGATGATCGATAGATGGCATAGACTCAGAGGGCCGAAGGGCCTACTTCCATGCTGTTTCTGGGAGGAGAGGAAACAAAACAAAACAAAAATACTTCTCACAGTGTCATGGTACTTCAAGTCTGCACAGTAGAGAGACTTATATATTCTGAAAGAAACAGGCAGATGATCAACCAGGTCATGGCTGATACCATATGCTCATATATAAAAATAAACCATCTGTGTGAACTTCCCATCATGTTGATGATGGCACTGCCATGCAGCCAGAAAGAGACCAGGAATGTCGCAAACTAACAGAGGCCATTTCATTCATGGAACAGAAAATAGGAACAATGCAAAGATTACCATTAAATGACATGAAAGTTAAAATTATTTTCACACAGAATGCTAAAGCAGTAGAATGAAGCAGAAGCAGGGGAAAAGAGGTAAAAAGATTTAACAAACAAGTGGATTCTGAAATGGGGAAAGAGAGACTGCTGGTTGAATTAAAATCAATTGAGTGATCTATTTGACATGTCATTGTAGCCAATATAAATTCTCGTCGACCTTTAACAATCTATGAAAACAGATTGACTATACCAACCTTCCACATCATTAATGCTCCCATTGCATAAGGATTAAAAACTGTCAAGAAGCAGTAGACAGATGCAGGATCAAAACTGGAATGAGATGATGAGGATAAAGCTGTATTAGTAAATATACTATTCTGTTCTTCTAAACTCCCTTCCTTCCCCTGAAAATGCATATCGGAATTTTTACAACGTAAAATTTAAAAAATATATATATTCCCTGATTATCTAATTCTAAAAGATACTAATCAGATGTGCAAAATCCAAGCCATTATGCTGCTAATTAAATTCAAGAATTTTAGTAATTAAAATATTGTATGCTATAAATCATTTATTTTAAGTTAAAGTTATCCGTCCACCGAAGTTCATTTAAAACACAATCTGGATTACCTGTTGATAGATGCGATATTTCCAGTGCCAAAGAAAGCTGTCACAATGAAGAAAATCTGTAATTTCTCAGGTAAGGAAAACTCAGTGTGTGAAAATATAATCCACATATAATAATTCTAGAAATAGGGGGTCTTTAAATTAGAGCTACATTACACATTCACTAGAAGTTACAGTCATGCTATTAGATGGGAGTGTGATCCTGATTCAAATTACAAATGAGCCCTTCAAAGGTTTCAAAGGTCTTTTATTGTCACATGTACCAATTAAGGTACAGTGATATGCGAATTACCATATAGCCATACAAAAAAAGTATGGTAAGTATGAGGCTGACCATTATGTTACATGAAGGTACTTTGAGGAGGTATCTCACCTGCTCCATCAAGACGACAAGCAGAATGATGCCAAGCTCTCTAAAAAAAGTGATGTCCTAATCTTATATGTTTCAACAAGATCCCCTCTTATCCTTCTAAATTCCAGAGTATACAAACCCAGCTGCTCCATTCTCTCAGCATATGACAGTCCCGCCATCCCGGGAATGAACCTTGTGAAGGTAGATTATTATCTAAATGGTGTCAAGTTGGGAAAAGGGGATGTACAATGGGATTTGGGGAATCCTTGTTCATCAGTCAATGAAAGTAAGCATGCAGGTACAGCAGGCAGTGAAGAAAGCAAATGGCATGTTGGCCTTCATAATAAGAGTAGCTGAGTACAGGAGCAAAGAGGTCCTTCTGCAGTTGTGCAGGGCCCTTGTGAGACCACACCTGGAGTATTGTGTGCAGTTTTGGTCCCCTAATTTGAGGAAGGACATTCTTGCTATTGAGGGAGTGCAGCGTAGGTTCACAAGGTTAATTCCCGGGATGACAGGACTGTCATATGCTGAGAGAATGCAGCGGCTGGGCTTGTATACTCTGGAATTTAGAAGGATGAGAGGGGATCTTATTAAAACATATAAGATTATTAAGGGTTTGGACATGCTAGAGGCAGGAAACATGTTCCCGATGTTGGGGGAGTCCAGACCCACAGTTTAAGAATAAGGGGTAAGGCATTTAGAACGGAGATGAGGAAACACTTTTTCCCTCATAGAGTTGTGAGTCTGTGGAATTCTCTGCCTCAGACGGCGGTGGAGGCCGGTTCTCTGGATACTTTCAAGCGAGAGCTTGATAGGGCTCTTAAAGATACCGGAGTCAGGGGATATGGGGAGAAGGCAGGAACGGGGTACTGACTGTGGATGATCAGCCATGATCACATTGAATGGCGGTGCTAGCTTGAAGGGCCGAATAGCCTACTCCTGCACCTATTGTCTATAATCGTTTTCTAATAAACAAAAGAGCATTTAAAAAATGTCAACAGTCCCGACCCAAAACATCACCTATCCTTTTTCTCCAGAGAGCCTGCCTGACCCGCTGAGTTACTCAAGCACTTTGTGTCTATCTTACTTATCTCCAGAAGTCATCTTATTTACTCTGGGCCACATGAACACCTACCCTGTCAAGTCTGGGAAGGCAGGCACTTTGCAAAGCCTTTAATGGAGGAATGTCTGGAAATATCTTTCAAGGAGATTTGGGTAGAATCTAATTTGACCCTAAATTCCAGCCCTGGATAGGGATTTGCCATAATTGGCATGAGGGAAATCAGCCCATTAATGCTTTCAGTTAATTTGTTCTTTCATGTGTGGTTGCACTGAACTTTAGGTATATATTTAAGTGAATGTGTGAGCTTTAGATATTCCTTTGCAGTCAAAATCAATGATAAACTAATAACTAAATAACATCACAAAATTGAGAAAACTATGTTAAAGGATACAAAGAAATAAGACCGTCTTATATCATCTAGTCTAAGTTGTCGAATCTGAATGGTGTCAACCTTCTGGGCAAAATCCATTTGGGACAACTGCGGGAATGAAAACACATTCAGTGAAAGGATGAATGCTTAAACTCTGTTCTTCCGCAAGATGTGTATCCATATTATTAAAGGTATTTGGTGAAGGATGAATAATTGTTGTGTCTCTTTTAAATAATCTCAAGATTGCAGCACAGTTGAGAAAGGCCAGTCAATCCACCTTGCATCTTCCATCCAGAACAGCTAAAGACATGTGTTTATTTCATCAGTGTACTCAGCTCTCTCTTAAATTAATCTGAAATTTTAATCACTATCTATCCAACCAAGAAGTCCATTCTGAGTATTTATCACAATGTGAGTGAAGAATTTATTTCAAACATCTTCACAGAATTTATATCTGTATTTCAGTAACATTACAGCACAGGAATGGGCCCTTTGGCCCACAATGTACGTGTTGAACAATGATGCCAAGGGAAACTAATCTCCTCCGTTTGCTTCTGATCCAAATCACTCTCCTGCCGATCCATATTCTGGTGGAAAATGTCAAAAGGTGAACCATGTAATGTGAGGTTCTGAATTTAACCACACAATATGTGGATAATGAGTAAGTCCAGTCTTATGATTCCTCTGAAATTAGCAGATACAGATCAGTGGTGATTCATAGTTCATTGCTGTCCTGTTACCAAGCTCTATATTGACAGATATAATTGCTGCTTTAGTAATTCTACTTCTTTCAGTGTGCTATGTGGTCCACATTATTTTGTTCTACTATTGTTTTGGCTTCATGTTTATCCTCAATAAATTATTTTTGAACTTCTGATTTATTATTTCTTTGAAACCACAGGGCAGATATGATGAATTGATGCTTCTGGCACAGATTTACTTGAGGGCTAACATTTCAGAAATTGAAATGTGACAGTCAAAAATAATGAATTTTAATGAGATGAAGAGCTGTGCAGTACATCCTTAAAATAGGGGTTGCCACTAGGGAATACAAATCTCTAAAGTCTATAATTGGAAATAAGTGGATAACAACCCTTTTTTTTAAAAAAGTGTCATCATAATACGAGAGAATGCACCTTCTTTTGGCTTCCTATTTTAAATTTTCTTTCCTTCACTGGTATGGAACTTCCTTTCCTTCCCAAGCATATGCACCTTCTGAATCACTGCCAATGTTATTAGCCAGAAGTCATGGAGAGCAACCTTCCGCTCTGTATTCCCTGCAGGCAGAGTGCCCAGTCTCAAGTTAAATCCTTCCTACAGCAGAGTGGTCGAAGTTTGAAAGTTCAGATCAGTGGCGGAATTGAAACTGCAGTCCAGCCCTCCATGGTGCTGTATTACCACTGGACTTTGTACAGTGCTACTATCTTATACCCAGAAACCTATCTTTAAGAATGCTCAAACACATGGAGACTGTGTCATTCTTGTGCCCTTCGCTATTGAATATTTAGAACAGACAATTCTATTTTCTCGTTTCTGCATTTCCTTGGAGATGATTTGTATCAGTTGAACATAGTGGTTGCAAGGAAGTAGCGTCAGAATTATACAGCATGGAAACAGGCCCTTCAGCCCAACTCGTCCATGCCATTCAAGATGTCTATCAGAGCGAGTCATTTTCCCGCAATGGGTCTGTATCCCTCTAAACCTCCTACTCAAATGTTTGAAATGTATCCTTCTCTGGCAGCTTGTACCCATGTGAAAAGTGTCTGTCTGGTCCCTTTTAATACCTCCCCGTCTCATCTTAAATCAGAGCCCTTCAGTTTTGGACTCCCTCACCTTAAATCTAGTTTTGGAGTTGGAAACTACAGGGCATAGATTTAGAAACAAAGAGCTGCAGATACTAGTTTACAAAAAGAGACACTGAGTGCTGGAGTAACTTGGCTGGTCAGGTAGCATCTCCGGGGAACATGGATAACTGACTTTTCAGGTCGGTACCCATCTTCAGATTGATTGTGGTGGGGTGGGGGTGGGAACTGACCCTTCTATCCTGAGTTTCCTCCACTGTCAAAGTACCTCACATTTCGCTAGGGCAGCATATAACCCAGCGATGTGAACATTGATTTTTCAAATTTCAAGTAACTCCTGCATTCCCCCCTCCTACCAGTTCCACTGTATCCCCCTCGTTAGCACATCTTTCCCAGCCAACAATGGGCCAATATAGATTCCATCCTTCCTGACGTAATCTATTGCCAGCCCTGATTTGTTCTGTCCTTTTCTTGCCTCCAGTTTCCCTCCTCCTCCCACCTCAATCTTTCAGTCTGAAGATGGGTTCTGACCTGAAACGTCACCCATTCCTTTTCTCCAAAGATGCTGCCTGACCTGCTGAGTTACTCCAGCATTTTGTGTCTATAATCGTGGGAGTCAGTGGGTTTGTAGTAGACATCAGTTGATAGTCTGCCCCCTGTGATGAAGACAGAGATCAAGAAAGGGGAAATAAGTGTCAAGAGTTGGAACCAGGATAGAGTTCCCCTGGCCCTCACCTTTCACCTCACCAGCCTCTGCATCCAACACATCATTCTCTATTCCATCACCTTCAACGTGATCCCACTTCCAGTTACATCATACCATCCCCACCTCTTTCCGTCTTCCATAGAGATCGCTCCCTCTGCGACTCCTTATTTCACTCATCCCTTCCCATCCCACTTAAACTACCCCCTCCTGAGGTACTTTCCCCAGCAATTACAGGAGATGTATCACCTGCCTCTATACCTATTCTCTCACTTTCATTTAAGGACCACGGCAGTGCTTCCAGGTAAGACAGAGGTTCACATGCACCTCCTCTAACCTCCATCTTCTGCATCTGGTGTTCCCGTTGTGACATCCTGTATGTTGGCGAGACCAAGCGTAGGCTCAGCAACCGTTTCGCTATCATTCCGCCAAGGACTATTAGACCTCCCGGTTGCAAACCATTTTAACTCCTCCCATTCCCATACTGACCTTTCTGTCCTGGGCCTCCTCAATTATCGGACAACTAGCTTACACCAATAAAAACATTTAATTCTCCAATGTTAGGTAACTATGAAATGCCCCCTCTGCCCTTCTACCCCACTTTCCTCCCCACTCCCCCCTCCCCCTCCCCTGTGCCCCACCTAGACTTGCACCTAATTTACCCTTCCACCTCCATTCCTTGCTCTAACTTCACAATTCCCATCTTTTGTCTCACACTATCTGTCTTTTCAATTCTAGCCTTTGTTCAACCATCTGCCTATCAAAAATAACCCTCACCTGTATCCACCCATTACTCGCCAGACTTTGTCCTGCCCTTCCTCTCTTCCATCTTTCCTCCCCACCTCACCCCAATCAGTTGGAAGAAGTGTCTCAAACGTAAAATGTGACCTATCCACGTCCTCCTTAGATGCAGCCTGAATGACTTAGTTACTCCAGCACTTCACATCTTTTTTAAGGCATAGATTTTACTATTTAGGATCACGTTGTTTAGACCCGACTCAATTCAGTCAAAGGGCATCATCATAACACATTTTAACCACCCGACATGGGCATTGCTGGCCCACTCCAATTACTCTTGAACTAAATGGTTTGCTTGGCCACTGCAGTGTTGCTGTGAGACACACTTCCAGGCCAATAGCAAAAGATTATCATTAAGTATGTATTCCACCACAAAATTATTGATCAGTACTAAATGTTGCTCAGACATTTTGTTCCTGATCTATCCAATTGAATTTAACTTCCCCAGTTGCCATGGTGGGATATGAACTCATGGTACTACATCATAAGCAAGCCCCTGCACTGTGAGATGCATAACATTGGTACCAGGCTACTCTATCCCTCCACCAAGTACAAAATTAAAACCAAGACTTAACTGAGGTCGATCTGAACTAAGGAAATCATTATACTTACCATACTGGATCACACCATTTAAGTAAATCTAACATCTCAAATTAGTTTTTCATCTTTTAATGGATGATGCATCACATTAATTTATTTTGAAATTTCTTTCTGAAAATTACTTTTTTCCTAAGCAAATAATCTTCACCTGGATAATGTAATGAGATGAGATAGCAAAGCAGAGCCAAACCTGACCTGATCCCAGACCAAAACATATTGTCAAGTCGTGATGAGCCTCTGCTGGGTGACCAACAAAAAAGCTTTTCACTGTACCTCAGTGCAAGTGACAACCAACTAAACTAAACTAAACCTCCACCGGTACAACACTTGCAACATTCTCGTCGCGATAACAATGGACCTGATTCTCCCGAGAGATCAGCTGTATTTGCCACTGAGAAACAATTTTACTGAACGTAACTTATAACTTAAGTGCTTGCTGATTGAGAGGATCCTGGACCTGACTGGTGAAGTCCTAAGTGGTCCCTGAGAGATTTGCAGGTCCCAAGGGAGAGTCAGAACAAGCCCTGTCTACAAAACTGCTGAGAAGCCCTTTCAGAAGGCAAGCCAAACCTATAACCTCGCCATATGGCAATGCTGTCAAAGTATTTCAATGACTGACTACCTTAGACATTCAAAAGCAGTCAAAAATGATTAAAAGTGCAATAAGCAACACTTACAAATATAAAAATAAAATCTGAATCAAATTTTTAACACTGAAACAATAAAGAAAACATTAGTAGAATCACAAACAATTGACCTTTCCTCTCCACAGCTGTGAAATTTCCAGTGAACTGAAGAAATTCAGGTCCTGCACCAGGTGGGGACCTGAGAGCTGTTGCTCCAGAACTAACACTGAGGAATTCCAGGAAGATTCTGTTCCACTGTTGGATTCCATTACAATCAAGTAATGAAGCATAGGTCACAAATTATCAGCACTGGTCCGCCAACAATTTCAGGGCTTCCCCATTTGCACAGGAATCCCGAACCTGTCAGCGCACAAGGGTAAATCTCATCTCACCGTTGTCACAACACTGATTGTTAAATATCAATGTTGATGGTTTGTACCTTGTGACACATACAGCACACACCATAATAGCTCCTCTATGGAATTATTTATATAACTACTTAATTATAATTTGCAGTGGCAACTTTAGAATGAAACTCCAGCCATAATTCTTGGAAAACTACTAATTTTAAAACAATTGGTTTCTTATTACCTTTGGAACTGGAGAAATATCATGAAACTGGATTGTCTCTTGTTCCAGACTGATCCAAACAAATGTCAAGCAGGATAGCAGAAGTGGAAATAAAGCTTCGTATCTGGATGAAGCATGAACGTTGTTAAGGTAAAACCACCAATGAAAACTATTCAACCTTAAATATTGAAATCTAGGTCAGGTCATTATTTATTCATTGTCAATAAATAAAAGAAAACTAACTGCCTTCCCCTTCCTTCGAAGATCATGTTAAACTCGTATGACACATGGAAAAAAAAAAACGAGTGTTCAAAGAACACCTTGAACATTAATAAAAATCCTTTCTTAGTTAGTAACATATGGTTGCATGGGTGGATCTCAATTTCAAAGAGTAGATTCAGTAGCACAACACAGCTCAAACATGGAAGAGACCATTTAGAGCAGATATTCATCAACTTCCACCTGGACTCATCAAACCAAGCCTCCCTAAATTGAAGATTAAATTCCTGAAATTAGAATGGGAAATTCTGTCAAGACTGTTTAAATGTCATATGTACCGACACTGGAGCAATGAAATTCTTACTTGCAGCAGCATAACAGGTCCATAAAACACAATACTCACTGAGAACACAGTTACTGCTGTGACAACCAGGCCATGCAAGCTCACACTGTACATTTTCCAAGTACATTTTCCCATCAGTGCTCTTAGAATCCTTCAAACATTTTACTTAGAGATACTTGTCCTGTACATTAACCTGGCTCAAATACTGAAGTGCCCCTTCGGTAAAGTTATATTTACATCCATGTCGACTTGTATCCATATCCTTCGAACCTATTGTCATAAGACAATGGTGTAATGCAAGTAGTAGGCAATAGTGCTTCCACATATCACAGGAGCAAACCCACTAATAACATTTTGCAGAAGTTATGAAAACAGAGACCTCTTCCAAGCAGAGTGGCTAGGAAACAGCTTTGGGTACCATGCAAACAAAATCTTTTCACCATACCTCAATACACATGACAATAATAATAGACCTGAAATGACAACTTTTCAAATCTTATAAATGCAATTAATAATAATAATAATAATAATAATAACAACTTTATTATGGACTCAAGGTCCAGACAAGGGGCAACATTACATTAAAAATGCATTGCATATCAAATATCATATATACAAATCATGGTAAATCACATAAAAACATCATAATTTATATATTAAAAAAACGCACAATACTTAAGTTAAAAATCCAGAGTAAAAGATGATCAATGTCGTACAATGAGACAACGATACCAGTGTCTCCACAGCTGGGATTCATAGCGTGTAGTGCCAACCCTTATGTTTGTCAAGGCCACAATAAGCACATTTTTAGAGTAATTTATCCTGCAAATGAATTTATACATGTGGTGTCTTAGGATAGCTTCTAAAGTACTGACTCCTGCAGCTACAAACACATTACTGGCACTACACCATCTTGGTTGCCTTAGCAATGTTCTCATGGCATCGTTATATGCCACCTTTAGTCTCTGCATAATTGTCTTTAAATAGTTCGACCACAGGTGCGCAGTGTAGAGGGGTGTGCAGTATGCTCTAAATAGCGACATCTTCACCACATCTGCACACGCACCAAATTTACGCAAGAGGCTATTCGCCTGTATATACAGCATGCGTCGTTGCCTATAAATATCCTCATCATTTGTTCTGTAATAATATGCCCTAGATATTATTACAGACACTAAGATTGTTGTCAGACAATTTAAAACCAGGACATTTTAGGCTTTTATCCTCTTTGGTTCTACAGACCATAACAGCACTCTTACTAGCATTATATTTAATGTCATGTTCCACACCATGCACGGAACATGTAGTAAGGAGCTACTAGAGACCAGCGCTAGATGAACTAAAGACCACAAGATCATCTGCATACATAATATGGTTCACTAAAATATTACCAATCACGCACCCGGTGTTACAGGATTTCAATTGTTTAGACAGATCATCAATATATAGATTAAAAAGGACTGGGGACACAATTCCCCCTTATCTAACACCATTGCTAACCCCAAATGGGGCAGAAACCCTATTGCCCCATTTTATTTGCATAGTCTTGTGGGCATACCAGTAGGCCAGAATTCTAACAATGTATTTAGGCACCCCTCTTTGACTCATTTTACCAAACAGCTTTCTGTGATTAACACGGTCAAAGGCTTTGGAAGCATCAATAAAGCACATAAGGATTGAAGAGTTTTTGCCTCTATATTTGCTTACAATCTCCTTTAGGGCATATATGCATAAGTCAGTGCCATGTTTAGCTTTAAAGCCAAACTGGTTATCTGTGGAGTTAACAAACTCATTTATTCTATCCAGCAGAACTCTTTCTAAGACTTTTGACAATATGCTGGCGAAAGCTATGGGCCTGTAATTATTTAGACTGCCTACTTTACCAGCTTTGTCCTTAATAACCGGCACTAACAGGACAGACAACATTGAGTCTGGTAACAAGCCATGAATCATAAAGCCAGTAAAACAAATAGCTAGGAGAGGAGCTATCCTCATACTCGCATACTTAAGATGTTCAGCAGAGATATGATCCAAGCCACTTGCTTTGTTGTTGGACAGCTCATGTGACATAATCACCATCGAGTCATTTCTCTCAATATTGTCCACCCTATACAAGTCATCTTTAAGTCTGATGAATGAACAAATTCCCATTATTTTCCAATGGGTTTTGCATAGGAAAAAAATCATTCATGTATTATCTTACACCATATTGAAGAAAAATCCCAGAGAATTTTTCATGTCAAGTTTAGTTTAGAGATACAGCGTGGAAACAAGCCCTTTGACCCAGCGAATCGGCTCTGACCAATGATCATCTGTACTCTAGTCTTATTCTGTGTCTGATGGAGAGTCTTGACCTGAAACATCACCTATTCCTTTTCTACAGAGATGCTACCTGACCCGCTGAGTTACTCCAGCATTTTGTGTCTATCTCTAGTTCTATTTTACATACTTGTCTCAATTTACAGAAGCCAATTAACCTACAAACCTGCACATCTTTGGAATGTGGGTGGAAACCGGAACAGCCGGAAAATATCCAGTCATAGGGAGAACGTACAGACAGTACTCATAGTCAGGATCCAACCCGTGTCTCTGGCACTGCAAGGCAGCAACTCTACCGCAGAACCACCATGCCACCCAACCATGAAATAGTTTCCACTCAAGGTGTAACCTCAGTTTCAGAGCATTATCTTACACCCAATCAATTAATGAATGGCCAACTAATTTCCAATTTACAACAGTGTTGGCTGTTCCACAAGGCAGTTTTGCACCTGCCTAAAGCAGACTGGTAAGGATTTGGTTTATGATCTCATGTCAAGCAGAGCATAAATAAAACGTAGTACTCCCAATAAGTGGCAGCCTAGTGAGCCACAAACCAATAGCATGAAGAGTCTGGCATAAAGATTATACCAAATGAGCTAATCTGTTGCACAGACAATCTACAAATGCTCCTTGGTTAATATTAACTTTCCTCAAAGATTCTGTGGTGCATTTTACCTCTTTATCCAGTCTGTTATTTATGCAGGAAGTTGCAATATGATTAGTAGGCTGAGCCTAGAAATTTATAATCAGTCTAGAGCTCATGGAATGTGAAATGGGATCTACAATCAGTTAAAGTAGAACTGGGCAGGTCTGCTTATTGACACCTTAGTGTTAGCAGAGTAATTAGCCACCAGAACAATATATTTAAATGATAGAAACATAGATTTAAGTAACAAACATATCTTCAGAATCATCCATTACTTCCTCCAGTGTCACCATCAAGTCTGCTACGTGTGCTGGAAACTGCAAACTCAATTCAGACATAAATGACTGTGGTTTAGAAAGGGAGTTCATGGTGGTGAAACTAGAAACAAGTTCCAGGAGAGGAGACAGACTGTGCTATACACAATGAGTTTATTAATTGAGGGATAGGACGAAGCAGTATTGTGATGGTAACAGCCAGCCATGGTCTGATGACTGCCTTATCATACTCATGAAAACGATAATTTGTGCAATAAGATCTCCCAGGTACTGTTGCAACTTTTAAGAAACTTTTAGATAAGAACGTGGATCGGATAGGTTTAGAGGGATAAGGGCCAAACGCACGCAGGTGGGACTCGTGTAGACGGGGTGTGCTGGTCGGCATTGGCAAGTTGGGCCGAAGGGCCTGTTTCCACTCTGTATCATCCTGACACTAAAATATTTATACACCAATAAAACTAACTACTTGAAACAACTATTTGAACGCAAGAAGCAACATATTCAAAATATTGATATAAAATGCTGGAGTAACTCAGCAGGTCAGGCAGTATCTCTGGAGAAAATGGATAGTTGACATTTCGGGTCGGTACCGGACCCAACTACAAACGCCACCTATCCATTTTCTCCAAAGATGCTGGCTGACCCACTGAGTTACTCCAGCATTTTGTGTCTATCTTTGGTATAAACCAGCATCTACAGTTCCTTTTTATTATATTCAAAATATTCTTAGATAAGCCATGGCACTGATATATTTTTGAGAGGGGATAAAACATTAATGCCTGGAATTTCTAGTTTTGGACAACTATTGCAAATTTATAGACTGTCCAAACTGTTTTGCATAGTTTAGTTGCTTTGGGCATTTATGCTTTTAGTTATCGAGCACTGTCATGCTTTTCTATAAAAGCCAAAGACCTAAACACGAGAATTCCCTCCCTTAGCCTCTCCACCACCATGCTCTCCCTCAAGACCTCCTTAAAGTTAATTATTTAACCAAACTTATGATTATCAGCGGCTTAGTACAAGATTTTGTTTAATTAAATGTCTTGGGACATTTTCCATGTTAGAGATACTATCAAAGAAAGGTTGTTGATATTGCATCTTGCACAGCAGCCAAACATTCGACTGCAAGAAAACCTCCAAAGCAAAGCAAAGCAAAGCAACACAAAGCATTCATACACATGGCTAACACACTGTATCTTACAACATTGATTCACTGATTAATTGATCGATTGAATCGTTTGAAAGATACAGCATGGATACAGGCCTTTCAGTCCATCGAGTGCACACCAATCATCGATCACCTGTTACACTAGTTCTATGTATCACAGTAGAGGCAATTTACAGAGGCTAATTAACCTATCAAGCCGCATGTCTTTGAGATGTCGGAGTAAACTGGAACACATGGAGGAAGCCCATGCGGTCACAGCGAGAATGTGCAAACTCCACACAGACAGCACCCGAGGTCAGGATTGGACTAGAGTCTCTGGCAGTGTGAGACAGCAGCTCTCGCAGTTGTGCCACTGTGTTGCTCAAAGGATAAAACAGTCGTAGGTATTATAGCTGAGAACACGCAAAAAGTTTTGTGGGACCAATGTGCTTCCATGCTGCGAGAAATGACTCCGAAAAATTGAACCTACAATGCAAGATCAATAAACAATCTGACTCACGTTAGCCCTCAATCCAAATCTATGGCATACGCAAAATAAATCTCCACGATCCCCCCCATCTCTCTATCTCCATGCACCCAACTTTACTTCCATGGGTACAATGAATATCTTGTGTACACACTAATTATGTAGGTCTTGCACCTCCATGCTGCCAAATTCTGAGAAACCGAGCCTGCCATGGAAGCTAATGTCATTCATGTGGAGTGCAAGTGATCATGGCATTCCTGTCAGATATCGCCTAATTTATGTTCCAACATTGAAGCTGTTCAGTGCCTTAATGTACTAAATAATAAGTACAGATAACAGAACATTACTTATGCTGCATCAACAAAATTATACCATATCATTATGGATCATGAGTGTCTCTTTTAAAATTGTGCAATAACCATTTGCAGCCTGCTTTTTCTTTTACCTCAAATTCGGTTTAAACTGACAAAGCACGTTGATCGTCCTTGGTTAAACATGCATTTATACAAGTAGTATAGCATCTCTGGAACTATGAGGAAAAATTCATTAATATCAGGAATTTGTTTTACACAGAGAAAAAAGGATACCCTGTACTGAACAAGAGGTAGGCGGACATTAATGAGAGGTAAATGCTTAGCAGTCGTTGAAAGAGAAATGTTGAGCTAATCAAAGGTGTCAGTAAGGAGGAAGCTGTAAGGAAAAACAAGGAATATCATTAATTCAATAGCATTCCACATCTATGTAACATGTGGCATCACATCACAAAAAAACAGCTGAATTTGCACTATTATTGCAACTGGCCTATGCTACTAAAACTGTAAACAAAACTAACTGGGTTCAATGAAGAGAACATTCCTGTTTAACCTTAAATAATTTCAAAATAAATTGAGGAAAATCTACCACAACATTTCAAATATCAAAAGTATACTATCAATGTTGCTGATAAAATCAAGTGCCAGACATGATGCCAATTGTGAACAGCAAGCTGTCACAAACAGCAATGCGATAAATTTGTTTCAGCATTTCGAGTGAAGTTGACCAGGACACCAAAACTTACTAGTCATAGAAACATAGAAACATAGAAAATAGGTGCAGGAGTAGGCCATTCGGCCCTTCGAGCCTGCACCGCCATTCAATGTGATCATGGCTGATCATCCAACTCAGTATCCCGTACCTGCCTTCTCTCCATACCCCCTGATCCCTTTAGCCACAAGTGCCACATCTAACGCCCTCTTAAATATAGCCAATGAACTGGCCTCAACTACCTTCTGTGGCAGAGAATTCCAGAGACTCACCACTCTCTGTGTAAAGAATGTTTTCCTCATTTCGGTCCTAAAGGAATTCCCCCTTATCCTTAGACTGTGACCCCTTGTTCTGGACTCCCCCAACATCGGGAACAATCTTCCAGCATCTAGCTTGTCCAACCCCTTAAGAATTTTGTAGGTTTCTATAAGATCCCCCCTCAATCTTCTAAATTCCATCGAGTACAAACCGAGTCTATCCAATCTTTCCTCATATGAAAGTCCTGACATCCCAGGACTTCTTGATTCAAACCACTTCAATTTTAACATTGACATGAAAGGTTAGAATTCCCCTCAGTTTAACACCAGTTCCTAAAGGTGGCACCTTGACAGTGCTGGGGGACTGCTGGTAAAGAGGTGGCAGATGTTAAGAGCACTTTGTATCCATTTTCAAGGTTGAAGGTAAAAGACCAATGGCAAAGGCACCAGGGACGTAACAAAGTCAAAAAGAATAATAGATTTAAAGCAAGCTACCAAAAATACAGAAAAGATTGGAATGCAAGACTGTCAAATCTCTAGCAGCTGATAATTGTGATCCCAAGCCATTAAAGGAAAAGACTGAAAGAACTGCACAATTTCCTGAACATCACTGGATGTAGTATTCTGGATTCTGAGCTTCTAGCGTGGAAATTTGAAAGCTATTATTTCCTTACTTAAGGTAGTGAGCAGAGAGTTGTTAGGTAACAGCAAACCTACCTACTTAACATCACTTCAGCGAAGTTACTGAAATCGATAATTACTGCTTATGAACAGGTGGCATGCAACCTGCATTTGTGAAAGTAAGGTACGTAATGTTTGAAAAACAGCATTGTTTCATTATTACATCAATTGAGCGACTGTCTTTGAGTACTGTCAATCCCAAAAGATATCTGAAAGAGTTTGGCACTTCACTTCATGAGCAAAAGTTTTGAGCATAAAATTGAAGAGCACCGACTGACTTGGACAGTAATGGATAGGAAATGAACAAATTAACAATAGGAATAAAGGATCTGTTCTCAATTTGGCATGATGTGGCAAGTGGTATTTCCCAGATGCCTTTTACAATGAGAATTTAACTGAAATAATAGATAACTGTACAAATTATTTTTTTAAATTGCAGTAGATTAGGAGGCACATTGTAGAGATAGGAGTTGCAATTTACACATAACATTGGGCCGTCCGTAATGGCGACTGCGGAGGGTTCATGGCCCTGACCACGGATGAACAAATGAGGAGGACTGACTGAACGTTATTGCCTTCCACCACAGTGAAGAATGTTGATTCCACTGTGGTGGATGTTCATGTTGTATTCTATTGTGTATTGTGCTCTCTTTGATTGTATGGCTGCATGGTAAATCAAATTCCACTGAAGCTTAATAGGTGCATGTGGCAATAAATGTGAACTTGAACTTGAACACAAACAATGTTTGGAAGGACTGGTTGGAATTCTTTATTAACATGTAGGAGTAGGAAATGCAACGGAGTTTGATTCCAATGAATGCAAATCACTTATAAATATTACATGGACAAAATGGAACAAATGTCTCTTGGAATATTGTCTTTAATGGAAAATCTAATGAGGAATTGACAATGCATTTGCAAAATGTTGGTAAACTGGAGTATTCTGGTTTAGGGCATCTTTGGAAATATATCTTGGAAGCCATAAAGTTCAGATGATACTGAAATACAAGGAAGGCATAAGAGGTTAAACAAGTTAAGTGTGCTTGGAATTTAGATGGTTGACAACTGAAATAACAAGGAAGTAAATACTAAAAGAAGATTTTAAGGTAAGTCTGAACTATATAATGTTGAGGCTCTATAAGATGCTGGTAAGGCCACGTTTGGAATATTGTGAGCAATTTTGGGCCCCATATTTGAGGAAGGATGTTCTGGCTCTGGGAGTCCAGAGGAGGTTTACAAGAATGATCACAGGAATTAATAGGTTAACGTATGATGAGTGTTGTCGGCACTGGGCCCGTACTCGTTGGAATATAGAAGAATGAGGGGAAACCTTATTGAAACATACAGAATAATGAAAGGTTTGGATAATGAATATGGAGAGCATGTTTCCACTAGTGGGAGAGTCTAGGACTAGAGGTCATAGCCTCAGAATTAAAGGACGTTCTTTTAAAAAAGAGATGAGGAGACATTTATTTCAGTTAGATGGTGGAGAATGTGGGGAATTCTGCCACAGAATGCTATGGAGGCCAGTGGATAGTTTTAAGGTAGAGATAGATTCTTGATTAGTATAGGTGTCAAGAGATTATGTGGAGAAGGCAGGAGAATGGGGTTAAGAGGGAGAGACAGTTCAGCCATGATTGAATGGCGGAGTAGACTTGATGGGCCGAAAGGCCTAATTCTACTCCTATTCCTTATGACCATGGGAAAATATACTTGGGAAAATTAACAAAATAGGAACTGTTTAAATTAACAATAGGCAAATTAGGAATCAGTTTTTCCAGACAATGGATAGTGGAAACCCCGTCTTATTAGGTAACAGCAGACCTACCTACTTAAGAAAACCAGAACTCGATCCCAGAAGGGTACAAGCTTCCTGTGGTCATTTCAGTCTCACAGGTTTGTTTGGTAAATGAATTGAGGGTCAGAGGGACAGTTTGGCAGCTAACTAGATCATAGCACTAATTCAGTGGGTCAGGTGGCACCTGTGGAGGACATGGATAAACTACATTTCACATTGGGACCCTTCTTCAGATCATAGCATATCTGTATAATGTATACAATTACCTTTATCTCTCTGGAGTGCAATTTGACCAATGGTTTCTGAAACGGAGATGTTTTTATCATTGAGCTTTAGTTGATACTCCTTTACTACTGTGTGGGTGAATGCTAAGGCTTCCTGTTTCATTAACATTGCAGTTATGATCCATCCAGATAAACTCGTAGTTATTTCTGCTCTGCCCCTTTGAAATGCATTTCCACTGGCAATTCATTATCTTTCACCAAACACACAAACAACAGAGTAATGCCATAACATCAATGCAGTTCGGAAGCCCTCTAGCACCAACGCTTACCTAGAATTGTCCAACTGATAATCTGATTGATTAGCGGCACCCCATGTTTAAAAGCCAAACTGGAATGTGTGGTGTTCACAATGTAGAGTGACAGAACAATGATCAGCGACTGCAATAAATACAGGTTTTATATTAGATATTGTTTTGTACTAATAGACAATAGGTGCAGGAGTAGGCCATTCAGCCCTTCGAGCCAGCACCGCCATTCAATGTGATCATGGCTATTCATCCACAATCAGTACCCTGTTCCTGCCTTCTCCCCATATCCCTTGACTCCGCTATCTTTAAGAGCTCTATCTAACTCTCTCTTGAAAGCATCCAGAGAACCGGCCTCCACTACCCTCTGAGGCAGAGAATTCCACAGACTCACAAGGCTCTGTGTGAAAAAGTTTTTCATCATCTCCGTTCTAAGTGGCTTACCCCTTATTCTTAAACTGTGGCCCCTGGTTCTGGACTCCCCCAACATCGGAAACAGGTTTCCTGCCTCTGGCGTGTCCAAACCCTTAATAATCTTACATGTTTCAATAAGATCCATTCTCATCCTAAATTCCAGAGAATACACGCCCAGCCGCTCCATTCTCTCAACATACGACAGTCCCGCCATCCCGGGAATTAACGTTGTGAACCTACGCTGCACTCCCTCAATAGCAAGAATGTCCCTCCTCAAAATAGGGGACCAAAACTGCACACAATACTCAAGGTGTGGTCTTACTATGGCTCTGTACAACTGCAGAAGGACCTCTTTGCTCCTATACTCAACTCCTCTTGTTATGAAGGCCAACATGCCATTTGCTATCTTCACTGCCTGATGTATCTGCATGCTTACTTTCAGTGACTGATGAACAAAGACCCCCAGATCCCGTTGTACATTCCCTTTTCCCAACTTGACACCATTTAAATAATAAACTGCCATTAAAGCCATGCTATCTGGACAACATGAAACTAAACCACCTCACTGGCGTAACGCAAAAGTGGCATCTTTCATGACCTAAAGAAAAAAAAAATTTAACTTCAGATGCTGAAAATCTGGAACAAAAACAGAAAATCCTGTAAAAAATCCAGGCGGATTCTGTGGAAAGAGAAACAGAGCAAAAGGTCGCTGGCCCAAAACATTAACCGTTTCTCTTCCAAAGATAGACACAAAAAGCTGGAGTAACTCAGCGGAACTGGCAACATTTCTCGAGGGAAGGAATGGGTGATGTTTATGGTCGAGACCCTTCTTCAGACTGAGAGTCATGGGAAAGGGAAATGAGATATATAGATGATGATGTAGAGAGATAAATAACAATGAGTGAAAGATATGGAAAAAAGTAACGTTGATAAAGGAAACAGGTCATTGTTAGCTGTTTGTTGGGTGAGAAAGAGAAGCTGGTGCGACTTGGTTGGGGGAGGGATGGAGAGAGAGGGAATGCAAGGGTTATTTGAAGTTAGGGAAATCAATATTCATACCGCTGGGTTGGAAGCTGCCCAAGTGAAATATGAGATGCTGTTCCTCCAATTTGCATTTGGGGACAATGGGAGAGGCCGAGGACAGAAAGGCAGTGAGGGAATCGGAAGGAGAATTGTTTAGCAACTGGGTGATCAGGTAGGTCCAGGCGGACTGAACGAAGGCGTTCAGCAAAACGATCAACTAGTTTATGTTTGGTTTTGCCGATGTATAAGAGTCCACATCTTGAACAACGGATACTGTAGATGAGGTTGGAGGAGGTGCAAGTGAACCTTTGCCTAACCTGAAAGGACTGTCGGGATCCATGGACAGCCGAGGGAGGAGGTGTAGGTACAGTAGCATCCCCTGCGGATCCAGGGGAAGGTAACTGGGGAGGGGGTGGTTTAGGTGGGAAGGGGAGTTAATAGACAATAGACAATAGGTGCAGGAGTAGGCCATTTGACCCTTCGAGCCAGCACCGCCATTCAATGTGATCATGGCTGATCATCCCCAATCAGTACCCCGTTGCTGCCTTCCCCCCCATATCCCCAGAGTTATTAATCAGGGAGCTGCGGAGGGACGGTTTCTGTGAAAGGCGGAAAGGGATGGAGATGTGACCAGAGGTGGGATCCCTTTGGAGGTGGCGCAAATATTGGAGGATTGTGTTTTGTGTGCGACAGCTGATGGGGTGGAAGGTTAGGACTAGGGAGACTCTGTCCCTGTTCCCTAGGGGGAGGGGGAGCAAGAGTGGAGCTACGGGGTACCGAGGAGACATGTGTGAGGGCCTCATCTATGATGGATGAGGGGAATCCCCGTTTCCTAAAAATGAGGACATCTCGGATGTCCTGGTATGGAACACCTCATCTTGGGCGCAGATGTGGCATAGATGGAGGAATTGGAATAGAGTTCTTGTCCTGATATGGAACTAAACGCAAATTGGAAAACAGCATCTCATATTTCACAGGCAGCTTACAACCCAGTGGAAGGGTCTCGACCCGAAACGTCACCCATTTCTTCCTCCAGAGATGCTGCCTGTGCCGCTGAGTTACTCCAGCATTTTGTGTCTATATTCAGTTACGAGCCAGGGCTATGAATATTGATTTCCCTAACTACAACTTCCTGCATTCCTTCTCTCTCCATTTATCCCCTGCCCAAGTTGTACCAGCTTCTCTTTCTCACCCAACAAACAGCTAACAACAATCTTTAGTTTCCTTTACCATTGTCACTTTTTTGCATATCTTTCATTCATTGTTCTATATCTCTCTACATCATCGTCCAAATCTCTCGTTTCCTTTTCCCCTTACTTTCAGTCTGAAGAAGGGTCTTCACCCTTCTTCAAACATCACCCGTTTGTTCTGTCCAGAGATGCTACCTGTCCCGCTGAGATACTCCAGCATTTTGTGTCTATCTTCGGTTTAAACCACCATCTACAGTTCCTTCTAACACACTGTTTTTCTTCCCACAGTTGTCGCCCAACTCACTAAGTTTATTCCAGCATTTTCTTTTCATGACCTCCAGATGTTCTTTGCAAACGATAAATACATTTTGAAGGACAGTTACTGTTGTTGTTTAGTAAATATGCCAACTGATCTATACCCAGCAAATTCAACACACAAAACTGTGATAATGGCCAGGTAGCCTTTTGCAGTGGTCCTGATGGAGAAATAAGCATTGACTAATTCACTTGGGTTAGCCGCCCTGTTCTTTTAAAACAGCACCATCTTCTACTTCTTTCAACCAGCAGCGTAAACGGATTCCTGCCTTATCATCTCATCCTACTGAGTGCATCTCTGACACTACAGCACCCTCTCACTACTGCAACAGAATGCCGACTAGAGCTTTTTGTTTAATTCTCTGGGAGTGTGCCACCATCAATAATTTAGAGCTTCAGTACCATAACCTGATCATAACCTTCACTTCTATAATTCACCAAAATCATCCTTAACTTAACTGGGCTAATTGGAGAGATGTTAAGCATCACCTGCCAAATATAAATACTTACCCATTGGGATAGCCAGTGTTAGGTGACTGGAGGATGTCTGGGGTAAGGAAGTATCTTAAGATTCCAACCACCACTGGCTATTTTTGTGAACTTTGCAACTACCGAAGCACAGGAGCACAGAAATATAGATGTAGAAAGAGGTCATATAGTTCAAATTTGTTCTGCCATTCAATGCACTAAATGCACATATCTGTTTTTCCCAATACCCCTCAGTGCTACTTGTTAATAATAAATTGACTACCTAGTCAAATCACAACTTAACTGATTGTTTGTATATGCCTCTGGAAACTAATTATGATCTTATATACCATTCTGACTGCAATTGTTTGAAATATAAGTAAGATTATTATGTGTTTAAATGAAAATTGCTTTCATTTGATGTTTGGTGGTTGCCTCAGCATCTTAAAGATAAGAGCCTGTCAGTTTCTCTCCTCACAACCCCTTCTGGTCCCTTCAGACCAAACCGGGACACTCGGATTCAGCTTATGTTATGAGGAGCAAGTTCATAGTGCATTATCAGAATACACTGAGGGTCTCTGCCCTCATCAAAATGCACTGACTCTCAGCAGAAGAGCATGCACATGCATGTCAAGTGTGGCAATGATCTGACATTCGCTGCTGAGGCTAATCCACAAGATTGGTGATTTGAATAAACCACAACAGGGGACTTGACAGGTCTGGGCAGGAGAAGTTTTATCAAAGAAAACATACATAAACATTTCCAAGGACTAACAAAAGACAGAGACTTTGTCTGGCAGAGTAATAGATGCTGAATTCTGTCATTGTTATCAAATCATTTCTACTGCTTATGGACATTACGGATAAATGTTGCAAAATATTACAAGACAAATAATACAATACAATACCATTTTGCTACAATGATTAATTCTGCATAAATATGGCATATATATCCAAACCTGTGCCACGTATACACTTTTTTTCACTGTGGCGTCAAATATTTGTTGCTTTGCCATCTTGATTGAAGTGCAAAAGACAAAAGTGCAGATGACAGTGAGTAATCCAGCTCCTGTTCTGCTTCCAGAAAGAAATATTAAATTAAAGGATTCAAATGGCAACCGACCATTACCAGCAATTATATTTCTCTGAAACATACTTGGTGCCCTCCAGTCAATTACTTGAGTCTCTTAAATGCATAGAACGGTGAATGGCAGGGGCCTGGGGAGTACGGTAGAGCAGAAGTATTGAGGACTGCAGGTACATAATTCCCTGAAAGCGGCATCACAGGGAGATAGGGTGGGCAAAAAGCTTTCGGTTCATTGGCCTTCATCAGTCAGAGTACGGATTATAGAAGTTTGGTTGCTATGTTACAGTTATACTAATGTGATGAGGCCAGATTTGGAGTATTGTGTTCAGTTGTGATCACTCTTCTATAAGAAGGATGTCGTTAAACTGGAAAGTGTGCAGAAAAGATTTACAAGGATGCTATCAGGACTTGAGAGCCTGAGGTATAGGGAGAGGATGGGCAGGGTAGACTTTATTCCTTGGAGCACAGGAGGCTGAAGGGTGATCTTTTCGAAGTATACAGATCATGAGGGGAATAGATAGAGTGAATGCACAGAGTCTGCTTACCTAGAGTAGGGGAATCAAGAATCAGAGGACCTGTTTAAGATGAGAGGGGAAGATTTAATAGGAACCTGAGGGGCAACATTTTCACACAGGGTGGTGGATATATGGAATGAGCTGCCAGAGGAGATAGTTGAGGCAGGTACTACCACAGTATTTAAAAGACATTTGGACAAATACATGGTAAAGAAAGGATTGGCAGGATATGGGCCAAATGTGGGCGTAAATGGGGCATCTTGGTCGGTGTGGGCAAGTTGAGCCGAAGGGCCTGATTCCATGCAGCATGACACTGTGATCCTATAACTATACAGCACAAAAGAAGATCATTAGGCCCCTGGTTTCTAGGTGAGACCTGTTCAAAAAGTTATTCAACCAATCACAATTCTCTGTCCTTTACCTCAAGGCCTGCAATTTTTCTATTTTTCTGTGATACACTCAAATCAAGGTACTAACGTAATTCATAACATAATAATTATAAGCACAACAGTTCATCACAGGAAAGTATCTTGCTCCAATTTTAACAGAGAGATATGATCTCCAGCATATTTGCATAATTGTGGGTCCATTTTTGCTGTTTGATGCAATTCTGTTTATATTAAACTTGGTGCCAAAATAAACTTTTGAAAGTAATTTTTACTCAATTGTTGTTTAAAATATTAAAGCTCAATTTATCACAAGATACCACTGTACTGTATTGTTATAATCACTTGACTCACGTGATGGGCAAACTTACACAAGTGTAATATTGGGACTTCTTCCAACAACTGGCATTAATGGAAACAAAGCCAGGATGAAGCAGAAAAATATCCAACTTAAAGACATAGCCTAAGGATGACATAAAAACATAAAGATAACAAAGCGAAAATTAACACAGATACCATTTAGATCCAGATGCAAATTTTATCCTGCAGATCTGATTATTTCCAGCTCAAGTTAGATAGGGTCCATTTATCAGTGTGAAAATCCAGTTGAACGATGCATGAAATCGCCATAATTTGCCCCAGTTAATGGATGGTGGTCATGAATGCTATAATTATAATGGAAGGATATATAGCATAGATCCTGTTTCTGGATATTAAGATGCATACATAAAACTAAATGATTCCCTCCACGTTGACACTTAGTGAACTCAACATAAGAATAAAATTACAAGCTTTCAATGGATAAAATGTTTTTTTAACACTAAGATTAGTTCATTACGGCACAAGGAAATCTTGTCCACTGGAAACAAATCAGAAAATATAGGAAAGAGTGTGCTCATTTCCCTGGCCATTAATATGCTGAAAATCACAGGCAACAAATTAGCAAATGTAACAAAACCTGCCTCAACTGTAACGATATTTTCCAAATCTGTCGATTTAGATCCCATGTAAAATAATTTTTGGGTGCCCAAAATGAAACAGGAACAGGAGGTTTCCAGCAATGTCTCAGGCCGATTTGACCATTCAAGGATATCGATGTGGCTCATTTTGGTTCAATATTCATTAATCTGATGTCGACCAAAAATCACTGATGTCAGATTTAATTTTATAATTTTATCTCGCACTACTACTTTTTGGGAGAAAGACTTCTACACATGCAACTTTTTTGTGTGTCGATAAATATCTGATATGCTCTCTTGAACTGCCTAGATCGTTTGGTTCTGATTGTCCCTTGACCTACAATTTAAAATATTCTATCTTTTCGAATGCTTCCAAAAGCCTTAGAATTAAATCAGCCTATAACCTCCTCTACTGAGGGAAATACAGGCTTGATTTGCGTAGTCTCTCTTCGTTATATATTCTTTGGAACTCACATGAATATCAGTCACTGTGTGCCTTCCTAACTTTCGAGTCCTGATGCGTAGATAGAACAGTACGACAGGCAGTTCTTGAACACTTGATTTGAGAATGCTTAAAATTGGGACAATATTCCTGTGATCCAACAGTGACAATACTACACCATTAAAGAACAGTATATAATATCAATAAAATTATTTCATGCATACAAAAGCAGGAAAAGGTGACCAGTATAACGCAATCAAACAGACTGGGTATGAAATAAGCAGTATATATTTGAGATTTATGTTAAACGTACCAGTTATTCAGTCACGGTTTTTAGAAAGTAATCCTGTCAGGACAGCTGTTATTGTTACCACTGTTTGATTGATGAAGAGTTGTTTCTAAAGGCATACACTGCATGATTGTACACATTTATAACAGCAGTATACTGATAAGTGTGCCAACTTCAGTTTTCTTATTAGAAAATTACTAAAGTACAAACAAATGTTGCTGTAAATATTCAACGACATTCAAACAGTAATGTTCTATGTTCTATGTTTCTAATTGGGCATGCATAATTTAAATAATTACTGGATCTTTCCGAGTTGTCAATTCATCAAGCTCATTCGACAGGGGAATTAGCCAATCATCTCCACTGGCTGGCTTTAGTGTTGAACATATGCTAACAGTGGAAAGGCACAATTAGGCAGAGAATTTAGAAGTGAATTTATAATAATTTGATGCATATAATTTGCAATGTGCTCGATGCATTTTTCTGGAGAAATGTCTTTCCTTTCATTGAAAGAAGTTCACCTAGTCCATGTTTTCTCTGTTGATTGAATGGAGTTGCTGAACAAATTGTTAAAGAAGGAACTGCAGATGCTGGAGAATCGAGGATTACACAAAAAGCTGGAGAAACTCAGCGGGTGCAGCAGCATCTAAGGGGCGAAGGAGATAGGCGACGTTTCGGGTCGAGACCCTTCTTCAGACTGGTCAGGGATCAGGGAAACGAGAGATTTAAACAGTGATGTGGAGAGATAAAGAACAATGAATGAAAGATATGCAAAAAAGTATTGATGATAAGGGAAACAGGCCATTGTAAGCTGTTTGTGGTGTGAAAATGAGAAGCTAGTGCGACTGGGGGGGGGGGGGGGGGGGGGGGGGAGATGGAGAAGGAATGTCAGGGCCCGAGGGCTGAGGGAGAGGTGGGGAGGGGTGGGGGCAGTCTGGGTTAACAGAATTGAGAAAATTCAATGTTTAAGCCCAGAGGATGCAGACTCCCCAAGCGGAATATGAGTTGCTGTTCCTCCAACTTGCGGTGTTGCTCACTCTGGCCGTGGAGGAGGCCCAGGACCAAGAGGTTGGATACGGAATGGGAGGGGGAGTTGAATTGCTGAGCCACCGGGAGGTCGGGTTGGTTATTGCGGACCGAGCGGAGGTGTTCGGCGAAACGATCGCCCAGCCTCCGCTTGGTCTCACCGATGTAGATCAGCTGGCATCTGGAGCAACGGATGCAGTAGATGAGGTTGGAGGAGGTGCAGGTGAACCTCTGTCGGACTTGGAATGACTGCTTGGGTCCCTGAAAGGAGTGGATGGGGGAGGTGAAGGGACAAGTGTAGCATCTCTTGCGGTTGCAAGGGAAAGTGCCCGGGGAAGGAGTGGAGCGGGAGGGAAGGGAACAATTGACAAGGGAATCCTCTTCCCTTCCCTCCCGCTCCACTCCTTCCCCGGGCACTTTCCCTTGCAACCTCAGCCCTCGGGCCCTGACATTCCTTCTCCATCTCCACCCCCCCCCCCCTCCCCAGTCGCACTAGCTTCTCATTTTCACACCACAAACAGCTTACAATGGCCTGTTTCCCTTATCATCAATACTTTTTTGCATATCTTTCATTCATTGTTCTTTATCTCTCCACATCACTGTTTATATCTCTCGTTTCCCTGATCCCTGACCAATCTGAAGAAGGGTCTCGACCCGAAAGGTCGCCTATCTCCTTCGCCCCTTAGATGCTGCTGCACCCGCTGAGTTTCTCCAGCTTTTTGTGTAACCCTGCTGAACAAATTGGCTTGGTTTAATATGCATTAGACTACAGCTTGTCTTATATCCCACTGCCATTTCACTTTCCTAATACAGTGTTGTCAACAGGTATTCCAATGTACAAAAGACTCCCCAGTCATGCCTAATTTCATAAAATGTTACAGTCATGGAAATGGAAGTTTGTTGTAGCCATTTCCTAAAAGGAACCACTGATGCGATATGATTCACCATGATTTTGATCTCTGTAACCAAAGAAAAAAAATGTAATCCATTTAAAATCTGGCAGAATTAATGTCCTAAATTTATGCCATGAACAGATTTTAAATGCGTGCTTTGTCCTTTTGTTCCAGAATGCCTGACTAGCAAGAAAAATTGCACAAATGCCTGTCAATTTCAATAAAATAATCATAACCTTAAATTGCAATTAAAAAAAAAAGTTAATAACACAGAAGAGAATTGGTAAATATAACAATTGGTAATGGATTAGCTTTATTTCAAAAGTATTCTCAGAACATAAGAGAGTATCAAGACAGTGCAGTATCACCTTATTGCGATAAAACAGCTTGGATTGCAGTGGCCAGCCAGCAAAGGCAACCAGACCAAGTGAAAGGACTTCACGGCAGAAGAAACTCACAACCTAGAGAAAAAAAATCCCGTCATTAGATACAGATGTAAATGAATATACAGTGCCCTCCATAATGTTTGGTACAAAGACCCATCATTTATTTGTTTGCCTCTGTAATAGAAAAAATCACATCTGGTGCATATTGTCAGATTTTAATTAAGGCCATTTTTATACATTTTGGTTTCACCATGTAGAAATTACAGCAGTGTTTATACATAGTCCCCCCACTTTAGGGCACCATAATGTTTGGGACACAGAAATGTCATGTAAATGAAAGTAGTCGTGATTAGTATTTTGTTGCATATCCTTTGCACGCAATGACCGCTTGAAGTCTGCGATTCATGGACATCACCAGTTGCTGGGTGTGTGAATTTGTGATAACTTCAGGATTATTGCATGGAAATGACCAGTAGTCTACATGAGAGGGGGGCATTTAATATCCACGTGCTTCCCTCAAGAGAGGATTTTAACAGTATCTAAAACACAAAATTAGTTATGATTATATCTTGTTTTACATAAACTGTGAAAGACTATTGCAGAAAATGGTATAGAGAAGCTCCTGAACAGTTGCCATATTCCATTATTCTTCCTCATAGATTATCATATCAATCTCTTTCTCGAAGACGAACACAAAGGAAAGGAAGCAGCCATGCACAAATGTTTATAACTGAAAGATGAAAGCCTGCGCCATCTCAATGAAATAATGTAGCTGACTGACGTGAAATAGAGCCAGTCCATACATAAAACATACTGTTCACTACATTATTATTTGCCACGTCAGCTACCCTTACGGGGGCAGGCAAATATGTGCAACTGGACCCTCTGACGTGCTCAGCTCCCTGCCAATTCGTGGGTGCTTAGGGATGGACAATGTATGCAGCCAATTCATTTATTGTGCACTCCCTTAATTAACATTAAATAACTTCCAATGTTTTCACCTACTATTGAAAGCAATGAAGTTTCACTATTTTCTTTCATCATTAGACATTAAGAGTCACAGAATATATAGCACATAGATCAAATTAAGGTACAGATCAAGTAAAGTCAAGTTTATTAGTCACATACACATACGGGATGTGCAGTGAAATGAAAAGTGGCAATGCTCGCGGACTTTGTGCAAAAAAAAACAAACAAATAACCAAACAAACTACAAACAGAATGGAACAGAATCACATGTTCTTTTACATATTAAATATTGTGGGCGGTATTGTGGTACAGTAGAGTTAGTCCCTGGTGAGATAGGAGTTTACAGTCCTAATGGCCTCTGGGAAGAAACTCCTTCACAACCTCTCCGTTCTCACAGCATGGCAACGGAGGCGTTTGCCTGACCGTAGCACCTGGAACAGTCTGTTGCAGGGGTGGAAGGGGTCTCCCATGATTTTATTGGCTCTGGAGTTGCACCTCCTAATGTATAGTTCCTGCAGAGGGGCGAGTGAAGTTCCCATAGTGCGTTCGGCCGAACGCACTACTCTCTGCAGAGCCTTCTTGTCCTGGGCAGAACAATTCCCAAGCCAGATTGTAATACTTCCGGACAAGATGCTTTCCACAGCCGCTGAGTAGAAGCACTGGAGGATCCTCGGAGACACTCTGAATTTCCCCAATTGCCTGAGGTGGTAAAGGCGCTGCCTTGCCTTACTCACGATTGCTGCAGCGTGTGATGTCCATGTCATTTCTTCAGAGATGTGGACTCCTAGGTATTTAAAGCAGCACATCCTATCCACAGTATCCCCATTTATCCTCAATGGTGTGTACGTCCTCAGATGATGTGCCCTCCTAAAGTCAGATCAGCCACCTCCTCCTGGTAGGCCTTCTCATCGTTGTCTGAGATCAGGCCCACCACCACAGTGTCATCAGCAAACTTGATTATCAAGTTGGAGCTGAACCTAGCCACACAGTCATGTGTGTACAGGGAGTACAATAGGGGGCTGAGGACGCAACCCTGGGGGGGTCCTGTGCTCAGGGTGAGGGACTTTGATGTATTCCCTCCCATCTTGACTACCTGGGGCTTGGCAGTGAGAAAGTCTAGGGCCCAGGCACACAGGGAGATCAACCTGTGTGACCAACTGAGTTACACCAGTACTTTATATTTCACTTAAGATTCCAGCATATGCAGTTCCTGTGGCCTGTCCATTTCCCTGAAGGGATGCTCACTGACCCGCTGAATTACTCCAGCACTTTATGTTTCATTACAGAGCAATCATGATCAATTTTAATGGAGAAACAGAATCAGTACTAAAGGATTACCCCAACATAACATTAATAAATTGCCAAAAGTAAAATTGAGTTCAGACTCTTGATGATTGCATTTCTGTGGCTATTAGTATTTCACAGAGCACGTGGGAAACAACAAAATTCTTACTACTGTATAGCCAGCTGTTACAATTCCAAACACAATGATTACAAGCACATAACAAGGTCCCTCAAACAAGAAAAGAATGGCCAAATGATCATTGTTGGTGGCATTCACTGGGATAGTTTTGTCTAAGACATTGAATGGCTGCTGTACTCTGAATAGTGTCAGATGTAAGATATCATCCCCTTGAAAATGTGAGGGCTTGCCTTAATAGACAAATTGGGAATTAGAAGCAGCAGTTGGCCATTCAGTCCTACTTCGCTATTCAATGTAATTGTAACATTTCCAAAGCATGGCACTTCTAACTGAACTTCCTTACTTTCAATTTACCCAGTAGATTAAATAGCACTCTCAGATTTCGGAGAGCAGTTTGTACCCAAATTGTTCAATGGGAAATTCATTGCACCGGTTTCCCCACCGTACTTAATAATAAATTCAAAATGCAAAAGTAAAGATGTTACTTTTGGGTATGGCAAAAATTCATGTTAAACATCACACTCCGACTATATTAAATTAGCTTTCTTTCGATTGTTAACAGTAATTCATTTCTGAAGGTTATTTGAGAAAGCAGACATCCCATCCTGAGAATCTCTGGCCAATGCCACCTTCACAGCCGCATGGAAATGTCAGACCGATGACTTTAAATTCCACATCACACTTTCTGTGAATCTCCATGCCAAACAATAAAACATGTTGATCTGCGAGATCACTATCTAGCAGAATTTCCATTTGCTTTAGTTTGATCTCTAATTTTGAAAAGGAAAATTTAAAATAGTTCACATTGCTTACCATGGTTTCAATCCCCAAGATAAAAAGTAATAAATAGCCAATAGACTTTGTAGGGGGAAGTGTTGAAAATAAATTGATTATATTTTTAATGACTCTAAACCTGGAAAACAATAAGACAAACATTATTTGAGATCAGACTTAACCACAAAAAATATATATTTTATCTAAATCTAAAAATAGAATTGGTAAATAATATTCTTTAAATGAGTTGAAAAAATGAATTGAGAATATATTCTCTTATAAATGGCATTTACTTAAAATAGAAAATACAAATTAGAAACGCAAGTAGTGCAAGAACAATGTCAGATTTTAGTTTCACCGAACTCTCAATATTGCAAAAATATTCTAAGGTCTTTCACAATGACATTATCAAATAAAAGAAAATGTATATCAAGTCTCACAAGGTGATATGCGCAAAACTGACAGAAAGCTTCATCAAGAGGTTTACTTCCAAGATGAGATCATTGAAAAAAAGAGGGAGAAACACAGAGTTTAAGAGTTTGGTTGCCATGGGCTGTCAAAGGGTACAGGAAGTAGCAAGCATTAGAGCACAAACATCTCTGCATTTTATAGGACGGGGGGCATAACGTAGCAAGTGTGAATTTATGGAGAGAAATCCAAGAAAGTGAACTTTATCAGCCATCCAGAGCCACTGAACATCATAAAGCATATGAAATCAGATAAAGCATGAATATCTGAATTCAACAATGGCTGCGTAAACTTTGAGAGCTCATTGCAGAAGTAGGATGCATTGTTGGTAGGTTCCGGGGCAGAAACCAGGGGTATCGCAGATTTTTGATGGATGATAATAAATAGATCTCAATGCATCATCTTGATAAATGGAATATGATGTCTAACCAATCTAAAATGTTAAATATTTAGTAGTATATTAAATCAGATAATCAAGAGCCTGGTCAAGAGAAAATTTTAAAAGAGTGCGTTACATGAGGAGAGGCAGTGCTAGTGAGGGTTAATGCGTTTAAAACAAGATTTTCAAGATCTTATTCATGATAAATTGACAAAATGATAGGCACACGGGGTTTTAATTCATTCATGGATCTAAATTCCAATACCAAATCAAATGCTGCAAGTTCTGTATATTATCCCACGACATATCTGTGGAGGACAAGGGGACGGATAAATCCACAGGGCATGATGGAATCTATACTAGGGTGCGAAGGGAAGTAAGGGAGGAGTACACTTGGGCTATGACAAAGATTTTTGCATCTTGTTGGCCATGGGTGAGGTACCAGTCGACTGGTGGATAGCTAACTGTTCAAAAAGGGTTGGAGGGATAAGCCTGGAAACTACAGACTGGTGGGCCTTGTTTTATAGATAGGGAAGATGTTGGAGAAGATTCAAAGGGGCAGGATGTATGTTCACATGGAGGAGTCTGCTTGGTTTTGTGTAGGGAAATCACCAGTCTTAATTGGGTTTTACAAGGAGATATCTAAAGAAAACGAAGGCAGAACAATAGACATGGTTTATGTGTTGGAAGGAACTACCGTATTTGCCATCAATGGAGACGCACCTGCGTCGAAGACACCCCCCCATTTTGAGTGGCTAAAATTTGAAAAAAGGCTGGTGGGAAACAGAATTTCTCATGCTCAAAAAAATAAAAAATTAAAATAAGAGTAACAATTCAATTTGCCCAAGGCTTCCAGTTCTCCTCCATTCTGAATGACTGAATGGGTGGGGTGGTGGAGGGTGACAACAGGTGGAGCGATGGTGGGGAAAACAGGAGCACACTTATTGAATTACAATACTAGCTCAAGGGACCAATTGGGGGGAAGAGTTCCTTTCACAGCGTGTGGAGAGTTTGGTCCGGGTCAGCACGGGTAGGAGCGTTGAGAAGGAGGGGGTCGGGGATCATGTCAGCAACTCACTCACCGCTGCCACGGCACTCATTGCGCGGAGCCACCGCATTGTGGCTGGGGAGGGAAGTAGCTCGGGTGGCTGAGAGCGGCCGCCGTTCCTTAAATACCGATTTTTAACAGGACTGTGGGCGGTGGAGCTTACTCCTGTGTCAGTGCGATCAAGGGACCAATTGAGGTTACTCCCGCTGACACAGGAGTAAGCCCCACCACCCACTGTCCTGTTAACCATCGCCCACTTACCCGCTCCGCTCTATGATCTTTGCTCTTGAGCTGGTCCTCTCACCGCCCGGTCTACATTAAAAGACACAGACCGGGCAGTGAATGCCATGCAGTGTCACCCAGCGCAGCAAGTGGGGCCATGTCCTGCTCTCAGCGGCAGTCGGAATTTAGGCAACAGCGGTGACTGAATAAGTTGCTGGCATGATCCCCGACCCCCTCCTTCCCATCACTCCTGCCTGTGCTGAGCCGGGCCAGACTCCCCACACGCTGTGAAAGGAACCCCCCCCCCCCCGCCCCCCCCCCCAGCGGCACTGTCCTTTTACAGCCGCTTACCACTTTACAGCGGCTTCCCATCAGCTGCCAGCAATGAGGGATAGTCTTGGCTATCGTTCTTGATGTTGCTGTACTGAGGGATAGCCAAGTCTATCTTTCTTGGCTAACAATCTAACCTTCAGTCCCCAAGTCGCAGGTAAATTTTCGTGCCTTATTTTTGGGTAAAAGATAGAGTCTTCTTTGCAGGGAAATACGGTACATTGAAGATATACACAAAATGCTGGGGTAACTCAGTGGGACAGGCAGCATCTCTGGATAGAAGGCATGGTTTGTGCATTTATGTAATTGTAGTATTTAAAAGATATTTGGACAGGTACTTAAATAGGAACAGTGTTGAGTGATATGGGCAAATTAGATTAGTTAGGCATTGCATTTGGCATGGACAAGGTGGGCTGATTGGGCCTATTTCTGTGATGTATGTTATATAATTCTATGATCAGTAAATTCCACAATACACTGTTGCCTCAATAACAGGCACACCAAATTATTTTAAATCACTACAAAAGTAAATTTACTCTTCTAGATTTACTAAATGCATTCTAAAAATGCTTATTGCAAATGAATCTATTGAAAGCAGCAACGTAAAATGTTTTAACTCTTAATCTGCGTATCACAAGCAAAGGAAAGCTTCAACATGTCAAAATAGTCAACCAATAATCCAAAAAGAAATCATAAAAAATTTATGAAAGTCTGTTTGCATCTTTCAACACAATTCTTTTCATTAGTACACTGTAGTGAAGTTCAAGAAATTTGACAGCAGAATATGAATTATTTACCACTTACTCCTTTATTACTGTATACCACACAGTGACTGGAAGCAGGCAATAAATATAATAGGTCCACGGACAGCTCTGAATCATCAGAAACAATGTTATCATTACACCAACTCCAATGGATATCACAGGAAGGAGATGGTCGGTCGACAGCTGTGAAATACATGGAATACAGCATAAACAATGCAGAATGGAATCAGTCATCGGGAAAACATTTGCAGTGATTGCAATAACTGATTTCAAGCTATAATACATTTAGCTCGCTTCCAAACCATACATACAGTTTTACTATTTGATATTTATGAAACCAAACCATTAGGGAGGGTTTTAAACAGTTCATCTACCTTATCCAGTTTGGAGATTGGCTTGGTTAACTTTGTGTGGAATTTGACAATCAGAACAAAAGCATACGATATCCAGCCCAAAAATCCTAGAACTACACTAGTCCCCAAGAAGATGCGATCATAGGTATGATAATAAGAGAGTCCTTCCAAACCAAGTTTTATTAGAGACTTGCAAAGTTTTATCTGCAAAAAAAAACAACATTAATAAATAAACACCATTAAAGAAAATTGTGAAAAGCCAGACTATCAAATTGGATAACAATCTGGTTAACTTCTGAAATATATTAGATTATTGTTGAAGTCATTCCATATGTTATATCAATAGTATTTCTCAGATGTATTTGAGGATTTTATGGAAAGGTGGTGTTGAGGTACATTATTTTTATCTTACCCAATGGCAGAGACAAATTAAGTACATAATATAGTGGAGAGTAGATGAGAATTTGAGAGATTAAAATATGGTATTTATATAGGATTAGAGTAAATGGGAGCTTCATGGTTGCTGTGGAATCATTGGGCTGAATATCCAGTTTTCATGCAGTATTTCCCTAGCACATGTTATTTTTAGATATTGGCAGAGGAGAACGTTCATTTTCTCAGCATAACTGCTTGCTCACTTATATGATCATTTGATTCAATCCCATAACACTTTCCACTAAAATACATTATAAAAAAATTCCCTGAGGATATACAGTAGCAGGCCAATGTGCTCCATTGATAAGTCAAGATGTACAGGCACTAACATATTTTTGCTAGCTTGGTATACACAATATTTTATTTCCCCAAAATTCATATTTGTCGCAAGTGTTGGTATTAGTTAGATTAATATACTTATTTTGAGACAAATAATGGAAATTTGACATCCTTAACCAAAGAAAAACATACCAGCTTTTTGCCAAGTAGGTGGAAGAGTGAGGGACATTGGGAGTGCCAGGTTGTGTGCAATGGCCATACCACATCCCTTTGGACTAGGCTGATGATATTTTGCCTTAATGCTTATTTTGTGAGAATGTTCACTATACCCTACAACAATAAAGTGAGCAAAAATACCTCTTCTTTTGCACATGCAGCAATATTGGAGCTACTCTTCTTGATGCAAGAACTACAATCCACTGGTCTGCAGTCAAGCAGAATTAGGGGAGCGTCAGACAAATAGGGCCATTTTTAGATCCACCATCCTTGTGATGTATCCATAACATTCAAAGGAAGAAACAAACCTGGGATGAATCATCAATACCTTCAGCCCTTTTAGTAATGAGTAGAAAGGAACCAAATAAATAGTGCTTCTATTTGTTAGGTAGAATTCATCCACCATATAACATTATGAGATTGACACATATTTCAATCATGATTAGGTCCTTTTTTTTAACCATTACTCTTTTTTCAAAACAGGTAAGTTTGATTGCACTTGTAAGAACTTTATTTTCTCCGTTGATGCAGATAACAACTTACTGGTCCATTGATGCTACTTTACATTTTTGTCGTGTCTACCTATTTTGCTTGCGACCACATTCTACACACTGACTTCACATAACCAATACTTCATTAAGAGGACAATGACACAGGATCAAGAATAACTCTAAATTCCAGTAAATTATATGCCCACCTCTCAGTCTCAAAAACTGAATGGATTTGAATCCTTATTTGATCTAATGAGAAGCCATGGGAAATGCAAGGAGGTTAACCGTATTAAATTGTAAAGGTAGATTGTATATTAATCCAATTAAGGTGCTTAGAATGAAAATGAATGAAAGAGCACAAACAGAATAAAAGAATTATACCACAACTGGATGATATCATGGAAGCACTTATCAAAGAAATGTGAAATTCCCTCCCCTCTGATAAGTAGCCAAACACAGAGTTGGGGTCAAGTCCCTTGAAAGTAAAACTCAATAAAACTCTTTTGAAGTTAGGTGAACAAAGTAGATTGTTAAATGGAGCAGACATACAGATCAGCTATAATCTAATTAAAGAATGCAATAGGCTGCAAAGCCAGCTCCGGTTCCTATATTCCTGTGATATCACCCATGGAATTTCTTCATCCATAATTCTTTGTTGGAGCTGCTGTGCTCTGGAACAAGAAGCAGTGTTAACATTTCAGTTCAATGATCTATCAATCATATATCATGATGGTTATTGATGGTACAAAGTTCACCTGCAAATTCTCTTTAAATCTTTGCCCTCTCACCTTAAATTAATGCCCTCTAGTTTTAGATTCCCCTACCCTGTGAAAAAGACAGAGATTATTTATGCTCCTCGTGATTTTGTACACCTCCGTAATGTTACCTCTCATTTTCCTAGGCTCCAGGTTAAAAAGTCACAACCTAACCAGTCTCTCCTTATAACTAGTTGTTTAAGAAGGAACTGCAGATGCCGGAAAGCCTATTTCCTTCCCTCCATAGATGCTGCTGCACCCGCTGAGTTTCTCCAGCACTTTTGTCTACCTTCTCAGAATCTTTATGTCCCTGTTCGGTTGAAAGGAAATAGTAAAAATCGGAAAGATCCATGGTTTTCAAGGGAAATTGGACACTTGGTTCGAAAAAAGAGAGATATCTACAATAATTATAGGAGGCATGGAGTAAATGAGGTGCTAGATGATTATAAGGAATGTAAAAAGAATCTTAAGAAATAAGAAAAGCTAAAAGATATGAGGTTGCTTTGGCAAGAAAGGTGAAAGTAAATCCAAAGGGTTTCTACAGCTATATTAATAGCAAAAGGATAACAAGGGATAAAATTGGACCATTAGAGAGCCAGAATGGACAGCTATCTGCAGAGCCAAAAGAGATGGGGGAGATATTGAACAATTTATTTTCTTCGATATTCACCAAGGAGAAAGATATTGAACTCTGTGAGGTAAGGGAAAAAAGTAGAGTAGCTATGGAAACTATGAGATTCAAAGAGGAGGAAGTACTGACACTTTTGAAAAATATAAAAGTGGATAAATCTCCAGGTCCAGGCAGGATATTCCCTAAGACATTGAGGGAAGTTCGTGTAGAAATAGCAGGGGCTATGACAGAAATATTTCAGATGTCATTAGAAACGGGAATAGTGCCGGAGGATTGGCGTACTGCGCATGTTGTTCCATTGTTTAAAAAGGGTTCAAAGAATAAACCTAGCAATTATAGACCTGTTAGTTTGACGTCAGTGGTGGGCAAATTAATGGAAAGGATACTTAGAGATAATATATATAAGCATCTGGATATACAGGGTCTGATCAAGAACAGTCAACATGGATTTGTGCCTGGAAGGTCATGTTTGACAAACCTTCTTGAATTTTTTGAAGAGGTTACTAGGGAAATTGATGAGGGTAAAACAGTGGATGTTGTCTATATGGATTTCAGTAAGGCCTTTGACAAGGTTCCCCATGGAAGGTTGGTTAAGAGGGTTCAATCTTTGGGTGTTAATGGCGGAGTAGCAAGATGGATTCAACAGTGGCTGAATGGGAGATGCCAGAGAGTAATGGTGGATGGCTGTTTGTCAGGTTGGAAGCCGGTGACCAGTGGGGTGCCTCAGGGATCTGTGTTGGGTCCACTGTTGTTTGTCATGTACATCAATAATCTAGATGATGGGGCGGAAAATTGGATAAGTAAGTATGCAGATGATACTAAGATAGGGGGTGCTGTGGATAATGAAGTAGATTTCCAAAGTCTACAGAGAGATTTGGGCCATTTGGAAGAGTGGGCTGAAAGATGGCAGATGGAGTTTAATGCTGATAAGTGTGAGGTGCTACATCTTGGCAGGACAAATCAAAATAGGACATACATGGTAAATGGTAGGGAATTGAGGAATGCTGTGGAACAGAGGGATCTAGGAATAACTGTGCATAGTTCCCTGAAGGAGGAATCGCATGTAGATAGGGTGGTAAAGAAAGCTTTTGGTGTGCTGGCCTTTAGAAATCAGAGCATTGAATATAGGAGTAGGGAAGTAATGTTAAAATTGTACAAGGCATTGGTAAGACCAATTCTGGAGTATGGTGTACAATTTTGGTCGCCTAATTATAGGAAGGATGTCAACAAAATAGAGAGAGTACAGAGGAGATTTACTAGAATGTTGCCTGGGTTCCAGCAACTAAGTTACAGAGAAAGGTTGAACAAGTTAGGTCTTTATTCTTTGGAGCGCAGAAGGTTAAGGGGGGACTTGATTGAGGTCTTTAAAATGATGAAAGGGATAGACAGAGTTGACGTGGATAAGCTTTTCCCATTGAGGGTAGGAAAGATTCAAACAAGAGGGCATTGCATGAGAATTAAGGGACAGAAGTTTAGGGATAACATGAGGGGGAACTTCTTTACTCAGAGAGTGGTGGCTGTGTGGAATGATCTTCCTGCAGAAGTGGTGGAGGCAGGATCGATTTTAACATTTAAAAGTAAAGTGGATAGGTATATGGACGGGAAGGGAACTGAGGGTATGGTCTGAGTGCAGGTAGATGGGACTAGGGGAAAATAAATGGTCGGCACAGACTGGAAGGTCCGAGAAGGCCTGTTTCCGTGCTGTAATTGTTATATGGTTCTCCTTATAACTAAAGCCCCCCAGTCCTGGTAACATCTCTGTGAATCTTTTCTTCGCCCTTCCCAGTATAATGGCATTCTTCTTTCAGTTAGGTGACCAGAACTGCACAGAATGCTCCAATTGTGGTCCCCAGCATCTTCTACAATTGTGGCCCTCATACTTAATGGCCTGACCGATGAAGGTAAGTGTGACAAAACGCCTTCTTCACCACCCTCTCTCCCAGAATGGCCACTTTCAAGAAATTATGTACTTGTACCCCCCGGTCTCTTTGTTCTACAGCGCATTGTGGAACCCTGCAAATGCAACATTTCACACTTATCCCAGTTGAATTCCACTATATATTTAATATTTTTAATGAAAAGTTAAATTAAATGATAAATATATATTAATGTTTTTGAAGTACATAACTGTAAGTGGGGTACATTAATCCACTATAAGTTGTGTTTTAAGGGGTACACTAAAACATGTATAGTCATGTGGTTAATCATTTATTTTAAGGGCCTTCTAGAAAATAATGTATAATGCATTATCATTTCATATTAAAAATAAACCACTCTCCTATTTCTTGCTTAAATTGTCCAACACATTAATTTAATTGCGTAACCTGAATAATTACATCTTCAATCGTGTACTTACTGCTTCATCATACTGATGTTGCTGAATATACAATTTCACTGTTCGAAGCATGTCCTGTTCTTTGGAAAGTGGAAGAGATCTATCGGAAGAAAATTATTAATAATTTGAACAGTGAGTTTTCATTGAACTATCCTTCCAAATCCCTGTTACATGTTCCGTTCCCTGGCTGCCGACTTGATGCTGTTCTCTTGCAACAAACAGCCTGCAACTGTGTACACTTATTTCATACAAAAGAAAACTTCCCACCACATGGAGGCCAGTCCCACACTATGGAAGGAGTAGGGTGAGCACAGTGACATTCCTAAAAAAGATGCATCATATTTTTCCATTCATATATTTCCATTATCCTCCCCCACCCCCCCCCCCCCCCCCCCCCCCCACCCCCACCCCCCACCCGATTTGTGAATTTTGTAACGGCCTCTTCTGATTGGCTGCCAGTGACGAGTGGAGTTCTGCAGAGGTCGGTGCTGGAGCCGCTATTCTTCACGTTGTCTATCAATGATTTGGATGAGGGAATTGAATGCTTTATGGTCAAGTTTGCAGATGATGTGAAGATAGGTGGAGGGGCAGTAGTGTAGAGAATGCAGGGACTCTGCAGAAGGACTTGGACATTGGGAGAGTGGGCAGAGAAGTAGCAGATGGAGTAGAGCATAGCAAAGTGTGCCGTCATACATTTTGGTGGTAGGTAAAAGGCGTAGGCTATTTTTTTAAATGGAAAGAGAATTCAGAAATCGGAGGTGAAAAGGGACTTGGGAATGCTGGTACAGGATTCCCAAAAAGTTAATTTGCAAGTCAAATCGGTAGTAAGGAAGGCAAATGCAATGCTAGCATTTATTTCGAGAGGACTAGAAAATAAAAACAGGGATGTAATGTTGAGGCTTTATAAGGAAGGCACTGGTCACACCGCATTTGGAGCATTGTGAGGCGTTTTGGGCCCCATATTTGAGGAAGGATGTGCTGGCATTGGAGAGGGTCCAGAGGAGGTTTACGAGAATGATCTCTGGAATGTGGGTTAGCATATGATGAGCATTTGATGGCACTGGCCTGTGTTCGTTGGAGTTTAGAAGGATGAGGGGGAATGCCATTGAAACTTAGTGAATAGTGAAAGGCTTGGAGAGAGTGGATGTAGAGAGGATGTTTCCAATAATAGGAGAGTCTAGGACCAGAGGCTATAGCCTCAGAATAAAAGGACGTACCTTTAGAAAAGTGATGAGGAGAAATTTATTCTGTCAAAGGATGGTGAATCTGTGGAATTAATTGCCACAGAGGCTATGGAGGCCAGGTCAATGGATACTTTTAAGGCAGAGATTGATAGATTCTTGATTAGTACGGGTGTCAGGGGTTATGGGAGTGGGCAGGAGAATGGGGTTGAGAGAGAAAAATAGATCAGCCATGATTGAATGGCGGAGTAGACTTGATGGGCTGAATGGCCTACTTCTGCTCATATAACTTATTAACTTATGAATACTGTTTCATGCAGGATCCCCTCCAAGTCATAGATAAAATTTGAATTTTAAGTAGTATTGGCAATGGAGCATTCATGATAACATTGGTGGACTGATGCTCCAAGTGAAAATACATATGTACAATCTAATAGCCATTGAAGGCATAGCGAACAAATTGCTTTAATAGTCAGAAACCAGTTCCACTAGTTCCTGAATCAAGGACTGAGGGATATAATCACAAAATTAAATACTGATCTTTTAAGAGGAAACTATGAAATGTTGGAATATGACAAGTGTGTTAAAAGTTTAGACGTTTCTTCCATCAGTGACAGTTAATACTGGATGAATTGTTAATTATAAACAGAGAGTCATTTTTTCTGGCATACTCTAAAAAAAGACAGGCAGTAATGATGCAGAACTAAAAGGCTTCCCCCTACAGTAATGTTCTTAAAAAGGAAGCAATACAAACACTTCACAAATGGTGCTAGATAGCCCTTGGTGGCAAGCCCCTGGTAATGAAAGATTGCCATATACAATTCCATCCAATAGAAAGCAGCTGACAACAAAACAAAATGGTGAAAAGCATGTAAATCATGTTACTAAAATGCTTGTGTAGCTAATGACCAGATTTGCTAGTGTTTTACAGATTCAAAGTCCCTGTGCTGTTACCAAACCTGATTGCCAGAAATAGAGCATTATATGGGAAATGTCTGGGCAGATAATAGAATAGAATAGAATGCTTTTTATTGTCATTCAAACAGCTTGGTTTGAACAAAATTGCATTTCTACGGTCTTAACATTATGAAAAAAAACAAGACCCACACTTAACACAATTTACACAAACATCCATCACAGTGAATTTCCAACACCTCCTCACTGTGATGGAAGGCAAAAGTTTTATCTCTTCCCTTTGTTTTTCTCCTGCTGTCCAGCAGTCCAACTGCAACGTTGAGGCAACTGGGGCTCCCGATGTTAAAGTTCCTGGCGGGCGATGGTAAGTCCTACGGCCATTTAAGCCGCGCGGGGCGATTTTAGGCCCCGCTCCGAGTCCTTTAAACCCCGTGATTCCGGCGGGAGAAGTTGCCGCACGGGAGCTCCAAAAAGTGGTCTCCACCAGGGACCTGCGAGCTCCCGATGTTCCTGTCCACCGCGTCTGCGACCGAAGCCTCCGAAGCCGGGTTGCAGCCGCGCGCCACCATAGCTCTTCCCATTCCGAAGTCGGCCAGCTCCGTGATGGCGAGTCCGCAGGCTCCGCGAATGGAGCCCTCAGGTTGGTTCCGGCCAGAGGCCGCCGCCGCTCCTACGATGTTAGGCCCAACGACATCGGAGACCCGACAGGGAAAAGGTCGGGTCCCCGTACAGGGAAGAGATTAAACGGTTTCCCCCACTCCCCACATATACACAGCTAAAAAATAATAAAAACTAGAATCAAAAACATACATTTAACGAGACAAAATTTTAAAAAAAGACAGACTGCAGACGGATGGACAGATGGACTAAAGAAAAATATTCAACGATATGCTCAAAGCTTTAGCTCCACTGATTCTTTGGGGACCTCTGGCCCATAATCACTTTAAGTGGAAAAGGAATATACAGGATGGTATTGAGAATCTTAAGGTTCATACAAAAGGAGCATCTCTGTCAATGTACCCCCTCAGCCTACCCTTCTCCAAGAAAACTAAATCAATCTGAACCAATCTCTCCTTACATCTGAAGCTTTCCAGCCCAGGCAATAAATTGGTAAATATTCTCTATACCTTCTCCAGTGCAATCATGCCATTTTTGTAGTGCAGTGACCAAAACCTTATGAATTGCTCCAGCTGTGAGCTATCTTGTTTTATAAGGTTATTCTGTAATCTCCCTTACTCTTACATTCTAAGACCCAGTTAATGAAAGGAAGTATCTCATATGTCTTTCTCAACACCTTGTTCATCTGCTACATCTAGGGATCTTTAGACTTCTACAGTGATACCCCTCGATCCATCCATCAAGTCCATCCATTCATTATATCCCTTTATGTCCTATCCTTATTAATCTTCTCAAAGTGCATCAACTTGCATTTATATTCCACATTTATTATATTTCCAAGTGCAATTTCCAATTGTCAATGAGATATTCACTAAACTTCAACAACAGGGACAGCTTTAAAGAGCTAGTCGAGCTTTGGGGAAGCCATCACTGAACGTCAAAGGTGGCACATGGTGGCACTGTGTGTGATATTGCTAAAACAACCCTCCGCTGCACTACGTCATGTCAAAATGGCAGGAGGTCGAGTTCTAGTAGGATTATGCTGGAATAAACAACATGCCCCAAGTGCCCAGCAATTCAAAGAGAGCCTAAGATCTGCTCAATGTCTTTTGTTGAAAGAAACAGTAGCACAGTTCAAACCAACTAGTATAAATAGGGATATACAAAAAGAGGCAATGAAATAATCACATTAAAGTACTAAAAATGAACAAAACCCAAAAGGTTTTTGTGCTAACATTTTTTATATTCCTCAAGGCAGTTTTGCTGATAAAAACATTGCAGGGAAGCACATAATCATTTCATCCTTTATTTCCCCTTGCAGTTTCATTACATGACAAGTAAGAGACCAAGCAGGCTTTTGACATGTTTCTGCCCATGTTCACATCACCTAACTTCCAATTTATTCATTTCTTACAGACTAACATGTTTCTAGACTAATGTTTTCCTGGACCACATCACAATAGGGAACTCATGGTTGAGGAAAGATGACTAGTGAAATCTGAAGCACTTCCTGATACAGTGGTTCGCAACAGCGTTATCCATCATTGGTAGTTCATTTAACACAAAGGTTTTTAAAACATGGTTGATTGCCGTGGGCTAAATGCTTCACTTGCAAGTAACATTCTTTTTTACTGTTATTCATTTAAGTGGTTTTACCTCAAGGGTCTAAATTTTAGATTTTAGAACAAGGTTTTAACGTCATAGCTGATCATTCAAAAATCAATCATTCGTCAAATAGTTTGAAGACTAGGAGTTACTGCTTTAAGAGATCACAGATTGCTCAGCCTTCCCTTAATAACAACCTCCTAGGGCAGAATTTAAATACCTTGTCAATCCATCCAATGCACACACCATGCATGGCATTGCTAAAAGCCGCACAGCACAATGTATGCACAGTTACACCATATTTTTTAATAAAGCGTCTTTATTGAAAAAGAATAAGAACTGACATTTGCACGGCAATTTATAGGGAAATTGACAAATATGGGCACATACTGTGGATACTATTATTTTTCCCTTCTTTTGAATAATCGGCTGCATGCTTGTGATTGCTAAATTCTACTCTAATTGTGGACTTTTGGTGCTCCTGCCTGGAGGATACTTTAATTTTTAAGGAATTCCCAAGACAATCAAGTCAAGAGCCAAGAGAGTTTTATTGTCATGTGTCCCAGATAGGACAATGAAATTCTTATAATTTTGGACAGAAGAATAAAAAAGATGCTCTTAAGGTCCTAAGTATGTTTAACTTAGTTTAGTTTAGAGATACAGCATGGAAACTGGCCCTTCAGTCCACGCTAACCAGCAATAATCCACACACTACTTCTATCCTATACACAAGGAACAATTTACAAAACCCAATAAACCTACAAACCTGCACGTCTTTGTAATATGGGAGGAAACCAGAGCAACCAGAGAAAACTCACACGGTCACAGAGAAACTCTGACAAACAACACCCATGGTCAGGATCGAACCCAGGTCTCTGGTTCTGTAAAGCAAACAACCACTTCTGAGCCACTGTGCGTCAAAGTGCTTAACAGGCAATGAAATGTTGTACCATAGGAAATACAGCAGTCTATTTTCAACAGCAAACTCAAAGAAGCAAAATCGACCAGTGCAAAATTCTACAATTTGTGAACAGGCACAAAATATTTTTGACGTTTGGAAATGGAAATAAAACTAGAAAATGCTGTAAAGACATAAAGATTTGGAAAAAAACCGTAGAAAGTTAACACTTCAGCTTCAATAAAAAAGCAAACTACTGGAGTAGGTATGTTACAAAACTGCAGCGGTGCTGCAGTTCTGTCACTGGCCGTGTGCGCGACTTTGGCGCTTTTGAGGAGGGGGGCGGGGTTAAAATGCGGTTTTCTCTTGCCATCCGGAATTAAATTTTCTCGGTGTGCGAGCTTTTGCTAAAGATTCATTCCGATTGCTGGTAAGTGAAATATATATATATTTTTTAAATCGCCCGACTATTTCAGCGCTGCAGTAAAATAAAATTAGGGGACAGGTAAATTAGGGGATTTTACGTAGGGGACAGGTAAATGAAAGCTGTTTTATTTTTTCATATAAACTTACTTGTTTATATGACCTTAATCAACATTTCATGTTGCGAAACAGTGATTTATTCCCCATATGAACCGGCAGTATTTTTCCTGACGATATGGGGTTTAAATTCACCGCAACCACAACGTTCCAATCCATCGCGTTCCAGCAAATCCCACTCGCAAGCTGATTTAAATGGCCATTAATTTACAGGCATTAAACACTAAATTCCTTCAATTTGGCCTATACATTAATGACAATTAGATTTAAAAATCATGTTATATTGTGAATTCTTGTATGAATGTTATTTGGACACTTAGGCTTTAAAAAAAAGTTACTATTTTCTTAAGAAATGGATAGATGTTTAGATCTAGTAATTTGAATTTTGTAATTAGCTACAATTGGGTAACTAACTAATTATATGCTTTAATTTCAGGTCATCCAAGTAAGATTGTTTCATATTTGTTTCAGAATGCTTCAATCTATAATAACTGAAAATTTATTTCAGTTCTCTTAATTTTTAAGAAAGTTATGGGCTTTTAACTGTCCTCGATCACAACTTTTGTGTTAAGTCAATGGAAAAGCAATAGGGAACAAGATGCTAATTTCCGAGTATAAATGGCCATAACTGTTTAAATATTGAAGATATGAAAGTGAATTGGGTGCCAAATTAAACTTATTTTTATGCTTTATCTGATGGGATAAATTGCAGACTTGATTTTTTAAATCTCTAAATTTTGTAACATTGCTAACTGGAGGAAATCTCAACGAGTCTTAGTTTAGCTATAGTCGAGCCGCATCATGGGGTGGGAAAGGAATTGCGCATATTTTGGGTTGAGACCCTGCATCAGTTCTGAGAGTTTTGAGTGCAGATAGCCAAAATAAAGAGGAGAGGTAGAGGTGTTAATTCTGGCTAAATTGGAGATGCCAGGACACTAAAACGGAGAATATTTGGTCAATTTGTCTGTGCCTTCTGCAGAAATGGGACAAGCTGCAGAATGGTGCCAGCTTGTCTAGAGCCTAGATAAGTTGCACGGAAAGAATAGGACATCTGCAGATTCTTACAATTAGGTGTAAATTGCATGAAACTGATTGGATGAATGCAAACCAGACATACACATTGGAAATATTATTGCAATGCTTTAACATAAAGTAAAGTATCCTTTATTGTCATTCAGACTTTTCGGTCTGAACAAAATTTTGTTCCTGGCAGTCATACATTTAATAAATTAACAAAACACAATAAACACAAATTAACATCCACCACAGTGAGTTCACCAAGCACCTCCTCACTGTGGTGGAAGGCAAAAGACTTAAGTCTTTGTGTCTTCCCTCCTTGCTTTCCCTCTGCGCTGAGGCGATCCAGGCCTCCGATGTTGTGACCCCACCGGGTGTTGGTAAGTCCAGTGGTTGAATCCGAGCTCCGCAAAGGGTCCGGATTACTTTGCTAGATGTTGATTGGGTTAAGTGTTGAGCCTTATCTGAGTTTCTTGAATATCCAGGCACATGTTGCATATCTGTTAACTTGCAGTTAATCTAGAAACTTTGTTGGATACATTGTATTAGTCACTGTATTATTGGGTTAGGGAAATGTCTATCATGTTCTGTGTTAATCGATATCTCTTATTGGACTGTATAGAGACCACCCCCTCAAGGTTCGGGGACCTATAAAAGGCTGCTCCCACAAGGTCCTGTGTCGATCTTCTGGGAGAACACTTAGGACTGCATGACCCTTTGGAGTGTCTCTGCTTGCATGAAGCTAGGATCGAACCCGCGGTGGTTAGGTATAGTAGTGGGGAACTGTTATTGTGTTTTTCCAAAATAAAGTTTGGATGTGCAAGTGCTTGACTCAGTATCTTATTGATTGAAACTAGACTGGGGGGAAGCTTAAAATGAGCTATTTACATTGTGGGTTCGTCCGGGATCTCAATGGACCCACAAACACAAGTTTGCAATTAAGAGTGTTGAGCTGTTTCGATCGCGAGTGCAGAAATCAGCGCCACTGTGCGGTTTTCGCATTGATTTTTAGCACTTCGCTCATTGGAGCAGATTGACCATTTGTGTGCTTGGAAAAGGGTTCCAACGAGATTGTAAAACAGAGTCTAGCAAGGACGGGGTGGGGGGGGGGGGGGGGGTAGGATAGCAATCCTTTGGGTTAGGGGCCCGTAAAACAGGGCGAGGAGTGGCCCAAAAACTTGGTTGTAGTTGGCAGGCTGCAGCTGCTTAACGAGAACCAAACGCGCTTCCAGGGCGAGGGATGGCCCACTGTCCCAGATTTGGTATCCAATTGGTGAGGTATTGAAAAACAAGTCTGGCTTACGTGCTAAGTGTTGAAGCATTTGACCTGTCGTTGCTGGGAGCGCTAATTGGAAAGGCGCAGTCTGAAAATTGGTAATGACTGCCAGTGCAAAGAGGCTGACAGTATCTTATTGACTGAAACTAGACTGGGAGGGAAGCTTAGAATGAGCTATTTACAGAGGATGTGACAGGGATTGGCAGGTGATAGGTGGACCAAGGAACAGTAAGGGATGGTGGCCAGAAACCAGGTGGAGGAGGAGAGGGAGAAGGAAGAGGCAGTGCCTGGATGGTGATAAGCAGGCTCTCAAAGTCTACATGCACAGAAAGCTGATCAGTAAGGTGAAGCATTTAAGGGAAAGATGACAGTCAGATGGAACCAGATAGGAAGGATATCCGGTGGGTGAAGTGTGGGATAGCAGGCGGGTGGAACCAGCAGGGGGAATAAAATGAAAAGATTGGAGCTGGATCAGGAGAAGACAGTTTAGTTTAGTTTATAGTCATGTGTACCAAGATACAATGAAAAGCTTTTGTTGCGTGCTATCCAGTCCGCGGATAGACAATACATGATTACAATCGAGCCATTTACATTGTATAGATACCTAATGGAATAATGTTTAGAGCAAGGTAAAGCCAGCAAAGTCTGAACAAGGATAGTCCGAGGGTCACCAACGAGTAACATAGTAGTTTAGGACTGCTCTCTGGTTGTGGTAGGATGATTCAGTTGCTTGCTAACAGCTGGGAAGAAACTGTCCCTGAATCTGGAGGTGCCTGTTTTCACACCTCTATATCTTTTGCCTGATGGGCGAGGCGATAAGAGGGAATGGATGGGGTGCGACTCATCCTTGATTATGCTGCTGGCCTTAGCGAGGCAGCCTGAGGTATAAATTGAGTCAATAGAAGGGAGGTTGGCTTGTGTGATGGTCTGGGCTACATCCACAGTTCGATGCATTTCGCTCTTGATGGAGGTTCCCAAACCTGTGGTGCATCCTTATAAAATGCTACCTATGATGCATCGGTAGAAGTTGGTGAGAGTTGTAGGGGACATGCCAAACTTCCTAAGCTTTCTAAGGAAGTAGAGATGTTAGTGAGCTTTGTTATTTGTTGCTTCAGTGTGGGTGGTCCAGGAGAAATTGGTGGTGATATTGACTCCTAGGAATTTGAATTTTTCAACCTTCTGTACTTTGACGCCGTCAATGCTAACAGAGTATATACTGAAGATAACGGTTTTCAATTTTCTTACCATTGGGTTGTGGACTACCCATGTAGAAGAGGTGTTGCTCTTTTAGTTTGCCAAAATCGCTGAGGACAACAGGACCACTCTCTTTGTGATTCCCTTGTCCACTCAATCCTCCGCATCCATTCCTGACTCCTGGCACTTTCAGCTGCAACACTTTCCCTTTAGATGCAAGATTATCCCTACACAACACCCCTCACCACCTTCCAGGGACCTAAATATTCCGTTTAAGTGAGGATAAGACTCAGATGCACTTCCTTCCAACTCGTCTGTTGTATTCAGTTCTCTCAACATGGCTTCCATTCTATCTGCAAGACCGTGAAGAATGGGCAACCAGCTTGCAGTGAATCCGCACTCTTAGCCCACAAGCTCCCAGTTACATGCCATTTCAACTCCGGTTCCCATTTCCACACCTATGACTTCTTATTGATCATGATCAATTGATGCTCCCCTTCAAAATTATACTACGAGGCCTTTACCTAAAGACCACATGGGAATTCAGGTTTAGTTTCTCGTCTGAATGATGGTATTTTCAAAATAGATGGACTCCCTCAACGCTGCAATGAGATGTCAAATTTCTGAACTCATGACTCCGACATGAAATTTGAACCCCGACCTTCTGCTTAACAGATTTGTTCGCCTTTCGCCCTGTGAGTTTATCCACTATCTTATCCCTCATGATAGGGATTTTACAATTATCTTCTTGTTATTTCAATTTTATCCCATTTGTATCTTTGGAACATTTGAAGTGTCCACTATGCTGAAGACTGTTATTTTTTTTTAACATATCTGCCATTTCTTTTGTTAATAATTCACCAGGCTCATCCTCCAGCGATTCCATGCCAACCTGAGCCACATTCTTCCTATTTACACATCAATAGAAATTCCTACTGTTCGTTATGATAATACATGAAATGTTCTCTCTCAAAATCAGCGTTCATCGTTCTTATGAACTTTCTCAGTTTTTCTCCACTGCAATTCTAATAATCCCTGTCCTCTTGCCCACTACAAGCCCGTTTCATTTTGTACCAATTTTTTAATTTAACAATTTTCAGCTGTGCTGAACCCAAAAGCAAAAAGGGGAATACTGGAAATTCCTAGCACATCAGGCAGTGTCTGTTGAGGGAGAACAAAATGCTGAATTAATATTGTGGATGGAAAATCTTGATGTAGAACTGACCTAACCTTTTTTCATGTATCTCTATCCTCTGCATATTTCAACAATGACGCTCTAAAGCAGATGCCAAAATAATAAAGCTCATGATGGTATTGGGCAACAATGGCAGCAGCTCTCCAAATTCTGCACCTAACTGCGGCATGTATTCATTGCAGGTTGCTGGCTGATTATTTTACAATCACGATGAGCACTGAATGTGTAATTTAACCACTTAACCACAACATCTGGCCTGAAAAGACCGTCAACTGGCTACCAAAAAAGCATTGAATTGCATATACAGCACAGATCGATAGAATATACATGTACATGCAAATGCAATCCCTAAACAAGCACAGATTGCATGCATCCTTTTTTAACTTATTAATTCTATTACTGACCATTTTATGATATCAGCAGTTTTAGCAAATACAAAAACACTGATGAGTATCATCAAAAATGCACAAAATCTGTAGCAAAGGCACACCAGAAGGGCAGCTTAAGATCAGCAAATCATTAATCAATAGTGTATTACAACAACATAAGATAGACACCAAAAGCTGAAGTAACTCAACGGGTCAGACAGCATCTCTGGAGAAAAGGAATAGGTAATGAAGAAGGGACTCGACCCAAAAGGTTACCTCTTTCTTTTCTCCAGAGATGCTGTCTGGCCCATTGAATTATACCAGATTTTTGTGTCTGTCTTCGGTTTAAACCAGCATCTGCAGTTCCTTCCTACATATTACAACATGTTCATCAATCCTTCACTTTCATCCAATGATCAACAAAAGCAATATACTAACAGGTTGGAAATCGGAAAATACAGCAAATGTCATATCAATCACTGCCTATGAAACAGTCAGGAAGCCTAAACTACTGTTCTTAAAATTCCTTCTCTATTTAAATATCCACAGGATGGGAAAGGGAGTGACAAGCGCACAAACGGTTAAACACTCACAAATAATGTTTTCAAAATATACAAGGAAAAGTGAGAAAACCAGTTCTTTACCAAAACCTTGGGCTGTGGGTCAGTCAGAATTCAGAACAAAGGGAAACATCTTTAAAACCTCAAGAACAATATGCATGCATTCTTGATAATGATGACAGCACAGTCATGTTGACTTGCAAAAGCACCAGCTGCATTTGTGAAGTTTTCACTTCACACGTATGCCTCAAGCTCTGCCTGCACAATTGCTGCTTGTTTTCCTCGAAGTAAAATAGCAGCACCATGACTGCTATACTAATAGAGTTATGATTCTGGCTTGTAGCTGCTTGCAATCTGGCACTTGGGTCACAGTTTTTTTTTGCACAATGTTAACTATTAATTTAAATGAGAATTGACAATTAATCTTGTTTTGGGAAAAATCAAATTCTATTAATATTTTCAAATGTAAAACTTGATGGACATCAAGGATGTTCAGCTGTTGGATCTGTTGCTTATGGTTCAAGACCACTCTACAATTTATACCACAAAAACAAGTGTAGTATTGCCTGAAGTGCTGTCTTTTGAATGAGTTAATAAACTGAAGCCCCACCAGTTCAGGCACAAAGGATTCAGACCACTATTTTGAAGGAGACCAAGGAGGAAGAAAGGTGCTCAGGTCAAATTATATTCCTCAATCATTACCTACAATACATTGGTTGATCGTTACCATGTTTGTAACTGTGGAAGCTTGCAAAGTACGCATTGGCTGCTACATTTCCTACTTTACAATACTCCTTGTACTCCAGAAAGTAATCTGTTCTCCATAAAGCGCTTTGGGATGTCGAAGCTTGCAAAAGGCCTTGAAAAAATGTGTCCTTTAATAGTTAGTACAACTTGGCACTCTTTATAAAGTCATTGTTCTTCACAGATGGACACTTTTGCAAAATAAAAGGGAACACAAGTCTTCCATTAAAATTATTTTCCACATATCCTTGTCATTGCCACAAGACCCTTATATCCAGGGCACTAAAGAAGCCTTTATAGTTTAAGAAATAAATATAAGTTTACAAACACTTTGCAATTGTTTTCACCAAGGAGAACAGCAAGGTCAGTGTGGAGAATACTAATATGTAAGGGCAGCTTGCGATTAAGGAGGAAGAGGTGTTGGGACTCTTGGGAGCATTAAGGTGGATAAATCCTCAGAGCCTGATGGGATTTATCTCAAGTTATTGAAAGAGGCAAGAGAGCCATGACAAAGTTCTCTGCAATTTCTCAAGCCACCGGAGAAGTACCGGAGGACTGGAGTGTAGCTAATGCTGTTCCTTTATTTAAGAAGGAAGTAGAGAGAATCCAAGGAATTATAGGTCACTGTGCCTGATATCAGTGGTAGGTGTAATAAGTCAACACACACATCAAGATACAACACATGGTTATTAAATCTACTTACAGCATCGGTCTGCTGGACATTATAGTTCCTAGCAGCTACTCATACTGAATGGCATAGGCAAGCTCTTGGAAATATGAATCGCATATTAGGCGGAGCAACTACTAACAAGCACTACAATTGGCTAGTAGGAAATATCCAATCTACAGTAGGGAAACTATTTGAGAGGATTTTTTGTGGTAGGATTTACTCTTATTTGGATGAGAATGGGTTGATTAGGGACAGACAGCATGGCTTTATACACTGCTGGTCATGTTTCCTCTTACTGATTTTTTGTGGAGGTAACGAAGGTGACCAAGGAGGGTAGGGACAGTGGGTGTTGTCCACATGGATTTTAGGAAGGCATTTGTGTGACTTGGATGACACCAAGATTGCTGGGGGTTGCGGACCGTGAGGAAGGCTGTCAAGGTGTACAACAGGATATAGATCAGCTACCGTAATGGGCAGAGAAATGGTAGATGGAGTTTAATCCAAGCAATTTGAGATATTGCACTTCAATCGAAGATCAAATGTAAGGGGAAAATATACAATTTATGGCATGACTCTTAATGGCATTGATATACAGAGATATCTTGGGGTCCTAGTTCATATCTCCCTGAAAGTGGCAAAACAAGGTAGAGTGGTAAAGAAGGCATATGGTATGCTTGCTTTCATAGGTCGGCGTGGGGCATAGAGTATATTAGTCAGGAAGTCATAGGACTTTGGTTAGGCTGCATGTGGAGTTTTGTGTGCAGTTTTGGTCGTCTCATACAGGAAAGTATGTGGAGCTTTGGAAAGGGTGTAGAGAAGGTTTACCAGAATGATGCATGGATTAGTGGGCTTTAGCTACAGGGAGAGATTGGACAGATTGCTTTTTCTGAAATGCCGGAGATTCAAGATACAAGATACATGTATTTGTCACATTTGTTAGGTTGCAGGGAAACCTAATAGAAGTACATAAAATTATGACAGGCATAAATAGAGTAGGCAGTCGGAACCTTTTTACCAGGATGGAAAGATCAGATACCACAGGAATTAGCTTTAAGGCAAGAGGGGCAAAATTTAAGGAGGTGTGCGGGGCAACCTTTTGACACAGAGAGTGGCAAGTGACTGGAACACACTGCTGGGTTGGTGGTTGAGGCAGATACGATAGCAGCATTTAAGATACTTTTGGATGTACATATACGTATGTAGGGAATTGAAGGATATGGATTACGTGCAGGTACATATGAGATATTCTAAGCATCATGTTAAGTATAAACATGTGAGCTGAAGACTGTGTTCTTGTGCTGAATTGGTCTTGGTTCTATGAAAAATAAATGCTTCTTGATTGGAAAAAATGTTTGTCTAAAATTACTGTAATTGGGGTTGTAAATCTGTGTCTTCATTCATGCCAGAACCAAAATTATAACAGGAAGCACGTGCAACCTAAAGTTGGAATACTCAGGGTGACTTGTTGCAGACTGACGTTCTAACCAGTGCACCCTTTCACCGGAAATATTCTTGCCTTGAAGTCTGCAGGGTGAGCCTCAAGTCCAATTTCAAAAGTCAATTTATAAGATCAGGACTGGTGCTTTAAACGAACACTGAGAGACCAATGCACTGCCAGATGTGATGCTTGTCAGATGAAAAGTTAGACAAATGCTCCTTCCAAGATCCTATGGCACTAGTTTTAAAACATGCACAGGAGTTCTCCCGAAGCTCCTTGCCAATAGCATACACCAAACAACATTAGGTAACAAATTAAGATGAATCAACTGCTTATCATTACATTTGTGTTTTTGACGTTTTGTCACATGCAACAGTGTTTCAAAGTTACTTGTTAAAATGGTAGCCTTTGCAACATATGAAAGGCTCTACAGAAGTACACATGTTTATTTAGTGCAAGAATTAATGTATATTGGCTGGTGAATGGGGTCATTCCTATATCCCCATCCTCCAGGGGGGACCAAATGGGTGATGAGCTACGATGCATTTGGAGACATCAGGCAAAACATGCTCAGCAGGATTTTGGGATGAAATCCAGATGAGGTCCAAGTCTCCAATGAGGGCCAAAAATAGAAGAGTTCTTGGAGAAAGTCCCAACTGTCATTGCGATATCAATATATGTGCTGGAGCCTGTCACCAACTTGATACAATCTCATTATGTCTGTTTTGTAAATATCCAGTGTATGATACATGAAACATTTTCAGGTTATGTGATCTATTATTAGCAATTCCACTACCACTACTGTCATTAGATGATACATAATATTAGATATTTTGAAAACAGGAGAAATCATAATTGTATTTTGGAACTCCAAAATATCTTGCCACAAGTACTAAAATCAATTTATTTATTGCTCATTAACATTGATATATATACATATGCTCAACTAAGAAGCAAGCTGTAAAACAAAACAAACAGCTAACAGCATGTTACTCCTCAAGAAGAGCTCTAGTAATTGACATTTTGCAGTTAAATTGTATAATGACATTTTGCTGGTTGATCTATACAACCCAAAAACAGGGAATCCAATTGCTAAAATGTATTAAACTGTACATGCATTTCAATGATACCTGCACATTTCATACCCGTAAAATGATATTTGCATTCTGAAACATGGCATCCAGATTATCACTTTACAAACATTAATTATCATTTTCCCAGATTCTAATGCCTCCACTCCCCATAATGCATAAAGTTCAGAGATACCAGACCAGTGAAAAAACTGACTGTATCACAATTTCTTCTCCTAACTCAGTCAATTGACACTGCAATGCTTCTTCAAAATCAGTCTCCCACAATTCTCCCCATACAGCCCAGTCAAGCCGGTCTTGTACCTATTTAAATGTCTTGGCACTCGCGGCCATACCCCATTCCGACAGCAAGTCTACCAGCTAATCTTTCAGCTCTATACCATCTACTGGCTACTGCCTCTCCCACAATCAAGGCACTGCCACTCATTCCTACTTCAGGGAGCTATTTGACCTACACACAACTCTTAGCCACTCACTTTTACTAGTAAGAGACACCTTCCATCTTTCTTACTTTATTTTTCAAGATTGACATCCATTTACTTCCCTCTTTTGACCAATTTTTCAATTTCTCCTTTTACTTTAACTCCTTTCACCTCTGCCCTTTCACCACCTACAAATCTATTGTTTTTTTTCAGCTTCCATCTCCCCGGCATCATCCCATTCCAATTCTGCTCGTGAAGCCTCTAAACAGTCAGAGAAGTCAGGCTCAGATACTGCCATCACCTTCACCCCACCAACTCCAGCCCACCCTTTAGCCTTTTTAGTAGCATTTTGAAGAGAGCTCAAGCCCAAAATATATGGGGGCAAAAATGCTATTCATTATTCATTATACTATGGTCACACAAAGAAAATATGTGGGCAGATGCTTTATGTCAGCCAGAGGAAACGGGACTGATGGCGAGTGACAGATCGCATCTACTACTGAGCTTGGCCACCAAACATTGTTATAATAGTGTCCACACTGAATAGTAAGTACATTCATGGAAAATCTGCAGGATGCACTCATAAATGATTCATCCTCATTGTAAGAATAACAACTTACACGCAGGTTGCCTGGATCACGAGAGAGAGAAATATATTACCCAACATTCCCAGCTTATATTGAACACCAACTCATTAACATATACATGAATATATATTAATACATTACACTGATCTCCTTTTTTTAAGTATTAAATCTAAGTACTCAGTTACAATTTTGTTGTTGGGATGCTTGACTTAAACCAGTATTTATGAAATCTTAAATGATAAACATAATATATTTATTTTACATATTTACACATTTTCATTTTACTTATACAGTGAGTTACTTAACTTACAAACCTAATCTAGACTACTGGTTTATGGATCCTGCCTGATCGTCTAACAGTAACAGGTGTAACAGGTTTAGGTGTTGACTCAACTGTAGGCTTGTTTGGCTGTTTTAGTACCCTGACTTTGACCAGATGAATCTGTTTCTTTTTCTGAACTAACTGAACTTTGTGTTTCAATCACAGTGGTCTCTTCCAACTCGCTTTCAGATAAAAACTCAGGGATTAGGACTTCCTGCTCAGTTTTTGGTTCATCTTTGGCAGGAATCATTTGATCAACATGAACACTTTTGATTTTACTTCGGAGTCACGTGAGTGACTATGTGAAGAAGCCCCGCCTGGTGCTTGATCGGCATTGACGCTGTCGGTAGAGGAAAGAGCTGCAGAGCGCAGCTCCAACACAGCGGTAAGGAAACGGCCCGCAGGTAAGTGAAATTATTTTACTTCCAGGGCGTTTTCAAAATTCCGTAGGCTGGTGGGTAAACCAGGAGAAGTTAAACTAAAATGGAGAAAGTTAAAAAATCGCGGGTAATACGTGCGTCCCGGGGTGCAGAAGAGTTGGGACAGCAGATTATTGTGGAGCCGGTTCCGATACCGGTGGCCATTGAAATACCCGTTAGTGAGCCTTTGGTTGCTCCACAAACAGAAACTTTGGAGGAAAACCCAGTGCCGAAAAAATGTAAAAGAAAAGCTGAAAGGCCTGAGGTTTCTGATGAATCCGATTCGGAAGGTCCAGAAAGGAAAGCCTTATGGCTCAGAATGGATCAAATGGAGAAAATACTCCAAACAATAACCAACCAAGGGTCTAAGAACCCAGAATATTCCCAGGCAGCCCCTGAGGGGGTTCCATATCATGAATATGGTGCCAGTTTGAATTGGGAATTTGAAACTCCAGTGCCCGGGATTGGGCTGGAGGAAGTCTCCTTTGAACAATTTTCAGGAGTACCAGGGCTGTATGAAACTGACCCTGAAAGTGGTGATTGCGGTCAGGAGTACCCACCACAATACAAATATGTTGATCCAGGTGTGCCTGATGTGGCACAAAGTTTTGCTATACCTGGAGGAGGCGGTGAGGCCATGGAAGAAAACCTGGCGGCCAATATTAATTATATGGTCTCTCATCCGCTTCAAGAAGCTGTTATGGTTGAGACAGCAGATTTGTATAAAACACCTATTAATTGTACCTCACTGAACCTACGGTGAATCCGGCTATTTGGGCGCCAATGTCATCAATGATGCGGGCGCAGGAAATGCGATTTCAAAGAATCCTCAAGCTGATTTCGGCTGGCATCACCTCCTTTGGAAGACAGGTGGAAGGTTGTGGAATGACCAAAGTTCAGAAGCATATGTTGGCATTATTCTGCAACTCATTTGAGATAAATTGTATGAGGAAGATTGCCATTCGGCCTCTTTTACATCCAAGATTTGCAGGGTTGTGCAGATCAAGCAATGTTCAAGCTCCTGGTTATTTGTTCGGAGAAAATCTGTCTAAACAAATTAAAGAAATTGATGAAGAGGCAAAAACTATTGGCCTTATGAAACCCTTCAATTTTGGCCAGAGAAGGGCCGGTCAAATGAGAAGGGGATTTGATTTTGGAGCTGGAACAAGCCGAGGCAGGAGTATGGTAAGGAAGAATTACCAACCAGCACAGCCGAATGTACACCCATTTGTTGGGAGAAGGAGATCACTACGTCCGGTTGGAGAGGTACAAAAACTTTATCCTATTAAAGAAGAATTTTTGGATGAATCTCAGATTGGTGGTAGACTCCGAATGTTTTATAATGAATGGGACAGTATAACATCTGATCGTGTTATATTAGATACTGTTTTAGGATCTACCATTGATTTTGTAGAAGGTATGGATCCACGGGGACAGAATAAGCCTAATCATACTTCGATGTTTTCTGTTCTTGAAAAAATTCAAATTGATAAAGAGGTTAAGAATTTGTGTAGAAAAGGAATTATCGAGAAAACAGGGGAGGATCCACAACAATTTGTGTCAAATATTTTCCCCAGACCAAAGAAAGATGGGGGTTGTAGAATCATTTTAGATCTCACACAATTGATTGCATTTGTCCAGTATAAACATTTTAAAATGTCCACCTTCAACACTGCAATGCAGCTGGTATCAACAGGTTGTTATATGGCTACAATAGATTTGAAGGATGCATATTATTCAGTTCCAATTCATCATCACTTTCACAGGTATTTAAAGTTTAAGTGGATGGGACAGGTGTGGCAATACAAAGCATTACCTAATGGATTAAGCTCAGCACCTAGACTGTTCACTAAATTGTTGAAGCCAGCACTTGCACTGCTAAGAACTAAGTCTAAGGTAAATTCGCCAGGACAGAGAGGGGCACATAGAGAGGGGCACCGAGGCACACAAACACACACACACAGAGGGCCACGGAGCCACACACATAGAGGGTCACGGAGGCACTTACAGATAGGTTCACGGACGCACGATGTCGGGGCGGTGTGTAAACGTCGAGGTGTCGGGACGAACTTCGCACGGCTCCGGCGATCGAAGTGGGACCAGCCCCGCGACGCCGGACGGCTCAAGCGACCACGTTAGGTCGCGCTAATCGCATAGAGTTGCATGCTGGTGGGACAGGCCCTTAAGTGTGTGTTTTACACCATTCCTCTGCATGAACTCTTTGAACCGTTCTGAACGAAACTGAGGCTCGTTATCAGAAACAAGTTCTTCCTGTAAACCATGGCATGCAAAAATTGATCTCAACTCATCTATGGTACACTCAGTAGTAGTGCTTGACCCCATATGCTTAACCTCAATCCATTTGGAATGATTATCTACTAGGACCAGAAAGTGATCATTACCCTTTTCACAAAAATCTACATGAACTCTCTGAAAAGGTCTACTTGGCCATGACTAGGGTTGCAGTGTTGTTTTTGGTGGTTTACTCCGGCAATTTTGTCAGACACTACATTTGCTCACCAGTAATTCAATGTCACTGTCAATACCAGGCCAATACACAAAACTTCTGGCAATTGACTTCATGTTTACTATGCCAGGATGTTCGGCATGAAGTTCATGCATAATTTTGTGTCTCAAAGACTCTGGTACAATCACTCTGAAACCCCACTTAATGCATCCCTGCTCACATGATAATTCATGGCGTTGATTATGGAAAGGCTTCAGCTCTGAGTTCAGAACTGAGTTCAATCTACTATCGATTTCAGTCCAACCGTTCAACGTCTGTTCATAGACCCACTTCAGCACAGTGTCTTTCTCTGTTTCTGCTGCAATTTCTGTTGCAGTCACTGGAAAGTCTTCATCTACAACTTGCAGTGTGCAGATTGAGTTCTCACTTCCCACGTCAGAGTTCTCATGGGGCAACCGGGACAACGCATCTGCAACTGCGTTGCACTTGGAGCTTCTGTACTCAACCTTGTAGTCATACTGGGACAGCAAAATTGCCCAGCGTTGCATCCTTGATGTGGCCGTGGAAGGTCTAGCTGACTTGGGACCAAGTATCACTAGTAGTGGCTTGTGATCAGTCACTAGGGTGAATGGTCTGCAGATAAGAAACTGATGGAATTTCTTCTGATGGCATTCAGAATCGAACACGTTTCTGAATGCTTCCTTTTCATTCGGTGCATAAATGCGTTCACTCGGTGATAGGGTTCGTCACTCATTACGTGGGAGATCACTGCACCTACACCATAACTTGAAGCATCATAAGCAAGTTTCATCTTGCATGTCTTATCGTAGTGAACAAGGAGTTTGTCATTTGTCAAGTTTTCCTTGTGATGTCATATGCACATTGCTGTTCCTTTCCCCACGTCCATTTCACATCTTTTTGTAGCAGATGATAAAGTGGCTTTCGCACAGTTGCTAAATCTGGAAGGAATCGTGCATAGAACTGCACCATCCCAAGGAATGATCGTAGTGTGGCAGCACCTGGTGACAACCCAAGGTCACAACGAACCATCGGCTCTAGAGGGCAGCGTCTTGGTGTGGGAGGCGCTAGTCACGGGGTCGGAACCTGATTTGGTATTTAAGGCCGGGCAACGCCTGTGTCCTTGAAGGAATAGGGAGGTGTATTAGAGAGATTAAACACGTCCAGTGCACACAACTTGTGTCTGACTAGTTTTTGGCTGGAATCCTGCGAGTCCCCGCTACAGTAGCTCTGACATTGTTGGGTTTTGGAGCATTCACTATTGCTTCCACTTTCGCCTTCACAGGGCGAAGTCCGTTGGCGTCTACTTTGAGTCCAAGGTAAACCACCTCTGACTGCGCAAATGCACATTTACTTTGACGCAGTTTGACATTGTGGCAGCTGAGTCGTGTGAGAACTTGCTCAAGGATTTCAAGATGTTCTACCATACCCTCTGTGAATATCAGTAGGCATCCTGGTTGCACACAGAGTGCGGAATGCCTTGTAACATTTTGTTCATGACAGCCTGAAAGATCTTTGGGGAGGATTTCACACCATAGGGCAGCTTTGTATATGAATACAAACCCTTATGTGTGTTGATAGTCAAGTGCCGCTGACTTTCCTTGTTGACATTGAGTTGGGCATAAGCATGAGACAAATCCAGTTTAGTTAAGACTCTTGCTCCTCTAAGTTCTGCGTACAGATGTTGCGAGGTTGGTAACAGATATTGTTTGTCATGAACGGCTTGGTTGATTGTGACTTTGTAGCCAACACATAGTCGAACAGTTTTGTCGGTCTTGGGTACGGCCACAATTGGCGTTGCCCAGTTACTCTGGTCTGTTTTCACGAGTACTCCATTACACTCTAACTTGTCAAGTTCTTCCTCCACTTGTTGCTTTAGTGCATATGGTTCAGGCCTTGGTCGACAATACACAGGTCTCATACCTTGCTCCTAAGTCGAATGTGTGCAGAGTACCCTGTTATTCCTGTGTAACTGTCAGCAAAAATGTTCGTATGTTTGCTTATGACATGAGCAAACATACAAAGATGACATTATAGAATACATGAAAATAAAACACAATGAACAGCTAAAACAGGGTAAAAAAATGTTTAACTACATGTCTTAACAGTCTATCAAACAAATGCAAATCACATTCTTAACAACTCCGACATTCTGCACAGAGGTTTTCAAAGGCTACTTTGCTTCAGATTCAAGACGTGATTTCGACAAATCGATGCTGAAAATGTTCTTCCAGTCTAACTCTATTCTACTCAGCCAATCCTTTCCAAGAAGGGTTGGTTTATTTCTGTAGCTGGCTACTATGATGAGCAGTGTTACTGACTGACCATTATGCTGAACTTTACAGTTCATTTGTCCACTTGTCTCCAAAACTTCACCCGAGCAGGTTTTCAGCTTGATCTTACTCTCAAAATGGTATCTGTGGGAACTTTGTTTCGTACAGGTCTCTGCTCATGACCGAACAATCAGCTGCCGTGTCAATACACATATCGATTAACTGTTCACTGATCAATAGTTTAGTTCGAAAGTCCTTGCCTTGGCTAGTTGTAGTCTTATCGATATTGGTTACATAAATGGTGTTCAACCCAAGTTCATTTCCATCTGGGTTCACCTCCAAGTTGTGAACTCCTCCCTGGTGTTGTCGCTTGATTCCCGCAATTGTTAGTTTCCTGTTTTAAGCTTGGCCTGGCATGCTGAGGCGATATGGCCTTTCTTCAGGCAGTTATAGCACTTGGCTATTTTGAACTGACAAAAATTGGGATGAGTGATTACCGTTGCAACGATAACAACTGGCTGAACTCGGCTGTCCCAAAGTATGGCCTATTGGTTTGGCTATAGGCACTGCCTGGTGACTGTAAACGGCCACTACAGTCCGTGGTGGACGAAACTCACGAGCATTCTTTGATGCCATCTCTATTGTGGTAGCAATCTTGTAGCTTTCTCGAATGTTAGTAGTAGAGCTAATAGGACTTGATGTTTCAATCCCTGTAATAAGTTGGCACTCTTGCTATTTGCAGTGGGATTGGAGTGGTGAAAGCTAGGGTAGGTACGTCATCGGGGTCATCAGATGGGCACCCTCCTTCTTTGACGTTTCATTGATAAAGCCCACAACATCTCCAGAGGTCTCAACGGTGATACCTGGCGTCCCAGTTACACCCCCCTCAATTCCATACCCTCCTGTATTCATCTTGCAGCCCAATTGTTGTCTCTCCTTTTGATCCAAATCCAATTGCTGCTTTTCCCCGCAGAATTTGATAATGATTTGATTGCATGTTGGAGGCAGGGACCCCTCACCCCCATTTGTTTTCATAGCCTGGTCATAGATGTAGCAACAAATCCCCTGCATCCTGAAAAAGATCTTGCCCTCTGGATCTGGAGTGTTCAAGAGTTTTTGACTGAATTCGTTCATCCACTAGACCACAAACAAACCTGTTGCGTTGTGCACGTCCGAGAAAGGTTCCAAAGTTACAATGCAAAGTTAAGTTTTTTAAGGCAACAATGTTCTCATTGATTGTCTCATTCTGCTTCTGGTGCCAAATTTATAGCTTTCTGCAATTTACAGAGGCTTTGTTTGAAGTGCTCCTCCAACTTCTTCATAATGTCATTGAATGGCATGTCTTTTGCCTAAATGGGCGCAAGGAGATTCACGAGTGTGTCGTACACTTCAGGACCGATCTCCGTGAGCAGGATCGCTTTCATGCGTTCGCAAACGACTTTATTTGTTTCAGTCACTATCTCTCCTTCACCACTAATATCCATTATGTTGTTTGCCATGAAAAACATGTTTGCTCTCTCCATTTAGGAGCTGAATGGCTCTCTAATCTTGTCAAAAGTGCCATGGTTTCTGATGTAGCCCATGGACACTGCCATCATGTCGTTCTCTTTTTTTTTAAGTCCGTTCAAAAATCCTGAATTCCTGTCTGTGATGGTGTAACAATTCACCTAAAACTTAGCTGTACAAAGGCTATTCAGCTTGAGGAATTTGACAAAAAAAAATCTTATACAATCCCAAGGAAGGCATCTTGCCACGTAGACACAACATAGAGATAGCCTGACAAACCTTCGACGACTTGTACAGCTGCTATTTTAAACTACAATCCCTGCGTAGAAGGATCTGCAGCCTATCGTGTCCAGCTCGCAAACAACTGCGACACATGCAGGTTGCCTGGATCACGAGAGAGAGAGATTTATTACCCAACATGCCCTGCTTATATTGAACACCAATTTATTAATATATACATGAATATGTATGAATACATTACACAGATCAGCACTCTCAAAAAGGGAATCAACTTACTTGAAGGGGCTAAACAAGAAGGTCAGGGTGTTTTTTTTCTTGTGAGTCATCTTAACCTGCAAAATAAATTAAAACCTTCAACTTACATAGCTCCTCATCCAGAAGTTCTCTGGCATTCACAATACAAAACATTAATAATAACACAGTAACACCCTTCCCACAACCCTCCACAGGTTGCAGCTTGCATTGTGGATTTTTCTTCCGAAAATTCTCCTTTACTATTTCACCTTCTTCTAATGCTTCTTTTGAGCCTAACGTTTTTGTCGATGCTTGTTTTTTATCCTGCAAGGTTTATTCTTCCTACTCTCCATCATGTGATTGGGGATGACAGAAGTGTTATTTGCTGCATGTTGATATAAAGAATAGAGAAGAAGGTCAGGGAAAAGGGAAATGAGAGATATAGATAGTGATATAGGGAGATATAGATATGTAGATAGAGCTCGCATTTCCCTTTCCCCTGACTCTCATTCTGAAGAAGGGTCTCAACCCAAAACATCACCTATTCCTTTTCTTCAAACGTGTTGCCTAACCCACTGAGTGGCTTTTTGTGTCTACCTTCGATTTAAACCAGTATCTGCAGTTTCTACCTACACATAGAGAAGTAGATTTTTTTTTTTAAATTTGAGAATCATATAATGTGAAAGCTAGTGCCTCCATGTACAAATTAAAAACACAGCATGTTAATATGCTCCTGTATTTAGAAACACAAGTGGTACATGGTATACAAGAGTAAGAGTGTCTTGCTGCAAATATGTAGGGCTCTTATGAGATCCCACAGTTTTAATCAGCTTCCATGAGGAAGATGGTCCAAGAGTGGATGCAAGGAACACTAACTGGACTGATTATTAGGATGAGGGAATCTATCTGTCAACAGAAATTAAATACAAACATCAATATCTTCAGGAGTGTTGAAGAATGACAGGCAATCCCGTGGAAACAAATAAAACTTTCAGTGGCTTGATATGAATAATGCTGAGAGTCTGTTTCTGTGAGGTAGATAGGCTAATACTACTGTCAAAGTCTCGAGCTGAGAGACAAGTAATTTTTGACTGGGGAGTGATTTCTCAACAAAGGAATTGCAAATCTTTAATATTTCTTCCTTTCGAGGGATGTGGGTGTCCAGTCTTTGTGTGTTCAAGACTGAAATGTATAGATTTTTGTGCGTTGGGGAATTAACAGATCTCTGTATTATGCAGAAACCTGCACAGGTGAGTGGTGAATCAGATTCTAGGAGTTGTTTGCTCTATCCCCTGATCTTATCTCATTGCATTTTGCTATTGCTGCAAATAGGTCAACTCCATAAAGGGAGAGAATTATATAAAAGCAAAAGTCAGAACTTTTCTGGTGGGAAATCAGACTTCTATGAAGCTCCCTTCCTCACCGGAACCAATAACCCACCTACACTAATTTAATTAACTACTCTTAATATTCTAACAAAGTTAGTAGAAATTCCACTTGGGAATGTCGGAGGAAATCCATGTCCACCAAAATCTCCCCACCACCTCATGATGCCACCTGACATGAAACAGGATAACTGGGCAGAACAAAGCACAACCAGCCCAAGGACATACTCCCTACTTTCTCTTGAAAGTACTGCTGTAATGATCTTAAAAGCATAATGTGTTTTCTACTTTGTTGACCCAATGTAAAGTAACACAAAAGGTCTTGTTAGTTAATTATAATTCATATGACAAGTCATTTGGACCCAGAAATAAATGACTGGTCACATATCTGCAGAAATGTAAATTAGTTTGAATTTCATAACTTCAGCTCAACAGAGTGAATGAAAGTATCCAGACAGATCGGGAGGTGATTAAGGCACATATCAAAAGCAAAATAGTGCGCTTAATGTACAACGACACACTTCATGAGATTGCTATTATAAAATGTTGAATTTCATACCTTAAATTGTTCCAGTACTTGCACAGCATTTGTTAGCATGCATTCAGCTTTAAACTGATCGGTATTGTTTAAATACTCTAATGGTAAAATGCCCTATCAAAAAATACAAATGACAAATTAAGATGGAAGACAAATGAGGCATGCAGAACAGTCAAAACAGATCCTTTCAAGTTTTTCTTCATAACAAACTTTTTCATTTGCAATTTATTCAGGTTGCTCAGAATACCAACATAAATAAATACAATATTCGAGTACCCCACTGTTCACAGTTTCAATTAATACATACATATCAATGGATAACAAAACTTTGACAAAATAAAACTACTAGCCTGCGTGGATCAGCAGGCAAGATATATATGCTGAGAAAAGCACCATGTCTCCCATTACCATATCCCATGGTGAATTTATCCCATGGTGAAGTTCCAGGATTACAACTGACAGAAGTAACCTTTTTTAATGCAAAAATGAAGGCAATTGTTGCTGATAATCGATCTTAAATATATTGATTAGGAACAAAAAATTATAATTTTATCTTTCGTTTTGTGAGAAAGGGATGTCAAGATCACTAATTGGGAGCAGGCTTGATAGACCAGCTAGCCTTTTTTTGATTGCAAATTTTGTACAGTTGTCAATTTAATATAAATTTAAGATGACGTCGCCTTACATAACTAAATGTTACACTGCCTTCCTATCTAAGAAAATCTTGATTTTTTGAATGGCCGCACCCTGCATGCTGAAGGAACAAGTCTAGGTAGATAATATGGAAAGTCAGTTACTGAACATCAAAAGAAAACTGCAGATGCTGTAAATTTGAAGTGATGACAGAAAATGCTGGAAATAGTCAGCAGATCAGGTCTCATCTATCAGAACAGCCAGATTCACATCAAAAATCCTTTATCAGAATTAGAAAGGTGACAAAAAAAAACTGGTTAAATTACAGCAAGGAGAGGACTGTCTCTTATAGGGAAAAACATGCAGAGTCTGTCTGAATCACTGCTGAAGCAAATTATGTCAATACTGTTTCCCCTCATTAAAATAATTTCAAATAAAGTAATTAATAGCAAGAATCCTAACCTATCTTACAAATTGCATTGCCAAAGAACAATAGGAATTTTGCAGCAGGCACAAATTGATTTTTTCCATGTCCCATTACTTTTGGAAGTAACCATTCCTCATGATATAGAATGAACCATTCAAAGTTGTCTTGGGTTCAGTCAATAAGCGCACACGCACACACACACGTGTCTCTGGTCCAAGATCAGATTTCTACTCATGCTCTGAAAGGACATGCCATTTTAAGCTGCAACTAGGACATTGAATTTGGATAGAATTGCAGTCTTATTGAATCGCAGACAAGTAGCGATCGCCATGGTTTATGTTTAGGAAGGAACTGCAGATGCTAGTTTAAACCGAAGATAGACACAAAAAGCTGGAGTAAAATTCCGCAGGACAGGTAGTCTGAAGAAACGTCACCCATTCCTTCTCTCCAGAGATGCTGCCTGTTCCGCTGAGTTACTCCAGCTTTTTGTGTCTTTGCTTCAACCAGCTGAGTTATTCCAGCAGTTTGCTTTATGTTCTACGATTAACATGCTCCTCTGAAAATGGGCAGAGTTCCTGCAATGTCCAATTACTTTTGCGGATAACTCTCAAGTTCAGAGGTCCTGCCAGTTGCGTAAGTTACAAAGTAATGAGCAAAACTTTTTAAAAAGGACTTGAATGTAGAACAGGTCGCAAGTCATTCATTTTGGAAACAGGACAGATAAATTAGAATATTTTAATGAAGTGAAGCTGTACACTATAAGGCAGCCCACAAATGATTGGTGCACAGATATAAATGTTCACCTTTCTGTCTAGAAGGTTGGAATACAAAAGTAAGGAAATTCACCAACCTGGATTCTTCCACAAATAACAAAAGCAAGCATCTAATGTATAAGCCGAGCAAAGAAGCTCAAGGAAATATGTTATTAGGAGGTTGAGCATGGCACCACAGGATTATAGATGCCGGGTGTGATCCATCTCTTATTGATGAGTTTGCAATAGTGAGGTTTTGCTGATGACAAATATCAATTAAGCAGTTGACGAGGAAATCCAAAAGGATTCCCTCAAAGTTTTGCAAAAGACCACAGGCTTACGTATATATGCAGTGCTTTGCATTCTCCCTTATAGAGTTTCAGGGCCGGGCAGGCAGGGATAGCAGGGGTTGCTGCAACAAAAACAAATCTGTGGAAGGCATTGATAAGACATGAATGGGCGACTTTTCATGCTGGGACCATTCTGCAGACTGATTACAGTAGGGAGAAAGGGAGGGGGGGGGGGTGGAGAGAAATCTGGAAAAGAGCTGAGAGCGGAACAAAGCCTAACAGGCGATAGGTGGAAACAGGTATACAGGTGGAGGTGAGGGCGGGGTTGGTAGAAGGGTGGACAAAGACTAGAATTTAAAAGGAGGCAAAAGAGTGACAAAAAAAGACAAAAAGTAAACAAGGAGACAAAAGAGTGTCAGGTAAGTAGAGAAGTCAGTCATAGTGTGGAAATAGACTCCACGGCTCAACTTGCCCATGCCCACAAACATGCCACATCTAGTCTAGTCCCACTTGCCTGCTCCTGGCCCATATCCCTCCAAATATACCCCATCCATGTACCTATCCAAATGTTTCTTAAATGTTATTATAGTACCTGCCTCAACTGCATCTTCCGGCAGCACATTCCATATACCCACCAAGCTTTGTGTAAAATAGTTGTCCATCGGGTTCCTATTAAATCTTTCCCCCCTCCACCAGTTCTTGATTCCTCTACTCTGGGCAAAAGACTGTGCATTTACCTAATCTATTCCAGAGGAGGAAAATATAAACCGAGAAAATATAAAGGGAGGAATATATGTGGAAAGGTGACAGGGGTGGGGAAGGAGGGAAGATAGTGGAAGAAGGTGTGTGCCCAGGGGGTGGGGTGTGGTAACCTTAAACTACGGGCTAGATTTTGTGAAGATTTGGTGGCAGTTTCATGCAATGCAGATGTTCTGAATGCACATGTTAGAATCAACCTGTGGGATTGCTCCACTAATGGACTCTGAACAGAGGGCAATTGGGGAAGCTGGTGAAATTTACACTGAGGAATCTGTGCTTAGATATCTTGTGCCAAGTATACAGAACCTCAGAGCAAGTTCATTCGAATTGGGAATTTTACAGCTACCATGAAGTTAAAAAAAAATCTAATTATTTGTGCTTCCGCAAGATATTTAGTTATGTAAACCTGTGTTTTAGTGTCATCAGTTCTTTTACTAAAATGTTGCCTCTTTAAATTATTTCCTTTTTTTTGTTGCACTTTTTGGACATTTAAATGTAAATAGTACTGAAAACTGACAGCTTTGTTAACAGTGGCAAGGCGTAGCTGTTAGTGAAAGTTTTTTCAAGGTTTTATCGGGCCAGGCTTGTTTAGAAACATAGAAATTAGGTGCAGGAGTAGGCCATTCGGCCCTTCGAGCCTGCACCGCCATTCAATATGATCATGGCTGATCATCCAACTCAGTATCCCGTACCTGCCTTCTCTCCATACCCTCTGATCCCCTTAGCCACAAGGTCCACATCTAACTCCCTCTTAAATATAGCCAATGAACTGGCCTCAACTACCCTCTGTGGCAGAGAGTTCCAGAGACCCACCATTCTCTGTGTGAAAAAATTCCTTCTCATCTCGGTCCTAAAGGATTTCCCCCTTATCCTTAAGCTGTGACCCCTTGTCCTGGACCTCCCCAACATCGGGAACAATCTTCCTGCATCTAGCCTGTCCAACCCCTTAAGAATCTTGTAAATTTCTATAAGATTCCTTCTCAATCTCCTAAATTCTAGAGAGTATAAACCGAGTCTATGCAGTCTTTGTTCATAAGACAGTCCTGACATCCCAGGAATCAGTCTGGTGAACCTTCGCTGCACTCCCTCTATGGCAATAATGTCCTTCCTCAGATTTGGAGACCAGAACTATACGCAATACTCCAGGTGTGGCCTCACCAAGACCCTATACAACTGAAGTAGAACCTCCCTGCTCCTATACTCAAATATTTTTGCTATGAAAGCTAACATACCATTGGCTTTCTTCACTGCCTGCTGTACCTGCATGCCTACTTTCAATGACTGGTGTACCATGACACCCAGGTCGCGCTGCATCTCCCCTTTTCCTAATCGGCCACCATTTAGATAGTAGTCGGTTTTCCTATTTTTGCCACCAAAGTGGATAACCTCACATTTATCCACATTATACTGCATCTGCCAAACATTTGCCCACTCACCCAGCCTATCCAAGTCACCTTGCATTCTCCTAGCATCCTCCTCACAGCTAACACTGCCCCCCAGCTTAGTGTCATCCGCAAACTTGGAGATATTGCCTTCAATTCCCTCATCCAGATCATTTATGTATATTCTAAATAGCTGGGGTCCCAACACTGAGCCTTGCGGTACCCCACTAGTCACTGCCTGCCATTGTGAAAACGACCCGTTTACTCCTACTCTTTGCTTCCTGTTTGCCAGCCAGTTCTCTATCCACATCCACATTGGGCCTATCTACGTGACACAGTTGTTTGGTTCAAGACTCTGCAATTGCTCAGGAGTGTTCAGCATTCGGCTCCAGGGTGGTTTTGGCCAAAAACTACCTTCCCAACAATGCACAATAAACAGATCAATTTAGTTGAATTGTGGTGGCAGAATGCACTTGCTGGCAGAATGCAAATATTCCCAAAAATTCTGACTATGAGGAACAACAATTCATAATCTTGCCATTTTGAGAAATTTCTTCAATCTGTTTGTCAGAATTCTCAAGTTTGCTTTATTTGTTCTTTTATTTTTGACTATTCTCTTTGGAGCAGAGTTCTATCTAAATTTAAAACAAAAGTTATGATTCACTTTAAGATGTTAAATAAGACTTTCAAAAGTGCCAGTAGCATGATTTCATGTGGTCTTCACGTTGTACTTCTGTAGTTTGAAAAATTGAGACAATGACGGAGTAGACTCGATGGACTGAATGGTCTAATTCTGCTCCTATGTCTTATAGCAAGTCCTAAACCTGACTTTATGCCATTTATCGTCATCAGCAAGGTTCTTCACTGAAAAATAATCAACCCTTATTGTCACAGTTAAAATGAATCATAACATACATAAGGATATCACTAAGGTTTAACCATTATTAAAATCCAATTATATATCAACTGCCTCATGCATTAAATAATAATAATATCAAGCAGCAGCTTACCACAGAATTTAAAGGAAAGGGGACTCCAATGAGAGAAGCCATCAATGGAGCAATATCGGCCTGTGCAATGTAAAACAGAAATAATTCACAGCAATAAGAAACCAAAAACATTTAAACATCTATACTTTTACCTTCCAAGTCAAGGCTTGAACTGTGGTGCTGCAAATTACAGTAGCTGGAGTTTACAAAGAATGTACATGTTTGTACATTATTAAATTATTGAATAGAATAAAAACATATTGCACTGAATAAAGCCATCCTACCCATAGCAGTGCCAGCACTTTGAAAGAGATACCCCATTGGTTGTTTTCTACTGAGTTAATTCTCCATAACCTTTATGCATTTTTCCAATTTTTCTTTTGAAAGTTAATCTGCTTCCACTGTCCTTTCAGGTAGTTTTCTAGGAATGGCTACAATTGTGGAATTAAAAAAAAATCATTTCCATGATATGATTACTGATTTATTTGTCCAATTTCCACCAATGGTTATCAACAAAAAGATCCAGTTTTCACCTTCTTTAAAAAAAGTTTGCTCACTGGACTAAAGTTCCGAGGTTTTCATTTGCAGCCCTTAAATTAAGCCACAACATTAGCTATGCTCCAATCATTTGCCACTTCGCCTATGACTAACAAAGATGCATATATTTTAGCTAGGGCTCCTGCAATTTCTTTTCTAGTTTGGTCTAGTACCTTCTCTATGCAATGTGGACTATCTCCAGGACAATCCAATTAACTTTCCTGGGTTCCCTCGTCATACTCCATGGTGAAGTATATGGTGTCATACTCCATGGTGAAGACAGAGGCAAAATATTCATTGAGGACCTCACCCATCTTCTGTGGCTCCACTCACAGATGACCACTTTGGTTTATGACCACTTTGGTTTATTACTCCAGACATTCACTCAATCCCAGCTGACTACACCTGGCCCATGCTCCTACTTTCTTTTGACCAGAATATCATTATCATATTCCTGCCACCTTGTCATTCACTCTAACAGGAACCTACAGTCCTCAAACTCTCACTACATCACTTTTAAAAGCCTCCCATTTGCTTGACATGCCTTTTCCAGCAAATAACCCACATCAATCAACTTTTGCAAGCTCCTTTGTAATATAATCTAAATTCACCTTGGCACAGTGTGGTAGTTAGTGGAGCTGCTGCCTTACAGCCACAAAACACTGGTTTCAAACCCAACCTTGGGTGCTGTCTCTGTGCATTTTGCATGTTTTTTCTGAGCTCGTGGATGTTTCCATGGTTCCTCAGACTTCATCCCAAATCCTATAGTCATGTGGGCTGGCCAATATAAATTGCCTCTAGTGCATAGGTGAACAGTACATTCTGGAAGAACTTGATGGGAAGTATGAAGAAGAGATTAGAGTAGAGTTTATGTAAATAGGTCTTGAAGATTTGTGCACGCTTGGTGGCTGAAGGGCTTGATTCCAGTGGGCAGCACAGTGGCGCAACAGGTACAACTGTTGCCTCACTGCTTTAGACCCTGGTTTGATGCTGACCTCAAGTGCTTTCTGTGCTGCGCTTGCACGTTCTCCCTATAAACGCTAGGTGCTCCAGTTTCTCCCACATCCCGAACACGTGTGTGTATGTTAATTGGCCTCTGTAAATGGCCCCCAGTGTATCGGGAGTGGATGAGAAAGTGGGATAACTTCGGACTAGCGCAAACAGGTGATCGATAGTCGGCGTGGGCTCGGTGATCTGAAGGACCTGCTTCCGAGTTGTATCTTTCAATCAATTCACCTTGCCCCAATTTACAACTTTAACTTGTGGATCAGTCCTTTTCCATAACTATTTCAAAACTAATAAAATGATGGTCACTGGTCCCAAAGTCTCCCCTTCCGACTCATCAGTCACTTTCACTGACCTATTTCTACAAGAGTAAGTCAAACTTTCCCCTCTCCCAAGTGGGGCACTCCCTGTTGTTCTTGCAATCTCTCTACAAATCTTCCTCTAATTCCTGGAATTAATGGACAGAGAACTTTGATAGGCCATGACCTTAACTTTCTGTATTCAAAGTTTATGATCACAGCAGCTTGCTCATTGTTAAACTATTGTGGCTGCCATTTTCATTCAATAATAACTGTAATAGGAAAAATATTCATACGTTTGCTGTTTCTTCATATCCACATCCTCTATAACAGTACTTTGAACATTTTTTCCTATGAATTTGGTTGGATTTACTCAAGTAGCAGACTGAACTTGACGTATGAGAGAGTGAGGAAAACTGACACCCTGCCCATCAGATCTCCAACAGAGACATGCTTCTTAATACATCAGGTGAAATTGGTTCATAGCAGTGATAATGACCATATACCCAGTTTTGTTGGGGGTTGGGGGTTAGATGTTGATCAGCACATCAAGGTCATATCCCCTGCTCTTTGTAAAGTGCTTTTAAGTACACTCTGAAAAGCAGACGGAGCCTCGATTTGTCAACTCATCGAAAATAATCAACTGAATTGTACAACTAATGATTAAGAACAATAGAAATTTAAAAAAATAAATAATTCCCTGTAGGATCTATTAGCTAAATACAAAGAATAAAGAAATGGAATGATACAAAGAAAAAATAAACAAACAAAATCTTAAAAATCACAAATGAACGCAACGTTCAATGGGCAACAACAGCACTGGGCTCTGAATGGAGGGAAACCAAAGCTACATTCCTTCAAGCGGAACAAGGCCTACAGATGTTCCATCGCCTCTTGAAAGCTGAAATTAACTTGCCCAAGATTATCTAGTCTGGAAAAACAGAATTACTGCAGTAGCAGCCACTGTGAACTATCCCCAGTGGACATGGACCAGATTGTGTCCCTTCCTAGTCTGAAGAAGGGTCTCGACCTGAAACGTCACCCATTCCTTCTGTCAAGAGATGCTGCCTGTCCCGCTGAGTTACTCCAGCTTTTTGTGTCTATCTTCGGAAAGGCATGACTGTTCTGGTTTGGCCTCTTCTTTAGTTTAGACTTTAGAGAGACTGCGCAGAAATAAACCCTTCGGCCCACTGAGTCTGCGCCAACCAGCAAACACCGTGTACACTAACACTATCCTACACACTAGGGCTACACACTACATATTGAAGCCAATGAATCTATAAAGACCGCACGTCTTTGGAGTGTGGGAGAAAACTGGGTCACTAGGAGAAAACCCACACGATCACAGGGAGAACGTACAAACTCCTCTGACACCACAGTTTGCCATCACAGAATGAGTATTGTCACTTCCTCATCATCGGTCATATTGTGGAATAGCATATGTCATATACGGACAATACAAAATGTTCAAACGATTTTTCTGGATTATGAAAACACTGTTGTTTAAATTAAAAGATTAGTTTTCTACCATTGATTTGCAACTAGTGTTGCAAAAAAAAGTTTCAATTGTTAACAAATGTTTTACCTGGTTCACATCTAACCTCCGCACATCATTTAATTTCCATTCTGAAAGAAACAGAAATAAATTTTAAACTAGCCATAAGGCACCGTATCATTGGATTGAGTGAGAAAATATTTTAAATACACATTGGACTTTGGCCCTTGGTTTTATTTGTACCTTAGACCTACGTGCTCTGACAACTAATAAAAAATTAGAAATCCCTTTGCCAGTAGCTTATGTGGCTGTACGTTCTTTTAGTTTTTAAAGATACAGCGAGGCAAAAGGCCCTTCGGCCCACCGAGTCCATGCTGACTAGCGATCTCTAGATGGTCACGTGGCAGCCCAGCAAGCATCTTTCCTCTTCAGCCGCAGCCAGTGACTGCTCCGTTCGACAGCATTGGCAAGTTATTTTATTGCCCTCCTTTGTGCCTGCCCTTTGACTCCTACTTCCCTCAGGAGCCTTGCGGTGGAACTGGCTACAAAGCCCCTGCACCCCACCTCCACTGGACACACCCTTACCCTTCAACCTCTCTCCTCTGCTGCAAGGTTTGAATATCAAAGCTTTTTACTTTCATAAGCCTCGTCCACAGCCTCCTCCCATGGGACCGTCAGCTCAATGATGAAAACACGCCGACAGGAATTGGACCAGAGAACGAGGTCTGGTCGCAGGTTGGTAACTGCGATTTCAACTGGGAACAAAAGCCTCTGGCCTAGGTCAACACGCATTTCCCAGTCCCTGGCTGCGTTCAGTGGGCATGAGTTGAGAGGTGAGGGGTTAGTCCTCCGTTTCTCTCCTTCCCAGATGAAGGATGGTATTTGCGGGAATGTTATCTGGGCGTTGATAGGCATGGTGTTGGTGGTAACTCTCCTGCACTCGAGTTCAGCTGCCAAACACCTCAGCACCTGGTTGTGTCGCCAGGTGAATCTGCCTTGTGTTAGGCTGGTCTTACAACAGACCAGGATGTGCTTTAGGTTTGCTGGAACTGCACAGGGAGCAGGCTGGATCCTCTCCCAGCCAAAGATTTAGGTTTGTGGGAGAGGGACGGAAAATATCTTTGCCACCTCAGTTTAGATCTTTATCTCATTTTATCATTTTCCCAGTTCACACATTGTAAATGTTAGTCGGATTTCAGATCTAAAATTAGCACAACAACATTAATCCTCATAAATGAACACATTTCTAAAGTTAATACTTTTTCACCAAGTTGCTCTCATGTTGATTCCCCAAAGTTTTACCTCAGTGTGAAAATGTTTACATTGATGGATTCACTGCCCAAAGCATTTGACAGTCAATGCATTACTTCTAAGTGGTGTCAATGTTGGTGATGAAAGTATCATATCAGCCATCCTGCATGCATTCCTAAAAGCAGAACTATGCTAATCACATTTCACAATTTTTCAGCATGTCTGAAATCTTTGCTCATCAGAAATCTATTGTGGGCAAGAGGCTCTGTGCGTCATCTGAAACCTTCAGGAAAGACAGGAATAACTACAATCAAAAGGCTACTTTCAATTAATTAATCTTCTGAAATGGATTTCACGGGGTGTTTATAGAGAACTTACTGTGTTCAGAGGATATGGATTGTTTAAAAAGCAACAAATAATGAGTACATTTATGATTACAATACTGACTACATTCAGTTAATTGGCTCTCTGAGGGGTGTTTTCATGTGTATTTGGTCATAGTATAAATGCAGATCTTTCTTTTATAAAGATGCTTGACTTGTAATAGCTAATATTAAGTAAAATTCACTATACCTTGGAGAAAATCATCCTGAAACTGTTGGTTTGAACCAGGTTGACGTCCATTTATTCCAGCTCCCCATGCAACTAAAGGGGTGAGGGTTTCAGAAGGGTGCCCTGCACCGTGGGAACCTACATCAACAAATAAATCAAGAATCAGGCATAATACTGATGAGCAAAATGCTTTGTTATAAGGAAATGGTAGAAAATTGGCATGCTGTCCAATCAGATGAAATAGTACTAGACATAAATACAATCAAGTAAAATTCAAGTACAATACATAGAGCAAACGGGAAGATACATAGTGCAGGATATAATTCTCACCATTGTAGCACATCAATTCCATAGACAAAGACCAATGTCCACAATGGGGTAGAGGTAAATCAGACAGAGTTATTGAATACCAGTCCTAGAAGCCGTCTGGAAGGATTTTAATTTATGAAGAAGGCGGACACAAAATGCTGGAGTAACTCAGCGGGACAGGCTGGAGAGAAGGAATGGGTGACGTTTCGGGTCAAGACCCTTCTTCTGGAGAGTGGGTGGGACAGAGATAGAATGTAGTAGGAGATGGTAAGACTGGTGGGAAAACATGGAAGTGGGAGGGGATGCGAGAGAGGAAAAGCAAGGGTTATTTGAAGTTAGAGAAGTCAATGTTCATAAGCTACATAAGCAAAATATGAGGTGCTGTTCCTCCAATTTGCGCTGGGCCTCACTCTGACAATGGAGGAGGCCCAGGACAGAAAGGCCAGATTGGGAATGGGGGGGGGGGGGGGGGGGGAACAAAAGGAATAGATTGGGTGGACACACAGAACCTCTGGCCCAGAGTAGGGGAATCGGGAACCAGAGGACATAGGTTTAAGGTGAGGGGGGAAAGATTGAATAAGAATCTAAAGACTAACTTTTTCACACAGACGGTGGTGGGTGTATGGAACGAGCTGCCAGAGTAGGTAGGTACTGTCGCAAGGTTTAAGAAACATTTAGGCAGGTACAAGAAATAGGACAGGTTCAGAGGAACATGGCAGGTGGGACTAGTGCCTGATGGGACATGTTTTCTGGTGTGTGCAGGTTGGGCCGAGTGGCCTGTTTCCACTGTGAGACTCAATGACTCTAAAAACAGTTAAAAAGCAGTAAGAAAATAATTCAACTAGGATTGGTTAGCAGGTTTCCAATTCTTTACAATGATATCCATCATGCTTCAGATGAAAAAAACCATGAGTGTACCACCACCTGCTGGTGAATGCAATCTGCTAAATAAAAATTCAGAGAAATAGTTTAAACACAGCTGACTGACGGTTGCATAATATTCAATGCTCAGCAAGTTGATTGCTACAACTTGCTGGCAGCATCACCTACAGGTGCCGTTTCTTAAAGAAACCTAGTATCACTGATCTTTCATAGAATAAAGAAATTTCAATTTGCTGTAATAAAAACTGTTGCTCTTACCCCACTCTGTCATCCCATGATCAGATGTGTAGATAAAGGCAGTTTTCTTATCGTTTTCAAAGAAATCTTCAATGAGTAATACAACTTCCTGGACGCCCTTGTCTACTGTTCGGATATTTTCCATGTACTCGCTTTATAATTAAATGATTAGATTTAGCAGTTTGGATCAACAATTTGTATTGGTAAACAAATCTTAATGTAATTAAACAGCCCATTGTTCTTCATAAATTTCATATTACCAAAATTGAACACAAAGCTACAACATAATACGAGGGAGGGTGAGCAAAAGATTGGTCAAAGAGGTGGTTCCTTATTTAATAAAGGGTTATACCACCATTTGAGAGTCCAAAACAGATACATTGAGTGAATTCCTGGGATGAAAGTTGTCATAACCATCTTCAAGAGTTGGATCTGCATTCATTGGAATTCAGAAGAATGAGGGTGAACTTATTGACATATGAAATCTCTATAAGGCATGACAGGAGAGATGTCAAAAGGTGTCCACTGATCAAGAGTCTTGGATGAGGGGACATAATTGCATGGAAAGATAACAGCTATGTAAAACTGAAATGCAGTTGCAAGAAACTTCAGACATCGGAACTTTGATCAAAAAAACAAAGTGTTGGCAGATCTCAACGGATAGAAGTTGTGTCGGGTCTACGTAGACTACGTTGAAAAGTATAACAGAGGGCTAGGCCCTTCGGCCCACAATGTATGTGCTGAAAACAATGCCAGATAAATTAATCTTTTCTGCATGTGCATGATCAATATCCCTCCATATCCATATGCCCAACTAAAAGCCTCTTAAACACCATTATCATATCTGCTTTGAACACCACCTCTGGCAGTACAATCCAGACTCTCACCACTCTCTGTGTAAAAACCTTATCCCACATATTCCTCAAAGGAACTGGCTGATTTCATCTTCTTAAGCTTCCCGTTTTCTTTGGCCATGTTTACTACCTCTTTGGTTCTCCAATGTTCCCTTAATATGCTGTACTTATTCCTCCTCCATAACGGAACATGCTAGTTCTGAATTTTGATCAATTGGCCTTTAAGCAACTCCCACATGTCAGATGTGGACTTGCCCATCAACTGCTCCCAATTTACTCCCTCTAGCAAATGAATGAACTCGAATGAACTGGCACCTGCCTAATAACGTTATGATTTGCCTTACTCCAATTCAGTATCGTCCCCAAGGCCCAGAGTTCTCCCTATTCAAAACAATCTTAAAATTATGTTGCGATCACTATCCCCATAATTCTCTCCCACAGAAAGAATGTTCAACAGTAGCTAAAGTTGCCCACTACAACCCTGTTGCTTTTGTATCTTTACGCAAGCTGCCTACGGACATGTTTATCTATCTCCCGCTGATGATTGGGGGGCCTGTAGTACAATCCCATTAGAGTGATTTCATCTTTCTTATTTTGAGCTCTCCCTAAAGTATATGGACAAACTCTCCAGTAGGTCCTCTCTGATTGCCACTGTGACATTAGTAGAGTAACTCCTCCACCTATTTTATAAAGAAAGCACATCAGCGCCTCTACCTCCTGAGATTATGGAGATTCAGTATGTCAAAAAGGATTCCCTTGAACTTCTACAGGTGCACAGTAGAGAGCATTCTGACTGGTTGCATCGGGGCCTGGTTCGGCAACTTGAACATCCAGGAGCAGAAAAGACTACAAAAAATTGTAAACACTGCCCAGGCCATCACCGACTCTGACCTCCCCACCATCGAAGGGATTTATCGTAATCGCTGCCTCAAAAAGGCAGCCAACGTCATCAAAGACCCACACCATCCTGGCCACACATTCGTCTCGTAACTGCCATCAGGAAGAAGGTACAGGAGCCCGAGAACTGTAATGTCCAGGTTCAGGAACAGCTTCTTCCCTACAGTAATCAGGCTATTAAACACTACAACCTCATAAGCTCTGAACTACAAAAGACTATTATTATTATTAATATTATTGTTTTTTGTTTGTTTTTTTTTAACTGAGTTTTTGTTATATTATTTATTATGTTTACATATTCTGTTGTGCTGCAGCAAGTAAGAATTTCATTGTTCTATCTGCGGCATGTCACAATAAAACACTCTTGACCTACCTCTCTATCATGTCTGAAGCAGCAAAACCCTTAAATATTGCGGTGCTATTTGTGTCCCTCTGGCAACCAAATCTCCGTAATGGCCATAGCATCATAGTTCCAAGAACTGATCCAGGCACATAGTTCATCTACATAACCCATGATAATCTTTGCTTGAAACAAACACACTTCAGCCCATTAGCTTCATCATCTTCTTTAACCTCTCCCTGACTGTACTTCCTTTGAGACTTACTTGTCAGTCTACATTTCTACATTCCCACACTCTTTCCATTTGTTAACTTCCTGCTCTGGTTCCCAACCCTGCCACTCTAGTTAAAACCCTCCTGAGCAGCACAGGGCCAACCCCCTTGCAAGGATATTCGTCCCTGACCGGTTCAGGTACAATCTGCCCCTCCTGTACAGGTAACCATTGGAATTCTTTGAGGAAGTATGTAGCATGATAGACGAAGGAGATTCAGTGGATGTTGTTTACGTGGATGAGGTGCTGCACGTGAAGCTGCTAAACAAAATGACAGCCCATGGTATTAGAGGGAATGATACTAACATGAATATTAGATTGGCTAATGGCAGAAGCCAAAAATGTGGGAATAAAGGGAACTTTTCTAGTTGGCAGCTGGTGACTAATGACTAATGCCGCTACTCTTCACATTGAATATCAATACTATGGAATTAGTTGAATTAATGATTTGGAATGTCCACCTCCAACGGGATCCCACCACTGGCCACATCATCCCACCTCCTCCCCTTTCTGCTTTCCGCAGAGACCGTTACCTCCCTAACTCCTTAGTTAATTTGTCCCTTCCCACCCACACCACCCTCTCCACTGGTACATTCCCTTGCAACCGCTGGAAATGCTACACTTGTCGCTTTACCTCCCCCCTCGACTCCATCCAAGGACCCAAGCAGTCTTTCCAGGTGAGGCACAGGTTCACCTGAACCTCCTCCAACCTCATCTATTGCATCCGCTGTTCCAGATGTCAACTGCTCTCCATCGATGAGACCAAGCGCAGGCTTGGTGTCGTTTCGCCAAGCACCTCCGCTCAGTTCGCAATAACCAACCTGATCTCCCGATGGCTCAGCACTTCAACTCCTCCATGGCCAGAGAGAGTCCCACCACAAATTGGAGGAACAGCACCTCATATTTTGCTTGGGTTGTTTACATCCCAGTAGTATGAACATTGACTTCTCCAATTTCAGGTAGTCCTTGGTTTCCCCTTGCTTCCCCTCCCCTGCTCTCCCACAGCCTACTGTCTCCGTCTCTTCCTTTCTTTTTCCCATCCCCCTCCCCCCTCCCCCGACATTAATCTGAAGAAGGGTCTCGACCCGAAACGTCGCCTATTCCTTCGCTCCGTAGGTGCTGCCTCACCCGCTGTGTTTCTCCAGCATTTATGTCTACCTTCGGTTTTTCCAGCATCTGCAGTTCTTTCTTAATCAAAATGATTTGGAATTGATCATTAATATACAATTGACGGTTTGTGGCCACACTTGCGGATGATATGAAGATAGGTGGATGTGCAGGTAGTGTAGAGGAAGCAGGGAGTGTGCAGAAGGACTTGGACAGGTTAGGAGAGTGGGCAAAGAAGTGACAGATGGAATAAAGCACAGCAAAATGTGGAGTCATGCACTCTGGTCACAGGAATAAAGGCACAAACTGTTTTCTAAATGGGGAGAGGATTCAAAAATAGGAGGTGCAAGGATATTTGGAGTGCTGGTGCAAGGTTCCTAAAAGATTAATTTGCAGGTATAAGTAGTAAGGGAGGCAAATGCAATATTAGCATTCATTTCAACACAAAAATAAAATAAAAACAGGGATGTACTGCTGAGGCTCCACAAGGCACTGGTCAGACCACATTTGGAATATTGTGAGCAGTTTGGATCCCATAACTGAGGAGTGGATGAGCTGACATTAAAGAGTGTCCCGAGGAGATTTACGAGAATGATCCGAGGGATAAAGTATGATGAGCATTTGACAGCTCTGGGCCTATACTTGTTGGGTTTAGAAGAATGAAGGGGGACCTCACTGAATATTGACCATAAACAACTATTGTGCATGTGATTCTGCTATGGCTACAATTAGTATGGTATAACCACAGAGGAATAACATAACCTTCCAGTGATATCACACACAAATCTTCCAGTGAACCAAACTCTATCTGTAGAATAAAATGATAAATCACAATCCCTTAATGGGCTGACATGTGGTGTCCTCATATACAAAACTGTGCACGCTGCAAAAAAATAGCAATGAGAAGAATTTTGAGTTCTTTAAACATTATGCAAAGCAATGGCGAAACTTCACTTTCCCAGGTGTAAATCTATCAGATGATTCAATTCTAAAGGGCCTGTCCCACCAGCATGCAACTCTATGCGATGAACGCGATCAAACTAGAAGCGGGGGCCGCGCGGAGGTCGGGTGATCCCCTGTATAGGGCCGTTCCCACCAGCATGCGCCTGCATGCGGCAAGCGCAACCAAACCGGCAGTAGGGGCCGCGCGGAGGTCGGGTGAGTGGCGCAACGCGGCGCAAAGTGAGGCGAACTTGGAGCGAAGTCTAAGGTAAGTTCGCCAGGACAGAGAGGTGCACACAGAGAGGGGCACCAAGGCACACACACACACACAGGGCCACGGAGCCACACACATAGAGAGTCACAGAGGCACTTACAAATAGGTTCACGGAGGCATGATGTCGGGGCGGTGTGTAAATGTCGAGGCGATTGCGAGCCGACAAGCCGTTGCCGCGCGGAATTTTTGGACAGTCAGTTTTTCGGAGCCCCGCGCAGTGTCGGGACGAACTCGGGATGAACTCCGCACGGCTCCGGCGATCGAAGTGGGACCGGCCCCGCGACGCTGGATGGCTCAAGCAACCACCTTAGGTCGCGCTAATCGCATAGAGTTGCATGCTGGTGGGACAGGCCCTTAAGGCTAGAACATTAAGCATGAGCCACTGCACCCCTCCCCCACCCACCACACATGTCATAGAACACTTTTCTTTGTGAAATACATTCCCATTTGACACTGATCTGGAAGTCCTGCTTTTTTTCAGTTGTAGAAGGCGCCCGGTGCAGAGAACATTGGGACTAGCTTGTAATTGATAAAAGTCCTGAATTTAAGAATGACCCATACAAACTTTATCATTTAATCCTTTCAAAAGAATGTCTGTTCCTTTTTGGGGCAGCACGCCTTCGTGCAGGGTTCACTGCCTTTAGAATTAAAAATCTGCACCAATCCACCTGACCACACTCAAATGCATCGGTTTTCAATACTGCCCCAGTTTCAACATGTTCTTTCTTAAAAACCATAATAATTCCTTTGGATTTATTTCAACACATGTCCACCGTATGCAAAATTAAGCCTGGTCAGAATCACTCATTAAAATAGCGAGAAGTCCGCCCATGCAAAAAACCGCTTTGACATTTTGTCAAAGACAAGGTTTACTCAATGCTATAAATAGTTTGCTAAATTAATAGGCTGTCAATGAAAAAATAAGCCAAGATAATTATCAATAAATCTCTTAGGAAATTCAGGTGAGCTTTGTTACCCATAAAGTTACATTCACTTGGCTAATGATGTAATAGTTACTCACTTTGTATGAGTTGTCTCATTAATCGATTTAAGGAGAGGTTTGGTAAACAAGAGAGGAGAAAGGAATGGAAGTTCATGCTGATAGGCAAGGTAATGAAGGGTGTGGAAAGGCTTGTGTGAAGGTTGAATAGCATGGAAGCGCTGGGCTGAGTGGCCTGTCCTGTACCACACATTCTATGTGATTCCAATGTGAAGAAAATTAAACCATCAATTAACCATATCGAGTGACAATATCTGATATTCTGATATTTATGCAAATAGCAGGTCTCAAGATGAATCCTCAACTTGCGAGCAAGAAGAAATGCTTTTCATAACGCTCAAAACATTCGAAAGTTCTTCACAGGGAAATACTTTTGATGTGTAGCGACTGATGCAATGTAGAAAAAATAGGACCCAATAACACCATTCATGAAAGTGACACAATACGTCTGGTGTTTGTGATGAGACATTTAAGAGCTGCACCGAACACTCAACAACGTGATCTGAATTGAGGGATAAGAATTATCCATGCCTTTGTCAAGAACTCCACTACTCTTTTATAAAGGTATCATAAGATGCTGGAGGTCTTAAAAGGCATAAAGATAAATGCCTGGAACCTGATCAAGTGTATCCTAGGAAGACTGGGAACACAAGACTCTGTTCTGTCTTTTCCCCCTAGCTTTAGTTTAGTTTAGAGATACACCGAGTCCGCACCGATCAGCGATCCCCAACACTATCCTACACATACTAGGGACAATTTACACTTATACCAAGCCAATTAACCTATAAACCTGTACGCCTTTGGAGTGTGGGAGGAAACCGAAGATCTCAGAGAAAACCCAGCCAGTCATGGGGTGAACGTACAAACTCCGTACAGACAGCACCCGTAGTCAGGATTGAACCCGGGTCTCCGGTGCTGCAAGTGCTCTATGGCAGCAACTCTACCACTGCACCACCGTGCCACCTTGTTTTGAAGTACATAACTTTCCCGCATTGTCTCTATCATCTAGTTTTGTTCCCTTCTCCCCTCTAATCATGCCCCCCCCATACTACTCCATTCCACATGTTCCTTTAATCCACTTTCTTTCACTCCCTGCTACCCCCTCCCACCTATATAAGTCCCTCCTGTTTTACATTTCAATCCTCTTTTATTCTTATCTGGCACTCTTTTGTCTCCATTTCACATCAAGTCTTTGTTAGTATCTCCATCTATCGGCCAATTAGACGGCCTACATTCACCTATCACTAATTTTTGCCCCATCTCTTTAGTTTTCGCCCCCATCTCCTCCCTCTCTTTACCAGCTTTCTCCCCTCGAACAGTCTGAAGAAGCTTTCCGACCTGGAACATCATCTGTCCGCTTCCCTCCACAGATGCTGCCTGGCCCACTGAGTTCCTCCAGCATTTTGTTTTTATTTTGCACCACAATTCTGTCAGGTATGTAGAAATGGGAGTCGGTGGAGAAAAATATGGGACAAATTAATAATTTTGTGTTCAAATAACAAAGGGATGAAGCCGAGTCAGTTGAAAGAGTATTCCCAGTATTGAAGGAACTGGAATGAGGAGACTTGGGAGCAAAATTAACTGTGACAGATTTAGGACAAAAAGAGAAACCCTTTTTTCCCTCCACACAGACAGTTAACAGACATTAACAGAGCTGGTCACTGAAGGAGAAACCATGATTGGCAAATAGACCGGACAGTTTGTTGAAGGAACAGAACGTGATATGGGAAATGAGCAGATATATTAGACTGAAACAGCTGTCTATATTCTAATGCAAGTTCAAAAGTTGTTTTCATTTCAGTTGACAAAGAGGCAAGAATCGTGAGTAGGTTCTTATGAAAATCTTGTCTAACAGTGACATTTCCACATATATTAAGATGCTAGAAATTCTAACAATGGTAAAACTAAAGAAGGTGGTGAAGTCGAAAAAAATATAATGGACTGCTATACATTTATATATATGGTATATATGCTATATATTTGGGATAATATATGATTTTATTTGCACTTATGAGTTGATTATTAGCAACTTGCATACCTCAATATTTTGTTTTGTTCATCCATTCCTCACTTAAAATATAATTTCATCTGTTCTTGCTTGTACATAAAACACGCCAACCTGCATGCAAAATATACTAACACTCACCTGAAGTCTAATTGCATTTGCCATCATCCTACTGATTCTCTTTAATTAACACTTTCTAAAAATGATTTATTCTCACTTCCTGACAATACATTCTCACCCGGTATCATCTGCATGTCGTTAAAAAATCTTTTATGTGCCACCCTCACTTCAGTTCTTAAACTCCAACTGCATTTCTTGTTGATTCCATAATATTCTGTACAACGGTGACTTTTGAAACCAAATACAATAGGGTGCCTCTATCTTACTATGAAAATCAAATCATTGATCATGATAACTTAATTGGAAACGCCAGTCACAGAACCAAATGATTATTCCTCAAGCTAGCAATACTTATCCATGCCATAGTTTTACAACAATTGTTATATTACTGATTTTCAGATCACTTGTAACCTCCCTGTTTTGCACTTGCTTGTATTTGAAGGATAATTAAACACCTGCTCCCTTTCAAGCGAAAGACAATACATGAACCTAGCAAGATTTGGCAACTGAAAAAAGGGCCAGAGTGAAGGCAAACAATTACTTTTCAAAGAATAAGCGAGGATTACCGTGACTTTGGCCTGTGAGCATGTCCATTTGTGTCCAGGCCAAGTAAATGCAGGAAATAAACAACTTGATCTGCCTTCATTTTGTTTGAAAGTGTTTCATTACTTTTGGCATATTCAAAAAAGTTCTGTTGAGACAAAGAACAATACATTGTGGCACTGGGTGACAAATATTAGTTTGCACAATTCAACGCGGTAATGTTCCTTCTATTGTAGTCCCACAACATGCCTGGACCCCAGTTTCCAAGAATACTCTGATACCAAAGCCAAATGATCTCATTGTTATATTTTAAATGGGAGTAACAATCGCTGAAAAATTAGGCTGTCAATTCATGTTTTAGCTTCATGCAAGCTACGAATTAGATGCAAAAAGAGATCAGAATAGGAGAAATTACATTTTACAAGGAAGATAAACATTTCTATGAATAATTTAAAAATCTCCAAAGTTAATATTAGGATGTCACTACCCAAAATAAAAAAAAGCAGCAGATACCTTTACTTCATTAAATACCCAAGTGTCCAGTTTGGAGGCGTCTGCAGCAGCAAAATCCTCCTTTTCAGGTGGATACATGTGTGTATAAACATGGTCACCACTGGCACCTGTATCACAAGAATTCAACAATTTAGCCGAACAAGTTATTAGCGAAATAAAAATATCTCACCACGTGGAGTTTGGACATCAATTATATCATGAATCACAACTTTTAATAGTCAGACTCAACATTTCAGGCATATTTTCAGTTGAAAAACGAACCTTGCTGCAAAGAATGATGGTGGTCAACAGATTGTTGGCTTTAACATGAATAAAGGAACATACGCAGGGGCCGATTAAAATTATTATCTCTATTATATATTCCCAGGTTTTATGGTATTGTGCAGTTGTAGAAAATACATCTTCTGTAATGTTTTTTTAAGAGGGGGAGGAGGCACTCTGATATTGGCCATAGATTTCTATCTCAAAATTGAATTCTAAAAATCCATCAACATCAGACCAGTGACATTTCATGAACAATGCATGAACAGTGCACGGTACAGGCAATGTGCTGCCACAGTGATGCACTCAACCTTTGCACCAGATTTTCGCCTGACAAAGAAACAAAGCTGTACAGTTTGGAATTGTATGCTGGGGGACTCAAATCTCTTATCACTGAAAGAACAATATTCACACCAGATTGCTTCACAAGTTATTCATCAGTGGAAATTTACTGGTGGATATTTACAACAAAGTTTAAAACTATTCAGTTACATGCATTTGACTGTTCTACTTAAAATAGACAAGGTAAACTGGGATGTTCAAAATTCTGGGAAAGCTTTGAGTAAAAAGGTACAAGGGTTGGTTACCCATGAGCATGTAAGAAAGGGAATTCAGTACATGGATAGGCTAGGTTTAGAGGGTTAGGGACCAAGTGCGGGGCAGGTGGGACTAGTGTAGATGGGGCATGTTGGTCGGCGTGGGCAAGTTGGGCCGAAGACCTGTTTTCATGCTGTATGACTCGATGACCAAATTGTCAATGTGACATCATAAAAGTAAAATTAACACAGCATGTTTTTGTTCTCCAAAAAAACACCACTGAAGAGAGAGGTACAGTTTTTTCAATAATAACTTTCATAAAAGAGGCACAAGAAACTGCTGGAATTTTAAGCAAAAAAAAACAAACTGCTGGAAGATTCAGGGCCAGGCAGCAACTGTAGAGTGAAACGGACAGGTGGCTTTTCGGGTCGGTAATCTTCTTCATGTCTGGGAAAGAGGGATCACAGCGGTGAGGGGAAGGGACGGCGCAAGAGTTGATAAATGTGGGTCTACATGGGGGTGTTGAATGGCAGGTGAATCAGATGTGGGGCAAAGGATGGAGACAGTAATCAAGGCTGGAGGTGACAAGTGGAAAAGTCAAAGGGGTGCAGCTGGTGGAATCAAATAGGGAAGATAGGTGACAAGTGAAATACAGAACCTGAGGGAGGGAATGGTATGTAGCTGCAAACAGAGTGGGGTGGGGGAAATCGGGGGACGCAGAAGGGGAAGGAGTGAGTGATGAGTAGAAGGAGGAGGTGGAGGAGGTAAAAAGGAACTGGGTGACAGGGGGGGGTGGTGTTGAGAGAGTTGGAAAGAAGGGTGGGTGGGTGTGAACAACTGTGTAAGTCTGAAGGCACTGGAGGAAATACTACCCAAAATCAAAGAATTTAATGTTTATGCTGTTGGGTTGTAAGCTTTGCAAATGGAATATGACGTGCTGTTCTTCCACTTTGCGGGTGGCGTCACTCTGACAATGCAGGAGGCTAAGGACAGACAAGTTAGTATGGGAATGATGAAGTGGCTTGCAATGAGGGGCTTCAATAGGCCCTAATGGACAGAGCACAAGTGTTCGGCAAAGCAGTCACCTATTCTACACTAGGTCTCAGCAATGTAGTGGGGACCGCGTTGAGAGCACCGGATGCAATAGATGAGTTTAGAGAAAGTGCATGTCTACTTCTATCTCACCTGAGAGGGCTGTTTGAGCCTGGAACCGAGGTAGGGAGGAGGAGTAGTGACAGGTGTTGCACCTTTAGTTGCTGGGGAAAGTACATAGGGAGGGGGAGGGATGAGCGAACCAAGGAGACATAGAGAGTGGTCTCTGTGGAAAGCAGAGAGGGAAGGAGAGGGTGACTGGTGATGGGATTCCATTGAACCTGGGGAAAATGTCAAAGAATATCATGTTGGATGCAGATTCTGGTGGGGTGAGGGGTAAGCACCCTGTTCTGCTGGTCAAGGTGGAGTGGCTGTGGGTGTTGTTGGTGAGAGCAGAACTGTGGGCAACACAGGAAATGCAACTGCGGCCTCCTTCCATAACTGTGGGGTGGGGATATAAATCATTTTCTGAAAAAAGAAAACATCTCAGATGTGCTCTAGTGGAATACCTCATCTTGACGGGGGAACTAGGAGAAAAGGATGGCCTCCTTGCAAGAGATATGCTGAGAGGAGGTGTAGTCTAGGCAGTTGTGAGAGACAGTGGGTTTGCAGTAGATGTGAATAGTCTGGACAGATAGAGATAGAGAGAGATCAAAAAGGGAGAGAGATATAGAGATGGTTCAAGTGAATCTGAAGGCAGGGTGGAACTTGGTAGTCACGTGGATGAAGTTGACGAGTTCTGCATGAGTACAGGAGGTAGCTCCGATGCAGTCATCAATGTCCCAGAGAAAGAGTTCGAGAGTGATGCAGGGTACATTTGGAAAAGTACATTTGGGAAAGGTGCCAAAAGCCTTCTTGACCAACCTATCTACCTGTGTTGCTACTTTCAAGGAAATACATACTTCTACCTCCTTAATGTCATCCATCTCTGCCTTAGGTTATTAGAATCCTCATTCTCGCCTTTTTTACTTCCAGGCAACTAATCAACACTCTCCTGGCTTCCCTTCCATTTCCCATCCACTTTGTATAAAGTCTACTGCATGCCTCTGTACCCACCAAGTCTTTACTTTAGAGTCCTTTCCACCCATCAGACTGTGTTGATTGCCAGTTAAGCAACACCTTGTTTACAAAAAATGTATTATTGTTTTCTGATTTCCACCGACTTGCCCATCCTTTATTTTGAAATATTTCGCATTCGAGAAGTCTAAACACTTCCAAATCTGACCTCATGGATGCTTTTGAATGTAATCACTCCTCATCTGGAGGTTGTCCAGAGCCCTACACTTTGGCACAAAAAACAGAAAATACTGGAAACATGGTCAGACTGAGAAATGGACCGTTAACATTCTCCTTTCCACAAGTGCTGTCTGACTCATTGTGTGTTTCCAACATTTTCTGTTTTTTTATTTCAAATTTCCAACATCAGGAGTTTTTTGATTTTCCTAAACTCTGGAGTTGCCTCCTTCAACGTCCTCACCTCTCTTGCCTCCATACAACCTACCAGTTCGATCCAACATATTGAACAGAGACAAATAACATTTTTACAGTTTGCTTTGATGTGGTAACAATCCACATTTGCCTACCTTTTGCAAACATTGGTAAAATGTCAGGGCTTCCCCAGCACCAGGTGTGTTTGCTCTCATTAAAAACAGAATCAAATTCAACCGGGTTCTCTTTCCAACCTGCAGGAATTAAACATGTGTACGTAAAAAGCCACATGCTGCATAGGGCAGTGTCATTTCCATAACTCTAGAAGGCACTTGATGTCAGAAGTTAAAACATAAATGCTGGATATGTTCAGCTGGTCAGATGATGTTATCTGATACACTGAGCTTTCAACTTTCGCTGATTTTATGACTGAAATGCAAGTTTACCTCTTAACTCTTTCCGAATTGTAGCCATAATAATTTAGCAATGTTACAAAATTTTGAGATTTAAAAAATCAAGTCTGCAATTTATCCCATCAGGTAAAGCATAAAAAGAAGTTTAATTTGACACTTAATTCACTTTCATATCTTCAGTATTAAAAAAGTGATGGCCATTTTCATACTCGGAAATTAGCATCTTGTTCCCTATTGCTTTTCCATTGACTTAACACAAAAGTTGTGATCAAGGACAGTCAAAAGCCCATAACTTTCTCAAAAATTAAGAGAACTGAAATAAATTTTCAGTTATTATAGATTAAAGCATTCTGAAATAAATATGAAAGAATCTTGCTTGGATGACCTGAAATTAAAGCATATAATTAGTTAGTTACCCAATTGTAGCTAATTACAAAATTCAATTACTAGATCTAAACATCTATCTATTTCTTAAGAAAAAAATAACATTTTTAAATAGGCTAAGTGTTCAAAGAACATTCACACAAGAATTCACAGTAGAACATGATTTTTTAATCTCATTGTCATGCATTTATAGGCCAAATGGAAGGAATTTAGTGTTTAATTCCCGTATATTAATGGGTATTTTAATCATCTTGCGAGTGGGTTTTTGTGGAACGCGATGGATTGGAACGTTGCGGTGAATTTAAACCCCATATCGGCAGGAAAAATACTGCCGGTTCATAAGACGCCGTCCCCCCCTCAAAGGCACCAAAGTCGCGCACACGGCGTGCGCGCGTGTGTGTGTGTGTGTGTGTGTGTGTGTGTGTGTGTGTGTGTGTGTGTGTGTGTGTGTGTGTGTGTGTGTGTGTGTGTGTGTGTGTGTGTGTGTGTGTGTGTGTGATTTTGCATGTGAAACGTATCTCCTCGAAAACCAGACGCAAAAACGCAGAGATTTTTTACAATTTCGGTAGGGATTTAACTTATGCGTTCAGAAATCCACTCCTTGGTCAATTATTTCCCCAGATTCTGAATAAAATTGATCACAAAACTCAATTTTTTAAATATAAACGCCACTCGCCAGCTGCTGACGTCACAATGCCCACATGCCCACCAATCCAGGCCCCCCCCCCCGCCGCGGATTAAAGGCGCAGAAAGATCGAGAAAGTTCTGCCGAACAAAGATTCTACAGTTCTGTTCCATTATAGCTTCTTTGTTCTACAGATCTCGGGGCAGCGACACCTCACGCGCTGAATATACTCCTTTCCGCTATAGGATCACGCGCTTAAACTTCTCATCACTGTTGGCGCAGCTCGTGAAGTCCTGCACGCTCATTCCAGCTGTGGGTTTCCCCGAGTCAGAAGCCGCTTCTCTCTCTCTTCATTTGGCAGCCCGGCTCCCCTCCACACCTCCCATCACACCTCTTCTCACCCCTCCTTCCTCCCTATCTCCTCTCTACCAAAGATCCTATACACGATCGTCTGTCCCCACCCCACCCCCCCCCCCCCCCCCGGGTCTGTCACGCTGGCGGAAGGCACGATCGGCTGGTTCCCCCCCCCCCCCCCCCCCACTGCTTTTCACCATCCTCAGATGGCTCTGTGCCTTGAGCTCGGGCTGCCGCCCCGCATCCATCATCCTCCCTCTCTCCCTACCCCTCTCTCTCCCTACCCCTCTCTCTCTCTCCCTCTCCCTCCACTCCCTCTCTCTCTCTCCCCCCTTCCCCCCCACCCTCCCTCCCCTAAACCCCCTTCCACACACTCCCCTCCCCTACCCTCCACCTCCTCCCTCCCTTCCCATCCCCTCTCTCCCCCCTTCCCCCCTCTCTCTCTTCCCCTCCCATTGCTCTCTCCCCTCCTCACCCACCCTCCCTCCCCCTCTCCCTCCTGCCCTTCTGTCTCTGCCTCTCTCTCTGTCTCTCCCCATTCTCTCTCTGCCCTCACTTTCTACCCCCCCCCCGCCCTCCCTCCCCAGACACGCCTGAGAGTTGGGGGCGTCAGTGGATAGGGCAGTTATGGGGTAAAAGGAGCAAATTAATAATATTAATATAATATCAAGGGGGGTGGTTAGTGTGTGTAACGCCACATGCCGCCCGCCGCCCGCCCCCCCCCCACCCCCCTGCAAACACGCGTTGGGGGAGCTGACCCAACGGGTCTGCACTTGGCCTAGTATACTCTAAAAATATATATTTTTTAAATGTATTGTTTTTGTGTTATAGAATTAGACCATTCAAATAAACTGAATACAACTTCAGATTCTTAAGTTTGTTAAAACAAAATCGGTAATTCCGAGACAAAACTGTGCATTAACATCAATCTGCCCAGTGAGACACTAAGTAAACTATAATTTACCATCTAACTAAAATGAAAATCACAAATATTTCCCTCAATTTAAACAAATACAGATGATAATCAATTCCATGTTTATGTACAATTTTTTGCGTTCATTCATTTTTCTTCTCAAAGCACACCTATTGGAAAGATGTTCAAGTAGAATATTTTGTGTCTGGTATTAAAGCAAATGATTATTTCCAACAGATATTAAGTACTGCATACCTTTAGCAACAGCACTGACATCTTCATAAAACCCTGCAATCAAAGCCACGTGCCCTGGCCTGGATTCAGTGGGAACCCGGGTGTGAGACACTCCCCAGCTTCCACTGTGCTCGATCACATTCCTGAATGCAGAGAAAAATACATTAAGATGTAGAACATGGGAGGGCAGTAGTATGATAACTTAGCTCGTTTTCAATGTTATACAATCGATCTTGCCAATGACGATTAAAAGTAAAATCTTTCAGAATAGTCTTTCTCAATAGTCTATTGTCATAACTACAAAATACTATTATTATTATTATTATTGTTGCACTGTTCTGTATGTTTGAGTGTGTGTGTATGTGTACATATATATATGTGGGTATGTTGTGAGTATGTGTATATGTACACACTGATCTTTTCTTTTTTTTCTCTCGTATGTCATATCATAGTATGTTTGCATATTCTGTTGTACTGCAGCAAGTAAGAATGTCACTGTTCTATCTGGGATATATGACAATAAAACACTCTTGTCTTGTCTCTTACATTAATTATTCCTGAAATCAAGTGAGTCCATTGTTGATTGCATACTAATCTATTATTGCATTATCTTCTTTTAGAAGGGAGCAGTTCAGCCCATGAAATCTATATTGGCTCTCAAAAAAAATCTCAATCAGATTTTTCCATTTAATTCCCTGTAATCTACTTTCTCTCAACTCATTAGATTATTTTTGCTCATTTTCTCAACTCAGCCATTTGTAGTACACCGTTCCATTTTAATAAAACTATAAAGTTATAAATAACTTTACCTGCATCAGCACTGAATTTATTGATAAATAATGCTGCTTACTTATATTATTAAGACTGGATTTGTTATCTCTACCCCGATTCTCCCACTCCCCAGCCTACACTTGGAGTCATTTACATCCAAACAGAGAATCTTTGGCATGCAAGGGGAGGGGGAGCCAAGACACTTGGAGGGTGGTGGTAGGGCACTGGATGTCAGGATTGAACATGTGGTGCTGAGGGTGTCAAGCAGCACCACTACCTGTTGCACAAATATGCCTTCCACGCTAGAGTTTCCCCTCCCCCTCCTCTTCCCCTAATTGTGAAGACTCTCACTCCTCAGAACTAGAGCAGAAACAAGTCATTCTTGATTGGATTAAGAATGAATTAATATAAATTATTTATAACAATGTTCAGGGAATTAACAGGCTTTGAACAGAGTTTATGCAGACTTAATTTTGGGGGGATTAGAAAAGCAAACACTTGAATTTAGGGAGAGAATTGTTTTGTGCATGTTTTGGATGGTTGATCCCCACTGCAGACTGAGCAGATAATCAAGGCTGCCATTTATATATAGCACTGAAAGAGCATAATATTCTCAGTGGTATAGCTTAACAGACAAGATACTAAACAAATCCTGCTTGCTGTGCTGAGTTGAGGAGAGGTGGGGCAGTTGCCTGACCAATTCAATCCACAGTCATCACCTGTCATTTATCTTGCCTGTTATTTGTTGAGTCTTATATAATAAGTGCTTAAGTAGAGAGAATAACAGTCCCAATGCTCGCATTATCTATTTTTTCAGACAAAAATAAATAAATGATCATCTTCGTTATGTAAAAGTAACAAATGTCCATGTGCCAATCTCCGGTTTGTATAAACCCACTACAATATTCCATCCTAAACCACCTGCCTTTTTATTTAATTTCACTGATGGGCAAGTTGGTGTTTGGTGTTCAGCATCAATTGGAGTTCATGACATAGCCTCTACAGTGAGGAGATCTGTGAGCTACAGTCTCGGGCTGTCAGGTGTCTTAGCTTGTCTTAATATGTTGTAGTTATTTATAATGAGCTATTGCTTATATGCTTTCTGTTAATGATATTGGGCTTGATGCCCAATCATTAAACATTTGTTCCTATATATATGTATATAAAAGGATTTTTTTTTCATTAAAAAAAATCAAAAATTATCTCCCCTTTTAACAAGGTATGGATTCCATGTACAAATATCTGAACCTTATCCAATTAAGTTTTTATAATTTCTTGTTCAAACTTTTCTAAAAATTATTTAATCGTTTGCAAAATAAAACATGGAAGATGACATAAACAACCTCAACCAGAGCACCAGGGATAGGGACAGAATAATAACTCAAAAGCAATTTATGGTCTATATTGAGGCAATGATCCTCACGGCGAACTGGAATTTTTTAAATACACTTTACCAAACTCTCTAAGAATCTGAAAGATACACATTTTCTGTGACCCTCACTACTCGTACCGGAGAAATGGCGAACGTGTTTGTCCCTCCGTATCCAGTTCAAAAAACGTGTCAGCACGTAATCCATCAGCAACAAAGAGAACGAGACGTTTCGCCGGTGGTGCACGAGGGACACGGTGAGGAGTTGTTCCGTGGACCAGGGGAGAAGTAAAGTAGATGTCAAAAATTGCAGCAAAGAAGACAAGATGCACAAAAAAGCCAATCAGGAAAAAGGCCAGCATCTTTCCGGATGTAAACTAAGCACTTCATTCACAGCGAAACTGAAAATCAAAAGGAAGTATTTCACAAGAAAGTTTGAACACAATACTCAATTGTTTTTGTTTTAATTTTGTAAAACATGCTTAAGCTTTCATCCTACTCAAAACTAAATATCACTTCTCTATATATTTAAAGACAAAGCTAAATTAAACATGTAAAATGTAAAAACTGATATTAATTTCATCCTCTAATAGACAATCCCAATTGTAGTTACATTCAAATCAATAGATGAATATTCTATTAGTTGTGTGTAATTCTATAATAACCACATAACATTATGGGATAGAAGAGGCTATTCAGCCCATCAAGTTGGACCATCAAAAAAGTGATAGCACTATCGAATTGCACTATCCAGCGCTTAACACATAGCCTAGTAGGTCTCAGACTATGTTGCAAGTCAGTCCAAGCCAATTCATCAGCCAGGTTCCAGCTGATTATTCATTTATAACTTTATTCTATGGATCAAGGTTACAGAGTCAACTGTAGTACTACTGCTGCTGCATTACCTAAATTCAACTATCATTCCCTGGAGGAGGGGGTATTTGATGTACATGATATATTGGCACACAGGGAGAATAATTTACTTGTCAATTATTTACTTATTTGCAAGAAGAATATATTGATAAATCCTTTATTTCTTCAAATAACACCAAACAAAATATCTAATTGCCAAGAAATACAATGAACATTTCAATCCCCTCCTTGGGTTCTGATTGCAACCTGAAACACAAATCCATAACATTTGACATGAAAGAACATTTCCAAAGTCAGGGTACTCCAAATTATTTAAGAGTAAAATAACTACTTCTTTAAGCACTCTTATGTTCTAGAGTGCGAATATAAATAAATGAGTGGTGTGCAATACCAACAGACTTTCAAATATAGTATGGAGGTACTAAGTACTAATCAAGCACACAGAATAACTAAATAAGGTGGCAGTTTATGGATGCAGAGGGAAACGAGGCAGTGAGCATAACAAACAGTAGTTAGATGCTGCTGCACCCGCTGAGTTTCTCCAGTTTTTTGTGTAACCCCAGTAAGGAGACAATGATAGTCACGGTACAAGAAACATAAGTAGAATATTTGGTCCCTTGTGGCTGCTCTGCCATTGAATACAATTGTGAGTGCTCTCTTACCTAGCACCATTGTATACACTAACATCAGATATTTAATCCTCTTAATACCTATCAGTCCATCTTGAATATATTCCATTGTCTTTATGTGTAGTGAAGATTAACCATCCTCTGGATGAAGAAATTCCTTTTCATCTCCTTTCTGAATGGCCAATTGTGATACCCAGTTCTGGACTCATCAACCAAGAGTAACATTGAACCTGCATCCATATTATCTTAAACCCAATAGACTTTTGTGCATTTCAGTTAGATCATTTGCAATTCTTCTAAACCCAAGTCTATTTAATCTCTTCCACATGACAAATACCTCAATCCAGAAATTAAAATAGTGGCACAACGAACTGGAGATGTTGGTATTTTGAATGAAACACAAAGTGTTGAAATAACTCAGCGGGTCAGGCAGCATCTGTCGGGAACCTTCTTCAGACTCAAATGCTCAATAAAATTTGTGAATCTTTGTTGCATTCTCTCTGCTACGAGTATATATCCTCTCAAAGATAAGGGCAGACCAAACCTATACATAAATTCTTAAAGTGTTCTCAACAAAACTCAGTATAACATGTCTTGTTTCTAATACATATAGGCCAACATATCCTGTACAGATGCTGAAGGACGAAATCTCAACATTGTTTCGGAAACTTGTTTTGGATTCGTCCATTAAAGAAGATAATGTAAACTAAGCACTTCAATCAATTTGCACGATGGACAGCTCGATTGTAATCAGGTATTGTCTTTCCGCTAACTGGTTAGCATGCAATGATAGTTTTTCGTTGTACCTCATTATACGTGACAATAAATTAAACTATACAAATCTGCTGAAACAACCCAGTTTGATGGGAGACCTGAAATATAGAAACATACAAACATAGTCTTAAATGGCCTCCCCTTTATTCTAAGACTGTGGCCCCTGGTTCTGGACTCTCCCAACATTGGGAACATTTTTCCAGCATCTAGCTTGTCCAGTCCTTTTATAATTTTATATGTTTCTATAAGATTCCCCCTCATCCTTCTAAACTCCAGTGAATACAAGCCTAGTATTTTCAATCTTTTCTCATATGACAGTCCCGCCATCCCAGGGATAAATCTTGTGAACCTACGCTGCACTGCCTCAATCACAAGGATGTCCTTCCTCAAATTAGGAGACCAAAACTGCACACAATACTCCAGATGTGGTCTTACCAGAGCCCTATACAACTGCAGAAGAACCTCTTTACTCCTATACTGAAATCCTCTCGTTATGAAGGCCAACATACCATTAGCTTTCTTCACTGCCTGCTGTACCTGCACACCAACTTTCAGTGACTGATGAACAAGGACACCCAGGTCTCGCTGCACCTCCCCCTTACCTAACCTAACCCCATTGAGATAATAATCTGCCCCTTGTTTTTGCCGCCAAAGTGGATAACCTCACATTTATCTATATTATACTGCATCTGCCACGCATCTGCCCACTCACTCAACCTGTCCAGATCACCCTGCAACCTCCTAACATCCTCTTCACAGTTCACACTGCCACCCAGCTTTGTGTCATCCACAAACTTGTTAGTGTTGCTCCTAATTCCCTCTTCCAAATCATTAATATATATGGTAAACAGTTGCGGCCCCAACACCGAGCCTTACGGCACTCCACTCGCCACTACCTGCCATTCTGAAAAGGACCCGTTCACTCCTACTCTTTGTTTCCTGTCTGCCAACCAATTTTCTATCCATGTCAACACCCGACCCCCAATACCATGTGCTCTAATTTTAGTCACCAGTCTCCCGTGCGGGACGTTATTAAAGGTTTTCCGAAAGCCTAGATACACTACATCCACTGGCTCCCCTTCATCCATTTTACTTGTCACATCCTCAAAAAATTCCAGAAGATTAGTCAAGCATGATTTCCCTTTCATAAATCTATGTTGACTTGGACTAATCCTTTTACTGCTATCCAAATGCCCCATTATTACCTCTTTAGTAATTGACTCCAGCATCTTTCCCACCACCGAAGTCAGGTTAACTGGTCTGTAATTTCCTGTTTTCTCTTTCGCTCCTTTCTTGAAAAGTGGGATAACATTAGCTATCCTCCAATCTACAGGAACTGATCCTGAATCTGTTGATCACTGGAAAATGATCACCAATGCATCCACTATTACTAGAGCAACCTCCCAGACGACCCTGGGATGCAAACCATCCGGCCCAGGAGATTTATCATCCTTGAGTCCCATTAGCCTACCCAATATTATTTCTCGCCTAATGAAAATTTATTTCAGTTCCTCTACCCCCTTAGATCCTTTGTCCTCCAGTACATCTGGGAGATTGCTAGTGTCTTCCTTAGTGAAGACAGATCGGAAGTACCTGTTCAACTCTTCTGCCATTTCCTTGTTACCCATAATAATTTCACCCGTGTCTGCCTTCAAGGGACCCACATTTGACTTTGCTACTCTTTTTCCCTTAACATAGCTAAAGAAGCTTTTATTGTCCTTGTTTATAAACCTGGCCAGCTTTCCCTCGTACTTCATCTTTTCAGCCCGTATTGCCCGTTTTGTCTCCTTCTGTTGTCCTATGAAAGTTTCCCAATCCTCTGGCTTCTGGCTACTTACTAAATCTTACTAAAGAGAATGAAAGAATTAAAATTCTCAGCCGTTACAGTTCCATGTTCTGCGTGCATGTTTTCCGTACAATTCCTTCAGTTTTGCACCAACATCTGCAAATTGCCTTCTCCATGTGCAGGGAGACATTTCAATGTTTCCAATTGCCTATCCATGACAGATTATTCAATCATTTAAACTGCACACCATGGTAAAGGCAGAAAGCTGAATAGTTTAGTCTATTTACAATTACTACAGCATTGCTTATAGAATCAAAGGAGAGGTGATTTAATAAAATAAGTTACCATCACAGCTGGCCACAGCTGACAGCACAGTGTAGTCCATAAAATAGTCCATTGTGATGTTGGATTTTGACTAAACAAAGTCAAGTTTTACAATGTACAGAAATTATACATTAGTGAAAGCAGTCTTTACAATTGTTTTCCTTAATGTTCTGAATGCAGTAACATTTAATTATTTATTGAATGTAGATCATATATTTCAGGATTGTACTTTTAATGCAGTGGGTGTTCAATTCATTGCAGATATCCATTATGCTGATATATAGATACTATATTGCTGATAAGGCAATTTGGGTTGCATTGGTAAAACTCGGCTATCGGACATTTGTACGGTAGTACTAGCAGTCAACAGAGCATATATCCGGACGGTGTTCACATCATAGCAGGGGACTTTAATCACGCAGAATTGAAGAAAATGCTCCCAAAATTCTACCAGCATGTTAAATGTGCTACAAGAGGAGCTAACACACTAGACAAGGTCTACTCCAACATCAAGCTAGGCTACAGGGCTAGACCACTACCACACCTGGGTCAGTCGGACCATATGTCCCTGCTTTTAATTCCTGCATATGCCCCCCTCAGGAAAACCGCTCCTCCCATCACAAAGACCATCACAACTTGGCCTGATGGTGCATCTCAGCAGCTGCAGGACTGCCTTGACAGGACCAACTGGGATGTGTTTGAACACCGGGACCTGGAGTTGTTCACAGACAGTGTACTGTGTTACATTAAAAATTCACAGACACGGTCACAGTGGACAAACAAATCCGGGTCTACCCCAACCAGAAGCCCTGGATGACCCGGGAGGTCCAGTGGCTGTTAAAAGAGAGGAACACTGCTTTTAGGTCTGGCGATAGGGCTTTATACAGCACGGCCCGAGCTAACCTGAAGAGAGGCATCAGAGAGGCCAAGTCAGACTACAGGAGGAAGATAGAGGAACACCTGGACAGTAACAACAGCAGGCAGGTGTGGCAGGGGATCCAGTATCTCACCAATTATAAGACAAACCTTGGAGCTGCTGAGGGTGACGCCTCGTTGGCAGAGGAGCTGAACCTCTTCTTTGCTCGCTTTGAAGTGGAGCCACCCGAGACAGCCACAACACACCATATGGTTCACAGTAGCCTAACCCTCACGATAGAGGATCATGAGGTGAGGCGCACGCTGAGGGCCATCAATCCAAGGAAGGCTACTGGACCCGACGGCGTCTCTGGACGCGTGCTGAAGGACTGCGCAGACCAGCTGGCTAGAGTCTTCACGAGGATTTTTAACCAGTCTCTGGCCCAGTCCACTGTCCCACCCTGTCTGAAGTCCGCAACCATAGTCCCCTTGCCCAAAAAAACCCACATTTCCAGCCTCAACGACTACCGGCCAGTCGCACTCACACCAGTGGTGATGAAGTGCTTTGAAAATCTGGTCCGGGGTCATATCACATCACTCCTGCCCCGAAGCTTTGACCCCCACCAGTTTGCGTACAGAGCGAATAGATCTACAGAGGACGCTGTAGCCACAGCTCTCCATGCTGCACTGGCCCACCTGGAGCAGCGGGGAAGCTATGTGCGAATGCTCTTTGTGGACTACAGCTCTGCTTTTAATACTATCCTTCCCCACAAACTGGTGGACAAACTGGTGGACTTGGGACTTCCACAATCCACCTGCATGTGGATAAATAGCTTCCTGTCGGGCCGCAGCCAGAGAGTCAGAATGGGCCATCACACATCCACGGCCCTCAGCCTCAGTACCGGCTCTCCACAGGGCTGCGTGCTGAGCCCCCTGCTCTACACCATTTACACACATGACTGTACCTCCGCCCATCACAGCAACACCATTGTCAAATTTGCAGATGACACTACGGTGGTGGGGCTCATCTCCGGGGGGGACGAGTACGCCTATCAGGATGAGGTGGAGCAGCTGACAAAACAGAACTGGTACCCTTTCAGTTAGTAGATACCTGGCAACTAACACCAACTGGGTGAAACTTCCCTCAAAGTTTTTAAATCTGTGTCCACTGGTTAACCTCTTTATAAAGAGAAATGCGCTCTACCTGTCTACCAAATTTCAGCCCTCCATAATTTTATTATAATTATAATTATTTATTATACTTTTACTATAATTTATTTTATTATACATTTATTATAGTAATAAATGTATGTCATTATACGTTTATTATAATTAAACGGTTTAATTATATTGTCTCTTTTAATTGTCCCTTGGACTTCCCTGATCCAAGATGGTGGGAATTCAGATAGAGAGAAGAGAAACAAAATAGCTTATTTTTACCTTGCTTCGTTTAATTCAAGTTTTTAATTTTAGTTTTAGAGACACAGCGGGGAAACAGGCCTGTCCACTCATCGGTCCGCGCCGACCAACGATCATCCGTACACTAAAGATAGACACAAAAAGCTGGAGTAACTCAGTGGGTCAGACAGCATCTCTGGAGAAAAGAAAAAGGTCGAGACCCGAAACGTTGCCTATTCCTTTTCTCCAGAGATGCTGCCGGTCCCGCTGAGTTACTCCAGCTTTTTGTGTCCATCTTCAGTTTAAACCAGCATCTGCAGTTCCTCCCAAAACATCACCCATACACTAGTTCCATTCTACCCACCAAGGACAATTTTCCTACATACCTGCACGTTTTTGGAATGTGGGAGGAAACCAGAGCACCCTTAGAAAGTCCACATGGTTACAGGCAGAATGTACAAACTCCGTACAGAATGCTGTATCTTAAATGTAAACATAATTTGCCTGTTTCGCTTCATGATCTTTTCACCCTTTCTTCTAATATTCACCATTACCCAACCAGAAGAAGAAAAGATCTTCATCTTCCATTTTGTCGAACATCCAAACACCAACATTGCATTACTTTTAATGGTCCTAAATTTTGGAATACCCTGCCTCTGTCATTAAAGTCTCACACCTCCTTAGCCACCTTTAAGATTGAGCTTAAAAAGTTTCTCATCATGTCCTGAGTTCTGACCTCCAGCTTTTTGTAATGCTATTTATGAGCTCAAACTACTTCTGTTGACTCTTATCTCATACTATACCTTATTATTTTATTTATTTCCATACTTTTAATTTAATATTTTTAATTTTCATTCTTAAACTGTATTATTGTTTATTATTGTCTTTTTTATTTCTCCTACCCCCTGATTTGCCATCAATGCTCATTTTCAGATGGGAGCGGACTTTGTACAAGCCCTCTGGGCTTCCCTTCCCTCCCAGCACTGTATGGTATTATAAATTGATAATTTGTCTTCTTTTAAAACATGATGCAAATAAATAAAATAAACAAAATAAAGGCAGTATGTCTACCGCTGCACCACTATACCAGCAATTGGTCAGGTGAAAAGACTATCATAGCATTTGGTAAACAGTAATTATTGAAATTGTTCCAGTAAAAGGAAAATAAGCATAAATTAACTGGCTTTATGAACTCACCACATAGAAATTAAGCCAAGCACATGCATCAGAGCCTTACATAACTGCAGCAGGACATCTCTGTTCTTGCATCAGTCATATTTAATCGGTAGGGCAGTAGAACTAGTCAGAGAACTGGGATGGGGAGGGACGGAGAGAGAGGGAAAGCAAGGGTTACTTGAAGTTGAAAGTTACTGAAGTGTTGAAGAGCATGTGAGATGTCTCAAATATAGGTTGGAAGGGATTGTTAATCATGTTAATAATTCTGCATGATAAAAACATACATATAGGGCCTGTCCCACTGCGAGGACCTAATCCGCGAGTTTAGAAGAGTTTGCCCTCGACTCATACTCGTAGCATGGTCGACTCAAGGTCCTAGGAGAACTTTGTAACTCTCCTTCATGCTCAAGAGTGGGGTGGAAGATTGCAACCTTCACGTGGTCTGCCCTGTTTCGACTAATGCAATCAACTCGACGTGCACAAACAGAGGATCAAATAGAACAAGTTGTCCTACAACTTTAGGCTGTGCACGCCACACGAAAGAAGAAGAAGATGCTAGAGAGTAGTCCCCGGATACTCGAGGCCTCAGTTAGGTCGCGGCATTTTTTTTTAGCAAGCTGAAAAATGCCCGCGAGTAAAAAAAGGTCGCCGTGGAAAAAATCTCTATTTTTTTTACTCATAGGTTTGGTCGAGGTAGGTCATAGTAGGTATTGCTATCGTAGGTAATCAAAAGCAATCAAAGGTAATTGAAGGTAATAGCTCGTTGAGAAAAAAAAGGTAAGTAAACCGACCGGTAATGTTAAATGCCCGCTAAACTTTATTAAACGTTGTCTGGCTTTTTAAAAGTGTCTCCACTCATTCTCCCCCCCTTCTCCTCCTTTCTCCCCACCCCTTCCCCCCCCCCCCCCCCCCCCCCGCTGTCTAAAGGACTTACCATAACTGTGCTAGCCGTCTTTTACCTTCCTGTTCATCGTGGGTGTGAATTTCAGACAGCGCTCCCCCGCTTTCCCTGGCCCTTGCCTTTGCAATGTGTTTGTGTGTGCTTGGGTCGATCCGGCTCGTGGTTTCATTGCTCAAGACACCTCAGACACTCTCCGTCATCTCCTCCAATTCCATTCCCTATACCCCCATCCTCTTATCTTCACCATGGGCGTCCAGTCACTCTACACCTCCATCCTCCACCAGGATGGTCACAAAGCCCTTCGGTTCTTCCTCGACTGGAGGCGCAACCTATATCCATCCACTGATACTCTCCTCCGACTAGCCGAGTTGGTCCTTACCCTCAATAACGTCTCGTTTGACTCCTCCCATTTCCTCCAAATACAAGGCGTAGCTATGGGCATGCGCATGGGCCCCAGCTACGCCTGCCTCTTTGTCGGGTACGTCGAACAATCGAAGTCGAAGCGTACCAGGGACCCATCCCCGACCTCTACCTCCGCTTCATCGATGACTGCTTTGGTGTTACCTCCTGCACCCATACACAACTGACTGACTGACTTCATCTGTTTCACCACCAACTTCCATCCGGCACTCATATACACCTGGACCATTACCAACACTCCCCTACCATTCCTTGACCTCAGTATCTCCATCACAGGTGATAGACTCCTGACCGACATCCACTATAAACCCACTGACTCCCACGACTATCTGGACTACTCTTCCTCCCACCCTGCTTCCTGTAAGGACTCCATCCCCTATTCCCAATTCCTCTGTCTACACCGCATCTGCTCCCAGGATGAGGTGTTCCACACCAGGGCATCACAAATGTCCTCATTCTTCAGGGAACGGGGATTCCCCTCCCCCACTATAGATGAGGCACCAGGGTCTCCTCCATACCCCGTAACACTGCCCTCTCTCCCCATCCCCCCACTCGCAACAAGGGCAGAGTCCTCCTGGTCCTCACCTTTCACCCCACCAGCCGGCACATACAACACATAGTCCTCCGCCAGTTTCGGCACCTCCAACGTGACCCCACCACTCGCCATATCTTCCCATCTCCCCCCCTGTCTGCCTTCCGCAAAGACCGCTCCCTCCGCAACTCCCTTGTCAATTCTTCCCTTCTCTCCCGCTCCACCCCTTCCCCGGGCACTTCCCCTTGCAACCGCAGGAAATGCTACAGAGAGTCGCTTTACCTCCTCCCTCCACTCCATTCAAGGACCCAAGCAGTCGTTCCAGGTCCGACAGAGGTTCACCTGCACCTCCTCCAACTTCATCTATTGCATCCGCTGCTCTAGATGTCAGCTGATCTATATCGGTGAGACCAAGCGGGGGCTTGGCGATCGTTTTGCTGAACACCTCCTCTCGGTCCGCATTAACTAACCCGACCTCCCGGTGGCTCAGCAGTTCAACTCCCCCTCCCATTCCGTATCCAACCTCTCTGTCCTGGGCCTCCTCCACGGCCAGAGGGAGCAACACCGCAAATTGGAGGAACAGCACCTCATATTCCGCTTGGGGAGTCTGCATTCTCTTGGCATGATCATCGAATTCTCACAATTCTGTTAACCCTTGCTGTCTCTCTCCCCTTCCTACCTCTCACTCAGCCATCGGGCTCTTCCTCCTCCCTTTTCCTTTCTTCCCCCCGCCTGCCCCCACCCAGCATCAGTCTGAAGAAGGGTTTCGGCCCGAAACGTTGCCCATCTCCTTCGCTCCATAGATGCTGCTGCATCCGCTGAGTTTCTCCAGCATTTCGTGTTACTTGTGGATAAAAACTGTTTTTATGTCTGGCTGTGGCAGCTTTGACAATCCGGAGTCGCCTTCCAGAGGGAAGTGATTCAAAGAGTTTGTGGCCAAGGTGAGAGGGGTCAGAGATGATCTTACCCGCTCGCTTCCTGGCCTTTGCAGTGTACAGGTCATCAATGGAGGGATGGTTGCAGCCAATAATCATCTCCGCTGATCGGACGATTCGCTGCAGCCTCCAGGTGTCGAGCTTGGTGGCTGAGCCAAACCAGACCACGATGGAGAAGGTGAGAACAGACTCTATGATGGCCATGTAGAATTGGACCATCATTGCCTGTGGCAGATTGTGCTTCCTCAGCTGCCGCTGGAAGTACATCCTCTGTTGTGCCTTTTTGACTGTGGAGTCGATGGTAGCCCCCCACTTAAGGTCCTTGGAGATGATGGTTCCCAGGAACTTAAAAGACTCCACAGATGTGACTGTGGTGTTGTTGATGGTGAGTGGGGTGAGGGGAGTGGGAGCTCGCCTAAAGTCTACAATCAATTCCACTGTCTTAAGAGCATTGAGCTCCAGGTTGTTGCTACGGCACCAGGACGCAAGCTGTAACACTTCCTGTCTGTAGGCAGATTCCTCCCCATCCTGGATCAGTCCAATCAGGGTTGTGTCGTCCACAAACTTGAGAAGCTTGACAGAGCTGTCTGTGGAGGTGCATGCAGTCATTGGTGTAGAGAGAGTAGAGGAGAGGACTGAGTACGCAGCCTTGCGGTGCTCCTATGCTGAGCGTTTGCGGGTCCGAGATGTGCTTTCCCAGCCTCACATGCTGCTTCCTGTCTGTCAGGAAGTTGGTGATCCACTGACAGAGGGGTTCAGGCACACTCAACTCGGAAAGTTTGGAGTGTAGTAGGTTTGGCACAATGGTGTTGAATGCAGAGCTAAAATCAACAAACAGGATCCTCGCATAGGTCCCCTGGCAGTCTAGGTGCTGTAGGATGAAGTGCAGGCCCAGGTTGACTGCATCATCCACAGATCTATTGGCCCGATATGCAAACTGCAGAGGGTCCAGCAGGGAGTTTGTGATATTTTTCAGCTTGGCCAGCACAAGCCTTTCGTGTGTCTTCATGACTACAGAGGTCAGTGTGACAGGCCTGTAGTCATTAAGACAATTACCAAAAGAACATTTGCTGCAGTTATGTCCTTTAACCATCTCTTGTCAGTTAGTGTAATGTTTAACCTGTCAGATGGGTATAGTCAGTTTTAACAGCTATTATCATAAAATGTCTTTAGAAATGTCCTTGCAACCTGTATATTCTGTTGTGGATAAATTATGTGGGAAGCGAGAGTGTTTCTGTACCAAAAGCAATAACGACCCATGCTATGGCCATGTCATGATAATTTTCAGTCCTTCACAGAAAACATGCTTGCATCCATCTGTAGTGGGTATGGTTAAGCCTATATGTTACCATGCACCAGGTTTTATTGACACAGGTTGATCATACGCTGAATAATCCAACCACGTTTTTGTTTGGAAGTGGAAAGAAATAATAGAAATTGCATTAATTGCAATGTGTAAAAAGAGTTGAGATACTGTATTATAATTTTGCTGCATGTCATTGTGGTATATATCATGTCTTGATTGGTGAATATGTTTAGTTTGTGACTTTATTTCAAGCAGAAATAATATGTGAATGTTTCATTGAGCATAATTCCGACTGGTAACTACGCACTTCGTCCAATCACATTATTGCACGCGTCATGCAAGCCGTCTTAAATGACCACCTAAACTATCATTTGACAACCTAAAAGGCTGCCTAGGTTGCCCGGCTGGTAACAGGGAAAAAAGTTAAGTGAGAGCCCTGCAATGGCAGACGCAAGATCTGCCTTCCCGGGTGTGAATTTGCAGAAAGAAACTGGTTGGGATTGAATCTCCGACCGTGTACTCTGAACCTGTGTTAATCAGCTGGCGGGGTTATTCACACACGTCTTCAACCTGGTACTCCATTCTGAGGTACCCACCTGCTTCAAAAAGACCACTATCATCCCCATGCCGCAGAAAAGTAAGGTAGTGTGACTCTGACAGCGACCATTATGAAATAATTCGAGAGACTAATTATGATGCACATTGACTCCTACCGCAAAGGCAACCTAATTCACTGCAATTTGCCTACCATTGCAACAGTTTCACTGCAGACACCATCTCCCTGGCCCTAACCTCATCATCAAGACAACAAGGAGTCACATGCTTATTGACTATAGGTCTGCCTTCAACCCCATAATCCCATCCAAACTTATCTCCAAACTCTGGAACCTAGGAATCAGTTCCCTGCACTGCCACTAGATTCTTGACTTTCTCACCCGCAGATTAGTGAGGCTTAGTGAGGATAGGTGACAACACCTCTGCCACAATAATTTGCAATAATTTAGGTGCCCTGAAAAGTAATTCCGGTCTAATTCCATCTGCAGGTTTACAGCTGACATCACTGTGGTGGTGATCTGGAATGAGACAGAGACAGAGTGCAGGAAGGAGATAGAGAACTTAGTGACATGGTATCAGGTCAATAACTCTCAATGTCAGCAAGATGAAGGACTCAGGAACAGCTTCTTCCCTTTTGTTATCAGTTTGGAGGTCCTTCAAACGATACTGTCTGATTTACCTCTATCCCATTGACAACATTGGACCTTGCCTATGGAACTGATGTACTACGATGCTGAGAACTATTCTGCACTCTGTATCTTCCCATTTGCTCTATCTATTGTACTTGACTGTAACTTTATTGTATTTCTGTATATAGCAATGTTACAAAATTTTGAGATTTTAAAAATCAAGTCTGCAATTTATCCCATCAGATAAAGCATAAAAAGAAGTTTAATTTGACACCTAATTTACTTTCATATCTTCAGTATTAAGAAAGTTATGGCCATTTTCATACTCGGAAATGAGCATCTTGCTTCCCATTGCCTTTCAATTGACTTAACTCAAAAGCTGTGATCTGGAAAAGTTAAAAGTCCATAACATTCTTAAAAATTAAGAGAACTCAATGAAATTTTCAGTTATTATAGATTGAAGCATTCTGAAACAAACATTAAACAATCTTACTTGGATTACCTGAAATTAAAGCATATAATTAGTTAGTTATCTAATTGTAGCTAATTACAAAATTCAATGAGTAGATCTAAACATCTATCAATTTCTTAAGAAAAGATAAACTTTTTAAAAATTGCCTAAGTGTCCAAATAACATTCACACAATAATCCACAATATAACATAATTTTTAAATCTCATTTTCATGAATTTCTGGGCCAAATGGAAGGAATTTAGTGTTTTATGCCTGTAAATTAATGGCCATTTAAATCAACTAGCGAGTGGGTTTTAGTGGAATGCGGTGGATTGGAACGTTGCGGTTAGCAGTGAAGTCGGGGGGAAAAATACTGGGGGTTCATACATTTTTTGGGGACCCCATTTCGCAACATAAAAATATTATTAATGCCTCCCGAAAAACCAACTTTTAATATAAAAATAAAGTATTTAACTTTTTTTCTCCCCTACGCAAAATCCTTCCGGTTATCTGCGGTCACGGCTTTTGAAGGTGATTTTTAAATTACTCTAGTTAATAAATAATCTAGAGTAATTTAAAAATACCACCATTCATTAAATGTCGGAGCGATTTTTCTTCAGCAACCAAATCGCCCGACATTCATCGATTATCCAGGCCTCTGGAAAAACGGCACTTTAAGCCCGCCCCCCTCTGCAAGGCGCGAAAGTCGGGCACACGGGGAGCGGCAGAAGTGCAGCGCCGGTAAAGGTAAGTTTTGTACCATACCTACTGTATAGTATATCTGATATGTTTTGATGGCAATTAGATAGCTTTTCACTGTAACTCAGCACCATTGTACATGACAATAATAAACCTAAACGTAAAATGATTTGGTTAAATATACTGTTGAGTCTGATTCCATTACCCTGAAAGTGTATTCCAGATCACAACAACCCAATACATGAAACAAAAGCGATTCCATCACCCATATCTCTTTTGCCAGTACCGTATTTTTCACACTGTAGTTTTGTGAGATATAGTTTGTGCTCACAATCACTACTCAGAGACTAAATCATCAAAACAAGAAATGCTTTATTTGCGAGTCTGCAGAATTGGGTGCCTCTCCAAGTTGAGACACACCGAAGTCAGTAAAGTAAAGCCCCTTTATACACACAATTCTGCTGGCTTAACCTCCCCTTCTGGTTCTTCCCAATCAGAGCACTGAGGCGCACAGTCTATAGGTACGTCCCCCCCCAGTACCACCCTCATCATACATATCATGTTCATACATGTGCATGGTAATGAGCAGTTTCTCAACCAGGGGCGTGTTAGTAATATTCATTTATTTCATTAAGCATGCCCAGTTGCAATTGACCTGGCCTAGTTTGCTCACCTCCAACTGACCCGTCTCAGTTTTCTTGTATCTGAATTAAAAGCTAGTCTCTACTGACAAGGGTCGCATCCATCACTAGTCTCTACTGATAAGGGTCGCATCCATCACTAGTCTCTACCGCTATACAATGCCATCAATCCTTGCTCAAGGACAGTTCTGGTAACTTCATTCACAGCTGTGCAGATCCTCTCCCTGGCCTCTATAGGCTAGAATCCTCTTTACAAGTTAGAATCCTCTCCTGAACCCTTACAATAGTGGGGTTTAATCACTTTATCCCTCAGATTTTTTGAATATGGGTTAATAATGTTGATATGACTTTTATATTAAAAGGATTATAAAATATATTCATTTATCTTAACCAAAGCCACTAATTCTGATCCTAAACAGTGCTGAAAGGTTTGACCCTCTTACTGGAGTCAACTCCCTGCAATACTTCCGAAAGATGGAAGAGCTTTTGAAGGTTGTCACACCTATCTTAAAGATAGCGGAGTCAAGGGATATGGGGAGAAGGCAGGAACAGGGTAATGATTGTAGATGATCAGCCATGATCACAGTGAATGGTAGTGCTGGCTCGTAGGGCCGAATGGCCTACTCCTGCACCTATTGTCTGTTTATTTATGGGATGTGAATCCGAACCACGCAGGTTGTTTGGGAATAAACATCTTCTCGCCTCAATGCAAATGCAAGGTGGGAAAGTAAAGTTACCTGCCTGGGTTTTGTGAACTTCCTCCTCTGAGCAACAGACACTCTCCCGTGCACCGTAAAGAGTCATTCAGAGCTGCAGCCGCCCAGACTGCACTTGCGCACAGCTCCCCGTCACTCTGACCCGTGCGCATGTGCGCCGCCTCAACGTTGCAATCAAAGATCGTATAGCGCTCCGCTGTAGGATCTTTGGTTGCAATGATCAGATACTTGTGAAACCCCCTTATTTGCAAATTGTAAACGGCGTTGGCACGTCACCTCTTGTGAAAGTCTAATACTCTATTGTTGCAAAACTGTTGAGTTTGTGAAATCATGATTTGCTCTTCCACAACAGACGTGTTAGATTCACACCCTTGCCCTGATGGTGAATAGTCACTTCTGCTGTCGATCAGGTGACACCCATGACAACGGGTGTCCAATCGGATTTCAGTTTGGAGGGCGCGGGTCTGTCGGGAGGGGGCGGGGCTCAAGGGCAGGGTCGGGGCTAACGCGGGTGGGATTGGGTCATCGGGAGTGGGCGGGGCGTGCTGACCATACGTGCGCAGGGTGACGCAAAACTTGGCGGGCGCGGGGGATCTTTGGGGCTGACAAGGAGGGAGCGGGGCTGAATAGGGCGGAGCCGAGGGTGGATTGGGCGGGGCTTAAGAGATGACGCGAGAGTGGGCGGAGCAGACGATGTCGACGCGTGGGTGGGCGAGGCAGAGGGAGCGCAGTGATGGTGGGCGGGGCTGACGACGTGAGTGGGCGGGGCTGCCTGAGCTAACGCGTGAGTGGGCGGGGCGATGTCGACGTGAGGACAGCGCTCGCGAGGGTTGAACCAGGAAGACGAGAAGTAAGATGGCGACGTCTAGTGTTAATCCGTTCCTTAGCGACTCGGATGAAGAATCGGAGAGAAAGGTGGGGCGAAACAAGGACCCTGGCACCCCGGGCACGGCAGCCCCCGAACACGTTCCTCCTTCACTGCTGCTGTCGCCTCAGCCGGAGTCGGGTTACGGTTGTGGTGGCGGCGTGGGGGTGGTGAAGGCGGAGGCGCAGCGCGTCCCCCACGACACCATCGCGGCTCAGCTGCTGCGGGATCAGTACATCCTGACAGCGCTCGAGTTTCACACCGAGCTGCAGGAGGCGGGCAGGGAGCTGCCCCGGCTACGGGATTACTTTTCCAACCCGGGGAACTTCGAGAGGCAAACGTCCACTCCCCCCAAGGACCTGGCGCCCATCCCCGGACAACTCAGTAAGTGACGGCGAGGAGGGACGGGGTGTTGTTCAGTTCCCGGAAATAAATTCCATTGATAGCAGAATAGTGTGAACTGCAGGGAGTTCGAGTATTGACATGGTGAAAGGAGTTGGATAAAGGACTGGGATTGCAGGAGTGACATGGCACCAGGGAAGAGAATGGCGTTTTTCTTCCTTTGGTTCTTCATGGAGGGATCATGCAGCCGTTGGGAGGAACAGTGGGGAGTACGATAGATGGTAATCTAAGGAAAGGCGGGCGAGAAATGTGGAAACGTGTAAAGACATTCTTGAAATTGGAGAATTGTAAAATAAAAGTACTGATATTTGATAGAATTTGCGTATGAATTGCCAGTTGTGAGACGTTTATTTTGCCCACTCCATTTTTTGTATAGGTCTTTATGAGACAGAGACATGTGCCTTAATTGATATTTGTATTTGTTATTATTTCGTACGTGATCTGAATGCTCGACAAGTGGAATGTGTTTGTCCAATTCCTGTTTACGACGCTCGTGTGATTGTGGTTGGAAAGGACTGTTCAACCCGTTTTGGGTCAGGACTGCATCAGGACATATGATGTCTGCCTTACATTTTTTTTAAATGTTTACTATATTTTCTTCCTCATAGCTATCCGTTATCCATCCTATATTCCAGTTCTACCAACTTTGGTCACATGGAGAATGATGTGAAAATCGTGTGATCCCTGATAGCTTAACAAAATAAATGGAGATGAAATGTACAAAGGGAAGCAGTGGAATTGGATAAGATTGGAAGTTACTCAATATTAGAGCTTGTAAGGTTAGAGATATGGCACGGTGATTGATTGATTAGTTAACCTGTAGAAATTAGAAACTGGAAATAAACAGGATGATTATCGGGGTGGAAGACTGAAAAGTACGACGATGCTGGGGCTTCAACAGCCTATAATCTATATCCTTGATTTGAACGAGGGGTATGAGTTTGTTAATACAGAATAAGGTGACATCTACGGTTGTGAGGATTATGCAGAATAATTTCCAGGTAATACAGTCTGAGTGACCCATAGATTTATATATCATGACTTAATGTCTCAGTGTCTCAATGTCTTATATGATGGCATTCTCATTTGGGCTGGGTGGTTACACAATCAAGATGTATCAAGAAAATAGTCTGCTTAATCTGACCAATGCAGGAGAACATACCGAGGCAGTGATAAATTGTCCGTCTGCTGTGCTATCTTTTAAATTGCATCCTGAAGTGAGGTGCTACTTTCCGTGTCGGATGAATATAAGATCAAGTAGTGTTATTTTTGGAATAAGATTTTTCTTGGTGTTGTCTATCACTTATGTCTCCGCTAAGTCTACAGAAAACTGGTAACTTATTTCACACGTGTTTGTGGGAAATTATACGCCAATAAGTAGCCACAGATCAGTGTGTCCATTTATCATTCTATAAATACATACACGCATGAATAAATAAACTGATAGTGCAAATAACAGATAATGGGTTATTTAATGATCAGAGTTTTGTCCGAGACAGGTTTAATAGCCTGATTGGCTGTGGGGAAGTAGCTTCAAGCTCCTGTACCTTCTACCTGAAGGTAGCAGGGAGATGAGTGTGTGGCCAGGATGGTGTGGGTCCTTGATGATGCTGCCAGCCTTTTTGATGCAGCCAGCCTTTTTGATGCAGCGACTGCGATAAATCCGCTCAATGGAAGGAAGGTCAGAGCCGATGATGGACTGGGCAGTGTTTACTCCTTTTTGAAGTATTTTCCTCTCCAGGGCGCTCAAGTTGGCAAACCAAGCCACGATGCAAACGGTCAGCATGCTCTCTACTGTGCACCTGTAGAAGTTAGAGAGAGTACTCCTTGACAAACCGACTCTCTGTAATCTTCGCAGGAAGTAGAGGCGCTGATGTGCTTTCTTGATAATTGCATAAGTGTACCAAGGTACAGTGAAAAGCTTTGTTTTGCTTGCTATCTAAACATATTAAATATACATAAAACTTAAGTACAATAGATAGTGTGTAGGGGAAGATGAGGTTGAGGCAAATTGAACTGTACTGTAGCTCATGGAAGAACTATTAAGAAAACTGACAACAGAGAGAAATAAACTGTTCCTGTCTGGTAGAGCGTGCTTTCAAGCTTCTGCACCTTCTGCTTGTCAGTAGGGAGAAGGGATGACCATCTCTGATTATGTTGGCTGCTTTTCCAAGGCAGTGTGAAGTGTAGATGGTCACTGGTGGGAAGTAGAGTCTGTGTGATGGATTGCGCTACATCTTCAAAGACCTGCAATTTATTGCTTTCTTGGACACAGATGTTCTCAAATCAAGGAACTGCAGATGATAGTTTACACAAAAGGACACAAAGTGCTGGAGTAACTCAGCAGTCAGGCAACATCTCTGGAGAACATGGACAGATGACCTTTGGGGTCGGGACCCTTCAGTATGTTTTCTAGAGTTTGTAAGAGTCACTAGAGACATACCTATATTTCATATTGCACCAATTTTGTCTGTAGTGGTAGAATGGTTTATGGTTGTAAAGTGTGACAGGAGACATGCTTAAATTTTACTGTCTACAGTGAATGAGTTACCAAAAAAGGCCTTGTTCTCTTTCAAATCACCTCTTACTATTGGAACAATACAACCAAACCCTGAACTCTGCATTAAAAAACAAAAAATGAATTGATTGAGAGTAACAGAGAAATTGAATGCATTTTTTTTAAAGCATGTTTTGGGTAGAGATGGTAAATCAGTTCCAAATGTAGTAGGTTGGTAAATGTTTATATTGTCTTGATTTTTGGAACAAAAGGAGGACTGGTCCAATGATGAATGCCACTACTATGATTGAAGAACAGCATTATTGTTTGCCTAAATACCTATCCTTGTGCTCAAATGTATATGTGTCTTTTTTACAATACTGCACACAATAACGTGACAAAGGGGGTCAAATTTCAAATTCCTTCAAAAAAGTTGACACTTTATTGGGTTCATGACTAACATAGTATCAACAAAAAAATATAAGAAAAGATAACATATTGATGGCAACTTTCCGAAAATGGCATCAGAATACACAAATATATTTTGTGTAACGGTTGTCGCGTGGTGTCCACCTGTGACATGGTTGGCACGGTAAGTGCATGTATTTCTTATTCCTTTCTATGTGTATGAATACAACATTAAACGATAAAATTGCAAGCACCGTTTCCAATTCATTCACCTGATCATGTAGTAGAATACTGCATCCATCTGAGTGGACACGGCAACGCGCGTTACACATCATACTCACAAACATACGTTGTGGTGGACACTCAAACGTTTGGTGTCCCAGAAAACAAACGTTACATTATTAGCAAAAAACAAACATTTTCACCAATGTGATCTAAATGGTACATTGCCTTATGGATTTGAGCTATATAGATTTTTTAGTAAGTAAAATGTCCCCGTAATGGTCGTTGTGGAGCTTCCGGAAGTTGATACGAAGGAATGAAGTTAGTGATTTGGTCCGTACGAAAGGTAAACGTGAGACAGTGTTTTGCCAAATTGAACATTGGCTCAGTTTCTTAGTATTTATGATCAATTTATGTCCACATCTTTTTAAAAATTGTTTTTAAAAAGTCGGAAAATATATCGTAAACGGTCGTTGCAGTTTTGACACCACGATGTTTTTGATATATTAAATTGGAAAATAAGAAAAAATAATTAGCTCGCCCAAAAATCGCTACTACCATAGGATACCTTGTTGGGTTTTTTAAAAACATTAGAGGTTTTGATTTAACTTACGGAGGTACCGACCCTGATAACGGTTGTGACGACCGTTACCGGATCTTTGCTCGGCAGAATACCAGGCATGTTACTGTATTTTTCTCCTGGTATTGATTAAGATATTTCCCTCGATCATTATCATAACATATATTATGATGGGCCATATGAAGTTTATTTATGAATTAAATATTCATGACTAAATGTGGCAGTTTTTAATGTCACATTTTTGGTGTTCAAATGGTGGTAAAACAATGAAAATTTGTCTGTTATGAGAAAAGTTTTTGACTTTCGGTCTTGAAGTTATCTAATTTATATTTGTTATTTGTAAGGTATCACATGATCGGTAGATTTTTGTTAAGAAAAGTGTAGTGGTGTAAATACCTGAATAATAATCTTGTTCCACAAAATCTCTACAGTATTTTTAAAAAGACTTGTATCATAGGCTAAATTAATAGCAGTTGCAAAAGTAGCTTGACCAGTTAGTGAAGCAATATATTAGAAATATTTGCTGAAATACGTGGTTTAAACATAATAGAAAATAGGTGCAGGAATAGGCCCTTCAAGCCATTCAACATGATCGCGGCTGATCATCCAAAATCAGTAACCTGTCCTTACTTTTTCTCCATATCCCTTGACTCCATTAGCACTAAGAACCATATCTATCTCTTGAAAACGTCCAGTGAATTAGTCTACACTGCCTTCAATGGCAGAGAATTCTACAGATTTTCATATCTGAGAGAAAAGGTTTCTCCTCATCTCAGTCCTAAATGGCCTACCCCTTATTCTTAAACTGTGAGCCCTAGTTCTGGACTTCCCCAACATTGGGAACATTTTTCCTGCATCTAGCCTGTCCAACCTCTTAAGAATTTTATATGTTTCTATAAGATCACCTCTAATCCTTCTAAATTCCAGTGAATACAAACCCAGTCGACCCATACTTTCATCATATGTCAGTCCCGCCATCCCGGGAATTAACCTGGTGAACCTACACTGCACTCCCTCAATAGAAAGAATGTCCTTCCTCAAATTAGGAGACCAAAACTGCACACAATACTCCAGGTGTGGTCTCACCAGGGTAATGTACATGCCATTTTTTCACTGCCTGCTGTACCTGCATTCATACTTTCAGTGACTTATGTACAAGGACACCCAGGACTCGTTGCACCTCCCCTTTTCGTAATCTGACACCATTCAGATAATAATCTGCCGCCTTATTCTTGCCACTAAAGTGGATAACCTCACATTTATCCACCTTATAATGAATCTGCCATGCATCTGCCCATTCACCCCACCTATTCGTCACCCTGCACTCATAGCACCCTCCTCGCAGCTCTCACTGCCACCCAGCTTTGTGTCATCCGCATATTTTGAGATGTTAATGGAAAATAGTTACTTGAAGTTTAGAATGACCAAATCAAAAGTGAATTGGGTATTGAACTTGCGTTCATATTTTCAGTGTGGGTATTGGATTGAATGTTTTACTCTAAAATACTTTTCTTTAAGAAACCTTAACGAGCCATCAGACTCCTGAATGCCATGTAATGGGCAGCCACCATTGTCTATTTATCCTTTTATCCTTTTTATCCATGTTTATCCTTCTGTTAATTATCGTGTTGCACAGGGAGCCAATGCAACGGAATTTCGTTTGGAATTACATATATCGATGTATTTCTAAATGACAATAAAGTTTGTTTGACTTGACCTACTGTTTTGAGAACTCAAATATCATGACCACCTAAATATGTGCGAGGCTATATTGAAATGTTCTTTTTAATATAAAAGATTGTCCATTTTTCATGTTCTACCCAAAATGGCATTGCAAATCCACATCTAAAGTCGCCTGTAGATTTTGCAGCCAGTTTAAGATTACATTTGCTTTTCATCACTAAGTGGCAATTTCAATCTGCTACTTGAAGTGATTGCTATGTTTTATAAATGATTTAACAAATTGGGCTTCGCCCAACACCCCCGCACAGTTCACATTAACCAACCTGATTTCCCGGTGGCTCAGCACTTCAACCCCCCCTTCCATTCCGAATTCGTCCTTTCTGTCCTGGGCCTTCTCCACTGCAAATTGGAGGAGCAGTACCTCATATTTTGCTTGGGTAGTTTACAGCCCAGCGGTATGAACATTGACTTCTCCAATTTCAGTTAGTTCTTGCTTTCTCCCTTCTTCCCCTTCCCAGCTCTCCCACAGCCTACTGTCTCCGCCTCTTCCTTTCTTCTTCCCCCCCCCCCCCCCCCCCCAAAACCTCCACATCAGATTGTTGCTTTCACCTTTGAATTTTTGTTTCTTCTTTTGATCTGGTTTTATTCAGTAGGCAAAGGTGATATATAATTAAAATACTATGCATTATTTATTCATTTCAATGGCTATAAAGCGTAAGAGTGGTACCGCAGAGGAGTATGGCCCACAATGTCCGTGCTGAAAGTGATGCCAAGTTAAACTCTTCTCCTATGCCTGAACATGAATCATATCATGTCCCTCCATTCCTTACACATCCATATGCCTATCTAAATATCCCTTAAATGCCGCTATTGTATCTGCCACCACCACCACCACTGGCAATGCATTCCAGGCATTAATCACTCTCTATGTGTGTTTTTTATTGTCCTTGCCCTGCACAGCTCCTTTAAATCTTACCTCTTACTGTCCTCTAGCTGTTGATATTTCCACCCTGGGGAAAAGGTTCTGACAGTTTGTCCTATCCATGCTTCTCATAATTTTATATAATTCTACCAGGTCTCCCCTCAGCCACTGCCAATCCAGAGAAAACAATTCAAGTTTGTCCAACATCTCATGAAACCCAATGCAGCATTCTGTCATTTTTTTTTCTGAGGTAACCAGAGCTGCACACAATTCTCCAAATAAAGCCCAACCAAAGTCTTATGAAGATGCAACATGGCTTCTTGACTTTTATACCGAATGCCCTAACTGCTGAAAACGAGCATGACATGCCATATAACATGATACTGACTTTAAGCATATATGTTACTCGTGCTTTGCAAATTTTCAGCAAATCCTGCTACTTTGGTTGTGTAGGCTTTGCCTCTTACTACCTCCCAAAGGAGGCATTTAATTAACATTACAATTAAGTAACACTTGCAGACAGAAATAAATATCATAATCATTGCAGATCTAAAAGAATATGCAGATCTTTCAATGATAGAACAGCATTTTTCATTGATCTTATTAGTTACTGTGGGAAAACAGATTGAATTTGGTGCCATCATATTCACTATGATTGTGCATATTTTGCCATCAAAATCTCCAGGTACTGCACATACACATACACACATTTAACCGCAGGACTTCACTATCTTTAGACAAATTCCACCATCTTCCATTGTTGCAGTCTTCTGAAATCAGAACACAGCCTTTCTATACGGGGCAATACTGGCCAGCATAACTCCATCTGTGTTGTGCATTAAATATTTTAAATAGTGGATACTTTCTGCGACTGCATCATAGATCAACTTGTGTACAATGTGCTTTCAGATTGATGAGCTAAAACATTAATGTTTTGTTTAAGAAGGAACTGCAGATGCTGGAAAATCGAAGGTAGATAAAAATGCTGGAGAAACTCGGCGGGTGAGGCAGCATCTATGGAAGGAAGGAAATAGGCAACGTTTCGGATCAAAACTCTTCTTCAGACAACGTCTCGGGTCGAAACCCTTCTTCAAAGTCTGAAGAAGGGTTTCGACCCGAAACATTGCCTATTTCCTTCGCTCCATAGATGCTGCCTCACCCGCTGATTTTCTACATTCTTTTGATTTTTGCCTGAGGCCTCAGTGATAGTGCTAACTGGTTTGATTAGTATGTAAAGAGATGGTTATGTATAGACTGGGTTGAGTTCAACTTCAATTTTGCAGTTAAAAGCAGTAAATCTGATATTTTTGTGTTCGGACTTCAAGAATAGAGTCTATAAATGTGGTTGTTGTAATTTAAATGGGTAATAAAGTGATTTTAAATGCGAAAATGTCATTTTTTTTCCTTTAACTAAGCAACTGACCAGGTAGACAAAAATGCTGGAGAAACTCAGCAGGTGAGGCAGCATCTATGGAGCGAAGGAAATTGGCAATGTTTTGGGTTGAATCTGAAGTGGCAGAATTAGTTTAGATTTCGAGCTAATGATCTATCATTGTGTCTAGATTGTGGCCAACCCAAGACAATCGGGGAGGAGCAATCATTGATCCAAAAGTTCAATTCTTTGTATTAAATGAAAAAGCCTTAAGTGTTCCATATTTTTTCCTGAGGTTTGGTACTTTCAAAATAACATATATTTGTCTTGGGCAATTTTGTACGATTAATTTTGTGTGTGATTAATACTTGTTTTGTTGCAAGTGGTTTGAAAATATATATGTTCAAATTTATTAGTATATGGGACGTTGTAGCCATGACTGAAACCTGGCAGCTCAATGTTCTGGGGTACAGGAGAGACAGGGTGAGGGAAAAAGAGGTGGGGGGGTGTTGCATTGTTGGTTAAGGAAAATGTCACTGTGGTGTTCAGATGTGACATTACGGACTTTTCGTCTAGTGAGCCTATATGGGTGGAGCTGAGGAACAAGAAAGCAATTATCACCTTTTTGGGGGTGTACTACAGACTTGTTATGGATAGGGACGGAGAGGGTCCACGTGTTAAAATGCTCAACTGGGTTAAGGCTAACTTTGAGGGTATGAGAAGGTCTCGCTCAAGTTGACTGGAACAGGTTATTTGAGGGGAAAGAACATCGGCCAAGTGGGGTATTTTTAAAAGTGTACTGAAGAAAGCTCAAGATGTGTACGTCCCCCCTGGAGTGAAGGGCAAAGCAGACAAACGTAAGGAAGCTTGGCTGACGAGGGGAATTGAGACGTTATTCAAAAGCAAGAAGGATGCATGGGACGGGTATAGGCAGCTGGGATCAAGTGCATTCTTGGAGGAATTTCGGGAACTAAGCAGTAAACTTAAAAAATAAATCGGAAGGGCAAAAAGGGCAGGTAGCATTAAGGGCAATCCCAAAAGATTTTATCAAAACATAAGGGGGGAAAGGGTAACTAGAGAGAGAGAGAGAGAGAGAGAGAGAGAGAGAGTGGGACCTCTCAGAAATCAAAGTGGTCACCTCTGTGTGGAGCCACAGGAGATGGAAAGATCCTCAATGAGTATTTCTCCTCTGTATTTACCGAGGAGAAAGGGAGTAGGACGGAGGAAATTGTAGCAGTCACTGGAAGTGTCTTGAGACCAGTCAGGGTAATCATCGAAGAAGTACTGAAGGTATTGTCGTGTTTGAAGGCAGACAAATCTCCAGGGCCTGATCAGATATATCCGAGGCCATTGTTGGAAACTAGAGAGGAAATTGTGGGAGCCCTGGTTGAAATTTACAAGTTGTCCTTAAATACAGGTGAGGTGCCAGGAGACTGGAGGGTGACAAATGTTGTGCCACTTTTCAAGAAGTGCTGCTGGGAAAATGCTGGGGACTATAGGCCGGTGAGCTTAACATCTGTAGTTGGTAAGTTACTGGAGAGGAGTAGGATATACAGACATTTGGATGGGCAAGGGCTGATTAGGAACAGCAGCATGGTTTTGTACGTGGGAGGTCATGTCCCAGAAATCTGAGACGTTGAAGTGTTTCACGTGTTGTAGAAATACTCAGTTTAATATTTAAATGATACAGCTCAACAATTAGTACAAAAGTGTTAACATGTTGACTGTGAAGTGAAGACTAGCTCCGTCGTTCGCTGCACCCCGCAGGTCAGCGTTGATTGGTCGATCTAGATCACGTCTGGTCCATGTGTGTGTTCGAGCTCGACGGAGTATGGTTTAAGACCAAAGTGGCTCAGTCCGTCATATGACACACACCCCCCCGAACCGGAGTATTGGAGGCAGTTAGGCTATCGACCGGGGCAGGCCTGATCTTTTGTAGGTGTCTCCTGTGTTGCAGCTGGTTGAGGGGGGGTTTGATCGTGATGGTGGAGGCCCTCTGCAGCGGGGTTGTGCTACCTGCACTGGTTAATCAATGTCCAATTGTGCCGGTTTAAGACGGTCCACGGAGACGGTCTCGTGTATGCCGCCCATGACTATGATGAAAGCCGTGGCGTCGTTTTACAGTACTCTGAAGGGTCCCTCGCAAGGTGTATGGTGGGAATCTCTGCGAAGGAAGATTTACCTGCAGGCCAGGAGATCGGGTGGGACATGAGACAGTGTCGGGACGTTGAGAATGGAGAAAGCGTCCCCACCTCCTCACGGAGGCGCGTCAGCATGATCGTGGGCAGTTCTAGATGTCCACGCGCCGCCGGGATGAAGTTCCCTGGGACTGTAAGCTGGGCGCCGTACTCCAGCTCGGCTGAGGAAGTTGCCAGGTCCTACGGGTCATTGCGTATACCTAGCATGACCCATGGCAATTCATCCATCCATATAACCTATAACATATAACAATTACAGCACGGAAACAGGCCATCTCGGCCCTTCAAGTCCGTGCCGAACAACTATTTTCCCTTAGTCCCACCTGCCTGCACTCATACCATAACCCTCCATACCCTTCTCATCCATATGCCTATCCAATTTATTTTTAAATGATACCAACGAACCTGCCGCCACCACTTCCACTGGAAGCTCATTCCACACTGCTACCACTCTCTGAGTAAAGAAGTTCCCCCTCATGTTACTTCTGTCCCTTAATTCTAAAGTCATGTCCTCTTGTTTGAATCTTCCCTATTCTCAAAGGGAAAAGCTTGTCCACATCAACTCTGTCTATCTCTCTCATCATTTTAAAGACCTCTATCAAGTCCCCCCTTAACCTTCTGCGCTCCAGAGAATAAAGACCTAACTTATTCAACCTATCTCTGTAACTTAGCTGTTGAAACCCAGGCAACATTCTGGTAAATCTCCTCTGTACCCTCTCTATTTTGTTGACATCCTTCCTATAATTGGGCGACCAAAATTGTACACCATACTCCAGATTTGGTCTCACCAATGCCTTGTATAATTTTAACATTACACCCAGCTTCTATACTCAATGCTCTGATTTATAAAGGCTAGCATACCAAAAGCTTTCTTTACCACCCTATCTATATGAGATTCCACCTTCAAGGAACTATGCACGGTTATTCCCTGATCCCTCTGTTCAACTGTATTCTTCAATTCCCTACCATTTACCATGTACGTCCTATTTTGATTTGTCCTGCCAAGGTGTAGCACCTCACATTTATCAGCATTAAACTCCATCTGCCATCTTTCAGCCCATTTTTCCAACTGGCCTAAATCACTCTGTAGACTTTGGAAATCCTCTTCATTATCCACAACGCCCCCCCATCTTGGTATCATCTGCATACTTACTAATCCAATTTACCACCCCTTCATCCAGATCATTGATGTACATGACAAACAACAAAGGACCCAACACAGATCCCTGAGGCACCCCACTAGTCACCTGCCTCCAACCCGACAAACAGCCATCCACCATTACCCTCTGGCTTCTCCCATTCTGCCACTGTTGAATCCATCTTGCTATTCCTGCATTTATACCCAACAGTTGAACCTTCTTAACCAACCTTCCATGAGGAACCTTGTCAAAGGCCTTACTAAAGTCCATATAGACAACATCCACTGCTTTACCCTCGTCAATTTCCCTAGTAGCCTCTTCAAAAAATTCAAGAAGATTAGTCAAACATGACCTTCCAGGCATAAATCCATGTTGACTGTTCCTAATTAGACCCTGTTTATCCAGATGCTTATATATATTATCTCTAAGTATCTTTTCCATTAATTTGCCCACCACATTCATTCTGGGCCCGTGAGCCGTGCCTTGAGGGATGCCTTTATGTGCCGGTGAAAACACTCCACCACTAGGCCGTTTGCTTGCGAGTGGTAGGCCGTTGTGTGGTGCAGCATAGTGGCAAGCAGCCGGGCCATTGCTGACCACAACACTGAGGTAAACTGCGCACCTCTTTTGGAGGAGTTGTCCGCCAGCACACCAAAGTGGGCAATCCAGTGGGCAGTGAGGGCACGTGCACTGGCGCAGTGGAGGTATCTGAGAGCGGGACAGCTTCCGGCCATTTCGTGAATCTGTCCACTATGGTGATGAGGTGGGTGACACCTCTGGATGGAGGCAGCGGTCCAATGATGTCAACGTGGATGTGGTCTGTTGTTCCAGCCCTCCGCCCATGGCTATGCCAGATGCGTCCACTGTGAGAGCTATTGGTGCTTTGGCCCGTGGATCTACCAGCATCGTTGCCTTTACCAGCACCTTCTTGGCGTTGTCGAACGTGCTTGGGCCGCGTCGTCCTAAACTAGCTCTTTCGGCTTCTATGCCGAGGCCTTGAACAGCGGTTGCATGATCCTGGCGGCTGCTGGCACAAAGCGGTGGTAGATGTTGACCATGCCGACAAACTCTTGGAGTTCCTTCACAGTACACGGTTTGGCAAACTTGCGAATGACCTCGACCTTGGTCGTAGCGGGACCGCTCTGTGCTGGTTGTTGTGGTCGCCGAGGAAGTTGATGGAAGCGAGGCCAAACTGACACTTGTCCATGTTGATGGCCAGGCCATGCTTGTTGAGCCTCTGGCAGAGCTGCCGAGGGGTGTGCACGGTGTTCCTGGCGAGAGCAGCTGGCAACAAAGATGTCATCGAGGTAGATGAACATGAAGTCCAGTCCATGGCCCACAGTGTCCATGAGCCATTGGAAAGCTTAGACGGCGTTCATGAGGCCGTAAGTGATGCGCAGGAGCGGGATGATGAGGGCCGTCTTGGGTATGTCATCTGGGTGAACCGGAATCTGATGGTAGCAGCGTACCAGGTCGATCTTGGAAAATACCTTGTTACTGTCCAAGTTTGCCGTGAAGTCCTGGATGTGAGGGACAGGGTACTGGTCGGCTGCTGTGACCTCGTTGAGACGGCAATAGTCATCACAGGGTCTCCAGCCCCCAGACGCTTTGGGGACCATGTGAAGCGGGATTCCCACGGGCTGTCTGAGTGGTGCACTATGCCCATTTCCTCCATCTTGCGGAACTCGTCTTTGGCCAGTTGGAGCTTGTCAGGGGGCAGCCTGCATGTGCGATCCAGTGGTGGGGATACGGCGCTTCACCCCATGCTTGGGGCTAGCCATTGTCAAATGGGAGTTATGATGTCGGGGAAATCGGCCAAGATCCTGGTGTACTTGTTGTCGGAGAAGGTCACCAAGCCGAGACGAGGTGCAGTCGAGGCGATTGACTCAAATTAACGAGACGTTGTCCTTTCACGCCAATCAGCAGAGAGTGAGCACAGCAGTGGTTGTGAGATGTTGGCGAGCATTTGGTTCATGAGTACGGACGATTTGCCTAGGCCATACATGTTTTGCCGCCCATGTCGCTGTGGCTGAGACCGAATGTGTCCGTGAGGATAGTCTTGATCTCTTCGCACGTTCTCAGCTGGTGGCTGGCAAAGGTAATCTATGAGGCACCCGGCGGTTTCCTGGTCCAGCACACTGACCACGTAGTAGTACTTGGTGGCATCAGCAGTTATCTGGCAGATGGGGAATTGGGCAGACCACACATGAGGCTGTGATGTCCAGGTGGGCCGTTTGAGTGAAACTCCGTTCTGCTGATCTGGGTTGTTTTGGATCATCGGGGTCACCACTGAAGAGGTTCACGTGTTGTATAAACCCTCAGTTTAATATTTAAACAATACAGCTCAACCACACCTTGCCCTTTTGTACTAATTGTTAATGTGTTGACTGTGAAATGAAGACTAGCTCCGTCATCCATTCACCCCGCCAGCTGTTCACCCAGGTCGGCGTGGATTGTTCGGCCCAGATCACGTCAGGTCCACGCGAGTGCTCGAGTTCGACAAACGACGGTTCGAGACCAAAGTGGCTTGGCCCACCACAACGTGACCAAAAAGGTTGATGAGGGCAGAGCTGTAGATGTTGTGTACATGGACTTCAGTAAGGCGTTTGACAAGGTTCTGCATTGTAAGCTGCTCTGGAAGGTTAAATCGTATGGGATCCAAAGAGAGTTAGCCGAATGAATAGCAAATTGGCTCTATAAAAGGAAGTAGAGGGTGATGGTGGAAGGTTGCTTCTCAGACTGGAAGCCTGTGACTAGTGGTGTGCCTCAGGGTTTGGAGCTGGGCCTGTTACTGTTTGTCATCTACATCATGATTTGGATGAGAACATACAGGGCAAAATTTAGTGGTTTTGAAGCTAGTGAAGATGGTTGTGAACGACTGCAGCAGGATCTGGATCGATTGGCCAGGTGGGTGGAGGAATGGTTGATGGAATTTAATACAGAGAAGTGTGTAGCATTTTGGGACATCAAACAAGGGCTGGACTTACACAGTAAATGGTAGGCCTCTGGGTAGTGTTGTGGAGCAGATGGATCTAGGATTGCAGGTGCATGGTTCCTTGAAGGTTGAGTCGCAGATAGATAAGCTGGTCAAAAAGACTTTTTGGCCTTCATCAGTTAGAGTATTGAGTATTAGAAGTTGGGATGTCATGTTGCATTTGTATAAGGTTGCTGAGACCACATTTAGAACATTGTGTTCAATTCTGGGCAACATGTTATAGGAAAGATATTGTCAAGCTTGAAAGGGTTCAGAAAAGATTTACAAGGATGTTGCCAGGACTAGAGGGTGTGAGCTATCGGGAAAGGTTGAGTAGGCTGGGTCTGTATTCCTTGGAGCGCAAGAGGATGAGAGGTGATCTTATAGAGGTTTACAAAATCATGAGAGGAGTAGATCGGGTAGATGCACAGAGTCTCTTGGCCAAAGTAGGGGAATCGAGGACCAGTGGACATAGGTTCAAGGTGAAGGGAAAAAGATTTAATAGGAATCGAAGGGTTAACTTTTTCACACAAAGGGTGGTGGGGATATGGAACAGGCTGCCAGAGGAGGTAGTTGAGGCTGGGGCTATCCCATCATTTAAGAAACTGTTGGGCAGGTACATGGATAGGGCAGGTTTGGAGGGATATGATCCATGCGCAGGCAAATGGGACTAGTGTAGCTGGGACATTGTTGGTCGAGTTGGACCGAATAGCCTGTTTCCACACTGTATCACACTATGACTATGGACAGAATAAAATTTACAACAAATGAATCACTTGGAAAAAAAAAAATTCAGCAATTTCAAAGGATATCACCGTCGTAGAAAATCAGATGTATAGGTGAAATCACAATTGCAAATGAATGGCTTTCATCCTTTTGATAATATCAAAAGCATCGAAAAATCTTGCATGAGTAGAATAACTTTGGCCTTGCTTATTTAGGTTCCTTTAGCAAAGTACAATCCTTTAATTTGAAAGGCATGGTTTCTTTGGAGTGATTCCATTATATTTCATCTTGATTTTTGTATTGTTGAGCATATTTTACTTGTATATGGTGATGTTGTTGCTTTGACAACAAGTAGGTTGCTTGGAAACTAACAGAAGGTAATCAACATTTGCATTCAGCAAGAGTGCCTCAATTTGACAGATGTTACACCTGAATCTGGGAACAATCATGCTTATACAAAGAAAATCACTCCACTTTTTGCACATTGAGTGCATACGGATTGTTTCCAAATATAAATTTGACAAATTGCATAACCCCCTATGATTCTCTGCAAATTAGCATTATTATATTCTATGAAGGATGATAAAATTGTGTCGTGGCATTGTGTAATGAATTTCAAATTTTCTGCACCAAGATTGCTGTCCACAAACTGAGAAAATGACAGTAGCTGTCATACCTGGCCAGTCTTGTGCAATGTCATTGACATGAGTGGAGGTGTGGTATTTGTATGGAGCAGAGCAAATGAATGTATCCTTCTGGAATGGAAACGCATAGGAAACAACAGAGAGCTGGTATTGTGAGAAGCACATTAAATGCTATTGATTTGGTGTGGTGTATATATATATATTTGTAATAGCTAATCATACTTCAGAAATGGCACCCAGCACAACAAGCTTTAGTGGTGAGTGTTAGTTTTCCTAAGCTGCATTGCCAATACTTTGTAATTGACTGTAGATGCAAAAATATAATCTCTCAGCAAGAATTTGTTCTTCTTCCCCTACCCCAAGCTACATGCAGAATATTGATGCAGGTTTCTTTTTTATTTATATTTTAATAATAATAAATATTTGACAACGGGCATGTGAGGTGTCTTGGACATAGGATTGTCTGGGAGGGATTGGACCAGTGGGATAGGATGGGGTCGAGGTATGTGGAAATTAATTCAGTGGGACATGAACAAGCAGAAACAATGGGTCTGCCAGGGCAGTTTTGTTTGTGCATTTTGGGGAGGAGCTAAAATCGGGTCACGCATTCTCCATGCCTAGGGAACGATGTTTGAGGCTTTGGAGACCAGGGAGCCCGAAGTAATGACATCAGACATGGTGTGTGATAATAAGGCCTGGTGCTCGTCTGTGGGATCATGGTCCAAGGATAAGTAGGAGATGTTTGAGAGTTGTCGTCTGGCCTCAGCCCGGTAGCGATCAGCGTGCCAGAGTACCACGGCACCTCCTTTGTCTGAAGAAGGATCTCGACCCAAAATGTCACCCATTCTTCTGTCTCTCCACAGATGCTGCCTGGCCCACTGAGTTACTTCAGCATTTTCTGTGTACCTGTAGAATTATGGTGCTGGATAATGGAACAGGTTTATCACAGCTAAATATAAATTAGAGCTGTTGTTGCAACAAGTGTCCTGCACCCAGTCTCCAGAGACCTCATCCTATGGGTTTTTTCCCCTTGCTCCTGCTGAGATACATTACAATTGTATTTCAATTGGTGCCAGTGACAAATCAGCAAAGATTCCCCATAAACTGACTGACATTCGGCCAATTATCGTTGGACTGGATTCTGCATGTAGACCAGACCATTTATCTAAGATAAATAAGTTAAGTCTCGTGATTCCGTTCTCTACAATACAACTATTAGCTTTACACTTAATTGACTTAATTAATTGATTTTAAACTCCGCGGTTTCACAGGTGGGATTTGACTCGTCCCTAATTAATATGTCCATTAATTTAACCACTCTGCAAGTCTTTCTGACAGTTTACTCACGATTGGTTTATACCTGGTGCTAGAGTTGTCTTTACATGGTGTAATTCCTGCTTCTCTTGAGTATTGCCAAACATTTTTTCATTGAAGATTCTTTTCCCTGCAATACGCATGGAGGGGAAATACAATAAAGCAATTTGTCCTAGGAAGGTTAACTGTTCCCTCATGTTTGAGATGCTTTAAAGCAAGAAATGTCCAAGAAAGCAAGGTGAGGGCTGCTTTCATCAGTAACTGAATAAGTGAGCATCAAAAGGGTTGGAGGGGTTATGCGAAACAAGCCATCAGTTTTATTGATGGTGCAGTGATGGAAGACCATAAATTCCTGTCTTTCAAATTTACTGAGTCACAACATTGAATATGGATAGCTTGTTCGAGTACCGAATGAGAATGCAGAAATGGAGGTGAGAGATGGTTTGGATTGGTGGTGATGATATTATTTACAAACTCTTAAATTTTATGATTGTGTGTATTTAAAACCTGGGACCATTGGAGCATAATATGTTGTTTAAGGGGAGAAGTAGTAAAGTGTTGCCATGTAATTCTTTAAGCTCCAACTGGAGTAAAGGGATTCTTCAGATGGATTGGGGAAAAAAAGTTCTTATGGTGGAATCTCATTTGACTCCTGCCATCGGGAAAAAGATAACTAACGTCCAGGAACAGCTTCTTCCTGACTGCTATTGAACATTTAAACCTCCAAATAAGCTTGGATCTACATAGATTTGGTTTTGTCTTGTATACATCTGAAATCCAGAATTGAAGAATGAAACCTTAGAACTTTTACAGTTGGCAGTGAAATCAGAATATTAATACATTTTAAATAGTGGCAACTATTAGCACCCTTCAGAAATGACTATCCCCAGAAAAATCAATAGCTAGTTGTCAACAGATATAAAGAAAAGTCAAAATGAATCTGGTTCTAAAATCTCACTCTCTCTTTAATAGATCGAGCTGGCAGCATAAGCACTCTAGATTCTTTGGATTTTGCTCGGTATTCTGATGATGGAAACAGAGAGACTGATGAGCGTTTGGCAGGTAAGCACCATTCTGCTGGTCTTGGCATAAACTTGTAGAATGGCTTGGATCACTTCAGAATTATAGCTGGCCAAATCTCTTAAAGTTATGATTAAATTGTATCCAACAATGGGGGAATAAAAGTAAACTACAGTTTTAGTAGTTTTACTAGAAATCTACTAGTTTTCATATAGCAAAACAGCATTGGAAATTGGTATTGAAATCAACTGCATTTGCAGAGGTAGTTGTAAAAGACTGCTTTCTAGTTTTGAAGAGAAAACTGATATTGCTCTGCTCCATGAAATGAATTAAATTTAGTGAACTATCTCATTTTTATAATTTACTATGTTGTATAATTTGCATTAGGTACCAGGGGTTTGTCATGAAGTTAAGATGCTGCTTTATTCCCCCTCTGTCAAGTGCCATGGTCTTTAATGCTAATACAATTTGAGATCAGTTAGCATCATACGATTTTTCAAAATTCCCAAGCATCTTTATTCACCAAATATTATAAATGAACATTTTTAGCATTGAGATATTGTTTTCTGCCTTGGCATTGTGTCCTTCTGTACAACAAAATTTTCAATCAAAACTGGAGTTGCTGTTAGTGCTGATTTCCTCAAAATTAAAATTACAAATACTTCCATCCTGCTTTGTTGGTGTTACTTTACTCACCATAGTGCACCTAGGATTCCTTCCCTCAGTTTCCATTCCATCACGGGGCCTATTTTAATTTGATCTGAAAAATATTGGGTTGTATCTAAATTATTCTAGTGATTTTAGAACCTGCAAATATCAAGTTTCCATGTTGGGGGCAGTGCACCAAAATAATTATTTCCAAATAGGACAGAGCCATATGTACCATAGGTGCAGTGAAAATCTTTTGTTGCGTGCTATCCAGTCAACAGAAAGACAATACATGTTTACAAATATGTATTTGTACAATCGAGCCCTTTACAGTGTATAGTTACATGATAAGGGAATAACGTTTAGTGTAAGGTAAAGCCAGCAAAGTCCAATTAAGGATAGTCCGAGCGTCACCTATGAGGAAGGTTATACTTCAGCACTGCTTTCTTGTTGTGGTAGGGTGGTTCAGTTGCCTAATAACAGCTGGTGGAAAAACTGTCCCTGAATCTGGATGTGTGCATTTTCATGATTCTATGCTTGCCTGAGGAGAGAGAGAGACACAGTTACATCCCACTCAGCCTGAGGCCTCCTACCTTTTGAACAAGATGGACACAATGCTGGAGCGAGGGACAGACAGCGGGACAGGCAGCATCTCTGGAGAGAAGGAATGGGTGATGTTTCGGGTCGAGACTCTTCTGCATATCCCTTTTGAACAATTTGATCAATATCAGAAAGAATTGATTTTTAAGTAGCAGTCAGATCAACAAAAATTGCAAACCACTAGTCACTTTTGAATACCTTTTTAGTGTAGTAAGCACAAAAGTTAATTTCTAGTATCTGTTCTTCCAGCCTTTCTTGATTGGGTTTTTACATGTAAATTTATTATTAATTTGACGACCCGTTGGGTCCACCATTGTGACACCAGTCAAAATGGCAATCAGAAAATGGCTGCAACCCTCCACCCACTGCGAATGCGCGGAGTCCCCGTTGTGACGACCCGTTTGATGCCTGTACGCACATGCGGATATGAGCAACCCTCCCCCAACTACGCATGCGCGGATAGCGGGCCCGGCAACTCTCCCCCAACGGCGCAAGCACAGCTGATGGGTCCCCATTGTGACGCCAGAGATCCCCGTTGTGACATCAATCAAAATGGCGATTTGAAAATGGTGGGTGGGCCCGGCAACCATCCCCCAACTGCGCACGCGCGGATACTGGACACGGCAACCCTCCTACAACTGCGCAGGCGCAGCTGACAGGGCCAGCAAGTGGGAGCGCAGTGCCGTTGATGGGAGAAAGTTAATCATTAACAATTTAAAGGGAATTACGTCGTTAAATGGAACAAATCGAAGAACCTAGGCAAATGGTGAGTAAGGTGAGCCTAAAATTGCAGCGCTATCATGTGCCATATTGGCTCTATCACAGACACGGACACACTTTTAGATAGACAGAGTTCATATTACTATCATGTTGTGTAAATCATAATTTATTATACCCTGTTTAGTTTTACAAGGTGAGCCAGTGAATTTGAGAGATGCAATAAATTTCTGATAATCTGCCGCCTAATTGTTTGAAAATACAAATGATCCATCAAAGGTAAGATTGCAGATGCCGGAAGCAGACAGGGTCAGCATCTGGCTCATCAGGTGCTTATTCCTGCCCTCCCTCTAACCAAACCAAGTTCCCGTCTTTCCTTGAAACATGATGGGTTCACTGGAAAATGTATTGCAATAGTGAATTAAAGGTACTGGAGTATTGGAATAGCATTCAATGGTCCAAGATATCTACCAGTCCAGCTCCACCAAAATCGCAAATGTGCCAGTTTAATAAACGTTTAATGTATTCAGTTTAAAATATCTTATCAGGCTATAACATGACACAATATGTTGTCTACCTAATTGAAATAATGTTTTATGTGGCCTTAACAGAGTATTTGTGGTAGATATATTTAGCTGCTTAAAATGGATCACTAGGTGCCTATTCACTCTATCCGATTTGATGCGTGGCTTTATGCAGTTGCGTGTAACTGTAAAAGTAGTAATCCCAAGTCTGACAACCAAAAAGATATGAAACGGGAGCAGGAGTGAGCCATTTGGATCTGTTCTGCTATTCAACAAAATCACAGCCGCATGCCCTTTTCCCTGCCCTATCCTTATTTCCCTTTATTCCACGGACAGATCGTTCAGCCCACCACGTCCACGCCAACCGTAGGGCGCACATCTGTATCAATCCCATATTCCAGAACTAGGCTTATTACCTCCTTTGTCTGGACGACTTAAGTGGTCATCTGGACATGTCTTAAATGCTGTGAGTGACTGTGCTTGTGCCACTCTTTCCATCAGTACATTCCATGTATCCACCACTTTCTGCGTGCAAAAAAGGCCCTCACATCTCTCTCCCCCCCCCCCCCCCCCTAAATCTCTTGCCCCTTGCTCTACGTCCAATGGTTTTATTCACCTCTGAGTAGAGGAAAGGATTCCTGCAGCTTGCACAATCTCATTTTATATATCTCAATCATGTCTCTTCTTAACCTCCTCCATTCCAGCAAAAACAGGTTTAGCCTCTCCAGTCACTCCTCGTTGCTGAAGCATTCTATCCAGGGCAATATCCTGGAGAATGTCCTCTGTATCCTCTCCAGTATTATCTTATCCTTCCTATGCTGTGTTGACCAGAACTGCATGTAGTACTCCAGATGAGGGCTGACCAATGTTTCATAAAGTTGGAGCATGACCTCTGCTCTTGTATTCAATTAACCGACTAATGGAAGACTGGCCTCCCCCCACCGGGAAGGTCTTAAAGCCCTCGGTATCTGCCTCGACTGCAGACCAGCCAATTTCCATCTACCAATACTCTCCTCCGCCTAGTATAGCTGGTCCATACCCTTAACAATTTCTCCTTCAACTCCTCTCACTTCCTTCAAATCCAAGGCATAGCTATGGGCACTTGCATTGGCCCCAGCTATGCCTGCCTCTTTGTTGGGTACGAAAGAACTGCAGATTCTGGTTTAAATCAAAGGTGCTGGAGTAACTCAGCGGGACAAGCAACATCTCTGGAGAGAAGGAATGGGTGACGAGTTGGGTCGAGACCCTTCTTCATATTCTTTGTAGGGTACGTCGAACAATCACTGTTCCAGGCCCTATCCCCGAACTCTACCTCCGCCACATTGACAACTATATCGGTGCTACCTCCTGCACCCATGCAGAACTAACTGACTTCATTAACTTCACGGCTAATTTCCATTCTGCACTCAAATTTACTTGGACCATCTCCGACATCTCCACTGTTACAAATGTGGACTCCTGTATGTCAGCGAGTCCAAGCGCAGGCTTGGCAATCGTTTCGCTGAACACTTCTGCTTCGTCCTCCTAAACCTACCAGATCTCCTGGTTGCTCGACACTTTAACTCCCCCTCCCATTCCCACATTGTCCTGGGCCTCCTCCATTGTGAGGCCCAGCGCAAATTGGAGTAACAGTACCTCGTATTTTACTTGGGCAGCTTACACCCCAGCAGTATGGGCATTGACTTCTCTAACTTTAAGTAACCCTTGCTTTCCCTCTCTCTCCATCCCCTTCCCGTTCCCAGTTCTCCGATCGGTCTTACTGTCTCTGTCTATCTCTGTCCCACCCACTCCCCTGACATCAGTCTGAAGAAGGGTTTCAACCCAAAACGGGCACTTCGGCCCGCCTAGTCCACGTTAACTAGCAATCCCTGTAGACTAGCACTATCCCCACATGAAGGGCAATTTATAATCTTTATCAAAGCAAATTAATTTACAAACCTGTACGCCTTGTGTTGGAGGAAACCGGAGCCGCGAAGCTAGAAACCTAAAACTGCTGTTGCTGGTTAATACATATATAACACAAAGTACTGGAGTAACTCAACAGGTCAGGCAGCATCTCGGGAAAACATGGATATGTAACATTTCAGGTCAGGACCTTTCTTTAGATTGATTGAATCAGAGGTTTAACCATCCTGCCACTACAGACAAAACTGTTCGCAATGTCAAACACAGTTTAAGTCAAATGGTATGTCTCCAGTGTCTCTTACAACCTTCTTCAGATGCAACATAGAAAGCATGCTGAAGAAGGATCCCAACCCAAACCATCCTGTCCATGATCTCTAGAGATGCTGCCTGACCTGAGTTTCTCCAGCACTTTGTGTCTGCACCAGTGAGCACTTCTTCACCATTTGCCATGCCGTCTAATTAACGTGGCTATTGCTGCGGCTCATGTTTTAGGCCCTGGCTGACAGTGCTTTCTTCCGTCCACCGACAGGACGAGCTCAGTCACTATGGGGGCTCCCTCCCCATTCACCAGCTGCTGCTGCTTGCTGTCGGCCATCGATATGTCCGCTCCCCTCACAACCGCCGCTTCCTCCCATTAGTCCATTCCGCCTTGGAAGATGTCGGTGAATACAGAGGAGCCTCACGGTGACTGAGGGAGTCCTGTTGTTGGCGGCGGCCTGAAGAATGAGCTGTCAGCCAGGGGTTACAACAAGAGCCGCAACAACAGCCGCGTGAAGCAGGCGGTGCAGAGAGGCCGGGCCTGACAATGGCCGAAGCTGGCAGTTTGGAAAGCCGGCAATCTTTCCCCCTCCGAACGTACTGCCATCGACTCACTCCGTAACAGACTGGGTTATCAAACCCGCCGACAAGGGAGGTGCCGTGGTAGTCTGGCGCGTCGATCTCTACAAAGCAGAGGCCACGCGCCAACTCTCGGACATCTCCTACTTACCCCTGGACCATGACCCCACTGACGAGCACCAGGCCACCATCTCGAGCACCATAGCCGACTTCATCAACTCCGGCTCCCTACCCCCCCCCCCCCCCCCCCGAGCCTCCAACCTCATCGTTTCCCAGCCCCGCATAGCCCGATTTTACTTTCTCCCCAAAATCCACAAACCCGACTGCCCCGGCAGACCCATTGTCTCTGCCTGTTCGTGCCCCACCAAACACATTTCCACATACCTTGACTCCATCCTATCCCCCTTTGTTAAATCCCTCCCCACCAGTCCCCCTAGTCCTCGCCTTTCATCCCACCAGCCAGCGCATACAACAGATAGTCCTCCGCCAGTTTCGCCACCTCCAACGTGACCCCTCCACTCGCCACATCTTCCCATCTCCCCCCCTATCTGCCTTCCGCAAAGACAGCTCCCTCCGCAACTCCCTTGTCAATTCTTCCCTTCCCTCCCGCTCCACTCCTTCCCCGGGCACTTTCCCTTGCAACCGCAAGAGATGCTACACTTGTCCCTTCACCTCCCCCATCCACTCCTTTCAGGGACCCAAGCAGTCATTCCAAGTCCGACAGAGGTTCACCTGCACCTCCTCCAACCTCATCTACTGCATCCGTTGCTCCAGATGCCAGCTGATCTACATCGGTGAGACCAAGCGGAGGCTGGGCGATCGTTTCGCCGAACACCTCCGCTCGGTCCGCAATAACCAACCCGACCTCCCGGTGGCTCAGCACTTCAACTCCCCCTCCCATTCCGTATCCGACCTCTCGGTCCTGGGCCTCTTCCATGGCCAGAGTGAGCAACACCGCAAGTTGGAGGAACAGCACCTCATATTCCGCTTGGGAAGTTTGCATCCTCTGGGCTTAAACATTGAATTTTCTCAATTCTGTTAACCCAGACTGCCCCCTCCCCTCCCCACCTCTCCCTCAGCCCTCGGGCCCTGACATTCCTTCTCCATCTTCTCCCTCCCCCCCCCCCCCCCCCACCACCCCAGTCGCACTAGCTTCTCATTTTCACACCACAAACAGCTTACAATGGCCTGTCTCCTTTATCATCAATACTTTTTTGCATATCTTTCATTCATTGTTCTTTATCTCTCCACATCACTGTTTATATCTCTTGTTTCCCTGATCCCTGACCAGTCTGAAGAAGGGTCTCGACCCGAAACGTCGCCTATCTACTTCGCTCCTTAGATGCTGCTGCACCCGCTGAGTTTCTCCAGCTTTTTGTGTAACCCTCGCTTCCTAAATGCTGCCTGAGCTGCCGAGTTACCGCGGCACTTTGCGCCCTTGTTTGTGAACCAGCGTCTACAGATGATTGTTTCTCTCTAAGTGTGGCTGTGACATTCTCTCTAACAGGTAATTCAACTTACTCAGCTCTTGCATCCCCCTCTATCGTACCTGAAATATCTGAATCCTGGAACATTGATATGCCAGTCCTGCCCTTCGGCAACCAAATCTCTGTAATGGGTACAATATTGTAGTTCCATGCACTATTCCAGTTCTTCCGGAGATGCTGCTTGTATCGCTGATTTACTCCAGCTTTTTGTGCAATCTTAGGTTTCACTTAACCCAACTCTCCTGCCAAGCGAGTTTAATCCCTGCCAAATAGCATCAACAAAACTCCTTTAACTGTACTATCTTCCTCTTTCTCATCTCACCAACGTGGTACATGGAGTAATTGTGATGTTGCAACCTTGGAAGTCCTACTTTTTAACTTCTTGCCTAGTTTCTAAATTCACTTTGCAGGCCTCATCTCTTTTGCCTATGTCGTTCATACCAATATAGATCGTGACTAACTGCTCACTTTTCCTTCCCCTGCTGCACAACCAAACCAGATATGGCAGGAGCAGCCAGATATGATCTGGCTGCTCCTGCCTTGGGATCTGTGAGATCTTTTGCAAATCTTCTTCTGCAGAACAATATCAGTGGTTCTATCTTTCCTCTCACATGGGCGATCACTGATCGGAATGGGCGTGGTGTTTCCACACTGTATCTTTAAGCTAAACAAAGCAAAAATGATTCAAAAATGCCATTCGTTCCATCCACCTAGTGGTCATTCCATGAAGCAGCAAACTGTCCACAACAAATTTGGTCTACGATAACCAAAATCCGTGATAAAGAAGTCCGTTAAAGCAAGGGTTTACTGTAATATCATTTAAATGTAATTAATGCAAGAAATACTGTATATTTGTAATCTGGGAGCGTAGATGTGGGGGTGAAAATCCAAATGATATCCTGGTTTAATGAAAGTTTATAGGTTTCTTAAATGATCTGTAATTGTGGCGTGCTTTTGGGTGAAATTTGTGTACTTAACCATTCTTATTTCACAATCAAGACAACAAAAAAGGTCTTCCTGTTGTTATACTAATTTTTTTTCTGGTGCTAGAAGTTGGTTCCAGTAATTTTAACCACCTCTATGTTGATTCTGTTTGAGAATTAAGTAAATTCCCTGTTTCTTGTTCTGAAATAATTGCACTTATAAGTGAACCTTTTCACATAGAGGATTATCTGGAAAGAGCTGCCAGAGGAAGCTGTGGTAGTGGATACCATTACAACTTTTTTTTAAAAAGCATTTGCGCAATTACATGGCTAGGAAGGGTTTAGAGGGCTCTGGGCTAAATGCAGGCAAATGGGACTAGCCCAATAAGCCAACTTGGTTGGCAGGGATAAAGTTGGAAAAAGTCATGTGCCTTGATGTCCATCTAACATTGACTATTTACAGCTATTTTACAGAGAAATTGAGTTTCTTTAAACACAACTCTTTTTAAGCATGTATAATACAAATCACAAAATTTAAACCAATCCATGGAACAGATGCAAGTTTATAATTCAGAAATGGTAGTTAAAGATTACATTTCTCCCTTGGTTGTGATTTTCTTTTTTTAACCTAAATGACTGGTACTTTTTCTCTGGAATCTGTGTAAAATGACTTATCTTATATTTGATTGTGATGTATATGAAAAAAAAAGCACCAGAATAATATATTTTGCAGTTGAGTAGCTGAAACCAAGTTAATGGAACCATGTTCAAACCAAACAAATATAAATTAAGATGCTGTCCCCATTTATTTGTACTCATCTCTGTGTTATCATGGTTGTTTATCTGTGTTATCATGATCTGTTTATCTGTATAGTTGTAGTTCACTTGTGCCGAACCTTGCTGTTTTGTTCACTTGTGATATTCGGTAATTCCTCTTGTTTCCATCTATTTGAATCCATCATTCTGTATTGTTGATCTGCATTTTTTTTGAGGAAAAAATGGTTATATTCTTAACATGACTTTTTAAAAACCCACCCTGTTCAGCGTTGTAGGGTTATAACGGTTTGGAGTCGTATGTAAGCCTGACCAACTAAGTATGGCAGATTTATTTTTCCGAAGGGCATGAAGGGAACAGATGAGTTTCAACAACAATTTGGCGATTGCATGGTAATCATTATTAAGAATAGCTTTTTCTTACTCAATTCTCGATTGTTAAATGTCTTTAGGTTACATAGTTCCCACGGTGAGATTGTAATGTGGATCTCCTGGGTTACTGGTCCAGTCATAATATTCTTAGGTAATCCATCTGCATCAAGGATGCCTCCACTTCAATTTTATGGGTTTTGACATGGCTAATGAGGCCATTGTGGGAACTGTAGATTCTTGCACAGAATGGGGTAAGTAGTAATTGACAGGCCAGACAAGTGTATGGTTTGTAGTGTGGTCTGCTCCTTGTGCTTGAATGGGGCCTCTGGTCTCACTTCTATCCTAAGTGCTCCTTCTGCACTTCAAGCATTCATGGGCCATAGATTCTAGGGGATGTTGTATGCTTTAAAAGGAAGATGTGAGCACATCTTTGAATCTGTTCTTCTGCCACCCAGTAATCTTGTCCCATAAATGCTTGGAGTAGGGCACACGTTCCAGGAGTATGGTGTCACATGTGCAATTGATGTGAACTGCTCAACATATCTGACTCAACTTAGTGCAACAGGCCTCAAAACTGAGGTAATGCAACAACTTTTCTTCCATATAAGATAGGAAGGTATTGAGTTAAAGTGGGAGGTTTAAAGGAGTGCTGGGGAAACAGGGTGGTTGGAATCTGGAATGCAATGCCTAAGCAGTGGTGGAAGAGATGCTCTCTCACAATTTAAGAAGCATCTGGATAAGAACATGAATCACCAAGTCATAGAAGGCTATCAACCTAATGCAGGTTGTTTTTAATTTTCAAACGTAACTATTTAGAATTAAAAATATGCACAAAGTAAAAACTGCAACAACTCCAGACATTCTCTGCATATCCTGTCCTTGGGGTTGGTTGTACCAAGCTTCAGTGAGTTCTTGAGCAATGTACTCTTGCAATCTGGAATGGGCTAGTTGGCAACATTCCTTGATGGATATCTCACTGTGTTGATAGGCCAACAGGTTTTGGGCAGACCAAAGAGTTTCTTTCACTCATGATCTTCCAGCAGAACTTGATGTCCGTCTCTGATTGTATCACTGGGAACAGCCCGTAAATCTGAGTTTGAAGAAGGGTCTCGACCCAAAATGTCACCTATTCCTTCACTCCATAGATGCTGCCTCACCCGCTGAGTTCTTCCAGCATTTGTGTCTACTGTAAATCAGCGAGTCCTCTGTTATGAGCCGTTTAGGATTAACTGCGACTAGGACCCTAGAGTCATTCTTCAGAACTGCTTAGTAAATCCCCACACTGCGGAGAGATGGGCAACTGTCTCCTCTCCACAGCAGACATGCTGAGAGCAGTGTGCAGATAACTGGGATTAATGTAGGTAGATGTAATAGATAGTATTGTTATGGTGGGGCAAAAGGTATGTTTTTGTACTGTATTCAAATTAGCTTTTATGCAACTCAAATTTGCATTACATCTTCCCAGAGTCCCACCTGAACTGCAAATCAAAAAATGACGATGAAACTGCTACAAATATTCAAGGAACTGTTTGTTTTTAAAGACATGTAAAAAAGAAAAATATTACTGACTGATATCAAATTATATAGAATACAGATATGGCAGAAAAATTAAATGTATTTTGTGTTCATCCTTGTGGGTGAACATGTATGGAGCTACCTGTAAATGATGTAGGATAACAGAGGTGGCTCTGGAGATGGCATAAGGACTTGTAGTTGATTTTCTTTTCAAAATTCTAACATCATTCCCATAGACTGGAAGTTATTATTTTGTTTATCATGAATTTAAGAAAGAAAGCAGAGAGATAAAATGGCATACTATAGATCATCTGGCATCAGGAGGAGGGAAATTGGATGAAACTCACATTATAAGCAGTGGGAACAAGGTATTTTAGGTTTATTATTGTCATGTGGACTGATGTTCAGTGAAAAGCTTTGTTTTACATGCTATCCAATCAAATCAGGTGATATTATACATAATAGATTCATGTGCACCCAAGAAATCATGTAAGCTCAAGTATAATAGGTCAATGGCATTACATTGTCACATGTACCTACAAACAATGGAATTCTTCATTTTACTACAATGTGGTAAAATCAGACTTTATATGAGCACAATCATACCCAAGTACAAAAATTCAGCAATTGTAGTGTAAGAATAGTAGAATGCATTTTGGGGCCAGTGCCATCTTGTGCTTTTCAAGTTCTTAAAAGTATAGTCTTACCTTGGCCTGGAAGGCCTGTTGTTCTGGCAGCCGCACTGGGTCAGTGCTGCAGGGATCGGCCTGGCCTAGCAATGTTGTTGATGTCGTCCAGTGCTGTTCCGCTGCTCCGTGGCACTGTAGGCTACGTCTTATTTTTGCTAGAGTAGCCTTCTGCCTATTCTCTGCCCAGCTCAGTCTGTGGACTTCGGAAGCCACGGTCTCCAGTAGGAAGCGGCCGAGTCGGAGGCTCCGGGTCGCTGAGAGTGTTCTTCCGTTCGAGGGCCTGAAACAAACATCAGGCCGCCATTGTGGCGATTGCGGAGGCATCAATAGGCCCCGACCACGGGTGAACAGAGGAAGAGGACTGAACTTTGGTGCCTTACAGTGGGAAACGTTGATTCCGCTGTGGGGGAGATGTTTTTTATGTTTTATGTTAAATGCTAAAGTGTTATGTTTATCTTATTTATGTGTTGCAAGGTAACTCCAATTTCACTGCACCGATTGTGTATGTGACAATAAATGTCCTTTGTCCTTTGTCTTTTCACAACTGGGACTTTTCTTGTGCTTAAAGCCATTATTCTATTTCCTCTCAATCGGGGTTGTAAAGTAATTAGGATTTTATATCAATTGTATTGCCCTCGACCTGGTGTACAAGCCCTATGTTTATCTTTGCTCCAGCTAGCTATGCCTTGCAATTGAACATGTCCTACTCCATAAAATGTCTCTCCTAACATGACTTTTAAGTTACCTCTATTATGTTGGCCTTTTTCTCCATCATGTGTCTCTAGTCTGTAAGGTTCTTGGGTTAAACATATTACATACTTGCTTACTTTTCTTATTATTTCCAGAAAATCATATATCAATGTTCAGGTCAGTTTTTAGTTATTCGTTGAGTTTATAGCAAATAAGTTTGACAAAATGTTTACCAAATTTAAAATGAGCAATCTATCTCTAATCACTGGGTTACACAAAAAGCTGGAGAAACTCAGCGGGTGCAGCAGCATCTAAGGAGCGAAGGAGATAGGCGACGTTTTGGGTCGAGACCCTTCTTCAGACTGGTCAGGGATCAGGGAAACGAGAGATATAGACAGTTATGTGGAGAGATAAAGAACAATGAATGAAAGATATGCAAAAAAGTATTGATGATAAAGGAAACAGGCCATTGTTAGCTGTTTGTAGTGTGAAAATGAGAAGCTAGTGCGACTTCGGTGGGGGGGAGGAGAGGGAGAGGGAGGGGGAGGCGGAGGGAGACAGAGACACAGAGAGAGAGAGAGAGAGAGAGAGAGACACACACACAGACAGAGAGAGAGAGAGACACAGAGAGAGAGAGACACAGAGAGAGAGAGACACACAGAGAGAGACAGAGACACAGAGAGAGAGAGACAGACACAGAGAGACAGAGAGACACACACAGAGAGAAACACACAGAGAGAGACACAGAGAGAGAGACAGAGACACAGAGAGAGAGACAGAGAGACACACAGAGAGACAGAGACACACAGAGAGAGACAGAGACACACAGAGAGAGACAGAGAGACACACAGAGAGAGACAGAGACACAGACAGAGAGAGAGAGACAGAGAGAGAGAGACAGAGACAGAGAGAGAGACAGAGACACAAAGAGAGAGACACACAGAGAGAGAGACAGAGACACAGAGAGAGAGACAGAGACACAGACAGAGAGACACAGAGACACACAGAGAGAGACACAGAGACATAGAGTTAGAGACAGACAGACAGAGATACAGAGAGAGAGAGAGACGCAGACACAGAGACAGACACAGACACAGAGACAGACAGACACAGAGACAGAGATAGACAGGGACAGACAGAGAGACAGAGACGGAGACAGAGAGACCGACAGACACAGGGACAAAGAGACAGACACAGAGAGAGACAGACAGACACAGAGAGAGACGGACAGACAGACAGAGAGACAGACAGACACAGACACACACAGACAGACACAGACACACAGAGACACAGACAGACAGACACAGAGAGACAGACAGACACAGAGAGACAGACAGACACAGAGAGACAGACAGACACAGAGAGACAGACAGACACAGAGAGACAGACAGACAGACACAGAGAGACAGACAGACAGACACAGAGAGACAGACAGACAGACACAGAGACAGACAGACAGACAGACACAGAGAGACAGACAGACAGACACAGAGAGAGACAGACAGACACAGAGAGACAGACAGACAGACACAGAGAGACAGACAGACAGACACAGAGAGACAGACAGACAGACACAGAGAGACAGACAGACAGACACAGAGAGGCAGGCAGACAGACACAGAGAGGCAGGCAGACAGACAGACACAGAGAGGCAGGCAGACAGACAGACACAGAGAGGCAGGCAGACAGACAGACACAGAGAGGCAGGCAGACAGACAGACACAGAGAGGCAGGCAGACAGACAGACACAGAGAGGCAGACAGACAGACAGACACAGAGAGGCAGACAGACAGACAGACACAGAGAGGCAGGCAGACAGACAGACACAGAGAGGCAGGCAGACAGACAGACACAGAGAGGCAGGCAGACAGACAGACACAGAGAGGCAGGCAGACAGACAGACACAGAGAGGCAGGCAGACAGACAGACACAGAGAGGCAGGCAGACAGACAGACACAGAGAGGCAGGCAGACAGACAGACACAGAGAGGCAGGCAGACAGACAGACACAGAGAGGCAGACAGACAGTCAGACACAGAGAGGCAGACAGACAGACAGACAGACAGACAGACACAGAGAGGCAGGCAGACAGACAGACACAGAGAGGCAGACAGACAGACACAGAGAGGCAGACAGACAGACAGACACAGAGAGGCGGGCGGGCAGACAGACAGACAGACACAGAGAGGCGGGCAGACAGACAGACAGACACAGAGAGGCGGGCAGACAGACAGACAGACACAGAGAGGCGGGCGGGCAGACAGACAGACAGACACAGAGAGGCGGGCGGGCAGACAGACAGACAGACACAGAGAGGCGGGCAGACAGACAGACAGACACAGAGAGGCGGGCAGACAGACAGACAGACACAGAGAGGCGGGCAGACAGACAGACAGACACAGAGAGGCGGGCAGACAGACAGACACAGAGGCGGGCGGGCAGACAGACAGACAGACACAGAGAGGCGGGCGGGCAGACAGACAGACAGACACAGAGAGGCGGGCGGGCAGACAGACAGACAGACACAGAGAGGCGGGCGGGCAGACAGACAGACAGACACAGAGAGGCGGGCGGGCAGACAGACAGACAGACACAGAGAGGCGGGCGGGCAGACAGACACAGAGAGGCGGGCGGGCAGACAGACAGACAGACACAGAGAGGCGGGCGGGCAGACAGACAGACAGACACAGAGAGGCGGGCGGGCAGACAGACAGACAGACACAGAGAGGCGGGCAGACAGACAGACAGACACAGAGGCGGGCGGGCAGACAGACAGACAGACACAGAGAGGCGGGCGGGCAGACAGACAGACAGACACAGAGAGGCGGGCGGGCAGACAGACAGACAGACACAGAGAGGCGGGCGGGCAGACAGACAGACAGACACAGAGAGGCGGGCGGGCAGACAGACAGACAGACAGACACAGAGAGGCGGGCGGGCAGACAGACAGACAGACACAGAGAGGCGGGCGGGCAGACAGACAGACAGACACAGAGAGGCGGGCGGGCAGACAGACAGACAGACACAGAGAGGCGGGCGGGCAGACAGACAGACAGACACAGAGAGGCGGGCGGGCAGACAGACAGACAGACACAGAGAGGCGGGCGGGCAGACAGACAGACAGACACAGAGAGGCGGGCGGGCAGACAGACAGACAGACACAGAGAGGCGGGCGGGCAGACAGACAGACAGACACAGAGAGGCGGGCAGACAGACAGACAGACACAGAGAGGCGGGCAGACAGACAGACAGACACAGAGAGGCGGACAGACAGACAGACACAGAGAGGCGGGCAGACAGACAGACAGACACAGAGAGGCGGACAGACAGACAGACACAGAGAGGCGGGCAGACAGACAGACAGACACAGAGAGGCGGGCAGACAGACAGACAGACACAGAGAGGCGGGCAGACAGACAGACAGACACAGAGAGGCGGGCAGACAGACAGACAGACACAGAGAGGCGGGCAGACAGACAGACAGACACAGAGAGGCGGGCAGACAGACAGACAGACACAGAGAGGCGGACAGACAGACAGACAGACACAGAGAGGCGGGCAGACAGACAGACAGACACAGAGGCGGGCAGACAGACAGACAGACACAGAGAGGCGGGCAGACAGACAGACAGACACAGAGAGGCGGGCAGACAGACAGACAGACACAGAGAGGCGGGCAGACAGACAGACAGACACAGAGAGGCGGGCAGACAGACAGACAGACACAGAGAGGCGGGCAGACAGACAGACAGACACAGAGAGGCGGGCAGACAGACAGACAGACACAGAGAGGCGGGCAGACAGACAGACAGACACAGAGAGGCGGGCAGACAGACAGACAGACACAGAGAGGCGGGCAGACAGACAGACAGACACAGAGAGGCGGGCAGACAGACAGACAGACACAGAGAGGCGGGCAGACAGACAGACAGACACAGAGAGGCGGGCAGACAGACAGACAGACACAGAGAGGCGGGCAGACAGACAGACACAGAGAGGCGGGCAGACAGACAGACAGACACAGAGAGGCGGGCAGACAGACAGACAGACAGACACAGAGAGGCGGGCAGACAGACAGACAGACAGACACAGAGAGGCGGGCAGACAGACAGACAGACACAGAGAGGCGGGCAGACAGACAGACAGACACAGAGAGGCGGGCAGACAGACAGACAGACACAGAGGCGGGCAGACAGACAGACAGACACAGAGGCGGGCAGACAGACAGACAGACACACAGAGGCGGGCAGACAGACAGACAGACACAGAGAGGCGGGCAGACAGACAGACAGACACAGAGAGGCGGGCAGACAGACAGACAGACACAGAGAGGCGGGCAGACAGACAGACAGACACAGAGAGGCGGGCAGACAGACAGACACAGAGAGGCGGGCAGACAGACAGACAGACACAGAGAGGCGGGCAGACAGACAGACACAGAGAGGCGGGCAGACAGACAGACACAGAGAGGCGGGCAGACAGACAGACAGACACAGAGAGGCAGACAGACAGACAGACAGACACAGAGGCGGGCAGACAGACAGACACAGAGAGGCGGGCAGACAGACAGACAGACACAGAGAGGCGGGCAGACAGACAGACAGACACAGAGAGGCGGGCAGACAGACAGACAGACACAGAGAGGCGGGCAGACAGACAGACAGACACAGAGAGGCGGACAGACAGACAGACACAGAGAGGCGGGCAGACAGACAGACAGACACAGAGAGGCGGGCAGACAGACAGACAGACACAGAGAGGCGGGCAGACAGACAGACAGACACAGAGAGGCGGGCAGACAGACAGACAGACACAGAGAGGCGGGCAGACAGACAGACAGACACAGAGAGGCGGGCAGACAGACAGACAGACACAGAGAGGCGGGCAGACAGACAGACAGACACAGAGAGGCGGGCAGACAGACAGACAGACACAGAGAGGCGGGCAGACAGACAGACAGACACAGAGAGGCGGGCAGACAGACAGACAGACACAGAGAGGCGGGCAGACAGACAGACAGACACAGAGAGGCGGGCAGACAGACAGACAGACACAGAGAGGCGGGCAGACAGACAGACAGACACAGAGAGGCGGGCAGACAGACAGACAGACACAGAGAGGCGGGCAGACAGACAGACAGACACAGAGAGGCGGGCAGACAGACAGACAGACAGACACAGAGAGGCGGGCAGACAGACAGACAGACAGACACAGAGAGGCGGGCAGACAGACAGACAGACAGACACAGAGAGGCGGGCAGACAGACAGACAGACACAGAGAGGCGGGCAGACAGACAGACAGACACAGAGAGGCGGGCAGACAGACAGACAGACACAGAGGCGGGCAGACAGACAGACAGACAGACACACAGAGGCGGGCAGACAGACAGACAGACAGACACAGAGAGGCGGGCAGACAGACAGACAGACACAGAGAGGCGGGCAGACAGACAGACAGACACAGAGAGGCGGGCAGACAGACAGACAGACACAGAGAGGCGGGCAGACAGACAGACAGACACAGAGAGGCGGGCAGACAGACAGACAGACACAGAGAGGCGGGCAGACAGACAGACAGACACAGAGAGGCGGGCAGACAGACAGACACAGAGAGGCGGGCAGACAGACAGACAGACACAGAGAGGCGGGCAGACAGACAGACAGACACAGAGAGGCAGACAGACAGACAGACAGACACAGAGAGGCGGGCAGACAGACAGACACAGAGAGGCGGGCAGACAGACAGACAGACACAGAGAGGCGGGCAGACAGACAGACAGACACAGAGAGGCGGGCAGACAGACAGACAGACACAGAGAGGCAGACAGACAGACAGACACAGAGAGGCGGGCAGACAGACAGACAGACACAGAGAGGCGGACAGACAGACAGACACAGAGAGGCGGGCAGACAGACAGACAGACACAGAGAGGCGGGCAGACAGACAGACAGACACAGAGAGGCGGGCAGACAGACAGACACAGAGAGGCGGGCAGACAGACAGACAGACACAGAGAGGCGGGCAGACAGACAGACAGACACAGAGAGGCGGACAGACAGACAGACAGACAGACAGACAGACAGACACAGAGAGTGGGGAGGGGGAGGAGGCAGCCTGGGTTAACAGAATTGAGACAATTCAATGTTTAAGCCCAGAGGATGCAGACTCCCCTAGCGGAATATGAGGTGCTGTTCATCCAACTCTAATCACTCTTTTGTAGAAGTGTTCTGAACTTCTGTGTGGAATTGTTTCCTAGCTTCACTATTTTTTAACTTTGCCCCTGAATTCTAAGCTGTCCAACCAACAGGAATTTTATTTCTGAATGTATGTCTCCATTGCTGACAACGGGAGAAGAACTTGAAGGATAGAGAGATCAGTCTACTAACATACTAGTGCAGTTTGAGATCAAAAAGGAGGTAGTACACGGTCTCTTGAAAAACATTAAGATGGATAAATCTCCAGGGCCTGATGGGTTTTATCCCAGATTATTGTGAGAGGCAAGAGAGAAGATTACTGGGCTTTGATGAAGATCTCTGTATCCTCTCTAGTCACAACTAAGGACCCAGGGGGGTGGAGAGTAGCCAATGTTATTCCTTTGTTTATGAAGCATGTAGAGATAATCTAAACTCAATTACTCAAATGAGAAATTATAGGCCAGTGGGCCTCGAGTCAGTCATAGCAGGGCTGCCAACATTGGGTGAGCGTTGAGAGTGACAAATTGCGAGGGGGCGCAGCGACCAAGGGGGAGGGTGTGGGAGGCGGGTGTGTCGTCCGTCCCCCCCCCCCCTCACAATTTCATCTCCACTCTTCTCTTCTTGTCGCCTCATGTCTTCTTCTTGTAGCCTCATGTCTTCTTGTTGTCGCCTCATCTCTTCTTGTAGCCTCATGTCTTCTTGTCACCTCATCTCTTCTTGTCGCTCAATCTCATGTTTCTTCTTCAAGGCATCCGCTTCTATTGAAAGAGCGGCTAGATCAGCTTCAACTCCCATTTGAGCAGAAGCCCTTGATGCCGAACTGGCTATAGAACCAGATTTATGTCTTTGTGTAGATACGTTCGAAATACTATCGGGGTGTAAACACCTCTTCCATTCTAGCAACTTGTTGCATCGCACTTCCAGCTGTTGAGCGCGTAAATTGTGGTATTATTTCAGATAACCATTCCTCCACCTCCTCCATGAAATCATTGAATAACTTCACCCTTGCTTCCCACCACTGGGTGTGTCTTTCGCATTCTTCCAGAGGCGGCTGTGAACACAGCAGCACATTTTGTTTCTCTTCAACCTCATGGCAGAGGTTAAATAGTTAGCTCAGATTAGATTCTACTTTGATCATGTTCTTATTCAATTCCACTAGTTTCTTCTCTTTTTCAATTGATTTGTTAACCTGGTTCCATAATCTGTTTCTCTCCTTCTGGGTTTATTTCAGGTAGGCAGCTTGGGTATTATCTGTATCTTCTAGATACTTTTGCCTGGCTCTGCCACCTTTTGGTTCTTCTGACTCACCTGTTCCTTCTTGTTGCATGGATTAAACGGGTCTTGGCAGATTGCCAATTCTTTAAATTGGACGAACAAAGACTTCTTCAATTTGCTTTAGTCTTGTTGATAAACATCGGAGCAGAATATTCCAAAATATTAGATAAGAAAATATAACAAATTGGATTTTCAAACAACATCCACAATATCTTCGAAGTTAATAATGACGTTAGTTCAAAAGGAATGTGTCTTATCTTGACTTCAAAACAACTCAAGGTTGGACATCTGGATTCCTCCAGACAAAGTGAAAAACAAGCTTGTTGGCAATCTTCCAAGCTAGCAAAACTAGCTTTCAAATCCCCTACACAGAAGCCATCCAAATTAAAGCTTTCCAGCTTCAGTAGCAAAATAGTCGTGTCACTGTCGATAAACCTCTAAGCGAATCTATGGCCAAGATCTATTGTCTTCAGTTCCTCTTCTGGAACCGGTCTTCTGGCCGAACCTCTCCCGAGATCCTAGCCAAGTCTTCTGGCCCTCTTCTTTGGGACATAGCTCTCACCTCCTGTCAGAGGTAGCTTTTCACTCAATGTAGTGGCAGATTATTATATCGTTCAAGAGATCGCTCTGTTATCTCTCTAGCCACTCTGGAGAAAACATGGTATTAGGAGAATGTTGTTTCTATACGCATATAAGCTCTCCACGTCCTTCAGGTTCAAAGCTTCTTGAAATAAATCTTCATAACGCGTCTCTTGATTAATAGTTTCTTTATTGATGAAGAAAAACAGTAAGATATTCATCCAACCTTCTTTTACTCGTAAATATTAAACTTCATCCAACTTCAGCTTATGGCTTAGAGACGTTAGAAAATGGTTATGGTCAAAAGCTAAACTCTCAGCCATTTTCCTCCGAACTAAAACCAAAGATACTAGAGCAGAGGAAGATAGACCACGCCTGCAAAATCCAATGGACTGACGTGTAGTACGCAACGGAGCGTAACTTCCGCCATTTTAAGTAAACCCGACCCAACTTCAGTTATGCCTCTCGCAGTGTAATCAGCATTGCGGGGGAACAGTTTGTGTGTTTCAGCGGGGGGGGTGTGTCTACTCGAAGAAACGACGCGCTTACGGGAACAATTTTACAAGGAAACGGGAGATATAGGCATAACTTCCATTCATTTGTCCTTAGTACTGTCTATATCTCTTGTTCCTCTTTCCCCTGACTCAGTCTGAAGAAGGGTCTCGATCCAAAATGTCACCTATTCCGCTCTATGATCTTTGATTTTGTCCGTCTATCCGCGCATTCGCTCGCTCTTGGTGCCGGCACTTCTCCCCTCAGACTCGCACACGCACATAGCATGTCCGGCAGATCAGTGCGAGCCGAGACCAGGAGCAGGGCAAAGGATAACATCAAATGGGTCACGGCAGCTATCGAAAAAGTATGGAAAAGGTAAGGGGCAAATTTTTAAAAAAAAACACCCGAAGGAAATAGATGTTTAACAAAAAAAAGGGGGCCGACGTTCGCTCCGTGTGGGGGGGGGGGGAGGAGAAGGATGGCTTGACTGGGTGCAGGATTTTCTAGAGCACCTTCCTAATGGCAATATTTTGTATGTTCAAAGTTAATAAGGAAGACTAGGCAAAATGATCACCTGCAGCTGAGGAAAAAAATGATAATTTGTGTGGTGTTTGGTAAGATAAAAGCAATATGAAGATGCCATGACCAAGGCAAAGATACTAGAGCGGAGACGGAAGCCAGTTACGGAAATGGCGCTAAAGATTACCCATGCCCCATCTAAACTAGTCCCATGTATTCGCATTTGGCCCATATCCCTTTAAACCTTTCCTGTCCACGTAGCTGTCCAAATGTCTTTTAAATGCTGTCATTTTACCTGCCTACTTCCCCTGGCAGCTCGTTCCACATACCTACCATCCTCTGCGTCAAAATGTTGTCCCTCGGGTTCCTATTAAATCGTTCCTCTCTCACTTCAAACCAGGGGTGTCAAACTCATTTTAGAAGATGGGCCAGATTGGGCAAAATGCGACTTCATGCGGGCCGGATCAGCTGTACATGCGAGAACGCACCCTTTCCATTAATAAAGCATTTGAAATCGAACATTAGCAGACACAAATGTAGATCTAACTAAACAAATTGTAAATGTAGGCTGCACAACTGCACCTAATTTTTATTAGTCAGCTTCCAGCAATCAAACTCGGGCAATGAACACAGTTGGCCTCTAATTTGTATTGAAGTGAGGGTGCGTGTGAAGGTGTGTATGAGTGTGTATCAGTGTGTGTGTGTTTGTGAGAATGTGTGTGAGATTGTGAGAATGTATGGGAGAGTGTGTGTGTGTGTAAGGGTGTGTGTCAGTGTGTGTTAGGTTGTGTGTCAGTGAGCAGCAACAACACCCAGAGTGAGCGAAATTCGGAGACTTGGTGATGTCCGGGGAGCATTTCCTTCCCCCCCCCCCCCCCCCACCCCTCTGGGAATGCGGGCCCACCCAGCTGCTCTGTGTCCAGCTGGGCTCCAGTGGAAGTGAGGGACAGTGACCTGGGGGTCGGGCATTGAAGCGGAGCCTTAGCTCGAGATTCATCCCGGCGGCTCTGGAGGCGGCACCGATGTCCCCGGTCTGTTCCTAGCTCCGGGCCAGGGTTAAAACTCCGTGGGGTGTGGACAGAGCCGCCGGAGGTAAGGTTGGGATATGTGAGCTGTGCTTCAGCGGTCGGTGCTGGGACCACTGCCGTGTCTCACCTATCACGCCATCTGCACGGGAATGTGTAATTTAGTTTAGACTCTAAATTAAACTACTTTTTTTCCCCCAAAATCATCCCGCAGGCCGGATTGGACCGCTTTGCGCGCCAGTAGTTTGACACCCCTGCTTTAAACCAATGCCCTCTAATTCTTAAATCACGTATCCCAGTAAAAAGACTATGAATTCACCTTATATATTCCCCGCGTGGTTTTACTCGCCTCTAAAACAATTTTTACTTTATTTTGAATTTCCAGCAGCTGCAGATTTTGGTTCATTGAATGTCAAATGGAATCATTAGTACTTGTCTAAAGAATGTCTAAATGTCAGACTTCACAAGCATTGCATTATATTCACAGCTTTGACTGAGGGCAGGTTGTTTGAGGATGTCAAAATCATTCTGTGGGCTCGGCTGGATACTTGCACTGAGACTGCTCCGATGCTGCATGATGCCACACCCATGTGCCTTGAACTGAGCTCTCGGTGAAACGCTACACCAGTAAGCATGCTGGGGAAAAAAGCCCATGGGCAGGTGGCTAGTGATGTCAAGGCAACAGAAAGTTTCGCCTGATCATTTTTATTGTAACAATAGACACAGTGCTGAAGATTATCTTTGGTATAAACCAACATCTGCAGTTCTTTGTTTCTAACTTTTATTGTAATTGGGTTTAATTTCCAAGTGAGAACTATTTCAGAAAATTCCATAATAAAGATTTGTTTATAATCCTGCCTTGGGTAAAATTGATTAAATGAGAGGACCTGAACCAGATGATTAAATATAAAATGGCAGATTGAATTGACAATCAACCATTTTGCAAGAAGGTTGTCTTGGCCACCCAAATGTTTACACATTTGTGTTCATAATATTACAGCATCTGCAGATCAACAATGCATTATAATTTAGTCCATGTTTTGTATTTCTGTGTTGACTCAGTCTGTTCATGCAAAATATTATCAGATACATCTATGTCTGTAAACTTAAAACACAGTTGGGCAATTTATTTTGTCATTAATCCAAGCTGAGACTTGATCATTTACTTTGCTGTGAATTTTTTCCATACTATTTTCTTGGAGCAGCGGTTTTCATTTTAATATCTTTGAAAAGTCGTACTTGAAAGCAGTAGATCATCAATTGGAGATGAGTTTCGTTTTGAGATACAGCATTAAAACAGGCCCTTCGGCATGTCTGAAGTAACAATGTAGCTGCTTCTCTTTAGAGAATCTCGGTTATGTATTATCTGGTATCCATACGGTTGCTTGATTATGTTCTGAGTGAAGTGCGACCTTTACTTATTCCTTGTGCAAATACAGTCATTGTTTTAATGTAATTAGTAATGCACTATTAATTACTGCATACTTTTCACGAATATATATTGAAACAAAAGTTTGATTCATTTTTAATTACTTTAAAATGCTGTACGATCGGACATCTGTGGCTGATTCGTACTGCAAGTATACCAAAATTATTCTGTAAATGATCAAATGATTTCCAAGGGAAGTGCAGTTTAAGACAAATGGCACATTGTGCCCAAAGTGGAAAACTTCCCCATTTTTTTTGTGTGACTCTTTAATAGCTGCCCCCAAGTAAAGGCATTAAAATTAGTATTGTTCATCAAAGCATTCATTTTAAGAAGGGGCATTAAGATTCCCGAAATATTGCAGCAGTAGTACTTATTATTCCTGATGCAATGTCTTGACCCGAATTGTCTACAATCTCTTTGCCTCCACAAGTGCAACTTGACAAGTTGAGTTCTTCAGGTGGTGTTTTTTATTTAGCACCCCATCTCTTTATATGTGCAAATAGAGACACAATGATTTTATATGTCAAAAAAAGACACACACTGCAGGTCAGGTGGCATCTCTGGAGAACATTGATAGGCGATCAGGTGATATTTACGTCAACCCCCACGGATTTCAAGCAGGTACAATGAAAATCTTCATTTTATTTGGGCCAACACAAAATTTGTCTGAAGGCGACTTTTTCCAGATTTTGAATCTACCCGAGGGAGCTCAATATGTGTATTTTTAAGTAATTTAAAATTATGAGCAAACTTTAAAACAGTCTATTTTAAAGAAGTTCTGGAAATTGCCCACTAAGCCATAACTCTCTCAATAATTGTTTTAATAGAGCTTTAAACTGTAAGATGACTCTCGGTTTTTCAGCCAGAGTTAAAAGTGCATATTGGTATAATTGCCATGGTGCTTTTTACATGAATATGGTTGATAAAACCTGAAGTGAGTGGAGACTTTTAACTCTGCGAATTCTGCAAGGAAATACTGCAGTTCCATGTGCAACTGTTGCATTTCTTTGTTTAAGTGCCAGTTTATTTCTGCTATGTTTGTACCTGCTGCTTTACTGCTTGCTAGCTGTTTGCTTGAAGATAGCAGCTAAACGGGATTAAGGTAAGTGTCTGTATTATAGATTTGTTTTTAATTGTTTACTTGGATGATTGGGACGGGGGATGTTCTCTGTTATTTCTTAATTTATGGAAGAATGGCAGGGACCTTAGGAGGGTTGATGTACAGGGACACATTCAGGTGCAAGTCCATAGCTCCCTGAAAATGGCAACGCAGGTTAATAAGGCTTTTGGTATCCCTGCCTTCATTGACAGAAGCATCACATATAACAGTTGGGATATGTTGTTATTGTTGTGCAAAATATTTGTTAAAGCATTGAGAGTATTATGCACAATTTTGGTTGCATTAGAGAGTGTGCGGAAGAAATTCAACAGGATGTTTTCTAGATGTATTGTAGAATATAGTAGGCTTAGGGAAGGTTATAGAGGTTGAAAAAAACAAGAATAGATAGTCTGACACATTCTTCCAGGATAGGGTCGTGGAACTACGGGGTGCAGGTTTAAGGTGAGAGCAGAGAAATTTAAAGAAAGTCAGAGGAATATATTTTTCACACAAAGGGTTGTGAATATCTGGAACGAGCTGCCAGAGGAGATAGGGGAGCAAGATACAATGAAAATCTGTAACAAGTCTTAGGATGATAAAACTGTAGAGGGCCACGGGCCTAATACAGTCTAATTGGATTAGGCATCAAGATGAGCAACAACGAGGTGGGTCGAGATGGTCTGTTTCTGTCCTGCGTGTTTCTATTGGTTTCTATCTGTTTTTGTTACTAGCATTGGAGTGTTTTTGAATGCCTGAAATTTAGGTAAAACATTTAGAAACCATACTTTAATAGCTTTAACCTTGCAGTTTAATTGGCGGTTTGTGTGATTTGTTCTCATTCCTCCACTTGATGGAGTTTATTCCAAAAAGTTCATGTCCATAAATAGGATCTTGTGGCAAAGATTGGAGCCAACATTGTTTGGAAAGTACCTTTTGGGAGATCTGCGGTGTGGACTTGCTGTTTTTAGGTCAGTGGCAAATGTTCTGTGCAAGAGAGGATGGGGCCATTGTCATCAAGCTGAGCCACTAAATTTCTTCAACTGCACCTGATAATAAGTGTAAACAGGATCCCATGTTCCGCAAAGGAAGAGGCTTATTAAATGCTTATATTGCTGAATACTTTTTTTAGTTTGCATTGTTTATTTCGGAGTATTTATATATATATATATATATATATATATTTGAAAATGGACCCTTCTTAGCCCGAAGTACAATTGCAAGTGATGACTTTATATTCTCAACAGCTTTATCTAATAACTTTTAAGAAAGATTTATGATTATAAAAGGACATAATCAATAATTGCTGCAGGGAGTAAGTATACTTCACTATTTGAGCCATTCTGAATATTTGCAACAGCCTGTACTGAGATTCTATTATTACATGTGAAAGTATGGAAAAAATCTCACCCAGCTAGTAAACTTTGCTTGTGTTCACAGATTCCATAAATTGCATGCATTCTGTTTTCAAAACTGTTTTTTCTTTTATTTTCACACCCATCCTTGTTTTTATTTTCCCTTTTTCTTGATTGGATTCCTCTGTGTGTTTAATACAATCCCTATCCAGTCCTGGAATTTGAACTGCGGAAAGCCAAGGAGACCATTCAGTCCCTTCGTGCCGACCTGACACAAGCTGCAGGTGGTGTACATTATACTTTCTTCTTTTTTCTGCTTTGTTAATGCATGAACAGACCTGGAACATTTAAGAAATGTTAATTTATTTTTGCTTTTTCAGCTTTCACAGAGAGTGATGGTCCTTTAAAGGAACGGAATAATTATGCATCCAGCCCTGAAATTCAGGTAAGGTCTGAGAGAATAAAGCACATGAATAATATTATGGCTAAAGTTCACCTTTCTCCATGGAATAGTGAAACTATTACCTCAAGTAAATTCTCTGCTTGACTAACTGAACTTTACATAATTGGAGAATGTGTTTTATTTTAGTTGCAAGTGCTTTGGGGGAAATAGGAAATGCAAATAAGTCCACAATAATCAAGGAGAGTATTTTGAAGATGCTTTGCCTATGCTTTGAAAAACTAACTAAGCATGCTTGCTTGCTTCCAAAGATGGTCCTGCTATCTATTTTGATACTGATATATAGGGATAAAATGCACTAAATTGGTGCGCAGCAAGCCCTCTCGGGCACGTTGTAGTTATGACTATATATCATCTGTGTTTGCTTGATAAAGGGATAAAGTTTACATGGTGCACATTGAAAAATATCTTGCTTTTGGCAATAAGGCCAAGGGTTTTATTTGTGTCCACACAAGAATGCAGGCTGGGACCCTGTTTAATAAATCATCTGAAAGATGGCACCTTGGGTAATGGAACGATTGCTTAATGCTGCACTGGACGACCAACCTAGATTTTTGCATTGTGACTTGGCAGTAAAGCTTGTGTGTCGAGCCTTCAGATTAAGAAAAAATGGTAGCTGCATTTAATGTGTAATAGGCCTGGGTAAGTGCAAAAGTGTATATTTTCATCAAAATATCTTGCATTATAATTATGCAAAACTCTTGATTAAATAGAATATGTCTGTCTTATTTTATAAATTGTTTTGTTTTGCACCTTGTTCATTGTTCAACAGTATTAATGTTCAGTTGTGAATGTTAAATAAAATTGTCCAGGGAGGGTATAGTTGCTTTATTATACTTTTTCACTTTGAAATATACATGAGAATTAGGATGTTGAGATCTGTTAGATTATCATTGTTCAGCTTGAAGATTATTGGCAAAAGCTGCTTTTCAATGATCAGAGAGGAAAGATTTATTTTTCCATTTCTTAGAGCCTCAAGACTTAATGACATCTTTGACTCCTTTTAAATTCAAAGAATATTTGTTGTATTTGCTTTTAATTTTTGCTAACTGAGAATTTGGTTTGTTTTCATTTAGGAGGCTGTTAAACCTCTTGAGAAAAGAGCATTAAATTTCCTAGTGAATGAATATTTATTGAAGATTAATTACAAGCTCACCTCAATAACCTTTTCGGATGAAAATGACGATCAGGTAATATTTAGAATACTTATTACCAGGACTGCAGATCGACTAATTTTTGTTTTAATTATGAAGTAAAATACATCTTTAGGCAAATGTACTTCTTAAATAATATTCCTAATGGCACTGCTGACAGAATAATCAGTACATTTAAAAAATGATAATATAAAAAGGAATCAATCCAGCATGGCTTTGGATTGTGGAAGATGAAGTATCAACTGAAGGTAATATTAAGAAGCGGGTAGTAATTATACTATGTGGCTGTTCCAGCCTTCAATTTAAGGTCCCTTAACTTTAAAATGAGTATGAAGCTTTAACTTCATTAGATAATAATCTTATTTGCGTGTAAATAAGAGCTACACAATTCCTCTGGACTTTTGATTAAGGAGATGAGACACAATTCAAGGTGTTGGCATCGCTGTGGATGCAAAATTATTTGCCAGCAATGAACATGCACTATATGATATAACTGTGTTTTAAATTTCTGGTGGAAAAGATTGATATAAAACTGTGATCGAAAGAAATGTCAAGTATATAAGTTCCGTTGGTATTTCTGATTTTCCATGTTTTTTGTGGGGACAGCTGCACGGATCCAATTGTACAAAGGACATACCTGTGACACATTGAAGAATAGGATAACATGGAGAAATTACTAATACAATTAATTGTACTGTAGCATTCTCAGAACTTAAGTTGAAGTAAATCTAAAATGAAGTACAGGGCTCTGAATGTGAAAGCATTTTACTTGAAGCAAAGAACATTGTGGGATTTTTTAGTTTGGATACAGTATGGAAACAGGCCATTCGGCCCACCGGGTCCGCACCGACCAGCGATCCCCGCATATTAACACTATCCTACACACACTAGGGACAATTTACTTTTACCAAGCCAATTTACCTAGAAACCCGTACTACTTTGGAGTGTGAGAGGAAACCGAAGATCTCGGGGAAAACCCACGCAGGTCACAGGGAGAACGTACAAACTTCGTACAGACAGCACCCGTGGTCAGTATCAAACCCGGGTCTCCGGCACTGCAAACGTTGCAAGGCAGCAACTCTACCGCTGTGCCACCATGCTGCAGCAGCAGCAGTGAAAGCAAACAGAAACTGGCTGTCTTTATGCAGGGTATGGAGAAAAAGTCGAACATGGGTCAATTACTGTAAAGGTGACAGCTTCCGCCAGTTTAGATAACAGAATAATATTGGTGTCAGGTACTAAAGGAGCAATAGAGATCACTATTTTGTCAATAGCTCTCAGGTCCTGTACAAAACACCATTCATTACTTCTTCCCACTTTCCGGATTAGCAGAATAGGAGTATTACACGGACTTTTTGTTTTCACTAATACTCCTTGTTGTAATTAAGATATGATGACTGTAGCTATCCCTTCTTCAGCATCCGGGGCAGTCGATACTAAAGCTGCACCTTTTTTAAAAATCACTTTATGTTCAGGGCTGATTGCACCCATCCCACATGATTCTTATGCTTTGCTCATAGTTCAGAGGGTTCTCGGACCAGAACCATTGGTGTCCTCAATGGATCCTCAGTAGGCGGCTGTTGCTTTTCAAAAATAGTGACCCATTCCTTTCTGACCTATGTGATCTTTCCTTCTGTGTCATCAAGCAGTCAATCTGGATCTCTTCTTTTGCCATTGGCAACTTTAAAACATGAGTTGACTTCAGCATTTTTATCATTTCTCCTATATCTTCCGCTGTTGCTAGAGGTCTGATAGCTACGGACAAGTGTGACTCAGAGGTGTCTCCCATCTCAAATCAAACCCTTTGGTTTTGAGAGAGGTGAACCATTATTCCTAATCCCGGGATCCCAAAAAACAAATAAGGGGTCGCTGTTAATAGTTCGAGTTTATTCAATCAGGGGAAGACTCTTTCCTGGTATCCGGGATTAGGGATGCATGTATATATTGCAGTGCGTTTGCTTATGTTCTTGGCTTGTTTCAACAAGATACTGCAGCGTAGGTAACCTTGAGAATTTAACATCTTATTCTTTCAATGAAGGCTCCAACTGAGTCTATACAGAGACTCCATGTATGGCATTCTAGCTGTGCAAAATTAGATAGATTAAGAACAGACATTGCAGATTCAATCATTTGAACAGCTGTGTACCATCATAACCTGTACTTTTTTACTTCACTTCCACAAGTACGATGTAATGTGGTTCATGCATTCGTTAATTTTTCCTTATGCCGCAGATAAATTCAGTCTGTGCCAGTCATAAAAGCAATTCAAATTCCCCTACTTTCCCACGCACACACCTTATTTCCCTGTAATTATATATTTTTAATGCATATTAACACCTCTTCTCAATCACAGCTCTCCTATACCAGGACCATTTTAGTGGCCAGTTAAACAACCAGTGTACCGTAGGAGGATACCAGAGCACCCCAGGGAAACCCATGCAAAAACAGGAATAACATTCAGATTATTCCAGAATTAAATCTACGTCACTCACTGGAGCTATAAGATAGCTGTACTAACTGGAACACCATGGTGCCTATTCACCCTTGATTGAGTCAATTAACCGAAGCATATACATTGCCAAGAATTGCATCAGAGAAGGAAGAATTCCCAGTTTAATGAAGCTGTTATCTAGTATATTTACACACAAAATGACTAAATCGGCATGGTAATGAATCAGCAACCGGCATACGGGCCAAACTGTACAACCCTCTTTCACTCTATTTTGAATGGGATAAACAATGGAGCAAATAAAAGGCGGGAGAGAAACCAAGAACTTTCCACCTTCAACATTTAGGGCCTGTCCCACCAGCATGCGACTGCATGCGGCTAGCGCGACCTAACGTCCTCACTTGAGCCGTACGGCCTCGCGGGGCTGGTCCCACTTCGATCGCCGGAGGCATATGGAGTTGTGCGGGGCTGGTCCCGACATCGTGCAGGGCTCCGAAAAACTGACACTGTCCAAAAATTCCGCGCACCAACGGCCTGTCGGCCCAGCAGCTTCTTTACGTACGCATGGTCTAGACGACGTACGCCTAGTGCGTGCCGTTGCGTGATGACATCACCGCCCAGCGCCGTGCGACGTCCAAATTCAGTTGGCCCGCCTCCTGCCCAGCTGATTGGTGATTATGATGTCGGGACCAGCCCCGAACAACTGCATACGTTTCTGTGGTTCGAATTGAGACCGGCCCCGCGATGCCGTACGCCTCAAGCGACCACGTTTGGTCGTGCTAGACGCATGCAAATGCATGCTGGTGGGACAGGCCCTTTAGTGGCAGAGAAACAAACTGAGGTTGAACATTTACCCAGAGGGGGGGGAGAGAGAAAGTGCGTGCTTGTGACAAAATATTATTTTCAGGTTTTCAGAGTTACAATTTCAAAGAAAAAGTAAAAATGACGGCTTATTAATGCGTGTTTTTGTTTCTAAAGCACAGAAATCTCAATATCACCTCTTATTCTTGCATTACAATTCTGAGCTACAATTTGTACTTTCTGATAACAAATGGGGAAGTCATATTGAAGTATACTGCTCTTCGGTTGTTGTACCAAAGCATGAACGTGAGCTATATAATTCTTCAGAAACACTGATTTTTTTTTTTGGATTTGAACACATTCATTTCATAAATTGACCTTGAAATATTTTGGATGATGGGCTTGTCCCACTGTCCCGACTTTTCAGCAACTGTCTTTGACCTTCAAATTTTCCTTGACCAAACGGAGGCTGCGAGTATGCGGGAACTTCCCTCGAGCATGAAAGAGAGTTACAGTGACCTCCTAGGACCCCATGTCGACCATGCTGCGAGTTTGAGTCAAGCGCAAACTCTTCGAAACTCGCAAATTAGGTCCCCGCAGTGGGACAGGCCTTTAGTTGCTCGGTTACTCGAAGATTAATTCTCAACCAGATTATTTTTTAAATTAATATTGTAAACGTTAACAGTTTGCGAAATTTGAATGACACGTGCATAAAGTTAACTCCTAATGAAATGATATAAAGAGCTGAGTGAACTGCATTCAAATCTGGACCCTGTCTTGCCTGGAACACCATAATGAGTTTGATTAGATTCAAAAGATTATTCATACTCGGGTTTTCATTTCATAATTGTTAAAACAAGATCACAATGTTTTTCTCTAGCACTTGGATCAGGAGACCATATGCCAGGATTTCCCTATTTTGTTGCAAGGTCTTCATGTATAACCTGAATTGGACTTACTGGTACTTTTTTTTATTGATAGGTATACTGAATGATTCTAAATACTTTTTTCAATCCTTCAGGATTTTGAATTGTGGGATGATGTTGGATTGAACATTCCAAAACCTCCAGACTTGCTGCAAATGTACAGGGAATATGGGAGCCATGGAACCTCTTTGAAAGAAATGATAGACGTAGCAGTTGGAGTGGAGCCAAAAGACTTGGAAGTGCTCCCGAATGGCAAAGAATCAGCTGCTTTGCAGCAACCACAAGAGGTAAGAAGTGAAGACAAGCATTAAAGCAATACTTTTCATCAATCCAAATTCAAATATAAAATGTTTTCCTCGTAAATAATTATGATTGGGGTTCAAAAAATGTATTAAAATAGAAGCATTCTTCTTTTAGACGAGTTTTTTTTTAAAAAAGTGATTTTCATATTTTCTTCCAAATTATAGATTATCTTCCAAATTATCCCATATAGACCTAAATGTATGAAGGCATAAGAGATGTTCAATATTAAGTTAGCTATTGCCATTTAAAGTAACTTGGACTTTACAGTTAAAGTAATTAAAGTACAATGGACTTTAATGTAACAAATGTACTTTTTAAAATTACTATTTTCCAAAATTATTAATGAATACAGAAATTCCAACTCCATTCAAAGCATTATGTTTAGCTGAGTTGTCCTTGAAAGGACTATTCTCATTTCTACGATATCTCCATGGGCTATGACAATGTCCTATTTCCATGCTCAGAATGAATGTAATTTCATAAAGTAGGAAATTTCTAACATGGGCTCTTTCCCAAGTGCAAGATAATTAATTCTGCATGTTAATGTATTGTAATTTTATTTCCAGCAGGCAAAAATCGTGCAAGAACTCCAAGATCAACTTAGCACGTTAAACAATGAGAAACTATTTCTTGCATCACAAATCAGACAGCTCAAAAAGTATGTGCTGGTGTTAAAAATTGTTACCTACGTTGTCTAATTCAGGTGAAGTGTACTTGGGCTAAAAAAGCTTCAACAATGAGATTTTGGCCTCTGTTGGAGTGTTCAATACCATTTGCAAGAAAGCTACATTTAATGCATCAAATTCAATTGATTAAAATTTGTTGCTAGGTAAATACTGCACATTGGAGTCTCGTTTGGCACTCTTTGAATTTGTCAAGAGTAATTATTTTCATATTTATCTTCATGTTGAAGCCAGCTGAATTTAACTATCTGTAAGATTCAAGTGTCTGTTTCTGTCATGAGCATAGTGCATTTAATCCTCTCACTATTTTGTCATTTGTTGTGAAATATTACTAGATTTTTAAATATTGTTTGTTCAATGATTCCATAGTTTTCACAGGCGAGGCTCAGGTTAAAAATGATTTGGGATAGAAAGGAAAGAATGTATTGTGTTTAATTGAACTTCTTTTAACTCTAACAGTGAAATACAAATGCTCAAGCAACAAAATTTGGCTGCCGTAGCTGCTGCACCTGAAATCTCAGCCCTTCCACCATCCACCTCAGAACAAGTGCCTCAGATTCGACTAATGGACAGTGGGGAGTATCTGGATGTACGAAGCTTTGAAAATGATAGCTGCAATCCAGAGAAAGAAGAGATGAGCACATCTTGCCCAACGGACATGAACACAGATTCTAATATTCGCTCTATTGATCCCAGTACAATGACAACACTAATCTCACATGGCAAAAAGGGAACTGAATTAACAACTGTCCTTTCTCATGGACCTGTACAGTTTGATAAGCCAAACAGGTTAGTCAATGTTGAACATATTTACTAACTAGAATTTTCTTTTTTTTTCACTAAATAACAGGAGGTAGCACATTTCATAGTGTATTTATATAGGACCACTAACACTTATTAGTATAATGAATTATTTTTCAATTAAGTTTTGTTGTTAATTGGCGCTCAATGCCAAATCACCTGGTGCCAGGTTACTGCCCAGCATTGGTTAAGGTTTCTTATAATGAAAGTATTCAAATGTGAGCATCACTGCAAATCTATTATTTTTGAAATTAGCACCAATTTTGCATGCATCAAATTACTTGCATTTATCTTGCACATTTATTGTGCACATATCATATGTGGTCTATTTATTCGAGTCAAAATGCTGACTTTTCATAACCAGTTTCTAGTAAATATGCCACTGCAAGATTTTAGCTTGGTTTAGAGATACAGCGAGGAAACAGCCCCTTCGGCCCACCGAGTCCGCACTGACCAGTGATCCCAGCACACTTGCACTATCCAACACACACTAGGAACAATTCTACATTCATAGCAAGCCAATTAATCTACAAACCTGTACATCAATGGAATGTGGGAGGAAACTGAAATTCCATACAGGTCACTGGGCGGAAGAACAAACTCTGTAGCAACAAGCACCCATAGTCAGGATTCAACCCGGGTCTCTGGTGCTGTAAGCTCTACTGCTACACCACCATGCTGCCCAGATGTTGTAGATTTACTTTACTGGGAAGCATATTAAGCACAAAAGTTGGGTCATGATGCAATTGTACGTCATTGATGAGACCACACTTGAAGAACTTTGTGCATTTCTGGTTGCCTAGCTATCGGAAAGATGTATTTAAGTTAGAGATTCACCAGGATGTTACCTGGGCTTGCGGGTTTGAGTTATAGGGCGAGGTTGGATAGGCGAGGACTTTGGCCTATTGGAGGCTAAGGGGTGACCTGGTTGAGGTGTACAAGATCATGAGGAGCATACATAAAGTGAATGCTCAGTCTTTTCCACAGGATAAAGGATTCTAAAACTAAAGGGCATATTTCTAAGAGAAAAGGGGAAAGGGCCATCAGGGCAACATTTTCATTCATGGGGTATTCCATAAAGGATTTCTCTGGAATTAATTGGAATTCTTAAATGGAATTCTCTTCCACAGTGCAATTCACTGGATGTTTTCAAGAGAGAGTTAGATTTAGCTCTTGGGGGGGAAAAGGCAGGAACGGGCTACTGATTTTAGATGATCAGCCATGATCATATCGAAGGGACGAATGGCCTACTCCACCTATTTTTTTTTTTTGTAATATGTTTCTATATCTGGAATACAGAAAGAGATAGAATTATGACTTTTAAAACGCATTTGGGCAGATGTAGGGTTAGAAAGAGTTTGGATGGCTATGGGGCCCACAAATGGGCCGAGCCTAACTTGTTGACATGGACGAGATGGGCCAAAGGGCCTATTTTCATGCTGTATAGCTGCACAACTCTGACTACCTTATCTTAAACCTTGCTTGCCATCTTCATTGTTAGGTTTTGATTGCTCTTCAATAGCTATATTTCAGAGTAGAGTTGTTAGAAGACCCAATATTTGTCTATGTGCAAGGCCTAAGTTGAATAATACACCTGTAATACTATTGTAATTTATAGTATGCACTTGTTCTCTTTATAGATCGTTATCACCTGCATTTCATCAAGCATTGTTATCTTTTTGCCGTATGGCCACTGACAGTCGTTTAGGAGTGGAGGTAACCTCTTGATTAAAATTTGCACATCCTTATTACTATAAAACTCTGATCGTGGATGTGTGTGTGTATATTTATTTTTTTGTGTGTGATCACATCTACTCAAAGAAATGACGTGCTAACGGGAAAAAATTTACATATTCCGGTAAAGATTTACCCCCTGGAGTAAAAATTCGGCTTACCTGAAAATTTCGAGCTTCATTTCTTATTTATGAAAATGTTGAAAAATTTCAAATAACTTAGAAAATAAACGAGCTGATGATGTCACAATGGTTCTGCTTGCGCGGCCTGTGCGCACCGTTTCCCACGCGCAGCCTTCTCCGCACTGTTTTCCAAGCGCTACGAGTGACGTCACCCCCCTCGACTCGCAGTCCTTTTATCGCTCGACATGGCCCCGCCCACTCGCAACTGGCCCCACTCAGCCGGCCGTCAGCCCCGCACTCGGGGTCCTCGGGTCCATGACCGGCCTCCCTCGATTCCACGTCAACCCACAGCCCTCTCTCTGTCTGCCCTCGTGCGAACCAGCCCTCCCCTGTGACCACCCCTCCCCCCGGGCTCTGGATTGAAGCCACTGAACACGCAGTCATTTGGTTGACACCTGCCTCGCTCCCCACTACCCCCCTCTCTCCCTCTCTGTGCCTCTGTGTCCCCCTTTCTGAGTGGATAGGGTGGGGGGTGGGGTAAAAGGAGTGAATGAATAATATTAATATATCAATGGGGGTGGTTAGTGTGTGTGTGGAGGTGGGTTGAGGGGACGGGACCCAACGGGTCCCCCTTGGTCTAGTTTATTATATAACCTAAACAGAATCGTCCTTCTGTTTTATATTTGCTGTTGTACTGTCAGTCATCATGTGAATGCAAACTAATGCAGTTACTTTGTGCATGTAGTTATTTTTTTTACCCCACATTGCATGCAGCGTCCCTGTTCCACACTCTGCTGAACGTTCACAGATATTGCAGCTGGTGTAGTGATCTGACCAAGATCCAACAACAGCTATTAGATGACGGGGAAATTGGAAATTGTCTGTCAAGCTACTCTTTCCTTTTAGCAACTTTCTTCAACTGACTTTCATTTCTCTTGCTCCCCATGGCTATCTGCAGATAATGTTATACAAATTGGGCCATGTGTGCTGATTTTTTTTTAATAGATAATATTTAAAATCTGAAATTTCATAGCCTATAAAGGTGGACACTATTGAAGGCAAACATCAAAAATAAACCATTGCTTCATTGTAAAGTATCAATTGGAAAAAACAACGGTGCAATTAATGGAGCCACTGCCTCACAGCACCAAATACATGGGCTCAATCCTGACTTTGGGTGCAGTCTGTGTGGAGTTTGCATGTTGACCCTGTTACCATATTAATTTTGTCCAGGTATTTTGATTGACTCTCACAATCCATAGACATGTGAGTTGTTAGGTTAATTGGCCACTGTAACTTGCTCCTGGTATGCAGTGCATGATTTAAACAAAAATTGGGCGGGGGGGGGGGTAGTTGATAATGTGGGGGGAATAACAATTAGATGAGCATAGTGGGTGTTTCATGATTCTGATAGACTTGGTGGACCAAAGGGCTTCATCCGATGTACAGTATATCTTTTTGTCACTCCATCACAGTACATGTGGGCATGCATTATGTGCTTCCACATGTTTGGTTTCCTCTGTTTTTCTGACAAATTGTTAGGTTTTTTTAAGCAGTTTTTATAGGAAGTTATACTTAACTCAAATCAGTGTTCAGATTTCTATTGCCGGTGTAATCTATTTTATTAGATACTGTGCACTTAGGTTGCCAGCATGTTGCTAATGAGGCTGAAGAATTTCCATGTTGGACGTTAAGTTTTACATTAAGTTCGCTGACCTGGTAGTTATTGTGGTCTTTTTGCTTTCGCAATCTAGTTGTGAATTTCACACCAGCATCTGGTTCTTTCATATTGCAAGATTTTCCAATACTGTTGAGTAACATGAACGTGGATGACTCCACAATACAACTCCCATGTCTAGAACTTCGGATCAATTATTTCCCAAATTATAATAGTCAATGAAGCCATCATTCCTGTGGATTTGTGCAAAGCCACAGATGATGCAAGAAGGGGAAATTGTCTCAGCTTCACGCTGAGTATGAATATTTTCCTCCTTAAATGCTGCAAAACCTTACTCAATAGGGGAATTAGGTTTAAGCATTAGTTATGGACGCATTGTGTGACCAATGGGTTCTTCTAGGGATTACACAAAGGTTTGCAATACAAGAAACTTAAGATTACATTTTCCAACCATTGTGAAAAAGGAGAGATTTGAAGCATATTGAACAAATCAATCTTTATATGCATTAGTACATTAGCTACATAGTTCTGAAAGAGCACAGGTGTTTTATTGGAAACGTAAAACCACAAGGTTATTGTTATGTTAATTGAAGATTGGGAAGTAGATCGATAGAACTGAAAACATGATTTATTATGTTTTTTTTTAACCCATTTATGATGGTTTGTATTTTTAGAAATCTTAGAAATATGCAATAGGACTAATGATTTATTTTCTGTCTAGGTTTCACGAATTGCAGATAGTGAACAGTGTGTGATGTTGATGTTGGGACGATGTCTTCCACACATAGTACCAAATGTGCTGCTAGCAAAACGAGAAGTAAGACGCAATCTTTGTCTTCATTGGAATTCATGAAATTTTAGTACTTGACATAATTTTGTTTTTCCGTTTAACAATTTCAAAATGTTGAGTACTTATTTTAGTTTAAAAAAATACATTAGTTATATTTTGCCATATTCTTACATTGTACTTGCATCTCTGATCCTAGAGAATGGTTGTACATCTATGCCAGGTGAGTTGATAAGACTTCAAGGTGTCTAAAATGTTTTTTTTGCTGTTGCTGCTATGTTTTCTTAAAACCAGGCTAACCTCTTTAATGTTATTAATTAATATTGTGATGTTTGCAATTGCTAGCATAAATTCTTAATTCAGTCTTATAATGAATAGATTTTGTGTTTTAAAAATTCTTATCTATAACTTTCAGGGAAATTCTATCCCAGTGCATTTAACATTTCAATTATTTTGTATGACAACACTAATGGGGGGAATTTGGGGGGGGGGGATTTAGAAGTGACCTGAAAAGCAATACGTTACACACAGTGTGTTGCATATGTGGAATTAGCTGCCAGAGGAGGTAGTAGGGGTGGATGCAATTAAAAGATACTTCAACAGATGCATGGGCATGAAAGATATGGGCCAGGTGCAGGCAAGTAGACGTGTTTTTGTGCTGTATGATTTGGTGAGATGCAAACACGATGGACTGAACTACCAAGTGAGTATATTTCCTCTGTGAAGATAAATTAATAGTCACACAGCGTGGAAACAGACCCTTCGGCCCAACTTGCCCATGCCAAACAACATGCCCCATCTACACCTCTCCCACCTGCCTGTGTTTGGCACATATCCTTCTAAACCTATCCTATCCATGTACCTGCCCAAAGGTTTCTTAAATGTTGAGATAGTACCTGCCTGAACTACTTCCTCTGGCAGCTTGTTCCATACACCCACCACCCTTTGGGTAAAAAAAACAAGTTGCCCCTCGGGTTCAAATTAATCCTTCCCCCCTCACCTTAAACATATGATGAGTATTCGACGGCACTTCGCCTAATACTCGCTGGAATTTATAAGGATGATGGTGGACCTCATTGAAATTTACGGAATAGTGAAATAGATGGATAGTGTGGATGTGGATAGGATGTTTCCACCAGTGGGAGAGGCCATAAACTCAGAATAAACGAACAGGCCTTTAGAAAAGAGATGAGAAGGAATTTCTATAGTCGGAGGATGGTAAACCTGTGGAATTCATTACAAGACTGCTGTGGAGGGCATTGTTAGGTTGATAGATACTTGCCGGAGATTGATAGATACTTGATTGGTCAGGGTGTCGAGGGTTATGGGGAGAAGGAGGGAGAATGTGTTTGAGAGGGAATGATAGATCAGCCATGATTGAATGGCAGAGCAGACTTGTTGGACCGAATGGCCTGCTCCTCCTATGAATTATGAACTTATGAAGCTTTCCTGAGCCCACCTGCCTCCCGATTAAGATCCTGCTGCAATATTTGGCAACCACCTTCACTATAGCACCCTCTTTGGTGTCATCTGCAAACTTATTAATCATCCTTTGTACCTTATCATTCAAATCTTCAATATACATGACAAACAGCAATAGGCCCAGCACTGAGCCCCGAGTCACACCACTAGTCACAGGCCTCCAGTGTGAAAAACAACCTTCCACCATCACCCACTGCTTCCTTCCATGAAGCCATTTTTCGATATAGTTGTGTAGGAAGGAACTGCAGTTGCTGGTTTAAACCAAAGACACAAATTGCTAGAGTAACTCAGTGGGACAGGCAGCATCTCTGGAGAGAAGGAAACCCATCAGAAATGCTGCCTGTCCTGCTGAGTTACCCCAGCATTTTGGGCCTATTTTCTACATAGTTATCCAGCTCACCTTGGATCCCATGCAATCTAACTTTCCGGAGCAGCCTACCATGCAGAACCTCGTCAAATGCCTTGCTGAAATCCATATTTATACAATGTCTGCAACTCTGCCCTTAACAACCTTTATGGTCACATTATCAAAAACTCTAAATCAGATTCATGAGACATGATATCCCACGTACAAAACCGTACTGACTATCCCTCAATCAGCCCGTGTCCATCTAAATGCATGGATATCTTACCCTTCAGAATACACGCTAGGACTTACTGACCACAGATGTTGGACTCATTGGCCTGTAGTTCCCAGGCTCTCTCCTGCAGCTCTTCTTCAATAGAGGCACAACATTTGCCACACTCCAGTGTTCCTGCACCTCGTCTGTATTTAATGATGATGCATAAATAACAGTCAGGGCACCTGCAGGTTCCTTTCTAGCTTCCCACAGTGTCATTGGATATGTCTGATCGGGCGTGGGAGATTTGTCAATCTTTATACGCACAAGGACCTTCAGCACCTCCATGACAATTTCTTATTTCTCTGGTCCACCCATATAGCCTCGTTGGCTGAACCATCAGTAATGTCATCTCTGACCACTGCATGACATATTCCTTAATCTATGAAGCAAACCATCCACTTTGCCACAGAAGGCTGTGGAGGCCAAGTCAGTGGGTATTTTTAAGGCAGAGATAGATAGCTTCTTGATCAACCGTGATTAAATGGCGGAGTAGCCTTGATGAGCCGAATGGCCAAATTCTACTATTCCTTATTGTAAAGTAAATTTTATTTATATAGCACGTTTAAATCGTGTTAGTCCTGCCCCTCATTTAACCAGGTTTCTGTAATGATTACAATGTCCCAGTCGCACATACCTTTCCACACCCTGAGTTTATCTGCCTTGCCTGTCAGATCTTTGCATTAATATGAGTGAAATGTATTCCTTGCTCCCAGCTTTATCTGTCCACCTACCTTATTCTGGCCACTAAACTTACTTTCCTCACCATCATTTTTGCCATCCAGACTTTCATCTGCCTTGGTTCTGCAAAGGATCCCACCCCCCCTGTCAGTCTAATTTATACCCACCAGTGTGGACCAACAAACCTGCTGCCAGGATTTTGGATCCCCTCCAATACTGACCAAACTATTTCATAGTGAGATTGATACATTTTGTGTATTTAAAGCAATTAAATGTGATAACTAAAGGAAACAAAAATGATAATATGTACAATGCCCTCCATAATGTTTGGGACAAAGACCCATCATTTAGTTATTTGCCTCCACAATTTGAGATTTGTAAGAGAAAAGGTCACATGTGGTTAAAGTGCACATTGTCAGATTTTATTAAAGGGCATTTTTATACATTTTGGGTTCACCATGTAGAAATTTGCGGTTTATCAACATGAGGACCAAAGTTATGACAATTAAAGTCAAATAAGTCATTATGAGACTGAGAAACAAGAATAAAACTGTTAGAGACTTCAGCCAAATCTTAGGCTTACCAAAATCAACTGTTTGGAACATCATTAAGAAGAAAAAAAGCACCGGTGAGCTTACTAATCACAAAGGGACTGGCAAGCTATGGAAGACCTATACAGCTGATGACAGAAGAATTATCTCTATAATAAAGAAAATTCCCCAAACACCTGGATTTGTCAATGGCCACCGTTCGCAGAAGACTTCATGAACAGAAATACAGAGACTACACTGCAAGGTGCAAACCACTGGTTAGTTGCAAAATAGGATGGCCTGGTTTCAGTTTGCCAAGAAGTACTTAAAAGAGCAACCACAGTTCTGGAAAAAAGTCTTGTGGACAGATGGGACGAAGATTAACATATCAGGGTGATGGCAAGAGCAAAGTATGGGGGAGAGAAGGAGCTGCCCAAGATTCAAAGCATACCACCTCATCTGTGAAACACGGTGGTGGGGGTGTTATGGCCTGGGCATGTATGGCTGCTGAAGGTACTGGCTCACTTATCTTCATGGATGATACAACTGCTGATGGTAGTAGCATAATGAATTCTGAAGTGTATAGATGCATCCTATCTGCTCAAGTTCAAACAAATGCCTCAAATCTCATTGGCCAGCTGTTCATTCTACAGCAAGACAATGATCCCAAACATAATGCTAAAGCAACAAAGGAGTTTTTCAAAGCTAAAGAATGGCCAATTCTTAAGTGGCCAAGTCAATCACCCGATCTGAACCCAATTGAACATGCCTTTTATATGCTGAAGATAAAACTGAAGGGGACTTGCCCCCAAAACAAGCTTAAGTTAAAGATGGCTGCAATACAGGCCTGGCAGAGCATCACCTGAGAAGACACCCAGCAACTGGTGACGTCCACGAATCGCAGACATTAGCAGTCATTGCGTACAAAGGATATGCAACAAAAAACTAAACATAACTACTTTGATTTACATGACATTGCTGTGTCCCAAACATTATGGTGCCCTGAAATGCAGGGACTATTTATAAACACTGCTGTAATTTCTACATGGTTAAACCAAAATGTGTAAAAATGGCCTTTACTAAAATCTGATAATGTGCACTTTAACCACATGTACATAAGGGCATCTGGAAGTGGCGGCGCTGCCTGGCAGCAGCGGCTCACCTGCAGTCCGTCTGTTTTTTTATTTTATTTTTGTCTTTTGTCTGTTTTAGTGATTATTTTGGTTTTATTAGGCTGTGTGGGGGGGGGGGTAGGAGAAACGGTTTTAGTCTCTCCCTTCGGGGGGATGCAACTTTTCTTGTCGTGTCTCCCCCCCCCCACCATCTCCGTCTGTGCTGAGGCCCTAATGGCGGAGCTGGCGGCCTTGGAGCTATGGCGGCCTTCCAGCTTCCAGCAGCGGCGGCACGGCTTTAGAGCTTCAGCGGTGACCTGGCTTCAGAGCTGCGGTGCTCCACCGGCGGCCTGGCTTCGGGGCTGCGGTGCTCCAGCGGCGACCTGGCTTTCGGGGCTGCAGTGCTCCAGCAGCGACCTGGCTTTCGGGGCTGCGGTGCTCCAGCGGCAACCTGGCTTTCGGGGCTGCTGTTCTCCAGCGGCGACCTGGCTTCAGGGCTGCGGTGCTCCAGTGGCAACCTGGCTTTCGGGGCTGCGGTGCTCCAGCGATGTTCCAGCAGTGACCTGGCTTTGGAGCTGCGGTGCTCCAGCGTTCCAGCGGCGGGCCCTGTGGTGGTGTTCCGGCATTCCGGCGATGGCGGCAGCCCGGCTTCGGAGGCTCGGCCGCGGGCCTGGTGAACGGCAACATTGGAGGTCTGGATCTCCTCAGCGCAGAGGGAGAACAAGGAGGGAAGAAGACAGAGACTCTAAGACTTTTGCCTTCCACCACAGTGAGGAGGTGCCTGGTGAACTCACTGTGGTGGATGTTAAATATGTGTTATGTGTATATGTTTATACAACAGATAGTCCTCCGCCAGTTTCGTCACCTCCAACGTGACCCCTCCACTCGCCACATCTTCCCATCTCCCCCCCTGTCTGCCTTCCGCAAAGACCGCTCCCTCCGCAACTCCCTCGTCAATTCTTCCCTTCCCTCCCGCTCCACTCCTTCCCCGGGCACTTTCCCTTGCAACCGCAAGAGATGCTACACTTGTCCCTTCACCTCCCCCATCCACTCCTTTCAGGGACCCAAGCAGTCATTCCAAGTCCGACAGAGGTTCACCTGCACCTCCTCCAACCTCATCTACTGCATCCGTTGCTCCAGATGCCAGCTGATCTACATCGGTGAGACCAAGCGGAGGCTGGGCGATCGTTTCGCCGAACACCTCCGCTCGGTCCGCAATAACCAACCCGACCTCCCGGTGGCTCAGCACTTCAACTCCCCCTCCCACTGCGTATCCGACCTCTCGGTCCTGGGCCTCCTCCACGGCCAGAGTGATCAACACCGCAAGTTGGAGGAACAGCACCTCATATTCCGCTTGGGGAGTCTGCATCCTCTGGGCTTAAACATTGAATTTTCTCAATTCTGTTAACCCAGACTGCTTCCCCCCCACCTCTCCCTCAGCCCTCTGGCCCTGACATTCCTTCTCCATCTCCCCCCCCCCCCCTCCCCAGTCGCACTAGCTTCTCATTTTCACACCACAAACAGCTTACAATGGCCTGCTTCCTTTGTCACCAATACTTTTTTGCATATCTTTCACTCATTGTTCCTTATCTCTCCACATCACTGTTTATATCTCTCGTTTCCCTGATCCCTGACCAGTCTGAAGAAGGGTCTCGACCCGAAACGTCGCCTATCTCCTTCGCTCCTTAGATGCTGCTGCACCCGCTGAGTTTCTCCAGCTTTTTGTGTAACCCTTAAATATGTGTTTATTGTGTGTTTTGTTTTTTATTATATGTTATGACTGCAAGGTAACGAAATTTTGTTCAGACCGAAAGGTCTGAATGACAATAAAGGATAATCTAATAATCTAATGTGATTTTTTTTCTATCAGAAATCTCAAATTGTGAAGAAAAGAGGCAAATAAATAAATGATGAGTCTTTGTCCAAACATTATTGGGGGCACTGTAAGCAGGTCAAAAGAACTGGCAAATGCTATACATTTGACATCATTCCACATTGCTGAAAATACTAAGAAATGAAATTGCAGGGGGTCCTGCCACAGTCTTGATATCATACGTGAATCTGGAAATTGGTGTGCAGCATTTTATGATGTTGAATGTCATGCCAAGAGAAAAAGGAAACAACAGGAGACCAAAAATCCTCATACTTTTCTGACAATTAGAATAGCTTTCTTGAAAAAAAAAAGAAGTTTTAATAAAGGAAATGCATTAGAAGTATATGTACACCTTTAACAGGTGTTAATCTTTCCCTCCACAATAAGCTTGTTAATAACTGTAATGTGAATGAGCATGTGTGATTCTTGGTAGGAGGGTGATTGAAAGACAGCAAACAATAGAGGTAACTGCTTTTAATACAGGTAAATAATTTGTGTTGTAAGGCTGAATTGAATTTGCAGGCAACTGTCAAGTAAGGATTGTAGCTTAACTGAATAAAGACTATCAATAGATTATGTGAATTCATAACATTAACTCCCATACTTTAAGATCAAAGTGCAAAGCAAAGCTGCTAGAAATATGACATAAAACAGAAAATGCTGGAATTACTCAGCAGGATTGGCAGCATCTGTGAAGAAACGGTTAAGGTTTCATATTGACCTGAAACTTTAACTATGTTTCTCCCTCCACAGATGCTGCCTTCAATTGCTGCCAACATTCATTCAGTTGGTTTAATGTGGAGGAATGAGATGATTTACTTTGTGGGGAGGAATATGAAGATGAAATGCACCAAATGGTAAGACTTGGAATAGAGGAACTGAAAGCTTAAGCATGCAGAAATGTCATGCATCATCTGAAATGTTAGCTGTATATGTCTTAACGGGACTGCAGTTGCAAAGTGTGACCAATGTCACTGAAATGTCCTGTAAGTTACTTCACCAAACAAATGTAAGTTACTAGAATTGGATTGGCATATCTGCAACTATTAAATGTTTATAACACTCCAAATGTAATATCCACTTTTGCTGAAATGCTCTTGCTGTACTGTAATTTGCTATATCTTTCAGTTTCAAAGAAAAAAATATTGTATCCTGTTGCACAGTTTTTGAAAAGGAGCAAACAAAATTCAAGAAATGCAACCACAGCCATTCAATCAGTGACCATGACCTGAACCTGATCATAAAACTATATTAGCTTTGCGTGCAAGGGAGAACGAGACAGTATTACAGGATGAATACCAATTTTTCAGATTATCCTTTCTGGATTATCCGTTTTTCCGGACCAACAGAGGTCATGTGATAATGAAGTGACGATATACCCCTGTTCCACTAATGACACCCCTCCCCTATCCCTAAACCACCATAGTAGCAGAAAACAAAACAAATATAAAATGTGAATGGAATGACCTGCTGACCCCTCCCCGGCTTCCACTGTCTCCCTGGCCATTTAGAGGACCAGCTTCCAACCCACTCACAAGGTGCACCATCGAGCACCTCACCTGTTACTGTTTCTTGCTATCAGCGGTGGCTTTATCCGCTCCCCGCTCAATCACTACCACTGGCTTAGCCTGTCTTCTGTTCAGTCTGCCCTCCTACTCCCACTGCCACCACCACAACCTCCTTCCCTGAAATCGGCAACATACTCCACCTTGGAAGCAGCAGCAGGAGAGGGGTAGGAGCACCACGGTAACCTTGCCTACTTACAGTAAACCCTTATTATAACGGACTGTAGAGGAGGGAGGATGTCCGTTATGGCCGATGACTGCAGATGATGGTTAATAGACAAAAGGACACAGTGCTGAAGTAAGTCAGAGGCTCAGGAGAACATGGATGAGTGACATTAGGACCCTTACTCGGACTGATTCAGTCAGCTGTGTTATTCCAACACTTTGTGTCATTTCACTTTAAAACTAGATACTATTTCCTTGGGTCTCCCTCCCCTCTCACTTGGTGTCACTTCCAAGGGGATTATGTCGGCCTCTCCGGGGGAGAAGATGGAGGCAGAGGTGGGGGGGATAAAGGCGACCGAAGAAACAAGTGGCGGTGGTTGAGCAGGGCAGCGGATAAAGCCATCGGCAAAACACAGCAGCAGTGAGAGGGGCTCGCTGGTGCACCTTGCTAGTCGGGAGTGGGGTCGGAAGCCAGAGCCGTAAACGAGCGGGTAGCAGGTGGGAACCCAGGATGGGTTGGTAGGTAATTTCATTCACATTCAGTTTACCAAGTATTCTGTGGCAGCTCTGAATTTCAACTGAGCTCTCATAATTTTGTGCAGATTATAGGGGCGTGCTGACCATCTGTTGCCGGAAAATTGTTGTTCAACCTGTAGTAGACTCGCTGCAGTAAATTATCTGTGTGCATTAATAGAGATCATAATACACAATGTTGGAATTTTCAGCTGCAGCCCGAGTCATACACCCATTGTGAAATACCTTGTCTGACATGGATTGAAACTAATTCTCTCCAAGTACATGAAAACAAATTTAGGCAACTGTTTGTTGACGTATGCTTGTTGTAAGATTATTGGATAACTTGGAATCATACTTAATAGTAAGATTAAATGAGAACTTACCAGTTTGAAGTTTGATCTTTATTTTATGAGGAGTTACGATGAGGGATTACGTGAAGACCCCGCCAGCACGCATGCGCGACATTCTTCAAAGCAGTGGTGTGAAATCACAGATAGCAACGTAGACTAATACAGTAAGATAAGAGAGAACTTCCATACCAGTTGAACTTTATAATAGAGGGTTTTGGGAGCGGAGGGCACATAATCCCTCATCGTAACTCCTCATAAAATAAAGATCAAACTTCAAACTGGTAAGTTCTCATTTAATCTTACTATTTTACTTCGGAGTCACGTGAGTGACTACGTGAAGATTTCAAAGCTCTGTGATTTCATGCCCTGGAAACGAGTCCATGCTCACACACTGCCATGCTGGGATAAGAGGATGAACGTATTTCAGACATGACACTGGCTGAAAAACAAAATAGGTATTTATTCATACCAAAACAAAAATATATCCCATATAGGGTAACTATTTAGCAGTACTCAAAATTTTCCCTGCAAAAGTGTCAGGAGAGGCCACGGGTTTGTTATAGAAGCGTTGGAATGTCTTCTCATTGCTCCAACCCGCTGTGGCCAGGATGTGGTCCATGGGTGCTTCCATCATCCTAGCCGCCGAAGTAGATGCAGCCCTGGTGGAGTGAGATTTGAAGACATTATTGTCCACCCCCGCTGCATCTAACACCACCCTTAACCATCTTGATATGGTTTGCAACGTGACTTTGTGATGGGGCCGTTTATGGCTTATAAGTAAAGCTCTCTCCGTGCCCCTTAGAGTCTTAGTGACTGTGATATATCGTAATATCAGTGTAACGATGCAGAGTCGAGTATCTGCAGGATAAGCTTGAAACTCTAATGTTTGTCCAGACGAACCGGGTCGGTCTTGTTTTAACAGCCCCTGTATAAGAAAAGTTATTTTGCCATTGGAGATTGTCATGGCGTCCATACTTAACTTGTGTAGGGACTGGACCCGTTGTGCTGTGACAAGTGCCATAATCATTACCATTTTATAGGTGAGCTTGTCCAAGGTGAGCTCCGAATTGGGTGTCCATCCTCGTAACATAGTCAAGACTATGCTAATATCCCACGTATGGTTGTATCTGGGCCTAGGGGGATTGGAATTAAATATTCCCCTCATTAGCTTAGACACTAATGGGTGTGATCCAATAGCCAGATGATCACTCCCTTTGCCCAGATAATTCGATAGAGCACTCCTTGCACAGTTGATGGCACTGTAGCTTAATCCTTCATCGTAGTGGAGGGTAGCCAGGAATTCCAGAACTTCCGTGATGGTGGCTGTTTCATAGGTAGTGTTTGTTGTAGTACAGAACACTTCCCACTTTCTGACATAGGTCAGGTGATGTTTCCTGGTGGACTCCCTGCACGACGCTGAGATGGTATTTATAGTTCTGTCGGTGAGTCCGAATCCCAGAAGTGGCCGTTTCAGAATCTGCAAATTAACAGGTCCATGCGGTCATGACATGGATGGCTTTCCCCTGTAACGGGATGTATCAATAAACTAGGTCGTTTGTTGACCCGGATGCAAGGTTCTGTGGCCATCTTCTGTACTGCTGGGAACCATGGTTGGGTAGGCCAGTCGGGCACAACCAAAATACCCGATGCGGAGTCTTGACTTATTTTTTGCAAGACCCGACTGATGAGGCAGAAGGGGGGAAATGCATAGAAGAACAAATCCCCCCAATGTAACGAGAAAGCATCCATCGCTACTGCCCCTGGGTCTGGTTCCCAAGCAACATATGTTGGAAGTCGGTGATTAAGTCTGGATGCAAAAAGGTCGATATCTGGTGTCCCATAACGTTCTATAATATCCGTAAACACTTTCCGATCCAACATCCATTCTATGTTGTCGTTGAATTTTCGTGATCTGGTGTCACTGTGTTTAGTTTACCTGGAAGGTAAGTGGCTGAGATCCAAATTTCCCTTTGCAGACACCAGTGCCAGATATTATTAGCCAATTCATCACATGATATCGACTTTATTCCACCCATGTGATTAATATAAGCCACCACTGTGGTGTTGTCAATTTGTAACCTGACATGCAACTGGTGCATATCTGAGCAGTATGCCCTTAGTCCGTGAAATGCTCCCAGCATTTCTGAATAATTAATCCCTAATGTTTTGAATAGGGTTAGCTCTTGTGCACTCCATCTACCGCCACAACTTGTGGTGGTATTAGTTGCTCCCCAACCTTTGGCACTGGCATCAGTTTGTAAGATAACCGAGGGATTCATGATAGTGATGGGGTTAGAACAAAGCTGTGCATTTTCTATCCACCAATTTAATTCAGATTTTGCCTTTTCTGGTAGTTTCATAGGCCTGTCAAAATGGCCTCCATGATTTTTGAGAGCTATAATTTTTGCTCTTTGAAGGTTTTGATAATGGAGTGGCCCAAATTGTGCTGCGGGAAAAGCAGCCACTATTTTCCCAATCACTCTGGCTACTTGCCGTATAGATGGATCCCTGATGCCAGTGAGGCTCCTGCATGCTTCTATCAAGTCCACCACCTTGTTAGGTGGTAAGGTGATAGACATTTGCACCGAGTCAATGGCGAACCCCAAAAAATCCATGGTAGTGGAGGGTTCCAATATTGATTTATCTGGATGTATGATAAATCCCAGCTTTTGAAAAAGATGTTTTGTGGCTAGAACTGTCAATGTAGCCATCTCCAAATTCTCCCCGACAATGAGGATATCATCAAGGTAGGCCATGACAATATGGTTTTGTTTCCTTAAGTAGGCTAAAGCTGGTTTCAATATTTTGGTAAACAGCCTGGGTGCTGATGATAACCCATTGGGTAAGGCTTTATTGCTGATAGTGGGGTTTGGAGGTACCAGGTACCTTAATCAGGCCTATAGCCTTGGCCTCCTCATCCAGGTCTTTCACCTGTTTTGGAAGGTTATCCCCAAACAGCAGATTAGGTGGTTGCAAGTTACCTGACCTGCATAACCCCGCAAATTTGGGATTAAGTGCAGGTTTGATGATGCTCTTCCGATAGCTATTTATTTCAAACTGTGTGTTACACAGCAAAGCCAGAGCATCTTGCAGTTCTTCCGGTAACTCCACCCCTACAGCAGTCCTGGCCACTGCTGTAATCCCGGCGGCCAATAGTTTCAGAATCCTCTGAAACTTGATTTCTTGCCCTCTTATAGTAGGGCACATGTTCCCCCATATAGGGTTATTCACCGCAGGAACATTCAAAGAGTTACAATTCTCAGGAGCGAGATACTTCTCAGCTGTTGCATTAATGGCTTGCTCCTGAAGCTGGTTGGTAGCCATATAGTTAAATATAGTTAAAGCTGGTAAATAGGCAGTCCTTTCTGTGTAGGAACGGCATGTTTGTTCACCATATCCAGTAACTCTTCCTGCACCCCTGACACTGCTGGTTGTTCAGCCAAATCCCCCTCTTCAGGGTCAGCCCAGTTCTGACCCCTAATGCTCCCCTGCGAAGAGGGTGAGACATTTGGCAGTCCATGGTAGGATTCTGCCATGGGCCTGCGAAGAGGCCCACAGTGACTCTGCCCCTGCAAAAGCAGGTCACGCTGGAGCAACTGCTCCATCATCCGCTCCATGCGGGAAAGACGCCCGCCGTCGCTATCAGCGAACGGGGTGTCTTCGGGTCCGGACCCAGTTGAGTCAACGGCCCCGTCCGACTTAGGGGTGGATTTGCCGCCCGACCGCGGCGTACCTGCGGTCCTCGTCGGCGAAAAGTCAGGAGCTGCCGGTTGCACCGGCAGCTCTGGAGTAGCGGCACGCTGCTGGCTGCTCCCCACAGCAGCAGATTTTGCCGCTGCTCTTTTTGATTTTCGCGACTCCATGTTGGGTTTTCTCCTGTAAATAAGAAAAACACCGAGTCGCCACGCTCACCACTACAGGTGAGACTTACCTTCCATTAGTTTTTAAAACTTACGCTGGAGGAGCGACGCTCCTCCCGACTGTCGCTTCCGCAATGCGTTCGACGATATGTCGCGCATGCGTGCTGGCGGGGTCTTCACGTAGTCACTCGCGTGACTCCAAAGTAAAATTACACATTGGTTCTGAACAGGGACATTAACTTTTATCAGTTAACACATGAATTGACTGATACAATCATGAACGTCAGAAAAGCCACTCTCCATTCACAGCAAGACCATGTGCACACATGTCCATGATCATGCACAGAGACATTTCCTAGAATCATTCAGTATTGAACATTGGTTCCATTTGGGCGTTTTGTTCCCATTGGATGCACATTGTATGCACATGCCAACAATTAGTGATTCCAGGACACTTTAGTATTGTGGAATTGAGTTTATTACTATAATATTCATGGAGTTCATGGAGGGGAACGTGCAATTACCAAGTGTGAACAACAGAAACTTTAATTCAAAAACACATTTTAATACAGTAAAACTAAACCAGCATATTTGGGATTTTAGCGTTTTTTTAGATTTTCTAAACTATTGGATGTTAAAGTTTTAGATTTTCTAAAACTATTTGATGTTATTCCTATTACGAAACCACCACTCTTTCAATTCACATTGTTTAAGATGTTACACAGTACTTCTTGTGGCTTTGATGTTTACCACCAGATGGCACCAAAACTAATGGTTTTGGTGAAGATTTGCACATGCTTTTAACACCACAAACACGTGGAAAACAAATGGGGAGCATTTATCCTTTAACACAGATTATATCTCAAATGCTGATCAATTATGCAATTAACTAATCCCATTTTTTTTCATATCATCTCCCCACCCTTAATTCTACCACTCACCTGCACAAGAGGAAATTTGCAATGCTTAAATAACCTATCAATTCGTAGATCTTTGGGATGGGGGATGGGAGCAACTAGAGGCTGTCTCAGGGAAAATATGTAACGCAGCAGCATAAATCAGAATTGCTAGGTTTATGAGGCAACCACGCTTCTACCTGTGCATCTTGTGCCACCCTACATTGCAGTAACATCAGAATGTAGAAACAAAGAACTGCAGTGGAGCTCAACCTGAATCTATGGAGCTGCAGTAAGAGTGTAAAATCTGAATTTTGAATTGGCCTCATCAGCCATTCTCAGAGGCAAAAAATCAGTCTTAGGGTTGTCAGCATTCGAATGATAAATAATTTTCACTAGTTTAGATTGAGAATTGATTTAGATTGATAATTGTTTTGTGACTATAATGACAAATGAACAAAATAATGGAAACCTAATATCAGTCAAATCTCAAATATATTTAAATCCCGGTTTGATTAGGCCATTTGCCTTTGTAATTAATCTTTATACTATATCCTGACCCACCTTGGTGTTTTGCACAGCATCAGTTTGATTGATACAAATGTGCAGCTACATATGGAAAGTGCAGTAATTGTGATAGAAAATAATTAAGTATAGGAGAAGAGACTGGAGTGAAAATCAAGAATGAAAAGCATTTAATCAAATTTGGATTTATGAATCTAATTTTGTTTGAAAATTGAGGCTGTACTTTTAACAATCCAGGGTATCTTATGGAGGCAGAGAAGATAAAAAAATTCCTAAGACCCAGAGGGAGGTGGGTGAGGTAACTGGTAGTGTGCATTGATTTTTTTTTTTCAGAAATGTTACAGATTGAATACTATTAATATTTTGGTACAAATTGATAAAGATGTATTTATGCTAGTCATGCAGGGTTGGGGAAGAACTAGGATTTGCATCCTTGGACTTTACTATTGAAAATCTTCAAGTTTAAAAACAAAATGGATAGTCGGAGAATTGTGATCAGAAGCTAATGTTTCAGAGTAGCTGACATGGAGCATTCTGGGTAGCTACTGGAAGTGCGAGATGGGGCAGAGAATCACACATTTGTTCAGGGAAGCGGCAGGAGGCAGAAATTGGGAGATATCATTCGGTCAACAAGGAGCGCTGAATGGGGAAGTCATTGGAGAGGCCTTAATGTTAGCAGGTGCACGTTTGAAGCGGGAGCTGAGGTGGGGAATGAGGCTCCAGAACAGTTGTGCCAGCACATGAGGGATGTTGCAAACTTGTGGTGGGACGTGGTGACGATTGTTGTAAAAAATATTATTTTAATGTATTTGCAATATTGTGTTGATTTGTGAGCAGAAGAGGGTTTCTTCCTTGTATCAAAGGAACCATTCTTCTCATGGAAGCTATTGGGCTTCTACGTGACTTCATAATTCCTCATCAGTCGTTCTTAAATGGATGTTATTGGGCTAATTACCAATTGGAGCTGCATGTACATTGCAATTGGCCCTGCATTCCCATGGTCTTTGAAGTTTATAGCTGAAGCATCCAGACTTTATGCAAAACACTATCAATGTCAGTAAAGTTGAGGTCTTTATTGAACCTCCTGTTAATGTGAAAGCCCTGCTCCAGTTCAAAGGTGAAAAGTATGAAGTACTAAAACCAACCAGATCCTTGGCTGAATCGAAACACCCATCTCCTCACACATGCAACATTTGTCTTTCTACCAAACTGAAAATCTGCAGTGCCAAGTCTTACTATGTTTTTTGTTGGGATCAGAAACGTACTCTGTATACAAGACCCACTAAGCATTATAAGCAGCTCTCTAAGCCCCCTGCTCTGCAGGACAGATTAGCTTTTGCTGATGTATTTTGTGGGACACAGCCTTCAGAACATAACCAGTTTTGTGCGAATGCTGCTTAAAACAACTTTGGTACACTGGACTGATCATCAGCTCCCAAAATATTATTTTGCATGGGGCAGAATAAAGAAAGAACAATTGCTTGTACAAGCATTTAAATAAAAGACTACTTGTATCGCAATCTTGTGGGGTCCTATCAATCTTCAAGGTCTTGCTTGAGAGACTAATGCCCCTGTCCCACTTAGGAAACCTGAACGGAAACGTCTGGAGCCTTTGCGCCCCACCCAAGGTTTCCGTGCGGTTCCCGGAGATTTTTGTCAGTCTCCCTAATGGACGAAAGTGGTTTCCGCTTCTATGTTCCGGCGATTATTTCAAAACATTCAAAACCGTCCGCGACTAAAAATAGGTTGCCGTTTTAAAAAATCGATCATTTTTTAGTCGAAGCCGGTTGTGATGCTAGTTGAAGGTGGTTGTCAGAGTTTTCAGGTAGTGGAAGGTAAGACCTCCCTGGTGCAATAAAACTGGATGGAAAAAAAGGTCTTGCCTTCCACTACCTGCAACCTCTGGCAACCACCTTCAACTAGCATCGCAACCGGCTTCGACTAAAAAATTACCGTTTTTTAAAACTGCAATCTATTTTTAGTCGAGGCCGGTTTTTAATTTTTTGAAATAATCGCCGGAACATAGAAGAAGCGGAAACCACTTTCGACCATTAAGGAGACCGACAAAAACCTCCGGGAACCGCACGGAAACCTTGGGTGGGGCGCAAAGTCTCCAGAGGTTTCCGTTCAGGTTTCCTAAGTGGGACGGGCATAAATTATGGAGTTGCAGGTCTTATGAAAATAGGTGTATAATCTTTGGAGCAAAATTAACAATTGCTTCCATGCTTCACATAAAAATCACCACAAAGCTGCAAGAAGAAACATCACTGTTACAAGTTGTCATAGTGTAGCCAGCTTTGTGCAGTCAAAGCCAGAATTGGATGCATATTCAAAGGTGATATTTACAGTATCACTTTCCTCATAGGAAACAATAAGCAACCTGGATCAGAAGAATGCTGGAGAAACACAGCAGGTGAGGCAGCATCTATGGAACAAAGGAATAGGTGACGTTTCAGTACAAGACCCTTCTTCAGACTGATGTGGGGATGGGGGGGGGGGTAGAAGAAAGGAAGAGGCGAAGACAGTGGGCTGTGGGAGAGCTAGGAAGGGGAGGGGAAAGAGGGAGAAAGCAAGAACGACCTGAAATTGGAGAGGTCAATGTTCATAACGCTGGGTGTAAACTTCGCAAGTGAAATATGCGGTTCTGCTCCTCCAATTTACAGTGGGACTCACTCTGGCCATGTAGGAGGCCCAGGGCAGAAAGGTCTGATTCGGAATGAGAGGAGGAGTTGAAGTGCTGAGCCATCGGGCGATCAGGTTGCTTATTGCGAACTGAGCGGAGGTGTTGGGCGAAGCGATCGCCAAGCCTATGCTTGGTCTCACCGATGTTATTTTGCTCATATTTCGCTTGAGTAGTTTACACCCCAGTGGTATGAACATTGACCTCCAATTTCAGGTATTCCTTGCTTTCTCCCTCTTCAATAGAAATATAGAAAATAGGTGAGGAGTAGGCCATTCGGCCCTTCGTGCCTGCACCGCCATTCAATATGATCATGGCTGATTATCCAACTCGGTATCCTGTACCTGCCTTCTCTCCATATCCCCTGATCCCTTTAGCCACAAGGGCCACATCTAACTCCCTCTTAAATATAGCCAATGAACTGGCCTCAACTACCTTCTGCGGCAGATAATTCTAGAGACTCACCACTCTCTGTGTGAAAAATGTTTTCCTCATCTTGGTCCCAAAGGATTTCCCCCTTATCCTTAGACTATGACCCCTGGTTCTGGACCTCCCCAACATCGGGAGCAATCTTCCTGCATCTAGCCTATCCAACCCCTTAAAAATTCTGTAAGTTTCTATAAGATGCCCCCTCAGTCTTCTAAATTATAGCGAGTACAAGCCAAGTCTATCCAGTCTTTCCTCATATGAAAGTTCTGACATCCCAGGAATCGGTCTGGTGTACCTTCTCTGTACCCCCTCTATGGCAAGAATGTCTTTTCTCAGATTTGGGGACCACAACTGTACACAATACTCCAGGTGTGGTCTCACCAAAACCCTGTACAACTGCAGTAGAACCTCCCTGCACCTATACTCAAATCCTTTCGCTACGAATGCTAACACACCATTTGCTTTCTTCACTGCCTGCTGCACCTGCATGCCTACTTTCAATGATTGGTGTACCATGACACCCAGGTCTCGTTGCATCTCCCCTTTTCCTAATTTGCCACCATTCAGATAATAGTCTACCCTCCTGTTTTTGCCACAAAAGTGGATAACCTCACATTGATCCACATTATACTGCATCTGCCATGCATTTGCCCACTCACCCAGCCTATCCAAGTCACCTTGCGGCCTCCTAGCATCCTCCTCACACCTAACACTAACCCCAGCTTAGTGTCATCTGCAAACTTGGAGATGTTGCATTCAATTCCCTCGTCCAAATCATTAATATATATTGTAAATAGCTGGGGTCCCAGCACTGAGCCTTGTGGTACCCCACTAGTCACTGCCTGCCATTCTGAAAAGGACCCGTTTACTCCTACCCTTTGCTTCCTGTCTGCCAGCCAGTTCTCTATCCACATCAATACTGAACCCCCAATACCGTGCGCTTTAAGTTTGTATACTAATCTCTTATGTGGGACCTTTCGAAAGCCTTCTGAAAGTCAAGATATAACACATCCACTGGTTCTCCCTTATCCACTCTGCTAGTTACATCCTCAAAAAATTCTATAAGAGTAGTCAGACATGATTTACCTTTCGTAAATCCATGCTGACTTTGTCTAATGATTTCACCACTTTCCAAATTACTGCTATCCCATCTTTAATAACGGACTCTAGCAGTTTCCCCACTACCGATGTTAGACTAACTGGTCTGTAATTCCCCGTTTTCTCTCTCTCCTTTTTTAAAAAGTGGGGTTACATTAGCTACCCTCCAATCCTCAGGAACTACTCCAGAATCTAAGGAGTTTTGAAAAATTATCACTAATGCATCCACTATTTCTGTGGCTACTTCCTTGAGTACTCTGGGATGCAGACTATCTGGTCCTGGGGATTTATCGGCCTTTAATCCATTCAATTTACCCAACACCACTTCCCGGCTAACCTGGATTTCACTCAGTTTCTCCATCTTATTTGACCCCCGGTCCCCTGCTATTTCCGGCAGATTATTTATGCCTTCCTTAGTGAAGACAGAACCAAAGTAGTTATTCAATTGGTCTGCCTTGTTCCCCATGATCAATTCACCTGTTTCTGACTGTAAGGGACCTACATTTGTTTTAACTAATCTCTTTCTCTTCACATATCTATAAACACTTTTGCAGTCAGTTTTCATGTTTCCTGCCAGTTTTCTTTCATAATCTATTTTTCCTTTCCTAATTAAGCCCTTTGTCCTCCCCTGCTGGACTCTGAATTTCTCCCAGTCCTCTGGTTGGCTGCTTTTTCTGGCTAATTTGTATGCTTCATCTTTTGTTTTTATACCATCCTCGATTTCCCTTGTTATCCATGGATGCACTACCTTCCCTGATTTATTCTTTTGCCAGCTCTCCCACAGCCCACTGTCTCCACCTCTTCCTTTCTTCTTCCCACCCTCCCTATCCCCACATCAGTCTGCAGAAGGGTCTCGACCCGAAGCGTCAACGTATTTCTTCGCTCCATAGATGCTGCCTCGCCCGCTGAGTTTCTCCCACATCAGCAGTTCCTTCTTAAACATGGATCAGAAGAATGTTGCTTCCAAGAGGTTTTTTTTTTTTGTTTAAGCAGGAACTGCAGATGCTGGAAAATCAAAGGCGGACAAAAATGCTGGAGAAATGCAAATACACCTGGACCATTTATGACATCTCCCTACCGTTTCTAGACCTCACTATCTCCACCGCAGGTGACAGACTACTGACCGACATCTACTATAAACCCACTGACTCCCATGGCTATCTGGACTACACTTCTTTCCACCCTGCTTCCTGTAAGGACTCCATCCCCTACTCCCAATTTCTCCATGTGCGCCGCAAATGCACCCAGGATGAGGTGTTCCAAACCAGGGCATTGGAAATGTCCTCATTCTTTTGGGAACTACTACAGATGAGGCTCTCAACAGGGTCTCTTCTATACCCCATATCTCTGCTCTCATTCCCCATCTCCTCCCCCCCCCCCCCCCCACTGGTAACAAGGGCAGTGTTCCCCTTGTCCTCACGTTCCACCCAACCAGCCGTCACATACACCAGATAATCCTCCGACATTTTCGCCACCTCCAACGGGATCCCACCACTGGACACATCTTCCCATCTCCTCCCCTTTCAGCTTTCCGCAGAAACCACTCCCTCCGTAACTTCCTGGTCAATTCATCCCTTCCCACCTAAACCACCCTCTCTCCTGGAACTTTCACTTGAAACTGCAGGAAATGCTACACTTGTCACTTTACCTCCCCCCTTGACTCCATCCAAGGATCCAAGCAGTTGTTCCAGGTGCGGCAGAGGCTCAGCTGCACCTCCTCCAACCTCAACTATTGCATCTGCTGCTCTAGATGTCAGCTGCTCTACATCAGTGAGACCAGGCATAGGCTTGGCGATCTCTTCACCTAACACCTCAGCTCGGTTTGCAATAAACAATCTGATCTCCCGGTGGCTCAGCACTTCAACTCCCCCTCCCATTCCGAATCCGACCTTTCTGTCCTGGGCCTCCTCCATGGCCAGAGTGAGGCCCACCGTAAATTGGAGCAGCACCTCATATTTTGCTTGGGTAGTTTACACCCCAGCGGTATGAACATTGACCTCCAATTTCAGGTAGTCCTTGCTTTCTCCCATTTCCCCTCCCCTTCCCAGTTCTCCCACAGCCCACTGTCTCCGCCTCTTCCTTTCTTCTTCCCGCTCCCCACCCCCACATCAGTCTGAAGAAGGGTCTAGACCTGAAACGTCGCCTATTACCTTTTCTCCATAGATGCTCCCGCTGAGTTTCTCCAGCATTTTTGTCTACCTTGGGGTTTTTTTGTAATGTTTTTATAAACAGCTTACTTTTCAAATGTTCTCAACTTTTTTAATTAATAGCAGTTGCTTGAGAAAAAAATGTTGACCTTCCATTAAAAATAGCTAATTAATTTCAGGATGAAGTTGATACAATAAATTAAAAAATGCATTTGTTTTTGTGCAGTTCAGTTTGCAATATATAATGCATTTTAATGAAACAAAAGTTTACTGATTATTGTTGCTTCCCTCTTGGAATAAAATGCCTGATTTCTAACAGGGCATTTTTTAAAAAATTATTTTTAAGTACTCAGTTTTTAAAAAATGGTCTGAGTGTTAATTTGGGAAACATTTAAGGAAAATACCTTGGAGAAGTAACAACAGATTTGCTGCTTTTTTGATGAGGTAGCTATGCTTCGCCAATCAAGCCTGCACAAGAAATCGCTCCTAGTTCTGTGACAGGTTGATGGATTGTGTTTGTCAAATTTGAAGTGGCTGAGTCATTGCCAAATAATTGATAGTGCTGACAGCAACACTTTAAAAGTTAGTTTAAGTTAAGGTTCAATAGATGTATCTTATATACAAATGTTTCGGGTTGATATCAGTTAACCTTTCCTTTTATACAAATGATTTAGCTTTACATCATTTAAACAATTCTTTTTTCAATGTTTGAATGGGAGAATGTTTCATTCATTACAATTTCCATATATTTATGGTTGTTGCATTCACTTGTGACTTTCTGCTATTTCGAACAAAATATCTTGAGCTGAACAGTAGTCATTAATTAGAATTAGAAGTCTCATGAAATGTTATTTTTTCTCAGGCTGTAGGCAGCAAAGGGTTACTTCAAAAATATCATAATAAAATTACATGGTTCAAAACTCTGATTCCCGTAACATATTCTATTTTAGCCGTTGCTCCTTGCAAGTGAAAATCTTTTGAATAGGAACAATGCAATTTCACTACAATGGAACCAGGGCTCAAACCATTGAAGTCAGGTTGTAGTGATAAAGCTTGTATTACCTTGAATAGAAGATTAAGTGTGATATAATGTGTTTTAAGGTTTCAATGGGATGCGAACAGACATGTTTCAGGTGAACTGGAATTCAAGCTTGGCAGGCAAATCTGTAACTAAACAATGGGAGACATTTAAGATGGAGAAGTTTTAGTTACAGTTTAAGTACATTCCCATGTGGGAGAAAGGTAGGGAAATTCTAATGATGGGTCTACATCTCAGCTCCTTAGCCAGATTGTGAAATATCACTGAATTATTTGAAACTACTTTTATAATCTTGATCGTGCTCATAAGGTTTGAAATGCATGTACTTTAATCAGTGTGTATTCTATGGTAATTGAAACCATAGGTTTAACCCTAGCTTTTTTTAAATTAGTATTTGCATTCCAAATTTATTCAGCATATCCAATTATTATTGGACAGTTTCTATTAGATGTTAATTTTGGAAGGAAAGTTTACTTTTAGAGATGGCAGTGCTGATGTTCTTTATTACTTAGCATGTAAGATATAAATTGCTACTGGATATCATTCAGTTTCCAAAGTGGTCAATCTTGCATGCTTCCTATTTCTACCTCTCTGCTCACTCTGGAATTGCTCACTATCTTCAAAATGAAGCATGGCACATGTCCTAATATTTGGAGATTAGAAAGCTCGAAAGAAAATGAACAATAATTGATTGATGTGCCAGGGTACATCCAGCCAGTCAAAGTATTGTTAATATAATCTGCCTTGGGATGGAGTTGCGGTGCCGGCCGTACATCCCCCAGTGTATATGCCTAGTGCAAAACCCATAAATCACTGAGAAGTAAATGAAGTGTCATATCTGTTTTACCGATTTGTTCCTTAAGGGATAAGATTGTCAACCTAACCACAAATGACCAAGTTGTTGGTGAGACCACACTTGAGGTATTGTGGAGAGTTTTGGTTGCCCAGCTATAGGAAGGATGTCATTGAGCTGAAACGGATGCAGTACAGACTCACAAGAATATTATGAAGACCAGAGGGCTTAATTTATAAGGAGTGATTAGATAAACTTTTCCATTGGGCCTCCTAGATTGAGGAATGGCCTAAGAGGTAAAAAAAATCATGAAGGGCATAGATGAGATGAATGACCACTATCTTATTCCCAGGATAGGGGAATGGAAAATTAGAGGGCATAGGTTTAAGGAGGGTTGCAATGAAGATCGTTATCACAAATTACAGCAGGGTCTTGATCAGTTGGGGCAAGGAATGGCTAATGGAGATTAATTCAGATAAATGTGAGGTGTTACATTTTGGAAAGTCAAACTACTGCTGGACCGTCACAATGAACAATAGGGCCCTCCATGTGTTGTAGAGCAGCGAGATCTAGGAGTACAAATTCCTGTACTTTTAAATGTGTTTTTTGAACATTTTATAAGGCTGTCAGAGGCAAAAAACATTTATTTTTCAGTGAAGTTAATTATTTATTTAACTATATAAATATAAGGTTACTTTTATGGATGCAGAGAACAACGTAGACCATCATCCTCGACCTCGAGGGATAGCCACGACTATGAATGTAATAAAAACTCTCTAAAACGCAAAGTTGGAGTCAGAGAATAGACTGCATAAGCAGGAATATTTGCAGAAGTGCTTATTTTGTGAACAATTTGATGCCTTTGCCATTTTGCTGGAATCCACATGGAAGAAAATTCAATGAATGTGATGGAGATGTAATAAGATGCAGCAGTTATGTTTGAGCAAAGTTAGTTGCAAGGATAAATGGAAAAGAGCAGCCGATGGCTAGAATCAAACATTTAGGTGGGAGAGTAGAATGATCAGCCACCACTTTCCACTGACATTTCATGGCTGTGACTGAAAATATAGAGTAGAACAGGTAAACCAGAAAAAGACAGCAATAATGTGGAGACACAAGACTGAGGATACAGGAATCTTGAACAAAAAAACACAACGCTGAAAGAACTGAGCAAGTCCGCATCCGTGGAGGGAAATGGATAGGTGATGTTTCAGGTGGTCTGAACAAGAGTTCCTACCCGAGAGGTCATCTGCAGACACTGCCTTACCTGCTGAATTCCTACAGTATATTGTTTTTTGCTGATGACACTAAAGATATTTGAAACCCAGAGTTGAAAGTAATCTGCAGTTATGACAATCAAAACACCACACTGATAAGCCCAGTAAATGAAAAGACAACAATATTTCCTTGATGTTTTTACCAAGCTATACTTATGCTATGTTGTTTATTTATTTGTATTCTTTCCCCTAATTTAGGAGTTAATTCCCCTAATCCTGTGTACTGCTTGCCTCCATCCGGAACCCAAAGAGAGGGATCAGCTTCTGCACATTCTTTTCAACTTAATAAAGCGTCCAGATGATGAACAAAGGTACAAACTGTTGTTATATTTCAAAAAAACACTTTTAACTTCAAAGCAAATATTTATTTAACTTGCTTATACATGTATTGTCTTTCTGCTGACTGGTTAGCACGCAACAAAAGTTTTTCACTGTACCCCAGTACATGTGACAATAAACTAAACTGAACTGCTCCTAACTGGTAACTGTTGAAAGCAACACTAACCAGACCCTGGGGTCTTCAGGGATAATTTTCCAGCTCTATTTGTTTGAACTATGCAGCACCTCGTTGTATTAAATGACTTTCAAAGACACAGTTGCACTACTTAACTCCTGTTATTTTCAAATGATAACTTTTTTAAGCTTTAAGGAAAGTTGGGCCCCGCAAATATAATTGAAAAAAATAATTGTAGCACAGCTGATTACTAACTCAATTTGTATTCTTGATCACATGAGAAATACTCAGATAGTTGTTAATAACCAAAATAAACCAATTGCATCAGTAATAATGTTTTCCTGAAACATGCATGCAAACACTAGAAATTAAGATTCATAACACATCACTTTGGGATCATTTAATTTTGGAAGAAATTTTTTTAACTTGTCAGACAAGCTACTATTGGTTTGTGGTATTTCTATATTTGAATGACCCAAACTTATTGAAATCCCTTGATTAAAAAAGAGTGTTGCATTTCAGTCAATGAAATGGGAAGGAAAATTTGGTCAAATGGAAGGAAAGTTTATTTGACTATAACACCAGAAACCTCTTGGGGGTAATCAAGTTCAGTAATCATCTACTTTCATATTTTGGTTTTAGGCAAATGATTCTAACTGGCTGTGTGGCGTTTGCTCGGCATGTGGGACCAACTCGTGTTGAGGCGGAACTCCTACCACAGTGCTGGGAGCAGGTAAATGAAAAGCCTAATTTAAAATTAACTTTAGTTGCCAGGTATGGAAATTCCTGTTGAAAAAACATAATTATACCTGTACATTTTACTTAATCTAATTACACAAATGGCTTACATGTGTAGGTATAAATTCCAGTGCATTAAATGTTTGATTGCTGCACAACAGATTCTTCTGACGCAGATTTCATAGCTGCCATATAAAATGAGGATTTGAACTATATGAATTAAAGCAAAACATCCAGGTGTCGTGGTTAATAATCCATTTAAGATTTTGCGAATAAGCCATGCAAAATGTTTAATTATCAAGGTTCCACAAAAAACGTCACGGCTGATTCAGAAACTTAATTTAGCAAATCTTGAGAGATTTGAGGTGCATTCAGTCAGTCTATCTGTTTCCTTGTGACCTGAAATTTAGTTAATGGTCTTGACATAATTTTTCTGCTTTGATAGCATTTGTCTTTAGTTTTAAATGTTAGAAAGAGTCCACAGGTAAGAGTAACTGAGAGTTTGGTTATTACCACCTCTTAGGGAGTCCCTCAGAATTCAGGATGACTGCTTCCTTTCTGGCCCCATCTGTCAGGCCAGAACCCACAAAAACCTATTCTGGGAGTAGCCGCTTTTACCACTGATGGGCAGGAGGTGCCTGCTGAAGAAAGGGGTCAAGGCAGGTGGATAGTGTGTGAGATGGTGCACCACTGCCATTTACACGAGGTTCCATTGACTAGCTTCTAGATACCATTGCAAATGCTCCTCCTGTACTTGAGTATTTGGAAGCCAAGGATTTCCAAGAGTTGATGAGAATATTGACTGTTTGACTGTGTAAGGAAGATTTGAGCACAACTGTATTTTTTTTTCTCTGCTGTTACTTAGCTGCTGTTGGCAAATGGGATACTAGTTCAGTTCAAGTTAAAGTTACATATAATGTCACATGGACCAATTGGTGCAGTGAGATTTGAGTTATCATACAGCCATACAAATAAAAAAGAACATGATATATGATAGAGTTTAACATAAACATCCCCCACACAGCGTAATTAACGTTTCCCACAGTGAGGGAAGGCAATAAAGTTCAGTCATCTTCCTCATTGTTCACCCGTGGTTGGGGCCTTTGAGCCCTCCGCAGTCACCGCTACGGGTGGCCCGATGTTCAGGTCCTCTCGCCTGGATGATCGGAACTCCAACGTCGGAACGGAATAACACACTCAGCGGCTTGGAGTTTCCGACTCTGCCACTTCCTACCGGAGACCGCGACTCCCGAAGTCCACAGGCCGAGCTGGACAGAGATTAAACACTGGTGATCCCCAGCAAAAGATCCCAGGACTTTAACCGTGATGTTAAAGTCAGCGCCACCCACAACTAGAAGCTCCGCAAACCACAGCTCCACGATGTTAATCAGCAGGCCCAACACCCCGGAACTCCAACACACGATCCCCGGTAAGGCATCGCCCGCTCCGCGATGGAATCCAGTGCTGCGCGCTGCTGATGCTCTGGCCGGTCTCCGGCAGGAAAGGCCGCGTCAATCCAGATGACGGGCCGCGAGGGCGGGGCCAATATGTGAGTCGGAGAAAAGATGCATCCTCGACCAAATAGTGAATGGGAAACGATTTCCCCTCTTCCACACCCCACATAAAAAAAACTGAGAAACCCCCAAAAACTTTTTAGACAGACTAAAAACAACAAAAAGGATGAAAGGACAGACACACTGCTGACGAGGCTGCCGCGCGTGGCGCCACCCGATGACTACTAAAGTGCTATACATTGATAGTCGAACCAGGGAAGCAATGCAAGCATCATGGCATTCTCCTCCATGCGCAAACCCTCCAGATGTACTGTGCCCTCACCTTTTCCTTTTTTATGTTTGTTTATTTGTCTGTAATCAATGTGGGAAGGATCAATTGAATACAGTTGAAAAACTAAGCAGTGAAAATTGAACAAAATTGAAAATGCATTTGGGATCGTGGACTTTATAAATTGAGATATGGAATACAAGACCAGGGAACGTGTTGAACTTTAAAACGTGTCTAAATATAGCAGAAGCAGATTCTCTAGGTCTGAGTGCCAGACTCGAGGAATTATTCTAGGGACATTGGATTTAACTTATTTAGACTTAATGACCTCCGCAATTCACTGTTGCACCGAACACCACAGCCCCACCCGGCTGGGACCTGCCCCGCAAAGGGTGGGTCACCCTGAACCGGCTTCATACAGGGGTCGGCCGGTTCAACGCCAATATACATCGCTGGGGGCTGTGTTCATCAGCAGCCTGCGTGTGTGGAGCAGACCAGCAAACAGCGCAGCACGTCATTTTCAATTGCGCTGTCCTCCGCCCGCTAGTGGAGGGGTAGACCTCACGGCCCTCAACAACAGCACATTGAACAGGCTACAGCGCCTGGAGGGCGTTACAAAACCTCTGCTGCCTCAAGCGCTAGAAGAAGAAGTTATTAGATAGACCGGAGCAACTAGGATCCTTGGAAAACAATTATTTGAAATCATGAAGGGTATTGATAGAATTATGAGGAGTACTGAAAAATTCTAAAGAGAAATTGTTTCTCATTGTCCGAACTGACCAAGAACTCGAGGGCATAGAGTGATGGTAATAGTCAAAGCTGATGCGAGAAAAATGTCTTTGCCTTGTTGATTCAGCAGCATTATCAACGGCAGGCTGACTGGCCTCCTTCAGATTCTGTGTGTATCATCGACTGCCTTGCTTTGAGCTCTACATTTAGGTTTAATGCTCAATCTGTACGTCCTTTCCTTTATGAAAGGGAACTGGAATCAATGCCAGTGATCAGCCATAATCTCATGGAATGGCAGAACAGACTCAATAAGGCCTTCTATTCATATTTCTTGCATTCAGAGCAATCCCATTTAGACCCATAAGTGGCAAAACTTATTGGCATCCTTTGACACATCATCTTTTTTCTTGTAACTGTGCAATTGTAACAAATGAGTTGTATTCTCTGTGTTATATGAATGAAAAATGTTAATGCATTGGTTTGGATAACCCTACAAGTAGTAGCACATCGCATAAAATGGAAATAATAGTAATATTGTTCCTTTGAATCTCTTATACTCCATCAACAACTAGGCTGTTTGTGGGGAAGAACAGGATGAGTGTGTGCCAAAGATATCTTGAAATGCAAATCGGTTTAATTTGCATGTGTTAAAAGAAAGCTTTCTTTGATCAAATTTGTGCTCTCCCAGAAAGGGTTCATACTGCACAAACGTACCTCCTTTGTGCACTCTTGTGTTTCTATCCATCGTGCCTATCCAAAAGAAGCCTACTTACCTGCATTAATTCGATAACCCTCTATGGCCTGTGCCTTCAAGTACCTGTCAAGATGCCTCTTAAATGTTGCTGCTGTTCCTGCCACCATAACCATCTCTAGCAGATACCAACTATTCTTGTTTAAAAATTGTACCCTTCAGATCCTCTTTAAACTCCCCTTTCACCTTAAATCTATTAACACTCCTACCATGGGAAACAGTCAATCTATCTACGCTATCAATGCCTCTCCTAATTTTATGTACCTCTATCATATCACCACTCAGCCGCTTTGCTCCAGGAAAAACAAACCTAGCCTATCCAATCTCCCCTGATAATGCCAGCCCTCCAATGCCGATCAAACCTTTATGAATATCTACAGAACTCTCTGTAACGTAACCACATCCTTCCTACAGTGTGGTGACCACAAGTGTGCACACACTACTCCAGTGTACATGCATGCCATGTGCCTTTTTGCCACAAAACCAATCATCACTAGACATGTTAGGACACATCAGTGCAGAGAAAAGGTAGACAAAAATGCTGGAGAAGCTCAGCGGGCGAGGCAGCATCTATGGAGCAAAGGAAATAGGCAACGTTTCGGGCCGAAAGTCTTCTTCAAACTGATGAGAGGGTGGGGGGGGGGGGGGGGGGAGAAGAAAGGAAGAGGAGGAGCCAGTGGGCTGAGGGAGAGCTGATAAAGGAAGGAGAAAGTAAGGACTACCTGAAATTAGAGGTCATTGGTCATACTGCTGGGGTGCAAACTGCCCAAGTGAAAAATGAGGTGCTGCTTCTCCAATTTACGATGGTCCTCACTCTGGCCATGGAGGAGGCCCAGGACAGAAAGGTCGGATTCGGAATGGGAGGGGGAGTTGAAGTGCTGAGCCACCGGGAGATCAGGTTGGTTATTGCGAACCGAGCAGAGGTGTTCGGCGAAGCGATCGCCAAGCCTACGCTGGGTCTCACCAACGTAGAGCAGCTGACATCTAGAGTAGTGGATGCAATAGATGAGGTGCAGGTGAACCCCTGCCGCACCTGGAAAGACTGCTTTGGTCCTTTAATGGAGTCAAGGGGGGAGGTAAAGTGACAAGTGTAGCATTTCTTGCGGTTGCAAGGGAAAGTGCCCGGAGAAGGGGTGGTCCGGGTGGGAAGGGACGAATTGACCAGGGAGTTACGGAGGGAGCGGTCTCTGCGGAAAGCAGACAGGGGAGGAGATGGGAAGATGTGGCAAGTGGTGGGGTCACGTTGGAGGTGGCGAAAATGACGGAGGATTATTTGTTGTACGTGACGGCTGGTAGGGTGGAAGGTGAGGACAAGGGGGACTCTGCCCTTGTTACGAGTGGGGGGATGGGGAGTGAGAGTAGAGTCACGGGGTATAGAACATACCCTTGTGAGAGTCTCATCTATGGTAGAGGAGGGGAACCCCCGTTCCCTGAAGAATGAGGACATCTCTGATGCCCTGGTGTGAAACACCTCATGATGGGTGCAGATGCAGCGTAAACAGAGGAATTGGGAGTAGGGGGATGGAGTCCTTACAGGAAGCAGGGTGGGAAGAAGTGCAGTCCAGATAGCCATGGGCGTCAATGGATTTATAGTGGATGTCTGTCAGGAGTCTATCACCTGCGATGGAGATAGTGAGGTCAAGAAATTGTAGGGAAATGTCAGAAATGGTCCAGGTGTATTTGAGTGCCGGATGGAAGTTAGTGGTGAAATGGATGAAGTCAGTGAGTTGAGTGTGGGTGCAGGAGGTAGCACCAATGCAGTCGTCAATGTAGAGTTCAGGGATAGGGCCACAGTACGTCTCGAACAAGGATTGTTCGATGTACCCTACAAAGAGGCAGGCATAGCTGGGGCCCCATGCACGTGCCCATAGCTAAGCCTTGTATTTGGAGGAAATTGGAGGGGGTCAAATGAAAAGTTATTAAGGGTAAGGACCAGCTCCATTAGGCGGAGGAGAGTATCAGTAGACGGGGATTGGTTGGTTCTCCGGTCGAGGAAGAATCGGAGGGCTTTGAGACCCTTTTGGTGGGGGATGGAGGTGTAGAGTGATTGGGCATCCATGGTGAAGATGAGGGAATGGGGGCCTAGAAAATGGAAGTCCTGGAGTCGACGAAGAGAAAATCTGTGTTAATGTTTCAGTTCAGTGGTTTATCAACGGAAGTTTAGCCCAGTTTGATGAAAGGACAGCAAGCTGAAATATTAATTCTTTGTTTCCTTCTGTACAGATTCTTTTTGACATGCTAAGTATTTCATGAGCTCCAATTTTTTACATATCAATTTTTCAAGAGTTGTCATTCAAGAGGATTTAATTCTCATATGTACTGACAGAGGCATAATGAAATTCTTCCTTGCTGCAGCTTTAAGGGCTATAAACACAATAAAACAGAAATATATAATCAATAATATAATCTTAATATATGTAACCATAATAGTACATGCCACAGTCTACAATGTTTTGCTTTTGGTCTATCATTAGCTCCTCTTTGTGAAAAGCTTTTTAACAGAGCACTTAAATTTTAGTTGAGATGAGAAAGATTTAATAGGAACCTAGGGGCAACATTTTTGAAGAGCAGCACAATGGCACAGCTGGTAGAGTTGCTGCCTCACAGCGCTGGCTACCCAGGTCCAATCCTGACCTCAGCTGCTGTCTATGTGGAGTTTGCACATTCTCCCTGTGACCGGGTGGGTTTCCCCAGGTACTCCAGTTTCCTCCCACATTCTAAAGACATGTGGGTTTGTAGGTTAATTGGCCACCGTAAAATTGCCCCTGGTGTGTAGGGAGTGGTGGATGAGAAAGTGGGGTAACAGAACAACAGTGAATGGGTGATGATGGTCAGTGTGGACTCAGTCGGCTGAAGGGCCTGTTTCCATGCTGTAAAAAACTGTACTCAATTTAATGTCTGACTTTTCAAAAGGATTTAAATAGTTTGAAATTTCAGAAGCTGTGTTTTTAAGTATGAAGTGTTATCATCTAAAAGCACCATGTAAAAGGAAGGGCCTCGACCCGAAACGTCACCCATTCCTTCTCTCCAGAGATGCTGTCTGTTCAGCTGAGTTTCTCCAGCTTTTTATGTCTACGGTTTAAAACCAGCATCTGCAATTCCTTCCTACACATGTAAAATAAAAATCCTCTTAGCTCCACCTACGTTTTCAATCAAGCCCGTAATCTCTATTCAAACTAGTGTGGTCATGCTATATAAATCGACCATCCCTCGCATGTGCTAATGGTCTGGATGCATAGTGCATCATGCCCCTGAATTGGAGTGTTTTTTGCCTGTTAGTGCTCCATCTGCTTGTGAGGCAGGGGGTCAGTTGCATGGGCATCTGATCTTAAAAATGGTTATAGTTGCTGCATTGCTGGAGCACCAATGGGGAAAAGCAGTATGTTCCAACCTAATTTGCTTGAAATAAAGTGAACGAGGATGTGTTCAATACCCTGCGTGAAAACAGCTTAATGGGAACTAACTGTGTGTAATTTAGTGTCTGTATACTGATGTTGAATTATGGCATTTGTTGTCATGCTTCCAGTCCAATTACCTCTCCAAAAATGGGTATTTCTTTAATTTGATGAAGATTTAAGTCAAATAACAATCAAATGAAAAATGTAGACGTTGGAATTACTGTCACATTTGTGTTGGGGAATATTATGTCAGTGGGTTACTGGAAACACATTCAATATTTGAATATGCATGCATCTTTAGTATGGGGATGACATACAAATGTAATCCTGTCAGTGGATATGCTTCTACATGCATTTTTTTAAAAAACACATATTTGTTATGGTGTGAACTTGAACTAAATTATCAGAAGTACAGAGTAGTTTATTCAATTATCCTTTTTCCAGATCAATCACAAGTACCCAGAGCGAAGGTTGCTGGTGGCAGAAGCCTGTGGAGCACTTGCACCGTACTTGCCTGTAAGAAACATTCACATCTTTCTGTTCAAAACAAGCAAATCCTTTGATTACCAAGTTAACCTCTTTTTTTTTCTTGTAGAAAGAGATTCGGAGTTCACTGGTGCTTTCAATGCTGCAGCAGATGTTGACAGAAGATAAGGCAGACCTTGTGCGAGAGGCAGTTATTAAAAGTCTTGGTATTATTATGGCCTATATTGATGATCCTGATAAATACTTGCAGGTATTGTTTAGTGCCAAGAGTCTGAGGTTATGGTATTTTATTTCAGATCAGATATCTTCATGGAAATTCCCACTTTTTGTCCTTTGATATATGTACGCGGCCTTTTTTTTCACCACAGGGTTTTGAGCTGCAAATTTCAGCCTTAAATGACCCCTCCGAGAGGGTGATTAGTGCTACGCATCAAGTTTTCCTGCCAGCATTTGCAGCATGGACAACAGAATTGGGTAAACTCCAGTCGCATCTCATTCCAACTCTACTAAGCAACACTGAAAAAATACTCAGGGTAGGTGAAAATAAAACATCTGTTTCTAAGTTGGTGCCAAGTCGCGTCCACCGAACGGCACCCCCTCTACTTGCCAGACTGGGTTGTATCTTGGTTGAACATCACCTCAACCAATCCTATAGTTGAGGTTTTAGAAGAGCGTCCATTTTGAAAGAGAACAAGATGGGTGTTTGTGTTGTTGACGAACAAACAAGAAAATTTGTATGTGCACCTGTAGGAATTTTCCACTGAATTTTTTGTTACATAGTAGATTAGATCGTTCATGGCCTGTCCTGCCCCTCACTCATCTACTTGAATGTCCTTGCATTGACTGCCAATGTACCATTTGAGGGTTATTGAACTCTAATTGCTTGGTGTGCTCAATTTGTCAACATTCAATAATGAGCGTACCAAGGCACCAGGTCCTTTCTGCCCTCCAGTCACAGAGTACCAAACTGAAAATGATTTGTTTATTCCTTTTGTTTTCTGTCTTTTACCAATTCTCAGTGATGGCATCATTATCCCCGATGTCCTGTTCTCTAATTTTATTCAATAATCTATTGTATGGCATCTTTATTGAACTTTTTCTGATGATTCAAATAAACAGCATCATTGTTTCATACAATATGTTTGTCAACATTGATTTATTTCATAAATCCCTGTTAACTTGTCCCAGTCCACTGAGCATTTCCCAAGTGCGCTGTGACTACTATCTTAATAGATTACAGTATCGTTGATGAAAGACTAATTTGTCTTCAGTATTTGTCAAAAGTGAGAGTTCCGGGACAAAGTGTGCCTGAATTTAGCTCAGGGTGGGTACCCTTTTTCTCTACATTTATCAGAGTGAAATGCACCTGGATCTGAACTCCCAACACCTCCCAATGTTGATAAACTGAGGCTTGGAAGTCTTTAATTCAACAGCGCACGGTTTTGCTGGCAATGCACCTGCTGGTTCACAGTCATTGTGGCCAAACCTAATATAATGCTGACCTGAATCTTGTACAAAATTGTGCTCTTGTAATAATTATGAATTTCATTCATACTAGGTTTCTCTGAAATGAAGCCGATTTGAATATTGTAATGACAATTGTAATAATGTGAAAATGCAAGGGAAGGACTATATAGATTAGCATATGACAAGCATTCAGTTGCATTACCCCCACCCCTCCTTTGCTTTATTACTATTTTTTTTCTTCTTTCCACCAAAAACATCCTTGTTCTGAAACTTTCACTGTATTTCGCCATGAATGCTGCTTGTCCCATTTTCTTTCATGATTTTTATTTCAGTTTTGTAGCAATGCTTTTATCACTCTTTTGAAGAACAGGTTATCTTTTAATGACTATATTTGCATCACATCCAGGTGGATTAGTTGATCTTAGCCTGTTGTAATGGATACTTAAGACTCACTTGGCACATCAGAAGATGTAACGTGATCTTAACTAAAATCTAAGATTGAGACTACCATGTTTGTGCCAATTTCAGCTCTGCTTCTAATCTGCTTCCATTACCCTTTCAAGCACTGCTTTCTAAATCAAAACAGAAGATTTATTAGACAAAGGTTGCACCACATGTAAAAAATAATGTTAAGTCTAGGGGAGTGGAATACTCAAATCATCCACCCTGCTGTTTAGCCAAATTTGTGTTCTCAACAAAGTCATCTCCAACGCTTTATCAATCTTTGCCAACAGCTTAATTTTTAACCAACATCTTTGTTTTGCCAATAAAGAAATTTGCTTCCAAAGCTAGACACGGGCAATTGGCGGGTGATTTTTGTTATGTTTTATAATTACGCAAATCGGGTACTAACATGGGCAATAAGAAATATCAATTTCATTGCTTTGTTGAATAGGTAATCAGTGTGGGTGTGAGAAGTGAGTACACATGAATAGCGGATAATTACTTTGGAATCAGTCCATAGTCAGATTGTTCAAATTCTTCATTGTATTTCTGACCCCTATCATAAATACTCTAGATAAAAATCAGTCTGAAGAAGGGTCTCGACCTGAAACATCACCCATTCCTTCTCTCCAGAGATGCTGCCTGTCCCACTGTGCCACTCCAGCATTTTATGTCTACCTTTGGCTCTAATTTATATGTTGAATAAGATTAAAATTTGATTTTGTGCAGTCATTGTCTTGCAATTTTGCTGCTTTTTTTAATTTGACATCAGTGGAGGGTCTCCTGACCCTGTGCATAATTTTTCAAATCCTGACACTTCTGATTTTACATATTCTCATTTAGGATGGAGAGCATGGACTTGATGAACATAAACTGCACCTACATCTTTCAGCCATGCAGTCACTGATTCCACCATTATTTGCCCTAGTGCTGAAAAATGCTCCTTTTGCAAGCAAAGCAAAACTTCAAGGAGAAGTGCCACAGATAGAGGGTAGTGTATTGCGCATTGATCTGTCATTAATATCACTTAAATAATATTATGTGGAAATGCTATTTTAATGCGGCCCCATTTGATTATTAAATCAGAGCATTTTAAATATTGGAAGTCATTTTGTTTTTCAGTTACATCCATTAACTGTATTTCAAAAATGAACTAACCAACTAATGTCTTATGCTGAATCCATAGACATAATTCTCTTCCACCATCATTAACATCTATTGTTAACTTGGTGGGAGCAAGGGTTGTAGAATGGAATTGTAAGAATAATAGATATTCTGCACATTTACTTAAGAATGTCATAAGAGTGAAAAACATTTAACATGATATTTCCCAATTAGATAAGTATGGTCTTTGACCAGTGGAGTCTGAAGCTGACTGTGGCTCCTACTGTCACTTCACATGCCCAAGGTCAACAATGACACAAAACTTGACTGACCTTTCTTGTAACTAAATTACCTCACTAAGTTCATCCAACTAAGGGAAATAAAAATGCATTTTCATAATTTGTAAAAGATAACTGAAGTGAAAAATGCTTCCATTACTGAAAAATATAACCATTTATATATGTGTATGAACTCTGTCATGAGTGTGACATATGTGTGTGACCTCTGTCATGAACTCTTATTTATTTAAAACTGTCTCCAGTGACCAGATTCCCTCGGCCAGCCTCTCCCCTGCAAGACGTGGCAACAATCATTGGAAGTCGAGAACAGCTGTCAGTGCTCTTACAACTGTATGACAATCAACTGGAGCACGAGGGCACGACTGGCTGGGAAAATTTATTATGGGTTGTTAACCAATTGTAAGTTGGTTTCATTCTACTTTCTAACAATCCTCCTTCGTAACCTGCCTGCTGTAGGTGGTCACTGCACCATAATGCTCATCGTCATACGATTGTCTCAAAGATATTTAAACATGCTATATATTTACACATGCACCTTTGGAGCTGCTTTAACATGCTTTTGTTAACTTTTATCCTTTTGTTCAAGGCATCCTCAAAACTGAAGTTGTATGGTTTAATTTTTCAAGTTATAAGAGGCTGATAATATTCATGCTTTTAGCATATTGGAGGTATTGATTTATGATTTATTTAGCAAATCTTCTTAAATACAAAAATACTGAGTTGCTGGAAACATTTTGTTGGAGGATGAAAATGAACCATTTGTTGGCTTGGTACTGATTTATTTCATTCATCATTGCAAATATTTAGGGATCTGATCATAAAGTGAATTCTAATTTACAAGAGGCTCTCCATTCTTTGCAGATTACCGCATTTAATAGAAACTGTCGGTACTATTAATGTTGCCTCAACATCTTGTGTTCATGACTTCTCCCGGTATTTCTGGAGGCTATGTAGGACATTTGGTAAAATTTTTACCAATACAAAGGTGAGTTGATTTATTAATTTTGCTAGTGACATGTGTTTATATACAGAGAAACATTGATTATACATAGTTGTTTGTTGGCCAAATTTCAACTGTCCAGATATTAGTATATTTTGACTACATTTAATTTTGCCCACTGTACAGAAAAGAGAACGAAATGTGATCTAAATTGTCCTGATCTTGCACTCTTGAATTTCTTCTATAATTAGATGAAATTTAAATCAAATTAAATTTAATCCCAGATCTAATTTTCATTGGGGGGGGGAAAGTTGTTTAAAATAGCACATATCTAATAAAAATATATATTTTTTTAAATAGTACATTTTAAGCCAGTTGTTCAAAAATGAATTTCTAATTTGATCAATGACAATAATATGACCACACCTTGCCCAAGGTTGTTAGTAACAGCTGGGAAAGCGCAAAACCAAACATTGTATCCTTTTCCTACAACGTCCAATTTCATAAACTTAATACAAGAATGCAATAAAACTGAAATTGCTATTTTTCTTGCTGCATTAATCTTTAAATTAACTTTGGCCAGTTGATCTGGGTATTTTTGGGAGTTTAACATTGAATGGTCCAAGAAAGATTTTGTGAAATGCTAGCCAAGGTAATGTAATTATGGGTTAAGAACCACTATGCAGCTGATCTTGGTATGTAAAAATGCTTGCCTTGGAAGAAAAGCCTTGGTTTTAATTTTGTGTGTTGATCCAGTTTCAATTTACTTTTGACTAAAAGCCAAAATGTGGGGGCTGTTGGCCAGGAGAAGAGGGAGAGGGCACTTGAATCCTATACTCCTTCTCTGCAAGTTGTCCAATTTTCCCACCAATATAAAATGTTAAGCTTTATGAGGGCAGGATTTTGTAAAGCTTTTTTTCTTCTCCTTTCTGCATCTGAAAGGAAAATCAACACTTGTTAGTAGTGCACCAGTGGCTTCGATCGTGATAGATAAGGCGTTCCATCTAAACAAGTGTTGATCATTTTACTTTTAAGTATTGGTCCTTTTACTTTTGAACAAAATACTAAAACAACATGAAAGATACCAGATATGTTGGTACAACAAATGATGATGTAATAGTGTGGCAAAATCATTCAAAGATGTTGATAGATGAATCCGAGGTGAATCAATTTTGTAAACACAAGGAACTTTGGAAGTTCATAGGTCATAGGAGCAGAATTAAGCTATTTACCCCAGCATTTAATTATGGCTGATCTGTTGCACCGTCTCAACCCCATTCTCCTGCTTAACCGATTATTCATGAACCAACCAATCTCCGTATAAAAATACCGAATGATTTGGCCTCCACAGCCGTCTGTAGCATAGCAAATAATTCCACAGATTCACCACCCTCTGACTAAAGAAATTCCTCATCTCCTTTCTAAAGGAATGTCTAATGAAATGCAGATACTGATTTACCAAAAACACAGCACTGGAGTAACTCATTGGGTCAGGCAGCACGCCTGGAGTACGTGGATAAATGACATATCTGGTTGGGACGCTTCCAATATATTGTGGTTGGTGGGGGGGGGGGGGGGAAGAAAGTTGGAAGAGAGGAGGGGCTGTCTAAAGCCTGATGTGATAGGTAGATACAGATGGTATGCGGTGAGAGGTCTTGATGGGCAGATGCTTGGGAAAAGGCAGGCGATGAAAAGACAGATGGTGTGAGATAACAATAGAAGGGGTGAGAATTGTGAAGCTGAGGAGAAGGGAATGGGAGAAGAGGACTGTGGGAGTCGATCAGTTTGTAGGAGACGTCAGTCTACTACAAAGACCACTAGTACGATGGCAGCTCCGCTGGCAGTCTGTTCGTTTTTTCATCTTTTTTTTATTTTTAGAGTTTGTTAAAAGTTTGTTTTAATGTTCTCCGGTGTGTCTTATGTGGGGGGAGGGGGAGGGGATCGGGGGAGTCTTTTTAGGTTCTTACCTTGCCGGAGTGCGGTTGATTTAATGCATTTCGTTGTCTCTGTACTGTACACTGACAATGACAATTAAAATTGAATCTGAATTTTCACATCGTATTCTCCGGGCGATCTGCAACCATCCATCGATGGAGCTGGAGGCCTCCTCGGACTGTCGTGAGTCCCACCGCGGGGCGTGGACTTAACATCGGAGCTGATCCCTTGCCTGGTATCGCTCCAACCGTGGCCACCGGACTTACAATCAAGAGCTTGCAGTCTCGGGAGAGGCTAGTCGGGAGCTCCAACGTCGCAGAAGGTTCGACCAGCCCCGACGCGAGGTTCGATCGTCCAGCGTGGGGGAGCTGACATCCCCCCGATGCAGGACCTGATTGCCTCGACGTGGAGGGCCAAAACTCCGCCGGCTACGGGTGGCAAGATCGTCCTGTCAACGGAGGGCTCGAGGCCCCCGACCGCAGGAGAACAAAGGGAAGAGACTTGAACTTTATTTCGCCTTCCATCACAGTGAGGAATGTGTAGGAGTCACTGTGGTGGATGTTCATGTTAAAATGTGTTTTGGGTGTTCTGTTGCTTTTCATTTGTATGACTGACTTGGCAAATGAATTCCTCATATGTTGCAAAACATACTTGGCAAATAAAGTACTATTCTGGTTCTGATAGGTTGTGCCCTGTGATGGAAGCACAGATCAGGAAAGGGAAGAGAGGGGTCAAAGAGAGTCCAAGTGAATTTAAGGGCCGGGTTGAAGTTAGTGGTAAAGTTAATGAAATCAATAGGTTTTGCATCGGTAGAGAAGGCAGCCCAGATGCAATCTAGTGCATGTAACGGAGAACAAGTTGGGGGGTGATGCCAGTGTACATTTCAGGGCTGCCAACATTGGGTGAGAGTTGGGAGTGTTCAACAGGGGGGGTGTTGTCGTACCCCCCCCCCCGTCCCCCCATTGATACAGAGCTCTTGTATTTTTCAGCTTGAAATTGTGCAATCTGGTGCGTACTGTAGCAAGTCTTTTAACCTCCCCTTGAATGCAATATTTATGCTTTAAATTGGATTAGCTATGAATAAGGTTAGGCTAAATTGCATTCCTAATTACATTCCGCAGTAGAGCCAGGCTCTGATCAACAGGTGCAGCACATGAATGATCTTAGTGTATTCATGTAGGGAAATCAGATTATAATCAAGCACTTGGCCCATGTTGACCATGTTAACCAACCTGGGTCTCACTGTACACCCGGTACTACTCCTGACCCTGGCCCCAGTTGCATACCTTCTCTCATTCCTGACCCTGAGTCCAGCCCTACACCTGGCCCCCTATTCTACCCTGATCATAACTGCTCACCTGCTTAGATTCCCAGTGCTGAACACTACGATTGTCCCAGCTTTGACTGTACACCTAGTACTATTCCAGACCTTGACTCTGGGTGCACACTTGGCCTTGCTCCTAGCCCCTCTGCACTGACAATATATCTGGCCCACACATAAAGCCCAATATCTGATCCCCTGGACTTAAACTATTACGTTCAAGTCCACAGGTGCTTATCTAATGCGGTAATCTTTTATGGGACACTTCACGGACCAAATTTTGTATAACAAAATGTGCTACATCCATTGGCTTCCTTGTTATCTAACATGCTAGTTACTTTGTCAAATAAGTCATCAATTGGTTGAACACAATTTCTCATCCATAAAATTATACTCACTCAGCTGTATAAGTATTCTGTTACAATTTCCTTCATTTTCCTAACAAACTGTCCTGAAGTAATTTTCACCCCCAATATTTTCAGTATTTTGCTGTCTTCCTCTCAGCTGGGACTTTTTGGAAATGCAAAGTCCAATAATTATATATTTAAGCAAATATGTGCTATTAAATGTGATCTTGTGAGTACATAATATTTTCTGTGGTATTCATAACACAACAATGATAAAAATATATTTGTTTTGATTGCACCTACCAATATGCATACATTAGTATATTACAGTTAATATGTACCGAAGGCAATTTTTTTGTTCCAATGCCCATTCCCAATTACTTTCACATTGAAGTGATTGAAATCCAAGTGAAGTTTAAATGGCATCAGAAAAATAAAACCTCCGGAATGGATGATATTCATTACATGATTGGTTGGTCAGTATCAGCACAATTACTATATTAAACTTTGAATCTTCAGATGTCAAGCTAAAACTAAAGACAAATAATAACCACCTCACACATTCTCCTGCAAGTATGTCTGTCACTCCTTTAAAATATGCCCCTTCTTTGAACAAGCTCTTAAACATTGCATCTGAATCAGTTTCCATCTGATTACACTCCTTCATCTACGTGCTCAATTAATAAAACAGCGTGATTGGGGACATTTCTATTCAACCTGTCAACAGAATTTGGGGGAGTGGGGGGTTTAGAAATAGTCAGTGAGGTAAACAAACATAATAGTTTGGCAAATGACAATAGTGCCACCTTCCCAATATTTAACTGAAGGAAATAATAGGTTATGGGTCCTCGCCATTCAAGTTCAAAACCATGGTTGATCTTTACTTCTGCACTATCCCCATATCCATTGATTGTGTTAATATCCACAAATCCATTCATCTATGATTTGAATGAATGATGAATAAATATTTTCAGCCCGATGGGAAAGACAGTTATAAAGATATTCTGTTTAAATAGCTGTTCAAAATCATGAAAGATCTGAGTGAAGAGGAAGAGAAACTGCTCTTATTGATATTAGGATCAAGAATAAGAAGCCACATGATTTAGATTCAATTTTATTTTTAAAACAAATGCTTAAATTGTGAGTTGAGTATTCAGTTTTGGCCTTACTGTTCAAGTATTTAATTTTCAATACTTTGCTTTTGAATGTGAAGGCCATCATTTGGGAAGAAACATCTACAATTTTCTGCATTTCTGACAATGCATTTTACATCCTTAGGTAAAACCACAGTTTCAAGAAATACTGAGGCTATCTGAAGAAGCTATTGGTAAGCCTTTGTTTCCTTAATATTTACTGAAGGCTTCATTTTACACTCTGGACGATGGAATATAATAACTCTGGATACTCTAAAAATGAGTTGATTCTCTACAGTGTGTCTTTATTCCCTGAAGAGGAATGTGCAAAATATTTAATAAGGTTTTCTTTCGGGAGGTCATCAGTGCAGCTTGCAATGAATGCGTTTGGCTTCCCAAAATATGATCAAGCATGTTTGCCAGAACAAGGTTTTATTGTCGATGCTTTCACTGTACACATAGTTTTGGCATCCAAGTTATTTAGCTGTTATTGTAGACCAGCTGTCGGGTTTAATCCTCATTGCAAAGCAAATTAAGTGGGTAGTATTGTTGCTGGTATCAAAGATGTGATATCATTGTCCTGTATAAAATAGCAGTCAACTCAAAGTGGGTTTTGTTCATGATTTGGTGCAGCAGGAAAACTTTATTGTAAACTTACAGCTTTATTGTAAGTTTGATATAATCTTGACTTAATTATGTTTCCAAATGTGGCCTTTATGTGCTAATTTAACCATGAGGAATGGTTTCTGCAAAAAGAGATAAAGTACAATATTGAAGTAATGTTTATTGCTTTTTTTTGTGGAAAGATGATTCTACTACAGCTGGCAATGGAGTGTTAACAAAAGCCACAGTTCCTATATATGCTACTGGAGTACTTACTTGTTACAATCAGGTAATGGAAGTTATATTTGCAATTCTAGCTCCATCAATTAATCTCTTTCATCATTTAAAGACTGGCTATACTGTTGAGTAATGTTCCTCCAGGAAGAAGACCGAAAGCTCTTAGTGGGGTTTTTGGAAGATGTAATGACCACACTTTCATTATCGCACGCGCCACTTGATAGTCTGAAGGCTTCATTTGTAGAACTGGGGTAAGTTATTCCACAGTTTATTAAGGCTCTGTATCCCTTAATATTGGATTTGATCTAAATTTTATGCAGTTGTGTATTTCTACTCTTCCTAATACATGTAATTCTTTTTGTTGTGACATCACTCTGCAGGATGGGATATATAATATATATAATATTATAATACATGCACCATTGCCTGCATTTGATATTTTTCATCACCATACCTGAATTCTGTTCTGTGCAGTCTACTCGTTTGAGCATCAAACTGACTATGTGGTGAATGTATTCTCACCTCTCTTGTTTCACTCTCTACTGTTTCTTATAGCCTGTTTCTCCATAACTAACCTTGTTAGTCGTGTTTTCTGTGCCATTTTCATTGTTTTCACTAATTGTATTGCTAAAGTTAGAAATGTGGGTGTGATTTTACATCCTTAGTCTGAATTTTGTACTAGAATGATGCCTGGACTAGGGGATATCACCTGCAGGGGGTTGGACAGACTTGGACTGTTTCCCTGTAATCCTAAAGGTTGTGGAAGACCTGATAGAAGCATATAAAATTATGAGAGTCATTGATAGACTAGACAGTTAGAACCTGGTTCTCGGGATGGAAATATTAATTACTAGAGGGGAAAGCTTTAAAATGAGTGTGGGAAAGTTTAAAGGATATGTGCAAAACAAGTTTTTTTACATGGTGAGTGGCCTAGAACGTATTGGTGGGAGAGGTGGTGAAAGCAGATGTGATTGTGGCATTCAAGAGACTTTTAGATAGACACAAATATATGCAGGGAATAGCGGGATAAGGTTTATATACAGGCAGATAAAATTTTATATTGCCATCCTATTTGGCACAGATATTGTGGGCCACAGGCTCTGTTCCTGTGCTGTATGGTTTTATGTTCTAACTGTTTATATCCTTAACTAATGAGATTTGCGATCAATACTGAAACGTAATGAGGTTAGTCTTCAATAATGAGTAAAGTACATAATGAGATTGAACATTTGAAGCTATCCCTATTCTATGTTGTGTGAGGTAATCGGCAATGCAATAACAGTTGGGAAATTGTTGTAAAGATATTTGCATCTTAATTGTCAAATGTAACCATCTGGCAAGTTTAATGAGCAGGTGCAGCTATCCCTAAAAATAATGGAGAGGCTTGGAGTGCTTTACAGTTCAAGATAAGCAAGTAAAGAGATCAACCAGTTCATGAGGGAAGCAATGGTGTCATTCTTCAATCTTCCTGAGTTTGCTGGGTAATTTATACCTTAAAGCAACACACATTGTTTATTATTTCTTCAAGCAAGTTCTGCACTATTATTTATCACAGGAGAATATTTTCCTGACATGCAATATGTACTCTTCCAATTCCAAATAGGCAACTTTTCACTTTAAAGATATGATTCTTGGGGTACAAGTGTCTATCAGTATACAAGACAAAAATAACTACAATCCCAAAAGATAGGTCCACTTTTTAGTCTGAAGAGGTTTCAACCCAAAATGGCAACTGTCCATTTCCTTCCTCAGGTGCTGCCTGACCTGCAGAGTTCTTCTGGCAGTTTTTTGTTTGGCTTAAATTCAGCATCTGCAGTCACTCATAATCTCTTTATTAATCAAGCTTATTTATGACAGCATCTCCCTAATTTATAAACTGCCTTATTTCATGGACGGTGTTAAGTATTTTACTATAATCATTTGTTATTATTGGTGCCTGCATTCATTCCCTCATTTCTCTCAATGTTTGTAGGTTCCTTCCTTTTATAGCCATGAATCTAACCAAGTTTTATTGATTTATTTTCTTGATTTGCAGAAATTAGCACACACTTGATAGTTTCAAGCTTTATTAAAGTGTACTGAGCATTTTCCTTTAATCTTCCACTGTCCCTTTTGATCAATTTTCCATTGCAGTTCATTCTACAGCAAGACAATGATCCCAAACATACTACTAAAGCAGCAAAGGAGTTTTTCAAAGTTATAAAATGGTCAATACTTGAATGGCCGTCAGTCACCCGATCTGAACCCAATTGAGCATGCCTTTTATATGCTGAAGAGAAAACTGAAGGGGACTAGTCCCCAAAAGAAGCATAAGCTAAAGATGGCTGCACTACAGGCCTGTCAGAGCATCACCAGATAAGACACCCAGCAACTGGTGATGTCCATGAATCACAGATTTCAAACTGTCATTGCATGCTTAAGATATGCAACAAAATACTAAACATGACTACTTTCATTTACATGACATTGTTGTGTCCCAAACATTATGCTGCCCTGAAAGAGGGGGACTATGTATAAACACTGTTGTAATTACTACATGGTGAAATCAAAATGTGTAAAAATACCCTTTAATAAAATCTGACAATGTGCACTTTAACCACCATAAATAAATTATGGGTGTTTGTCCCAAACGTTATGGAGGGCACTGTACGTAGAAACAACGAACTGTAGATGATGGTTAATACACAAAACGATACAAAGAACTGGAGGTCAGGTCAGCATCTTTGGAGAACATGAATAGGTGACGATTTGGGTTGGGAGCTAGGCGCCGATGCTGCTGGTCTGCACCAGCGAGTCCTTCACCAGCTGCCGCAATGTGTGGTTGACGTGTATGTTGTTGTGGCTCATGTTGTAGCCCCTGACATTCTTCCGGCCGCTGCCACCAACAGTGTATGGTCGACCACCAAGGGATTCCCTCCCCTTTCACCAGCTACTGCTTCTTCACGTCAGCCATTGTTGTGTCCGCTCCCCACTCTACTGCTGCCTCTTCCAACTTGGAATATGCCGGTAACTCAGGGGAGGAAGAGGTGGCGGCGAGGGGGGAGCAGAACAAGCAACAGCCGACATAATGGACAGGAAGCCCTCACCATCCTCCCATTGCAATAGCATACGTCATTCAGGAAATGGGACGACCTATTGTGACCCTTGTCTATTGGGTGCGTGTACATTCCATCCAATACATTGTCTATCGTTCCTTGTCTTAATATTAATTTTGATCTCTTTTCCGTGTGCTTTCAATTTCTTTTCATTCTATTTCTTTGTAGCATTCTTTGAAGTATCCCCACCATTTCTGCTACTGAGACACAGTTGTCCTGGTGCTACTAGTTCACTTTGTATAACATAGTTAGCTGTGAGAAATACATTGTCAGTTTTATTCTTGTTTTTAATGTACATCTGCCTCGCTGTATTTGGATTTGTACTTGAGTATGGAGGAATTGCAGCCATTTTGGTGAACAAAAGGAAAAGCTACTGTTATTATTCTATAATAGTTAAAGCTAGGTTTGTGGAAGCACAACTTGTTTGTGACAGCATGAGGCATTCAGATCATTAAATAAGGTTTTTGCTTTGTGTTCCAAATAGTCATTTACTGTGAAGATAGACATAAAATGCTGGAGTAACTCAGCATTTCTAGCAGAAGGAAAAGATGATGTTTCAGATCGAAACCCTCATTTACTGTCATAAAACACTGAACTTTTCTTTTCACTCCATAGATGCTGCCTCACCCGCTGAGTTTCTCCAGCATTATTGTCTACCTTTTCTTTTCTTTCTCTCTCGTTTATCATATCATACTATGTTTACATAGTCTGTTGTACTGCAGCAAGTAAGAATGTCATTGTTTTTCTGGGACATATGATAATAAAGCACACTTGACTCTCTTGACTCTTGACTTTTAATACTGTGGTCAGTTGACTCCAGTGATTAGTGTAATTTAAATGCCACGGAATTTCAAGATTTATGCAGACAACCATTTCTGACACAAAACCTTGTATTATTTTGACAGTAATATGTGCATCAATGTTTATTAAAGGGACTTTGAGAACATTGTGTATTGGCAGGGAATCTTTTTTCCAAAAATATAATGCTGTGTGGACGCTCCAAATTTGATCTTTTAAATGCTTTTCATTTTATTAGTGCAAACCCAGCATATCATGAACTGCTTTTATCTGTGTTGTGGTATGGAGTTGTACACACGTCAGCACTTGTAAGGTGCACTGCTGCTAGAATGTTTGAGGTAAGATTTTCTAAATTATTTTGCTAATAAAATGTTTACTTACTTTACTTTATTGACAGAACAAAGTCTGAAATGTGTTTTGCATCGCAGCACCTCCTTATTACAGCATCACATAAAAGATAAAAGAGACTTGAAAAGTCATGCATTAAGACATCAAGACAGGACCCAAAAATACATACATTCAACACATTACAATAACAGAAGACAATATTTGAGACCCATCAGCGTGCATTTGATCTGGGATTAAGCGGCTATTTAGTTCGAGGATTGACTGGTGCACAAAAGAGTGCTTCAGTCTAACCTTATTAAATTTTGGAACCCTATATCTCCGGTTTGATGGTAACAAATTGTACTCGCTGTTCAGAACGTGGTTGGGGTCAGAAGAAATATTGTTGGCCATCCTTAGAATGTTTTTATGGTAGGATGATTCGTACAATTTCTGAAGTGGGTGACCTACAATCTTTGAGCAGATTTGTAATTGTTGGAGCAGTTTTGATTTTGTAGTAGCAGACAAACTCTTGTACCATGTAATCTTACAGTATTGCAAAACACTTAGAACCTAGTCATCTTTGAAACATTGTTCAAATTCGTAAGTGATGAATATTAATAGAACAACATATATCCTCCTGATGACCAAGTAAAATATTATTATTGCATCAAGTATATCTTTGCAGAGGTATGATGTGTGTAGTTATTCCAATGGATATCAGCTTGCTTTAGTCATTCATATAATTAGATTGTTGCATGCTTCCGAATGTAAGCTTATTCTCCAGAGTAAGACATCTTGTTGCTTCTGTGCCCAACCAAAGCTGGCAGACCTGATTGATCAAGAGAGGGGAAATTGGTCCACATTTTTCTCAGGGATGAGAGAGATGGAAATTGGGAAAAAAATTAAAATGTAGGCGCTGACCATGTTGTTTTAACAAATAAATATCAGTATTTTAGGAGCTGGTGAAAATTTAATGGAATAAAATGTCATATGATTTGCAAAGTCTTTATTCATTTTAAGTTTCTGAATTTCTGGACAAATTTCTAGCTATGAAAAAGTTTAAATTGGATCTAATTTTAAATGTAATCTTTAATGTGTTTACAAGAAGCTTTTTTAATTGTTATGACTCCATAGATTTAGAAATTCCAAGTGGTAAACATAGAAACATAGAAAATAAGTGCAGGGGGAGGCCATTCGGCCTTTCAAGCCAGCACCGCCATTCATTATGATCATGGCTGATCATCCACAATCAGTAACCCGTGCCTGCCTTCTCCCCATACCCCTGGATTCCGCTAGCCCCAAGAGCTCTATCGAACTCTCTTTTAAATTCATCCAGTGAATTGGCCTCCACTGCCTTCTGTGGCAGAGAATTCCACAAATTCACAATTCTCTGGGTGAAAATCTTTTTTCTCATCTCAGTTTTAAATGGTCTCCCCTTTATTCTTGGACTGTGTCCCTGGTTCTGGACTCCCCCAGCATTGGGAACATTTTTCCTGCATCTAGCTTGTCCTATCCTTTTATAATTTTATATGTTTCTATAAGATTCCCTCTCATCCTTCTAAATTCCAGTGAATACAAGCCCAGTATTTCCAATCTTTCCTCGTATGACAGTCCCACCATCCCTGGGATTAACCTTGTGAACCTATGCTGCACTCCCTCAATAGCAAAGATGTCCTTCCACAAATTAGGATACCAAAACTGCACACAATACTCCAGATGTGGTCTCACCAGGGCCCTGTACAATGCAGAAGGACCTCTTTACTCCTATACTCAAATCCACTCGTTATGGCCAACATGCCATTGGCTTTCTTCACTGCCTGCTGTACCTGCATGTTTAGTTTCAGAGAGCTTTCAAGAGAGAGCTAGATAGGGCTCTTAAAAATAGCGGAGTCGGGGGATATGGGGAGAAGGCAGGAATGGGGTACTGATTGGGGATGATCACATTGAATGGCAGTGTTGGCTCGAAGGGCCGAATGGCCTACTCCTGCACCTATTGGCTATTGTCTATTGACTGGTGTACAAGGACACCCATGTCTTGTTGCACTTCCCTTTTTCCTAATCTGACAGCATTGATATAATAATCTGCCTCCTTGTTCTTGCTGCCAAAGTGGATAACCTCACATTTATCTACATTATACTGCATCTGCCATGCATCTGCCCACTCACTCAACCTGTCAAAGTCACCCTGCAACCTCCTAGCATGCTCTTCGCAGTTCACACTGCCACCCAGCTTTGTCTCATCTGCAAATTTGCTAATGTTACTTTTAATTCCATCATCTAAATCATTAATATATATTGTAATTAGTTGCGACCTCAGCACTGAGCCTTGCGGCACTCTACCCACCACTGCCTGCCATTCTGACAGGGACCCGTTTATTCCGACTCTTTGTTTCCTGTCCGCCAACCAATTCTCTGTCCATATCAATACCCTACCCCCAATACCATGTGCTTTAATTTTGCCCACTAATCTCTTGTGTGAGACCTTATCAAAGACTTTCTGAAAGTCCAGATACACTACATCCACTGGCTCTCCTTCACCCATTTTACTTGTCACATCCTCAAAAAGTTACAGTAGATTTATGTGTACAGTGGATTTCTCCTTCATAAATCCATGCTGACTTGGACTAATCATTTTACTGCTATCCAAATGCGCCGTTATTACTTCTTTAATAATGAACTCCAGCATTTTTCCCACCTCCGATGTCAGGCTAACTGGTCTATAATTCCCCGTTTTCTCTCTCGCTCCTTTCTTGAAAAGTGGGATAACATTAGCTACCCACCAATCCACAGGAACTGATCCTGAATCTATAGAATATTGGAAAATGATCACGATTTCTAGAGCCATCTCCTTGAGTACCCTGGGATGCAGACCATCAGGCCCTAGGTATTTATCAGCCTTCAGTCTCATCAGTCTACCCAATACTATTTCTCAATTTTTTTTCAGTTCCTAGAAACTCTCTAGAAATTTTGTCCTCTAGTACATCTGGGAAGATGCCTTAAAACTCAGCATAAATAAGTGGCTAATTCTAGGAATTTGTATGCGATGGACATTTTAGCACCTTTTTATTCAGATTTCATCCCTTCTGATAAAATTAGCATTTTTAATAAACTAATTTGTCTCTTTGAGAATGTTTTAATGCATTTATGCATTATGCTTTCCTGACATGCTGTACATAAATTGAATTTAAATATACTCTGAATTAGCCCTGTGTGTAATTTAAATTAGATTGTAAAGTGAACATTTGGTAACTTATCAATGCATTACTAATATAGTATAATTAATAAAATTAATAATTCCTCAAATGGTTGGCATGTCAATTGAAAGCATAATATTATACCATGCTAGATTTTTTTAAATCTACCAAAAATGTAAGATCTGATCAGCGTTGGTATGTGGCACAGTTTTTAAATATAGTTTTTGAAACCTTGTAAATGTTGAGCTGATTTTGTAGAAATTGTTGCTTGGCATCTAATTTTGTTTGCTCTTTTGTCCCTTCTCTCTTCAATGTGCCATGCTGCTTCCCATGATATTCTGTTCACTCTTTCTTCGTATCATATGACATCCCTGTTACTGCCCAATCAGCTGTTGGTGAAGGGGGTGAATGAAACTCTAGTAGCTCAGAGAGTTGTCCCTGCTCTAATCACTCTCTCCAGTGACCCTGAAATGTAAGTTTCTTCTGAGCCTGTGCAATTGCATCACCTTTTGTCAACTCGCTGAGAAATCACCCCTTGATTTGTTTGTTTAGACTTAAAAATAACTTGATTGATTCTGTATAAGGTTGTGTGGAAATTAAATTGAGTGTGCAATTTACATTAGAACTGACAAATAAAATATTTTGTTTAGTTGAGGGGGACTGGTTAGGTGGTCCTGGGCACGGGAGTGTATCTGTAAGATATGGCAGATAAAGAAGTGGAAGCGGGTTTGGAAATCATTCATTTCCATATTTATGAAAAATGATTTGGCATTGTATGTACATTTTCTAGGCTGTATTTTAAATGTAAACCAAAGTTTTTTTAAACCAAAACTAAATTTGCTGAAGTACCCCCTCCAAGAGGTTTTTTTCTGTGATTGTTTGTGCAATTGCAGCTAACATTTGGTTTCATTTCCTTTGCCAAACATGCTATAAACTTTAAATTACTAAAACTTTTCACTTTTATAATTTTGGCTTCCTCATGGCTGTCCTAACAAAATAACAAATTAGATGGGTGATTTTTCAGAGTAAAAGGGATGCAACGCTTTGTTTAACCTGCTATGTTCTCTCAGGATTATGATTAGTTTTTAGCAGAAGCAAAGATCTCATTTTTGTGACCCATGTGTTGAGTGGTTGGACACTTCCTTGAATGGACTGTGTCCAAGTGCTCCTCTGTGAACTAATCATTTTTTTTCATGGATTTGGTTTATTTTGTTTGTTGCATTTGTTTTTTTTGGACTGGTTACAGCTCATCGTGCGAGGCATGAATGAAGCCTTAATTGACAAGCGGGTTGCTCCGGCCCTTGTTACCTTATCCAGTGACCCAGAATTGTGAGTTGTACAGAATGAGACCATAGACATGCTTTTAAGAAAAACAGAAAATTAATAAAAACTCTTCACATTTGCATTTACTTCTGTTCAATGGCATTGCAGTCTTTTCTTCAGGCCCAATGGCTGACTATTGCAACCAGTTATGTTTAAAGTGGACAAGATATTGAAGTTTAAAAATAGGATTATTTTGTTTTTAGTTCTAGCATCACATTTTGCAGTATCTCTTTAGATATAAAGGTACAGCATATTATGTGGTCACCAGTTTATTCATCAATAAAGCACTGGTGGGGAAACTGTTAGATTTATGTTGGTTGATTATTGTGTTATATAACAGTCTAACAAAACTTACCTACTAACCTGCTCACTGTAGATATATATGTGGACAAGTACTTTGTTGTACAGCAGTACCAAATGGATTTTTCATTTTTCAGCTCTGTCCGAATAGCTACAATCCCTGCCTTTGGCACCATTATGGAAACAGTAATCCAAAGAGAGGTATAGTATCTTCTGCAATGGGCAAACTGATTTCATTATACGAGTCTGCTCTGGTTGTTAGAATCAAGACTGAAAAGTTGGGGCTATTAAGCAATAAAATGGAGTTGAGCACATTACCTAATCAATAGATTGTATTGCAGGATGGAAAAATACCCTGTTAACTTGGGGATAAAAGACCAAGAACTATATAAATGCAAGCAGAATTGCTGAAACGTAAATAATCTGAAGTCAGAAGTGAGCCACTTTGAGCTAACATATCTTGAAAAATGGAAATGGGGTGAGCTGCATCATCAGCCTAATAGCCCTGTCCCACGGTACGAGGTCATTCCAAGAGCTGTCCCGAGTTTTAAAAAAATCTAACTCGTAGTAAGCACGGAGAATGAACGTGGCCGGTACGTCGGAGCTCGGGGACGTCTCTTAGCGGCTCGTAACGCTAACGGAAAGTACCCGGGAAGACTCGCTAACGGCAGGTAAGCACAGGAAAAATCGTGAAGATTTTTCAACATGTTGAGAAAAGTCCACGAGATCCCAGAGTACCGACGAGTGGCCATTACCGTAAATCTCCGAGTTCGAATCAGGGCAAACTCGGGAGAGCTCTTGGAATTAACTCGTACCGTGGGACTGGGCTTTAAGCCAAGTGAAAGGAACATGAACAGATATCCGTAGATGTGTTGTGTGATGAATAGAGCTTATATAGCTTTATACATATTCTTTTTCAGTTTCACATTTTGTAGCTCTCCAATTTTCTGTTTATAATGCTGGCTAACCTGCTGAGCTCAGCAGCAAAGATGATTCAGAGAGAATGGAATTGGAATATTTTGCTCTCACATTTTTGACAGTCATTTCATTTTGCTCATTGATGTTTGATTTGTAGTAGGATGCTGTGCTATATGTTAATGCCCCATTATTTGAATTCACAGCTGTTGGAAAGAGTCAAAATGCAATTGGCTTCATTTCTTGAAGATCCACAGTACCACGATCAGCATTCTTTACACATGGAGATAATAAAAACTTTTGGAAGAGTTGGCCCCAATGCAGAACCGAAATTCAGGGATGAATGTATGTACCTGTGTTTTTCTATACATTTTTTCTCAAACCTACCTCCATTCAAACAAACATTGTCAACAGTGCCTTCCTGTATCCTAGTCTTTTTTCCACTCCAGTAAGCCTTAAGTATATGCAAGATACCTGGCCTTATTGCTTGTGTTCCCATTAAAAATTGTTTGTGAAGTTGTTTAAGATGCACTCTGCTTTTCAGATGTGTTTAAGTTTGATGCCTCATTTGATAATGTCTAAAAATAGAAGACATATTTCAAAGATTGAGTGGTGCCTATCTTCCATTAATTATCATCTCCAACAAAAGAACAATTTTCAATTTCAAATATGTCAACTAAGTTTTATGTTCATTTTTTGGGGTTGAAATTGGGTCACTGACATTGAAAAAGGCCAAGACTTTTTTTAACCAAAATTCACTTAAGTTAATAAATAGGATCTTTTTCAGAATGCCTTAACATGAAAACACATCATCTGGAGAACTTGAAAACGTAACTGAGTTTTAGCATGTAGAAAACCCTATGAGTTAATTTATAGAACCTAACCAAATTGTATCAAAGACATTCTAATTTTATTTTCCTTTAAATTTAGAGTATATCTCTGCCTCATTGCTTATGGTCTTTCGGTAATAGGATACATTACTCTATTTACACCAGTTAATGACTTGTCATTTGTTGGGAATTTCCAGTTCTGATAAATACGTATAAATATATTCATTTATCATAAAGTGGGATGTTGGAACATCTGAATGATCTTAATTGTTTGTATTGTAGATGATTTGTTTACCAATGATAACCAAATTATATAACTTGTCAATTAATCGGGTCTACCAAATTTATTGCATGACAGGGTTCCCATTTGATTGTGCGGGTTGACCTGCTAAGTTACTTCAGCACTTTGTGTCTTTCTAGTTTATTTGTTGTTTCTACTTTAGCAACTTTCTCTCACTGGGTCTTGGGTGGTTGAAAGAAAACTCTGAAGCCCTCTTCTCTGAATAAGTGAAACACCAGAGACTGAGGAGGTTAAAAAGAGAGGATGAAACGTGACAAAGTGGAATACTGGGGACGAGGAGAGAAGGGGTAGAAGATATTTTAGAGCTTTGCACTGCCTGTAATTTGGCATTTTGGGAATATTTTATCCTTTCTCTGCTGCCTACCCCATTCATAGTGCTTCATAGAATGGAGCCCAAATGTTTGCCCATGAATAGAATAGCAAAATAGTCAATGGTGTACAGAATAGGAGACTTTGTTAGTTGATGCAGATTGGTTGAGAAAGGTTCTTGATGCAGACAACTATAAACAAAGGCCGGCAGAGAGGACACTTTCAGCTTCAGTGAAATTGTCATTGCTGACCATGTCTGTTTTTCTTTTTGTGCAGTTGTTCTTCCCAATCTACACAAATTGGCCAACTCAAATAACCAACAAGCAATTGATACGAAAAGGTTGGATATTGCCATTCAACTCTTTGAAGCGTATAGTGCATTGTCGTGTTGCTGTATCCTTTTCCTGTACCCAATTGATCCAAGAAGCCACGACCACTAAAACTTCTCTAGCATTATATTGTTTTGTCAGTAAGCCCATTTATTTTGTGACAACAAATATATCCAAGTTCCTCTTTTTAAAACTTACCTTTGCTTGCATTGTAGTATTCTTTGATTACAGGTGGACCGGATCACCCTGGTAACCCAAATGGTTGTTTATCAGCAAGTTTTGCTCACCTGAAGTGACATTAAAAGGTTTCAAAGGTATTTTAATGTCACGTGTACCTATCACTAAGTACAGTGATATTCAAATTACCATACAGCCATCTATATCTATATATATTATTAAAAGTCTGATCTTGACCACTTCCTGTTCTGTATATTGATTTTAGAAAAAACGTTGCCACTTATGGCTGTGATTTTTGGCCATGTTACTCAGTCTCCCTCCGCTGCACAGGACAAGAGGATTTTTCCCATCGATGAAAAATAAAAGAGTTATTAGTGTTTAAAAAAATGTTGAGATTCTCTATCCTGAAGGCCACGCCCCTTCCGGAGGGACTATAAAACCCGGAAGTGTTGAGTGCCTCCGTCAGTCTCTGCAAGATGGGGGAGCGAGAGGGTCACGTCTCTCAGTCTGAGCTGTGAATAACACTGAACACATGTCTACTAAACGTGAGTGGTTTTACTGACCTATCAGTGCCCTTATGTGGTTTGAAAAAATGGTTTGAAATGCTAAAGCTGTGTTGCCTTTGGTTTGGAAATGCTAAAGCTGTGGTGCCTTTGGTTTGGAAATGTTAAAGCTGCGTTGCCTTTGGTTTGGAAATGCTAAAGCTGTGTTGCCTTTGGTTTGGAAATGCAAAAGCTGTGTTGCCTTTGGTTTGGAAATGCTAAAGCTGTGTTGCCTAATTAAAGTTGCCTTGCCTAATTAAAGTTGCCTTGCCGAATTAAAGTTGCCTTGCCTTCTATATAATTCAAAGTCTAATCTTGAACACTTCTTGTTTGCACTTTATATTACTACCTTTTCGAGGTCTTTCAGCAAGGATGCCCTTTGCACATGTTTCTGAACGTGCTGCGGTATCAGTGTGTTTTAACAATATCAAGTTTAATTTCCTATGTTCTGAATTAATAGGAATTATGGGCTAGTGGAAGAGGCTTTTTTGAAGCTTTGGCTTGTATTTTGATTTAATAATTTGAGTGGCACTTTTTGCATTGTGTATGTAGGACTACTCCCAATAGTGAGCAATAGATCACATGTATACAATAATACTATACAGCCTACCTCACTATTACAGACCTCTTTATAACGTATTTAGTTACAGCGGATGAAATCTGTTGTAACGGAGATGTCCATTCATATTGGGCAGGACAGGAAACATTGGCTTTTAACAAGTTTATGTAAATTCCAGGATTTAAAATAGTTAAACAACTCCATAAACTGGAGATCTACCATGTGGCTGACAGTCAACCTCCACACCAGGATATCAGAAATCCGGTCAGGAGGAATCGAGAGATACTGTAGACAGAGACCAGTGAACGGGTCGGTACTGGGGATGCAGGGAGGGATAGAGGACACAATTTAGCTCATGGTGGTTCAACATTGACTTTGCCAATGTCACATGACCAATCATTGCCGCGTCAGTCAGGAATGGCAGGTCTCGTTGAAAGAGCAGGTAAAACTGAGGATGTTGAGCAGCTAAATACTTGCTGGAGTAACCCAGTGGGTCAGGCAGCATATGTGGAAGGAATGGACAAGCAATTTTTTGAGTTGGGGCCAGATCGCAACCTGAAATGTCACCTATCTATTCCCTTTACAGATGCTACCTGACCCACTGAGTTTCTCTAGCAGTTTGTATTTCGCTCAAGAATCCAGCAACTGCGTTTCCAGTGTGATTCTCAGCAGGTTGGGTGATAGCTATGGAGCAAGGTAGGGGGAACTGAGCAGGGTTATCGTTTAGAGTTAATGATCTCTAATGTCAGAGTGGGAGGAGGAGATTGTTAGTCAATGGAGTTACATCTGCAGATGCCTAATGCGTCCAGCATTCTCTAGTTTTTAATATTTCTAATGTAACTTGGAGAGTAAATGAGCCCAAAGTTGCACATCACTGAAATGGCTTTGGTCTGTCAAGACCATGTCACCCTTCAAGTAAAGATTGGAGGCACTCAATAGAAATTAATAGAGAAAAAAAAACAAATGCTGGAAAAAGCCTCCCACATTCTTACTGTAAGGGGGCATCTACATGTAATACTCCAAATGCAGCCTAACTCGGGTCCTATAAAGCTGCATCATAACTTCCTGACTCTTACACTCATCGACATCAATCTGTGTTTTCATTCCATTCTTTGTCCTGCCAAATCATAGACATTCTCCTTGTTCTTTCAAAAAGTTTAAAAGGTTCTTGACGTGAAATATTAACTTCATTTCTTTCTCCGTAGATGTTGCTTAATTTAAGTATTTTTAACATTTTCTGTGTTATTTGACTTGGTTCCATTGGCTCTCGTTTCAGAAACGACACGGCCACTCCATCCTAATGCAGATCTTTATCCTAATGCAGATCATTCACACAGGCTACGAATGCCATGAGCAATTTCTTGTCTCTGTCTCCATCAGATTAATCACATAGGTTAATCTTCCTTATCTGGCTGCAGTCTTTCAAAATAACAAGCCAACAACTAATGGCAAGAACAGTCACTGTATTGAAAAAGCCATTTCAGTTGGAACTGCAATTCATTTCAGTTGTACAATATCTCAGGTTATTAAAACCAACTAAAGATCTTTTTGCCGTTACAGAATCCACCTCGTTTTGTTTACATATTATTACATAATTCTTTAAACCTTAGCTGAGCTTCATATCGTACCCTGATTATTAATTACTACTGATGAAAAAAACTAAAAGGTGTTTCTCTAATTCTACCGATTTTTATATGTAACAAACCTGAATGTTTCAACTTTCAGGTACTTTCCAAAAAGCACAAGACTAAAATGTTGGATTTAACCACAGAATGAAAGGGCGCTCTTTTAAAAATATGAGGAGGAACTTCTTTTAAATTAATCTGTGAAACTCATTGCCACAGAGGGCTGTGGTGGCCGAGTCACTGGATATTTTTAAGGCAGAGATAGACAAGTTCTTGTTTAGAACGAGTGTCAAGGGATATGGGGAGAAGGCTGGAAAATGGGATTATGTGGCAGAGATCAGCCAAGATTGAATGGCAGCGTCGATGGGCCGAATGGCCTAATTCTACTACTATAACTTGTGAACTTGAGATGGATAGATGATCTTCTCGTGTATAACATTTAAAAATGATTGGCATTTGGTCAATGTGTATTGAATTTGATGGTTAATATTCCTTAAGTTTGTTCTCCAGTTATCTCAGAGGAACTGATGGTGAATCATTTCTTACCCGGCCTAAAGTGTTTGCGAATAGATATGGAGCATCTTTCGCCAGAGCATGAGGTAAATCCTTACTGGTTCAATTTTTCTATGAATGGAACTCAGGATTGCTAATTTAGTTTGATTCGATTAATTTAATTGATTGTAAGATACAGCTTGGAAGCAGACCCAATGGACCACCGAGTCCACGCCGACCATTGATCACCCATTTGCACTGGTTCTACATTATCCCACATTCTCATCCACTCCCTACACAGTAGAGCAATTAACTACAAACCTTCACATCTTAGGGATGTGAGAAGATGGAGCACCGGAGAAAACCCACGAGGTCACCGGGAGAATTTGCAAACTCCACACAGATGGTAATCGATGTCAGATCGAACCTGGGTCTCTTGCGCCATGAAGCAACAGCTCTACCAGCTGTGGCACCCTAAAACTTGTTTGTTGTTTGAGTTTAGGTGAAATATTTGTCCTTGAAGAATGCTATTGAGTTTAGTTCAGATTAGAGATACAGCATGGAAGCAGGCCTTTCAGCCCACAGAGTCCACACCGACCAATGATCACCCGTACACAAATTCTATTCTACGCCCTCAGGACAATTTATAGAAGCCAATTAGCCTACAAACCTGCACATCTTTGGATTGTCGGAGGGAAGCGGAGCACCCGGAGAAAAGCCACGTGAGGTTTCTGCCACTGCACCACTCTGCTGGCCTGTTCTTGTTTTTTTCCTCCTGCATCCGATCACTACTATGTCTCTGGTAAACTGTAAACTGAACAAAATATAGAATAATGTTCCTTCTACTGTCAATTCCCTTCCTGTCAATCAAACCATCCCAACTGCCTTGTGGATTTTATCCAAGTGTTCCAGAAAGAATATAACAATTCAGATGCAGCAGTGATTAGCCGGATTGCATTTTGATCGCCTCGTGGCTGCAGGGCAAACCTGGACAATTCTATTTGCATTCTTATTGTGCTTGGAGGGACCTAACTTGAAGTCTGGCGGGATGCAGCCTACAAGTCTTTAGAACTGCAGTTGAGATATTTTGTGGTCTCTTAGAATTTACTGGAATTAATCAAATTGGCCTCGGAGTTACTTCTGTGTTGGTGGGGACCTCAGGTGGAAGCAGAAAACGATCTTTTATTGGCATTTCAAAAGCTGATTACAATACTTCAGCCAGGTCTTTGGCAGCAATGTGCTTGGCCACACCATGTCTGAGGGTGATGGTTGTGTGTGAGCCACCTCCTCCTGTTAGCTGTTTAATTATCCACATTGTTCATGACTGGATGTGGCAGGGGTGCTGAACTTTGTAGAAATAGTAAGATTAAACAAGAACTTACCAGTTTGAAATTTGATCTTTATTTTATGTGGATTTACGATGAGCAATTACGTGAAGAAGGCCGTCAGCACGCGTGCGCGTCAATCTTCACAGCAGCGGTGTGAAATCAGAGATAACAGTAGTTGACCTGAATATAGTAAGATTGGAGAAATGCTGATGCTTTAATCATCAAAGGAGAATAATAGTGGCCCCTCCCATCCTGGGGGAAACTATGAAACAAATCATCAATGGAATTTGGCAAATACCCCCGGTCTGGCATTGGGTTATTATAAAATGTTGGAAAGTTTGTTCGTTTGACCATCCTGCAGCCGCTAGGGTATGGTCCAGTGGAACGTACATGACCCTTGCTGCTAATGTAGTAGCAGCCCTAGTGGCGTGAGATAGAAAATATAGTACCAACTTCTGCATAAGCCAAAAACCTGTTTGACCACCTAGAGATGGTCTGGATAGATACCATTTATGAGGTTTTTAGTAACTAACAAACATTGCTGGTGCAGATCCTCTAAGGCTCTTGTTGACCTTGACGTATTGTTGTAAATGAGTGACTACAGACAACCAAAGGTCCATGGGGTATGCCATTAGAAATAGTTTGGGACCTGACACCCCTGGTCTGCTCTGCTTAACTGCATCATAAACATAAAATATTATATTATTAGCAGATGTTACCATCCTGTCCAGTCGCAATATAAGTAGTGGCTGGACCAGTTGCGCTGAGACTAGCGCCATGAGCATAACCACTTTGTAAATTAGTTGACTAGGGATAGAGATGTAGCTGGGCCCTACTGGCGAAGCAGTTTAAGAACAATGCTAACATCCCATATCTCCAAGTACCTGGGCCTGGGAGAATTGTGTTAAAGATATTCTTATAAATCTGGTTATCAGAGAGTGGGACCCGACAGAGTGGGTCCCGAACACTGCAGCAACTATGATGAGAAAGCACGTTGGCACAGTTAATGGTACTATAACTTGCCATATCAATGACCCATCTGAAAATGAACTCCGAGACGTTAGTTATCCGTGCCGTATTATATGGAACATTGGCATTAAAAACAAAACACTTCCCATCTCCTGATGAGGAAAAAATGTGCTGCTTTCTCGGTGCTATCCCTGCACTCTGCAGTGAGCATGTACATAGATCAGTCTGGCAACCGGTGCCGCCGAATGGTCTTCTCAGAGACTCCAAGTCTATAAATTGATTTTATCATGCAGAGAATGGTTTCCTCAATGACGGGGTGAACCACCACATTTTTGTGTTTAGGAGAACCATATAAGATCCGAAAATCATCCCCAACATTTAGTGGGAACCATGGCTGCATAGGCCAGTCAGGCAGTACAAAATGCCTGAGGCGAGATCTTGCTGGATTTTGTGCAAGACCCGACTGATGAGGCAAAATGGATGAAAGGCATAAAGAACATTCCTCCTCAGTGTAGGGAGAATACATCTATTGCCACTATACCACATATTTTTGCAATGGTGACAGAGCCTGGATGCATACATATTGATATTCGGTGTTCCATCGAACCACAATGTCATTAAATACGTTGTGATACAACATCCATACTGTGTTGTCATAGGTTTTTACGTGATGATACACTATGGTGGGGGCATTTGACGCTGGTGTATCAACTTGGAGTTGAGCATGCAAAGCCCATCCATCTCCATAATTTTTTATCTAGTACTAGTATCAGTTTGTAATATAACTGAAGAGTTACTGAGTACAGGAGTAATGTAGAATATAGTTCGGCCACCATTGTGACTTTGATAGTTTCAGCTGGTAATAGGATAGGTCTGTTAATAATCACCTACATGGCACTAAAGAGGTTACTCCTTTGTACGTTATTAGTTCTGATAATGCAAAGGTCCAAATGCACAGCTGAATTGCCAATTACTCTTGATGAATAGAGGCTGCTTCATAACAACAAGGTTGTTACAGGCTTTTACAAGTGTTTCCAACTTGTAAATGGTCCACATGCCCCATGTTTCGGAAATAACCAGACCCACCTACCTTCATGGTTACCGGTGGTCTTATGGTAAGCCCAAAGGCCCCTGATGCGGGTTCTATTTCCGTCCTTGATTGGAGAGTAGGACTGGTAGAGTACGTGGATTCCATATTTTTCCTGAGACCGGCTTGGGCCATGGCCTAAAAGCCCTGTGCCCAGCCTGCTGGCTGCCACCAACTTCAGTGAACCGCTTACTGCTGATGGAGGCGTGGGGTGTATTGTCACAGAAACGATGAGGCTGTACTTGTAGTTCGACAGCTTTAGCTCCCTCATGCAGGTCTCACCTGTTGAATAGGTTCACCTGAATAGCAGATACGGCGGCTGGTTTCCTGGGGTACCATGCCCCTCCAACGTCACCCCTGATAGCGCTGTTCACTGCCGGCACTTTCAGGAACTCCAGTATGTGCCACGGACATACTTCTGAGTTTGGAGTCAGTTACACACTGACCCCGACTGCTCCCCTGCTCCGTGACTGGGATTTCCATAAAGGTTTCCCCACGGCCCATCCCGAAATCCAGCAGGAAACTCTATAAGAAGAGATTCCTGCAATAGAAACATAACCTGGAAAGTTTCAAAACTTACCTTGAGGTTTAAACTTACCGCTATGCGTCAGATGTAATGACGCGCATGCGTGCTGACGGCCTTCTTCACGTAGTCACTCACGTGACTCCGAAGTAAAATGAACTCTGGAGGAGCACACGGTTATGTCCTGGCAATAGATCTGTCTTGGGTGAAAATTATTAGTTTACTGCAGAATAAATAATTCAGCTGAAATTACAGTTGCAAGGATATAATGGATATCTATTTGCTCTACATTATTTCAGGTTATTCTAAGTTCTATGATTAAGGAATGCGAATTGAAGGTGGAAAACAGGACTGTCCAGGAACCTCAGAGGTAACCTTTTGATTTTCCGTGCCTTGATTATGTTGAAATTGTAGGGAGGGGGTGGAATAGTTGAATTTCATAACGTATGTTGTGCTCCAGACAAGAAATGGAAGAAGAAAATGAGTGGAATTTGCTTAGTCTTTCAATTTAAAACACTTTGTCTTTTAACAGTGCATTCACAATTCATGTTATGGATTTGTCCAAATTCAAGTTTTCCTATGGGTTCTAACATTTAGTATTGGATTTATTAGGTTCTTTAAACTGAACTGTTGGTAGACCTGTAAGAGAATGAGAGAGATAAGTCTGCAGCTCACTAGAGTTCGGAAGAGAGAGGATTATCTTGTTCACTTACATTCTGTGAGAATTTAATAGATGCTGAGAGGCTGGTTTATTTTTCTTCCCATTGAACCTAAAACTAAGTACATAAATCTCATGATAAGAAAGCATCTATTTATGACTGAGAGATTTTTTTCTAAATAGCAAATCCTAAATCTTTGAAATGTTGTGAAGATAGTGAATGTTCCATTAGGTCCAGGTAAACAAGGATAGGAGGTTTGTACTAATGTGGAAGAGATTCAATCTCTTTTTCTTTTTTTTTCTTTTTTGTTTATTTTTAAACAGGGACAGTGCATATTAATAAACATTTACATGTAAATATGCAAGACGATAGCCAGTAGCTAATTTCCATCTTTAGTCCCTTTGGCAGGTTGATGTTAAATAAACAACTTAAACACATGACAACACAATCAATAAGAAAAAATAAACAATAAAATAAGAAAAATAACAATAAAGAGTACAATAAACAAACCGACAAACAATGCTGCTTATGACAGACCAGATAGCGGTGGATAATCTTAAGGTAGATTATGAGTGCAATATTGATTTTCCAGTATTTTCAGCCACCATGCTGAACGTAAATGCACACTCCAAGTGCATCATCTTTTTCTATTTGTGTCGATATCAGCATTACATTCGGGTGACATGGGACCAGGAATGTTCAGCATCATTATTGTAAACCAACAGAGGTTGGAAATCTAAAATACAAACAGAAAGCTCGAGATGCCTAGTTGGTCAGGAAGCCTGTGCGGAGAGAGTTAATGTTTTGGAGCAATGACTTCAAGGTCATCGACTTGAAACTTCCACTCTGCTTTTCTCTCTCTGGGTGATGGCCTGGATTGATAAGTATTTGTAGCACTTTCTGTAGTATTTCACAAGCTGTGTGTCTGCCTTAAACTTTCTCTTTTCAGTGTGCTGCCACAGTGTATTTCATATTTAAACAGCCCATTTTATAATAATCAAGATTTTCATAGGTGATTTACAAATTCAAATTGCAGAAGAAGTCTGCAATGACACATTTCCACATAGGGCAACAACGATCCTCATCAGGATCTGAATGCCATTGAAAATACATACATCTTCTGATTACAAAATGCTGAGTTCAGCTTTCAGTCATGTCCAGTTTCTGCAGAATTTGTGTTCTAAAAATCATTTTGCCTGAGGCATCTCCACCCATAAAACTGCCAATATTTGCAAGTAAATAATGAGCTTGATCAGTTTCTGTTAACTCATAAGAAGTTTGTTCAAATGCTATCTGTTTTCTAGGGAATACTGTGTACTCTTTTAATGTCTATAAACATTATAATATTGGCTTGCTAATAAACCCACTCCAGTCAGTCATACACCACTGAAACGAGCCTTTCATCCCAACTAATCCAACTGAACTCATCCCATTTCCCTGTGCTTGGCCCATATCGCCCTAAACCATTCCTATACATGTACCTGGGCTAAATGTTTTTTAAACCACAGCATTGTACCTCCAGAATCAAGAGAGTCGTGTTTATTGTCATACAGTGTTTATTGTCATCCATAATGTTTGCGACAAAGACCCATCATTATCTATTTGCCCCTGTGCTCCACAATTTGAGATTTGTAATAGAAAAAATCACATGTGGTTAAAGTGCACATTGTCAGATTTTAATGAAGGTCAGTTTTATACCAAACCAAAACCTCTGACCTTTGGTTTCACCATGTAGAAATTACAGCTGTGTTTCAGGGCACCATAAATGTTTGGGACACATGGCTTCACAGGTGTTTGTAATTGCTCTGGTGTGTTTAAATGCCTCTAATGCAGGTGTAAGAGAGCATCCAGTCTTTCCTCCAGTCTTTCCATCACCTTTGGAAACTTTTATTGCTGTTAATCAACATAAGGACCAAAATTGTGCCAATGAAAGTCAAAGAAGGCATTATGAGACTGAGAAACAAGAATAAAACTGTTAGCAAATCAGCCAAACCTTAGGCTTACTAAAATCAGCTGTTTGGAACATCATTAAGAAGAAACAGAGGACTGGTGAGCTTACTAATCGCAAAGGGACTTGCAGGCCAAGGAAGACATCCACAGCTGATGACAGAAGAATTATCTCTATAATAAAGAAAAATCCTCAAACACCTGTCTGACAGATCAGAACCACTCTTCAGGCGTCAGGTGTGGATTTGTGATGACCACTGTCCGCAGAAAACTTAATGAACAGAAATACAGAGGCTACACTGCAAGATACAAACCACTAGTTAGCCACAAAAATAGGGTGGCCAGGTTACAATTTGCCAAGGAGTACTTAAAAGAGTAACCCCAGTGGAAACAGGTCTTGTGGACAGATGGGACAAAGATTAACTTATACAGAGTAATGGCGTGAGCAAAGTATGGAGGAGAGAAGGAACTGCCCAAGATCCAAAGCATACCACCTCATCTGTGAAACACGGCCTGGGCATTTATGGCTGCTGAAGGTACTGCCTCACTTACCTTTATTGATGATACAACTGCTGATGGTAGTAGTATAATGAATTCTGAAGTGTATAGACACATCCTATCTGCTCGAGTTCAAACAAATGCCCCAACTCTTTGGCCGGCGGTTCATTATACAGCAAGACAATTATTCCAAACATAATGATAAAGCAACAAAGGAGTTTTTCAAAACTAAAAAATGGTCAATTCTTGAGTGGCCAAGTCAATCATCCGATCTGAACCCAATGGAGCATGCCTTTTATATGCTGAAGAAAAAACTGAAGGGGACTAGCACCCAAAACAAGAATAAGCTAAAGATGGCTGCAATACAGGCCTGGCAGAGCATCACCAGAGAACACACCCAGTAACTGGTGATGTCCATGAATCGCAGACTTCAAGCAGTCATTGCATGCAAAGGATATACAACAAAACACTGAACATGACTACTTTAAATTTACATGACATTGCTGTGTCCCAAACATTATGGTCCCCTGAAATGGGGGGGGGGGGGGGGGGGCTATGTGTAAACACTGCTGTAATTTGTACATGGTGACACAAAAAATGTATAAAAATGGCCTTTATAAAAATCTGACAATGTGCATCTGACAAGGTAGAACAAAATGCTGGACAGAGGGACAGGCAGCATCTCTGGAGAGAAGAACGGTCTCGACCTGAAACATCACCCATTCCTTCTGCCTGTCCCGCTGAGTTACTCCAGCATTTTGTGTCTTCCGTCAATCCATGATCTCCCCTTTATCTAAATCCACTTATCAACTTGCTGATGGTATCAGCAACCTCTTATTTCCACTTATTACCTTCCAACCTGCACCTTTCCCTCCCCCAACCTGGTTCAATCGAAACATATTTTTCCTCTTTCCCACCTCCACCTGAGTCCATCTGTCCATCATCTCTCTCATCATCTGATTCTACATATCATAAGTTCGTAAGTGATGGGAGCAGAATTAGGCCTTTCGGCCCATTAAGTCTACTCCGCCATTCAATCATGGCTGATCTATATCTCCCTTTTTCCCCCATTCTCCTGCTTTCTTCCCATAACCCCTGACACCGTACTAATCAATAATCTATATGTATACTAACTTTTTTCTCGATTATTATATTGTTTACAGTGTACTATGTTTACATATTCTGTTGTGCAAGTAAGAATTTCAATCTTCTATCTGGGACATCTGACAAAATACTCTTGACTCTGCCTTAAAAATGTCCATGGAATTGGCCACAGCTTTCTGTGGCCCTCCCTCTCACCTCTCTTCATTGACTATTTCCCCTCTGCACTTTGTCCAATGCAAAGTCTCGACTCGAAACATTCACTTTCTTTTGTCCTCCATTGCTTTCCCCACCAAGTTTTTCCAGTGGTTTATATATATTTTTCACAATACATGCACTTAATCAAGTCTCCTCGAGGTAGTTGACTCTGTCAACAATCTGATCGGTTGTGTTCTCAGTGGGCAATTATTATCTCCTTTGTAAGTTTGTAGGACAAACGGCAGATACCAAGCAACACTGAATACTACCCAGCAATTACAAGTGCTTTGGTGATGTTGAGAGTGAAACATTATTTTGCAACTATGATGGGGATGGGTTGGCATCTGTTTTTAAATCAAATGTGTTTTTCTGCCAGTTTCATAAAGACCTGATTTGATGCAAAAAATTTTAATGAACTGTTTGCTATTAAACACTTTACAATTATTAAGCATTTCCTTGCATAGTTAGCAGTTAAATTCAATGTTATACATTACCTGAGTTACTCATTGTTCTTATTGTTTTAAGTTCAATGTCTATTGCTGCAAGTCTTGTAAGTGAAGATACGAAGACGAGGTTCTTGAACAAAATGGGCCAGCTCTCGACTTCAGGGGCAATGTTGGCAAATGTATTCCAGAGGAAGAAATGAATTGAAGAAGGTTCATAAACACTAAACTGACCTCTTATAGGTCCAATATCTTGTACTTGAAGTAAATTAACTGCCTTTTTTTAAAAACACATTTGTTTTGCTAATTATTTTATTCTAACTTCCAAAGATATTTGCACTTAATATTTTTGTGTGTATGTTGCTGTTTCTTGTGTGCTGGGTGTGGAGATGACTGTATTGGTGTCTATGTATTTTGTCCTATGCTGTATCCAGTATTTTCTTCTGTATGGGCAGTTTATTCTCTTTATTCTGTAATTAGAATTTGAACAGTAAAAACTTGTATTATACACTGAAGCACTATATCTTTAACTTGGATATAATGTAAATTTCACATTGGTGTCAAAATAATGAAGTGTGAACCATTTATGTATTTAATTATGCGGGATCCATTCAGACTACTTTTATTGCCTGGATTCTTGACTGATTTTAAAAAGTCACCAGCATATTCCTGTGCCTTCCGATCAGAAGAAAGCAGACTACAGCATAATACATGACCTGGGAAATTGTCGCAGCTGTTATATACATTGGTGTTTCTTTTAAATTGGATATATTTTCTGTTGTGTTGCAGCATAATGATTATTACTTTGCAATAAGCTGTTAAATAATTCATCTATGCTAATGAAGAAGTCACAATTTTTCAGTTTAATTTTACATTTTTAAAATCAAGAATGTGAATTAGAGTGTCTGTTTTGTGATGTTTATATAAAATACATTGCAGAAAGGCTGTGTATATTCAATCCTTGCATTGCTTTTAATTCAACTTGGTTTTAATTGTGACCAAGAAATGGTGGTTACATTTAACTGAAAAATGTACCAAATTTAAATTGCATGTGTGTACTGTTTACCTACAGTGCAATACGTTCCTTGTGTACAGTTGAAGATAATTATATTTCACTAGCTGGAAGGTTTATGTAATCTTAATGTAAATCTACAATGTTTCTTTGTGCTAGTTATGAACAAGTTCATGCAAAACAAATGTAGGCTAAGCATTCAATAATGTAATTTTAAATAGTTTCTGTAAATGGTGATTGAAACAATAAATTTATTTCTGTGCCACTTTACTTTTGTGACACTACTCAGTTTGTGGGTGAGGAATTAACCCACGCACAAGAATAAAATTGTAAAGCTTTGGAATTCTATTAGTTTATTATAGCAGTTTTTAACTAAATTTGTTAAGGCAGTAGTCAATGAAACAAAGTCTGCAAACACTGCTGTCTATATAGCAATCTATCATTCTCTATTGTAAAGAGTTCCATGATAAAGCCACCATCACCTGTGGCATAGCGAATGCTGAAGATTTGCCACCATTTGCATGATGACATTTCTCGAAAATTTTAACAGGTACATCAATTCTCAGCCTGTGATCCTTGGTTCCAAACTCCCCATGGGACCATCCTAAAGGAATTGTGTACGTTTAAAATACGATCTCCGTTGGTTACTTCTAAACTTCAAAGAATACATTGAGAATACATTTTCAAGAGAGAGCTGGAAAAGGCAGGAACGGGGTACTGATTGGGGATGATCAGCAATGATCTATGGAGAGCAATGGACAGTTGATTATATAGATGAAGGATCTTGTCCCAAAATGCCATCTTCCATTTCCCTCCATTTCCCGTTTGACTCAACTGCTCCTTTTTAGTGCAAACATGTCTTATTTGTTCTGCAGATCGGCTAGTTCAGGAACCTGTCTGATAATAATTCTACACTGCATTCTTTCAGGTAAGTATACTGTTTGCTTTGCTAAGGACACCAAAATTGCAAACAATTCCTGATGTGGTCTGGCTCAAGGTCCTATACTTTCACAGTTAGACCTCTTCAATCATATTATTTGCCCACTCATACCTGCTTGCGTGTTAGCTATGTGTCATGGGTAAGGAAGTCCTAGGTTCCCAGTCTATCGCTTTTATAAATTCATCTTATCTGCTTTGCGTGCTGAAGTGGATAACCTTATTTTCTGATTATATTCCATGGTCTTAACCATGCAGGTAACTTATATCCATTTGAAGGATCTTAAAACCCCTGTCTCACGGTGCGAGTTGGCCCACGAGTGACCCCGAGTTTTCACTCGTGGTGATCAAGTACAGCCAACGTAGCGGGAACGTCGGAACTCGCGCGATCAACTTGTCCACTCGTGGCGCTAACGGCAGGTACCTGTAAAACTTGTGTACTCGTGAAAAAAGTCAAACATGTTTGACTTTTTCCACGAGTCAAATTTCGTGGTCAAGTTTAAAATTGAAACATTTAAACACAATTATATCGTAGTGGCCCGTGCGTTAAGTTTAGTGATTCGTGCGTCTACCGTGGGAACTCTTTAATAGACACAAAATGCTGGAGTAACTCAGCGGACCAGGCAGCATCTCTGGAGAGAAGGAATGGAGTCGAGACCCTTCTTCAGACTTACCCAAAACGGCCACCCATTCCTTCTCTCCAGAGATGCGGCCTGTCCCGCCGAGTTACTCCAGCATTTTGTGTCTATCTATACTTTAGTTTCGGATATGATCAAGTGTAAGAAACGCAAACCGGACTACCTTCACATCAGAGAATCCTAATGTTCCTAATTTGGATGAGGCACTTCACTGTCCGTGTGTAGGAAGGAGTTGCAGATGCTGGTTTACACCGACGATAGACAGAAACATGCTGGAGTAACTCAGCGGGACAGGCATCGCCTCTGGAGAGAAGGAATGGGTGATGTTTCGGGTCGGTACCCTTCTTCAGACTCCCCGCTCATTCTTCCCTCGTTGATGTGAACTTGTGGGGGTGCGAGGAATCGGGCGTCACTGGGTAAGGGGAAAAGAGGTTTTACTGCTGAATTATGCGCAACAGAAGCATGAAGTGGGGGTAAGGTCCGTTTAAACTATCTTGTCGTCTCCCCCCCCCCCCCAAAACCTGTCCTCGCCTGAACTGCTGAAGATAACCGAGTGCTTTAAATCCGAATCAAGAGCAAACGTGAGGGGAACTTGGTAACTCTGGAGACGAACTCGGAACATTGCAGAAAGTACAAGTAAACGGCAAACTTACCATACCCGTGGGAACTAGCCTCAAACACTTGAACATCAACTTGGAATATCGTACACAACCACGAGTTTGTCACTCTGGGTCACTCGTGGGTCAACTCACACCGTGAGACAGAGCCTTAACATTGTCCTTGTTGTTCACAATCCCATCTAATTTTGTACTGCTGGAAAACAGACTTAACATTTTTTTCTTAATGAATTTTTGTGAACTAGAAGTCATCCCTCTATCAATAGCCTGAAAAGGCATTGTAGTTTAGATATAATCATAATAGTACTTTATTAGCCAAGTATGTTTTGCAACGTACGAGGAATTTGATTTTCCATAGTCATACCAATAATGAGCAACAAGACCCAAATAAATGTTTAACATGAACATACACCACAGCGACTCCCCCACATTCCTCACTGTGATGGAAAGTGAAAAAAATTCAGTCTTCCCTTCTTTGTCCTCCTGCGGTCGGGGCACTCGGACCTTCCATTGTCGGGGCGATCTTGGCTCCCACAGCCGGCGGCGAGCCCTCCGCATCGGGGCGATCAAGCCCTCCGCATCAGGCAGGGATCTTGGTTCCCCCGCGTCGGGCGATCGGACCCCGGGTCGGGGCTACTCGAACCTTCTGTGACTGGAGCTTCCCAACATCAGTCTCTACCCGAGACTGCGAGCTCCTCAATGTGGAAATCCGCAGGCCGCAGTTGGAGCGTCGATCCTAGGCAAGGGATTGCAGGCTCCAATGGCAAGTCCACGACCCCGCGGTGGGGCTCAAATTAAGTCTCGAGCAAGGTCGCCAGCTCCATGATGTTAGGCCGCAGAGCGACCGGAGATACGATCCGGAAAACAATTGCATCTCCAACAAGGTAAGACATTGAGAAAAAAGTTTCCCCCGACCCCCACCCCCCACATAAAACAAACCAGACAACATTAACACATATTTTTAAAACACACTAAAAGTAACAAAAAAGACAGACTGTGCCTATCAACAAAGTGGAAATTTGCCCATGTATACACCGCTTGTAGCAAACAGAATATATCTAAATGTTAAAGAGGCAAATCAGTTCTCAATTTCTTTTAGCAAAATCTATAAGTAATTGTGTCCAGTCTTGTATCTTTAATATGGCTGTCAAAGCTCTGGCCTAGATCCCCTGTTCCAATCTGCTCCCGACTTCTTCACAGCCATAATCCAGCTAAACATAACTGATGTCAACATTAAAATTATATTCCTGTAAATATTTCAATACAACAGAGCAGATTAGTCAAGGTAATAGGGAAAGCCACTGCGTCAGAAATCTTACCTAGTCACCGAGTCTACACTTTGTCTTGCTGAGGTAAAGAAGGCCACATTGGGAACACCTCGTGCAGTAGAGAGGTTGGAGCAGCTGCATGTGAGCCTCACCTGGAAGAACTGTTGGGAACCTGGGGGGGGGGGAGGGAGGGGGTATAGAGACGGGTGTTACTTCTGCAGTTGCAGGGGAATGTACCTGGGGAAGGGTGGTTTGGGTGGGAGGGGATGAGTGCACCAATGTGCTAAGGAAGAGTCCTGTGGAAGGTGGAAAGGAGTGGGGATGGGAAAATGTTACTGATCGTGGGATCAAGTTGAAGGTGGAGGAAACGTTGGAGAATGATGTGTTGGATTTGGATACTGGTGGGGTGAAAGGCAAGGAGTGGGAAAATATTATCATTGTTCCACCTGGGGCGAAAGTGCAGACCTACAGGATTTGGAGGAGACCCAGGTGAGAGATCCATTTATGCCAGCGGGGGAACACACGCCGTTTGGAATGGAAAGCTTCATCTTGAGAACCTGTATGTTTGTAGGAGACTCTGCCAGCCATGTGTGATGGAGACAGATTTTATTATTTTACCACCCAAGAGCCTGAGGGTTACTTTGCAAGGCAGATAGATGTCCAATAACATCCAAACTGAATCATTTTTGCCTCAACACTTCACCTCCAGTGCACTGGGCGAAGCTGTGTTTATTATCTGAATAAATGCACTGCAGCAGATAACCTAATTAATTTTGGCATCACTGATCACCACCCCCTAACACAGCAAGGATGCAAATCACAATTTGTTCCTGGGTCGTGAATCCAACCTATCATAGTGGGAACATTGTCAGCACCATGGCTGCGCCAGTTCAAGAAGTCCCATTACAAAAAAAATGTACGTAACAATTGAAGGATGACGAATATCATGATGGGCTTGAAGAACATTTTTTTGTTACTATTGGATCAGGTAAAACTACCTTTTCCTTAAAACAGCCCCTGTATTCTACCAGAAATGTTATTTTCCGTGTCATGGGTACTGCTTATCTTTAGGTCAGATCCACCACTTGGCTGGAGAAATTACTTGTAACCTTTTGAAATGTTATACTGTCATGACAATAGGCAACAGGTGCAGGAGTAGGCCGTTCGGCCCTTCGAGCCAGCACCACCATTCAATGTGATCATGGCTGATCATCCCCAATCAGTACCCCGTTCCTGCCTTTTCCCCATAACCCCTGACTTCGCTATCTTTAAGAGCCCTATCCAGCTCTCTCTTCAAAGCATCCAGAGAACCTGCCTCCACCGCCTTCTGAGGCAGAGATGTCCACACACTCACAACTCTCTGTGAGAAAAAGTGTTTCTCCGTTCCAAATGGCTTACCCCTTATTCTTAAAACTGTGGCCCCTGGTTCTGGACTCCCCCAACATCGGGAACATGTTTCCTTCCTCCAGTGTGTCCAAACCCTTAACAATCTTATATGTTTCAATAAGATTCTCTCTCATCTTTCTAAACTCCAGAGTGTACAAGCCCAGATGCTTCATTCTCTCAGCATATGACAGTCCCACCATCCCAGGAATTAACCTTGTAAACCTATGCTGCACTCCCTCAATTTGGAATGCGCTCCATACTTCCCCTTCTCTCTGCTCCATTAAAAATACATTTCAGTTAATTTGTCATGGACTATTGTAACTGACACTTCGGGAAATCTTTTATCCATTTAAGCAAATGAGGTTTTAACATTGTTGTCCTCTGAGCTTTCTGGGAAGGGTTAGGAGCAGATCAGTTTCCATGCATCAAGTCATTTCATTTGTAGCACCCAGTAAGTTCTATGTTTTTTTTTGTTTTGTTTTTTTTTGTAAGTTCTATGTTATAAACCATATGGATTTTAGGAGCTGTTCAAAGAAAATGCATATTCAGAGCTGCTAAGTAGTACGGATTTTCCATATTTTGTACGGAAATGCGATTAGAATACGGATGTGCGGTTTTATGTTGTTAAATACAGATTTTAAATACGGAGTTCAGTTCATTCTGAAGAAGGGTCTCGACCAGAAACATCACCCATTCCTTCCCTCCAGGCTGCCTGTCCCGCTCCAGGTTTAAACAGAGCACTGTCAGTTTAACGCGTGGGAATTTAAACGAAGAGCTCTTCGCTACAGCGCTATGGGTTCTAAAAATAGCACTACCAGCTGGAGCGCTATGGGCTTTACACATAGCGCTATGGCCACAGTGCTATGGGTGACAGACTGTTCAGGGAAATTCTCATATAACAATGAGTCTTTGGAATTCTCTTTCTCAGTGGAAGTTGAGCCTTTGATTATTTTTCAGGCAGTGGTAGAATTCTGGATAAGCCTAGTGGTGAAACGTTACCAGTGGGATTGCAGTTACATTGGGATTGGCCTTGATTTTACAGAACAGTGGGTGGGCTCAAGAAGGGGAGGGGTAGAGAGAGGGAGAGGATGGGGAGGGAGAGGAGGAGGAAGAGAGGGAGAAGGAGATAGGGAGAAAAAAAGGAAGGAGGAAAGAGGAAGGAAGAGAGGGTGGGTGGGAGAGGGAGGGAGGGAGAAAGGAAGGAGAGAGGGAGCGAGGGAGAGGGAGGCTTCCAAAATGGCTTCCACCTCATCATCTGGTGCTAAAAGGAAGCAGCCGTTCAAACAGCAGTATACAAAGAGATGGCAATGAATGTACTGTCAAGTAAGGTGCGTAGAAGACATGTCAATTGTTGGAAGGTTATGCATTATTGCATTCTTAAACCCCTGTGTCACGGTGCGAGTTGGCCCACGAGTGACCCCTAGTTTTCACTCGTGGTAATTACGTACAGCCAACGTAGCGGGAACGTCGGACCTCGCGCGATCAACTTGTCCACTCGTGGCGCTAACGGCAGGTAACCGCGAAACTTGTGAACTCGTGGAAAAGGTCAAACACGAGTCAAATTTAGTGTTCAAGTTTGAAATTGAAACATTTAGACTCGTTGTAAGAACGTAGGGCCCGTGCGTTTAACTTAGTGATTCGTGAGTCTACCGTGGGAACTCTTTAAAATATTTCAGTGCCATTCACGCTCGAGTCTTAATCACAAAATTTAATTCACCCTACACTAAATATTCTTTGTTTTTTGGTCATTTTCGTCTTATTTTCCCATGTGTACAATGTTATATATAATGTATATCCTAAAAATATGTTAAAAAAACTAGGAGTGACAAAAAAGTTTAATTACCACAGGAGTTGGAAAATCATTCTATTAGAATGATTAAAAAAAACCATTCCAACGTCTAAACACTGGGCTTCAGCCCTATCCTACCCTTTCGGGGGGTGATTACTCCAGTTATTTATTGGAAAATTAGCTATAAAAACCATGGAGATGAACATTGGATTTTCCTGACGCGTAGATTTGGTGTTGCGGTCCGGCCAAGAGGAGGTGATGTGGACACGGTTTCAGTTATAGTTCTAGAGGAACATTGCTTCGGATCGATGTCTCTTATGCACTCCTCAGAAGAACTGGGTGTGCTCTTCACCATTATGGCTCCCAGCCTACAGGTTTCTGATCCGAGCAACTAACTTCTTCCCTATTTCTCCTCCACCCACTCCCCCACCCCCCCCCCCCCACCATTTCCCTCTCCTCCTCGGCACTCTTGTTCACTCACATCTTCCCTCCCTCCCTCCCTCCCTCTCGCAGGGCTTGGTTCAAAGGGGGCAACGAGCCAAGCGGGGTCTGAACCCTTTCTGAAAACGAGCGCAAAGAGAAAAAAAAAGTATTGTCAAGCGCTCCAAACTTCATTTAAAATAAGTAAATCCGACCTTGGCTAATAATTTAAAAATAAATCCTTATACAAAACTAACACCCTACAAACTCTCTGTCTCTCACGCTGCCTGTTGCCTTGTGAGTGGTGTGTGTCGGAGAGAGGGGGTGTGGGTGTGGAGGGGACCCGATGTGAATGTTACCACTATAGGATGGCGAGGTTGGGCTCTGAGCTGCAGTGAGAGAGAGCAGAGAGGGAGAGAGAGTGCATGTGCGCGTCAGCCGCAAAGTTATATACAACGGGGGTACACAAAAGGCTGGAGAAACTCAGCGGGTGCAGCAGCATCTAAGGAGCGAAGGAGAAAGGCGACGTTTCGGGTCGAGACCCTTCTTCCTTAAGAGAAACTCAGCGGGTGCAGAAGCATCTAAGGAGTGAAGGAGATAGGTGATGTTTCGGGTCGAGACCCTTATATACAACGGGCTTGTACGCGCTGGCAAGATAGGTTTCCTTTGTTCTCGTCCGGGGCTTCAGAGAGATCGGAGAGAATTAAGCCTCCCTTGCACACCACTCCCTTGCACACCACTCCTAACCCAAGAGCCTTGTCACCCCAGACAGATTAATTTGCCCCCCCCCCCCCACCCTCCCCAACCTCCCCCACGCCTGGGCACCAAAGCAGCTCAGGAGGCGAACCCTGAGCTCCGTCTCCCAACAATCTGATGCGCATTTTCCCTCTGTAGGTCATATTAATAGATGCAGCCGCGCTGATTTCTATCTTTAACTCAAAGCCGCAGGATGGAGATGTTTTCTTTAACATTGTTGCTTTATTAAAACATACCTTCATTCACGGTTGGCTCAAATGTAAAGGGAGAGGAACTTGGTAACTCGGGAGAGCACCTTGGAACATCGCATAAAGAACATGCCCGTGGGAACTCAGTTAAACACTTGACCATAAACTTTGAATCTCATGCATAACCACGAGTCCGTTTTTTTCTTTCACTTGGGGTCACTCTTGGGTGGACTCGCACCGTGAGACAGGGCCATTACATGGGTATGACGGCACATAAAAAAATAACATTTTCTTCAGCAAAGCCTAGAAATACTGATTTCCTCAGCAAAATACTGATTTTCAGGGTTATTGAAATGCTCTGACGAAACTTGGCAGCTCTGCATACTGCCATGGAGACAAAGTCTAACTATTGCAGAAATGTGTTCATGCGTTTAACTTGTTAGAAAATTAGTTTTAGTACAGGTTAATATCTTCATCTATATGCAGTTGTGTGCAAAAGGACTTAATATCTGGTGCTAGAATTATACTAATAGACTATGCCCTTGAAGAGACGTGCACCCTGGTCTTGAAATGGAGCACTGGGTGCTCCATTTTGCCTGTTTCTCTGACCAGAGGTTTCCAGATCAAGTAACTTCAGAAATAACAACGTGAAGCACAATAATCAAATTGTTTAAATGCAGCAATATTTGCAAATGTTTTTATTGGTTTAAACATTGTAAATGTGAATAGCTCCTGATTTATTTCATATGTTTAGCAATTATTTTTATCTCTGCTTCACATTTATTTCATCCACCCAAGCTGAGCACCACTATAAACAGCTCTGAGCATAATCTTTGAAACAAGACTGTTTAGAATTTAGTTTTTTTAAATTTAGGTATGGAAACTTTGACCTATTGAGACCATGCAAGCTATCAATTACCCATTCATACTAGTTCAATGTTATCCCTCTTTCACATCCACCCCATACGCATTGGAAGCAATTTAGGGGGGCCTATTAACCTGCAAAAACCAGACCCACGCCACTATGACCATTCTATCATTTTGCTACTACCATCAGGAAACGGTACAGGATCCTGAGAAGCATTACTCCAGGTTCCAGAATAGGTCTTTACATCAACCATCAGGCCCTTGAGCAACCCTATTTTTCTGCATAACCCTAACTACAACCTCATCTCAGCATCAAGCTACTATGCACTTGGTATGAATAGGTGGCACTACTAAATTGGCTTTGTAATTGTAACACTATAACACTGTACTATATTCTGTACTCTGATACTTTTTACCTTGCACTCATATGGTTGGACTGCATTTAACTGGATATCACGCAAAGCTTTTCATTGTATCTTGGTAAACATGACTATAATAAACAATACATTGTGATACGTCACACTTTGGCTTGAACTGTCATTGGTTTACCCAGAATAATTGATAATTTCTTGGATGTTTATTTGTTGTGTTGTATTTAATATGCCTGTAATACTGCAGTAAGTAAGAATGTCATTGTTCCGGTCCTGTCTTATGACAATGAAACACACTCTTTAGTTTAGTTTATTGTCACATGTATTGAGGTACAGTGAAAGGCTTTTTTTGGTGCACACTAAACTTGACTGGATATCACGCAAACCTTTGGAACTTGAAGCTTTCAACCATCTCTACGTCGGCGCCATCAATCAGGATATGCGTACTGCTTCACTTCCTGAAGTTGATCACTATCTCAAAGACACAGACAAGCAGGTCAGACAGCAGCTCTGGAGAAAAGGAAAAGGTGTCGTTTCGGGTCGTGACCCTTCTCTCCTTTATCTTGTTGACACCGAGAGAAAGGTTGCTCTCTTATCCAGGTGTTCCAGGGATGAGTAAAGGGCCAGGGAGATGGCATCAGCCATGGACCTGGTATGGCAGTAGGCGCATAGTGATGGTGGATGTCAAGGCCACTGGATGGAGGGGTCATTGAGGCAAGAGATTTTGCTTTCTATTGGTATGTGATTCTTGATCCTCATTCCCAAATCACTCCTTAAGTAGCAGATTTGAATGGCTTTGCAGAAAATCTTCATTTTATCAATCAACATTTGTTTGTTTTTCTGATTAGATTATCTTGCTTAGAATCTACCTGTTCATACTTGCCAACTGATATAGCAACTGGCTTGAAATAAAATATATAAAATGTACCATTAAAATGCACCAGCTCCCCACTGCCCCCTCCTTCATAAAATGCCATTTTCTTTATAGCTTGGTGCATTCAACATTTCTGGACTAATTTTTACCTCTCTGTAACGTTGAATCTAACATTAAAACACTTTTGAATTCAACTTTTAGCTGGTGTCAGCAGAATAACTGATGTGGACTGCCTCGGGGAATTCCAAAGGTTGGAGAAAATTATGAACATTCAAATCAGCCGGAATGATTTTCAGTTTCCAAAAATGCACACTAGGATGAGAAATAATAGTCATGACCTAAAGTGTCACATAATACACACTGTAACTGCAAGTGCTGATTGCAAACCACAAATGGACTAAAAAATTACATAATTTATGAACAAATATTTTGAAACAATACTCAAACGTGATGTGCCTAAGGGAAAAGCAAATTATCATTGGATGAATTATAACAGGGTTGTGTCGTTCTCAAGTTTGCGTGTGACACAACCCTGATTGGACTGATCCAGGATGGGGAGGAATCTGCCAACAGACGGGAAGTGACAAGGCTGACGTCTGGTGCCATCGTAACAACCTGGAGCTCAATGCTCTTAAGACAGTGGGATTGATTGTAGACTTTAGGAGAGTTCTCCCTCCCCTCAATGTGATATTTTTCAGCTGGGCCAGCACAAGTCTTTCAAGGGTCTTCATGACTATAGAGGTCAATGCGACAGGCCTGTAGTTATTAAGACCAGTAAACCTTGTCTTTTTGGGTACAGGGACAATAGTGGAGACTTTGAAGCAGGCAGGCACAGTACAGGTTTACAGGGACTGGTTAAAAATGTCTCTGTAGACAGGTGCCAGTTGGCTGCCTCACCAGCAGCTGTTTGTCCTTTCACCCTTTTTGTTATTTTTAGTGTGTCTAAATGTATGTTATAAATGTTTCTTAGTATGTCTTATGTGGGAGGTGGTGGGGGGGAATAGGGGGAAACCGTTTCTCAGTTACTTACCTGGACGGAGATGCGTCTTCTCAGAGTCGCATCTTCACCCTCCCCCCTTGCAGCCTACCAACTGGATTGGCACAGCCTTTCCTACCAGAGACAGGCTAGACCTTCAGCAGCAGCGCAGCACTGAATTATCATCACAGAGCAGGTGTTGGAGCTCCAGAGTGTTGGGCTTGCTGACTTTAACATCGCGGAGACCTGGGATCTTTTGCCGGGGATTGCCAGTGTTGGAGCTTCGCCCAGCTCGGCCTGCGTACTTCAGAAGCCACGGTCTCCGGTAGGAAGCAGCCGATTCGGAAACTCCAAGTTGTGAGTGTGTTCTGATCCGTTCCAACGCCGGAGTTTCGATCATCCCGGTTAGAGGGCCTGTACATCGGGACGTCCATAGCGGTGACTGCGGAGGGTTCAAAGGCCCCAATCACGGACGAACAAAGAACAAAGAGGAAGATAACTGAACTTTATTGCCTTCCATCTCAGTGGGAAACGTTGATTCCACTGTGGTGGATGTTTATTTTAAACTCTATCATGTAATGTGTTCTTTTTATTTGTATGACTATGGCAACTCCAATTTCACTCTACCAATTGGTGCATGTGGCAATAAATGTGAACTTAAACTTGAACAGTTGTTCGGCTCAGAGCTTGAGGGTAGAGGGGGAAACATTGTCCGGTCCTGGAGATTTCTGGCTTTTCTGTTTTCTGAATCACCTCTCCACCTAAATTTGCATTGTTGGTGATGGAGAAGTAGCCAGGCTGGTGTTGGGCAGCAAGGAGAGGGTGGTAGTGGATGAGGGCCCAGTCATTGCAGACTGGTCAGGCTATAAATGGGTGTTGGGTGGGTATTGGAGAGGGGTGGGTGGGAAAGGGCCAAGTCTTTGCAGACTGGTGCCAGGCTATAAGTAGGTGTGAAGTGGTGATTGAGGAAGGGGTGCCAGGGTTAAATTTCTGCTTATCGAATCTGCAATAGAACTCGTTGAGGTCGTTGGTCAGCTGACGATTGGGTTTCCCCTTGTAGCTGGTGATTTCTTGCAAGCCCTTCCAAACAGAAGAAGAGTCATTAGCTGAGAACGCTCCTCAACTTCTCAGAGTACCTTTCCTGGCAGCTCTGATTCCTCTTCTCAGCTTGTACTTGGCTTGCCTGTAGAGGTCTGCATCCCCGCTCCTGTAGGCCTCCTCTTTAGACCGTCTGAGCTGTGTGAGTTCTGCGGTAAAGCAGGGCTTGTTGTTGTTGAACCTGATCCGGGTCCTAGTGGGAATGCAACTGTCCTCACAAAAGCTGACATATGATGTCACACTGTCTGCACATTCATCAAGGCTTGTGGTTGCTTCCCTGAACACATTCCAATCAGTGCAGTCGAAGCAGGGTTGTAGGTTTTCAATGCCCTCGCTTGTCCACCTTTTCATTGTTCTGACCACAGGCTTAGCAGATTTTACTTTTGAAGCTCCCAGTTGAGGTTAGCCTTGTTAAAGTCCCCAAAAACAATGACCATGGAGTCTGGGAAGTCACTACCCTCATTACCTGGTCAGCGAGTTGCATTTGCGCCCTCACATATAGCATGCTGGGGGGGAGGGGGGGGGGGGGGTGTAAACTCCAGCGAGAATAAAAGAGGTAAATTTCCTTGGAGAATAAAATGGTTTGCAGTTTATAAAGAAAGATTCTAGATTGGGAGAACAGAAGTTAAACAGTACCGTGATGTCGCTGCACCAGTTCTGGTTAGTATAGAAGCATAGAAAAAGCAACACCTCACACTTATCTGCATTGAAACGCATTAATAATTCATCAACCCACTGCCAAGCTGGTCAAGGGCCTGCTGTAATTTTTGATCACCATGTTCCCTTTAATAAAGTATTTGTTATGTTATGTTTTTAGTACATACGAGACCATTCACTTTAGAGTCATCTGCAAACATACTTCGGAAGTGGCCGCGCTGGCTGGCAGCTGCAGCTCACCTGCAGTCCGTCTGTTTTTTTTTCTTTTTTTGTTGTCTTCTAGTGTTTGTTTTAGTAGAATTTTGTTTTATTAGGTTGTGTGTGTGTGGGGGGGGGGGGGGGGGGGGGGGTGGGAGAACCAGGTTTTGGTCTCTCCCTTTGGGGGGATGCGTGTCCCCCGTCACCATCTCCGTCTGTGCTGAGGCCTAATGGCGGAGCTGGCGGCCTCGGAGCTGTGGCGGCGTTCGGCGGCGGCCTGGTTTGGAGTTGCGGTTCTCCAGCGGTGGCGGCGGCCCGGCTTAGAGCTGCAGTGCCCAGCTTGGAGATGCGGTGCTCCAGCGGCGGCGGTGGCCCGGCTTAGAGCTGCGGTGCTTCAATGGCGGCGGTGGTCCGGTTTAGAGCTGCGGTGCTCCAGTGGCGTTGGTCCGGCTTGGAGCTGCGGTGCTCCAGTGGCGGCAGTCCGTCTTAGAGCTGCAGTTCTCCAGCAGCGGTGGCGGCCCAGCTTAGAGCTGCGGTGCTCCAGCAGCGGCGGTCCGGCTTAGAGCTGCGGTGCTCCAGCGGCGGCGGTGGTCCGGCTTAGAGCTGCGGTGCCCAGCTTAGAGCTGCAGTTCTCCAGGGGCGGCGGCGGCAGCCCAGTTTAGAGCTGCGGTTCTCCAGCAGCGGCGGCGGTCCGGCTTAGAGCTGCGGTGCTCCAGCGGCGTCGGAGGCCTGGATCCCCTCAGCGCAGAGGGAGAACTAGGAGGGATGAAGACAATGACTTAAGACTTTTGCCTTCCACCACAGTCAGGAGGTGCCTGATGAACTCATTGTGGTGAATGTTAAATATGTGTTTATTGTGTGTTTTGTTTTTTTATTATATGCTATGACTGCATGGCAACAATTTCGTTCAGACCGAAAGGTCTGAATGACAATAAAGGAATCTAATCTAATCTAATACTAATCCTGCCTTGTACATTCTTATCCAAATCGTGTTTTTCAGACTGGAGGCCTGTGACTAGTTGTGTGCCTCTGGGTCCATTGTTGCTTGTGATTTCTATCAACGATTTGGGTAAGAATGTACAAGGAAGGATTAGTATGTTTGCAGATTACTCTAAAGTGGATGGGTCTCGTAGGTACTGTAGTGAAGATGGTGATCAAAAATTACAGCAGGCTCTTGACCAGCTTGGAAGTGGGTTGATGAACTATTAATGGGGTTCAATGCAGATAAGTGTGAGGTGTTGCATTGTGGGGCGTTATACAAGGGCAGGACCTTCATAGTGAATGGAAGACCCCCGAGGAGTGTTGTAGAGCAAAGGGATCCGGGAATACAGGTACATAGTTCCCTGGAATTGGCATTACAGATAGATGTGGTGGTCAAGAAGAATTTTGCTACATGGGCCTCATCAGTCAGGGTATTGTGTACAAAAGTTGTGGTGTTATGTTACAGTTGGACAAGCCATTGTTGAGGACACACTTGGAGTATTATGTTCAGTGTTGTTTACCCCACTGTAGGAAGGAAGTCATTAAGCTGGAAAGAGCACAAAGAAAATTTATCAAGATGTTGCCAGGATTTGAGAGCCTGAGCTACAGGGAGAGGTTTGCCAGGCTAGTAGTACCTTTGTTCCTTAGAGCCCAAGGGGCTGATGGCTGTTATAGAGGTATAAAATATCATCAGGTAAATAGATAGGATGAATGTCCAGAATCTTTTACCAAGAGTAGGGGAACGAAAAGCAAGAGGTCATATGTTTAAGGTGAGGGAAGCAATTTAATAGGAACCTGAGGGGAAACCTTTTCACTCAGGTGGGTATATGGAACGAGATGCCAGAAGAGGTAGTTGAGGAAGGTCCTATAACAACCATTAAAAGACATTTGCACAAGTACCTGGGCAGGAAAGGTTTAGAGGGATATGGGCCAAACATGGAATAATGGGACTGGCTGAGATGGGACATCTTGGTCAGCATGGACAAGTTAGGCCGAAGGGCCTGTTTCCGTGCTGTATGGCTACATGACACAATAACTTCATAAACTGACCACATTTTTTTTTGTGGCTGCCACTTGAGTCAACGCCAGTAAGAAACTGTCCATCCAAAGGTAAGTATGCAAGTACTGATTTAAAAAGTGTCAAATAAATCGAAAGTAATGGATATATTTTATCAACCTATCCTTTTGGATTAGAATAGCAAAACACAACTTTAATTCCAAAATTAACACTCTTTACATTAATGTACAAAGAATGATATGTTAAGTGGTATAATAATTAGAGGGAATTTTGCTGATGGTAGTTATAGCCTCCAGCTGAAAGCCATCTCTAATTTATTACAAGTAATAACTGAAATGTTGTGGCTGAGAGTGGAATTTTGAGTGTGTTCACAAAACTTCCTTTTAATACTTCAGCACTGGATCTGGTATTACACATCAATTTTCACTCTTTTTTGGCAGCAAGTCTGAATAGCATCCTTTTGGCAGCCAAGTGTACAGCGACATCTTTATTATGTTTTGCATTGTTTTGGAGACAATTTTGTTTCTCTTAGTTACAACAACGGTGCATTCAAATTAACATTGTAACAATACTGTGCTTTATTTCTGCACTATATCTCTGAAGGATGAACTAAATTTTGAATCATATTCAGCACTGAGAATATTCATTTCTTTTGTCATAGAGACACAGAGGTGACTATGTTGGCATTCTGCGGTTGTCCCATTTGCCTGCATCTGGCCTACATCTTCTTCCTAATCATATATCTGTCCATATGACTGCAAAATCGTAATTGTATTTGCTTCTATAGATTCCTCTGGCAGTTCGATCGAGATACGAATTCTCATCTGTGAAAAATTGCATCCAATGCCAATCCACAAGTTTTAGACTCCTCTATCTTAGGAAAAAAGACTGAACATCGATTTTTATGCTTGCCCCTAATTATCTTGTACACCTCAATAAGGTCAGCTTCCTAATGCCTCAAATAAATGAATTATATATGTATTGTAAGATTTATTTCTCCTCTTGAATATTTCTTGCATTGAATATTTCTTGCTGTATGTGTAATACGTGTCAAGATAATGAAATATTCCCATTTAGGTAGCAACACAAGACAAAAATAGGAACTCACACTTCCACTATAAACATAGAAACATAGAAAAATATGTGCAGGAGTAGGCCATTCGGCCCTTCGAGCCTGCACCACCATTCAATGTGATCATGGCTGATCATCCAACTCAGTATCCCGTACCTGCCTTCTCTCCATACCCCCTGATCCCTTTAGCCACAAGTGCCACATCTAACGCCCTCTTAAATATAGCCAATGAACTGGCCTCAACTACCTTCTGTGGCAGAGAATTCCAGAGACTCACCACTCTCTCTGTAAAGAATGTTTTCCTCATCTCGGTCCTAAAGGAATTCCCCCTGATCCTTAGACTGTGACCCCTTGTTCTGGACTCCCCCAACATCGGGAACAATCTTCCAGCATCAAGCTTGTCCAACCCCTTAAGAATTTTGTAAGTTTCTATAAGATCCCCCCTCAATCTTCTAAATTTCAGCGAGTACAAGCCGAGTCTATCCAATCTTTCCTCATATGAAAGTCCTGACATCCCAGGAATCAGTCTGATAAACTTCAAATTTTAAATGTAATTTACAGTGCAAGGTTGGCCCTGGCAAAGTCAGTATTCATTGATGATCATTGATGATCTCTTGGTGAGAATCTGCTGATCTGTTGGCTTGAACCGTCACAGTGCAAATTTGAGTGGTATTCTCACCTGTATAATGATTATATGAGGCTTGCTCATATTTCAGAGGGAGGCTGGGAATCAATATTTAGGTCAGGCCAAGATGACCCATTTCCTTCCTTCAAGAAGGTTAGTCATCCAGATGTGTTTGCACAACAGTCCAGTAGTTTCATGGTCACCATTATTGGTTTGAGTTTTGATGAACTGAATTACTACAGTCTTTTGATGCTGATGAAATCTTTTGAATGTTTATTTTGAGTGTCCACATTGGTATTTCATCATGCTATAGAAAGGAGAAAGAAAGAGCAGATTTAAGAGAGAAAATGATAAATTAAGGTAAAAAAACTGAAATTATTGAAGGCTTTAAACATGCAGAAATATTGTTGGAAATATGTTTTGAATGCAGAGGCATATTAATGTGGAGATTTGAGAGGGTGCAGACAAAATTCACCAGAATGCTGCCTGGATTAGAGGGTTTTAGCTATAAGGAGTGGTTGGACAAATAGTTTGTGAAAAGCTGCATTATTCCTTGCTTAATGCCTTAGTTTTACGACGGCAAAACATTATAGATACTGGAACTAAAGTCAGGAAATGCTTGAAATACTCAGCAGGCCAGACACAACCTAAGGAATGAGAACCATGGTTAACATTTTAAGTTGACAAACATACTTCAGATAATCTGCATCATCACTGCAATTTGCCTTAACAGAAGCTTTTCTCTTCACCTGATAATAGAAACTTAGAAAATCGGTGCAGGAGTAGGCCATTCGGCCCTTCGAGCCTGCACCGCCATTCAATGTGATCATGACTGATCATCCAACTCAGTATCCCGTACCTGCCTTCTCTCCATACCCCCTGATCCCCTTAGCCACAAGGGCCACATCTAACTCCCTCTTAAATATAGCCAATGAACTGGCCTCAACTACCTTCTGTGGCAGAGAATTCCAGAGATTCACCACTCTCTGTGTGAAAAATGTTTTTCTCATCTCGGTCCTAAAAGACTTCCCCCTTATCCTTAAACTGTGACCCCTTGTTCTGGACTTCCCCAACATCAGGAACAATCTTCCTGCATCTAGCCTGTCCAACCCCTTAAGAATTTTGTACGTTTTTATAAGATCCCCCCTCATTCTTCTAAATTCTAACGAGTACAAGCCGAGTCTATCCAGTCTTTCTTCATATGAAAGTCCTGACATCCCAGGAATCAGTCTGGTGAACCTTCTCTGTACTCCCTCTATGGCAAGAATGTCTTTCCTCAGATTAGGAGACCAAAACTGTACGCAATACTCCGCAAAATCATTACTTTCAATATTTTCAATTTTCTGGTTGTTCAGATGAAATACTCCCAAAGCTATTTCACTGAATGAAAATTTCACTTTATGAGAAACTAAATAAAATCTCAATCTCTTCTCACCGAGTAAACATAGTATAGCAGCATAGACAAGTTTGCTTCCAAAATTCCTTTCCTTTAAACATACTTTCAGCTATTTTAAATATATATTTTATCTTATTGCTTTCCCTATATTTCTCTTTCCAGTCATGATTTGTCTCTAATTCATTCAATTTCCTCTCTATGCCAACCATCAAGTACCTATCTATATTAATAATAATTTATCAAAGTGATTTGTGCTTTCTGTACATTGATGTAGAATCTATTTCTACCTCAATTCTTACAGTCTTGGTCTTTGGACTATTGTTCACGAAGGACCTAGGTGTCCCATGACCCACACCATCCATCCAGCAATTTACATAAAGAAAATGTTGCGTTGAAGGACAAGAGAAAAAAATTAACAAATGAAAAATGCTACAAGATTCCCAGTTCTAGTTCCCAGTTCAAGGTGCCCAGTTTTATGCTGTGACTGGATTTAAGCAATTGCCTCTAAATTATGTTTAGAGTTTAATTAACATTATGTTTAATGTTATGTAATCAATAACGTTCCGATACTCTGCCTTTATTCATGGAAGTGCCAAAAAATACTTAATAACATTTATTCAAATGGAAAATCATAGCTGGTTCCTTACATCTTGCTTCATCAGATGGACTCTTGCAAACTGTTTCTATTTCCACATATGCTGCCTAACCAATTACGTTTTTCTGACACCTTTTGTTTTTGTTTCAAATTATACACTAGTCCTGATTATTTGAATGTTGACTCAATCACAATATTAGAAAATAAACAGGTCAATTTTTCTTAACAGATCAATTTACCATGTGGTAGCAACACCTAATGAGTTACAAAAGGAACTGTAGCATTTTATCTATATATGCCTTTACAGGGTGTAAGCATTGCAAGTAGACACAATTGTATCCTTGAGAAAGTGGTAGTGAGCCACCTCTTGAACCACTACTGTTTTAGTGGTGAAGGTACTTCCACATTTTTGTTGGGAAGAACCTACATAGAAGAAAAGGAAATATATCTTTGAGTAAAACTAGTCCTGATTTGGTGATGCATCAAAAAGCATAGAAACATAGAAAATAGGTGCAGGGGGAAACTATTCGGCCCTTCGAGCCAGCACCGCCATTCATTGTGATCATGGCTGATCATCCCCAATCAATAACTTGTGCCTGCCTTCTCCCCACATCCCTTGATTCCACTAGCCCCTAGAGCTCTATCTAACTCTCTCTTAAATCCATCCAGTGACTTGCCTCCACTGTCTTCTGTGGCGGGGAATTCCACAAATTCACAACTCTCTGCGTGAAAAAGTTTTTTCTCACCTCAGTCTTAAATGGCCTCCCCTTTATTCTCTGACTGTGGCCCCTGGTTCTGGACTCGCCCAACATTGGGAACATTTTTCCTGCATCTAGCTTGTCCAGTCCTTTTATAATTTTATATGTTTCTATAAGACTCCCCCTCATCCTTCTAAACTCCAGTGAATACAAGCCTAGTCTTTTCAATCTTTCTTCATATGACAGTCCCGCCATCCCAGGGATCAATCTCGTGAACCTACGCTGCACTGGCTCAATCACAAGGATGTCCTTCCTCAAATTAGGAGACCAAAACTGTACACAATACTCCAGATGTGGTCTCACCAGAGCCCTATACAACTGCAGAAGAACCTCTCCTATACTGAAATCCTCTTGTTATGAAGGCCAACATTCCATTAGCTTTCTTCACTGCCTGCTGTACCTGCACGCCAACATTCAGTGACTGGTGTACAAGGACGCCCAGGTCTCGCTGCACCTCCCCCTTAACTAACCTAACCCCATTGAGATAATAATCTGCCCCCTTGTTTTTGCCACCAAAGTGGATAACCTCACATTTATCTATACTGCATCTGCCATGCATCTGCCCACTCACTCAACCTGTCCAGGTCACCCTGCAACCTCCTAACATCCCCGTCACAGTTCACAATGCCACCCAGCTTTGTGTCATCCGCAAACTTCCTAGTATTGCTCCTAATTCCCTCTTCCAAATCATTAATATATGGTAAACAGTTGAGGCTCCAACACTGAGCCTTGCGGCACTCCACTCGCCACTGCCTGCCATTCTGAAAAGGACCCGTTCACTCCTGCTCTTTGCTTCCTGTCTGCCAACCAATTTTCTATCCATGTCAACACCCTACCCCAAATACAATGTGCTCTAATTTTAGTCACCAGTCTCCCGTGCGGGACTTATCAAAGGCTTTCTGAAAGTCTAGATACACTACATACACTGGCACCCCTTCATCCATGTTACTTGTCACATCCTCAAAACATTCCAGAAGATTAGTCAAGCATGATTTCCTTTTCATAATTCCATGTTGACTTGGACTAATTATTTTTACTGCTATCCAAATGCCCCATTATTATCTCTTTAATAATTGACTCCAGCATCTTTCCCACCATCGAAGTCAGGCTAACTGGTCTGTAATTCCCCGTTTTCTCTCTCGCTTCTTTCTTGAAAAGTGGGATAGCATTAGCTATCCTCCAATCCACAGGAACTGATCCTGAATCTATTGAACATTGGAAAATGATTACCAATGCATTCACTATTTCTAGATATAGAACCCTGAGGACCCTGGGATGTCCCACCTCCCTGAGGACCCTGGGATGCAGACCATCAGGCCCAGGGGATTTATCATCCTTCAGTCCTATTAGCCTACCCAATACTATTTCTTGCCTAATGAAAATTTCTTGCAGTTCTTCTACCCCCTTAGATCTTCTGTCCCCCAGTACATCGGGGAGATTGTTTGTGTCTTCCTTGGTGAAGACAGATCTGAAGTACCTGTTCAACTCTTCTGCCATTTCCTTGTTATCCGTAATAATTTCACCCGTGTCCGCCTTCAAGGACCCACATTTGACTTTGCTACTCTTTTCCCCTTAAAATATCTAAAGAAGCTTTTACTGTCCTTCTTTATATTCCTGGCCAGCTTCCCCTCATACTTCATATTTTCAGCCGGTACTGCCCGTTTTGTTTCCTTCTGTTGTCCTATGAAAGTTTCCCAATCCTCTGGCATTCGGCTACTATTTGCTGTGTTATACATCTTTTCTTTTAGTTTTATTCTATCCCTAACTTCTCTTGTCGGCCACGGTTGCCTTCTACTCCCCTTAGAATCTTTCTTCCTTTTTGGAATGAAATGGTCCTGCGTCTTCCAGAAATTCCTGCCATTACTGTTCCACCGTCATTCCTGATAGGATTGCTTTCCAGTCTACCTTGGCCAGCTCCTCTCTCATGCCTTCATAGTCCCCTTTGTTCAACTGCATCACTGACACGTGCATCACAAAGCACGTGATATAAGGGCAGATGAGCAATAACTTGGTTAAAGAGGTAAATTTTCAGGATCATCTTAGATTAGAATGGTGAGCAGAGGTTTAGGTGAGCAGAAGAATTTAATAACTCAGGACCTTCTCTGCACCAAGATATCACTGCCATTGGTGGAGCACTAAAAATCAAGGATGATTTGGTGATTAGTATTGGAGGACGAGAGATATTTGGAAGAGATATCACATTGGAGGAAGCTGGAGAAATAATGGGATGAGACATAAGGGATTTGAAAGCAGGGTGAACATCTTAAAATTAAGTACAGGATGTAAACCAATGGTGGTCAATGATCACAAGAGCGAAGAGGAAATGGAACCTGTTGTTGGGTGGTAAATAGGAAGTAGAATTTTGAATTACCTCAAGTTAATATTAAGTAAAAGACAGGAACCTGTTGAGTAGAACTTTAAAATCATCAGTTATAATAAATATAGTGAGTTCCTTTTTCTAGACTACAGCCCAGCAGTTCTAATTTTATGTTTCTTGGCACGATTTTTCAGTGAGGTATATATTATTTCATTTGCAGAAGGGTCCCGACCGTAAACATTGCCTGTGCATTGCCCTTCACAGCTTCTGCCTGACTCACAGAGTTCCTCCAGCAGTTTTTTCTTTTTAGTTTACAAGTAGTTTTTACTTTAAGATCACAATGGAACAGTTTGTGAAGCCTCTGCCTCGCAACTCTGAAGATACAGTTGATGCTGTGGTGCTGTCTGTGTAGAGTTTGCACACCATCCCTGTGACCTTGTCAATTTCCACTGAGTGTCATTGAATTATCTACCTATCTATCTATACTATTACTAAAACTCTCATCTTGACCACTTCCGGTTTGCAGTTTTTTTAAATTTGCGCAAAAATCAGTACGATTATATCAAAAGCATTTTTCCTAACCTTACTCGCTGTTCTCCTCTGCTCCAAACGCACAAAGTTTTGTTCCGATCGGCGAAATATTAGAAAAGTTATGAAGGTTTAATAAATAGTGAGTATAGAAGCTGGGATGTAATGTTAAAATTGTACAAGGCGTTGGTGAGACCAAATCTGGAGTATGGTGTACAATTTTGGTCGCCCAATTATAGGAAGGATGTCAACAAAATAGAGAGGGTACAGAGGAGATTTACTAGAATGTTGCCTGGGTTTCAACAGCTAAGTTACAGAGATAGGTTGAATAAGTTAGGTCTTTATTCTCTGAAGCGCAGAAGGTTAAGGGGGGACTTGATAGAGGTCTTTAAAATGATGAGAGGGATAGACAGAGTTAATGTGGACAAGCTTTTCCCTTTGAGAATAGGGAAGATTCAAACAAGAGGACATGACTTTAGAATTAAGGGACAGAGGTTTAGGGGTAACATGAGGGGGAACTTCTTTACTCAGAGAGTGGTAGCGGTGTGGAATGAGCTTCCAGTGGAAGTGGTGGCGGCAGGTTCGTTGGTATCATTTAAAAATAAATTGGATAGGCATATGGATGAGAAGGGTATGGAGGGTTATGGTATGAGTGCAGGCAGGTGGGACTAAGGGAAAAAAGTTGTTCGGCACGGACTTGAAGGGCCGAGATGGCCTGTTTCCGTGCTGTAATTGTTATATGGTTATATGGTTATATGGTTAGTGAGATCAGCAGATTGGTCTTCTCGCCTGTCTGTCACCAAGAAGGTAACTCCCCTTCCGGCACCCGTGGAGAATAAATCCCCGGAGGCGGGGCTGAGTCTGTGAGCTGCATGCGGGCAGAGAGCAGCGTGAGCTGGGAGCTGATAAGTTGAACCGGAAGCCTCTGAATGAAGTCGGAGTGGGACCGGGAGCGACTGCATGAGGCCGAAAGCTGAAGGTGCATGGTGAGCAGAATGCGAGCTGTGTCTGTTGTGACCACTTCCCTTCCCCCACCCACACCCCCTTCCCCCGACCCACACCCCGCTCCCCCCACCCATTAGAAGGATAAGACTCCCCCTCATCCTTCTAAACTCCAGTGAATACAAGCATAGTATTTTCAATCTTTCCTTACATGACAGTCCCACTATCCCAGGGATCAATCTCGTGAACCTACGCTGCACTGCCTCAATCACAAGGATGTCCTTCCTCAAATTAGGAGACAAAAACTGTACACAATACTCCAGATGTGGTCTCACCTGAGCCCTATACAACTGCAGGAGAACCTCTTTACTCCTGTACAGAAATCCTCTTGTTATGAAGGCCAACATTCCATTAGCTTTCTTCACTGCCTGCTGTACCTGCACGCCAACCTTCAGTGACTGGTGTACAAGGACACCCAGATCTTGCTGTACCTCCCCCTTACCTAACCTAACCCCATTGAGATAATAATCTGCCCCCTTGTTTTTGCCGCCAAAGTGGATAACATCACATTTATCTATACTGCATCTGCCACGCATCTGCCCATTCACTCAACCTGCCCAGGTCCCCCTGCAACCTCCTAACATCCTCATCACAGTTCACACTGCCACCCAGCTTTGTGTCATCCACAAACTTGCTAGTGTTGCTCCTAATTCCCTCTTCCAAATCAATTAAATATATGGTAAACAGTTGCGGCTCCAACACTGAGCCTTGCGGCACTCCACTCACCACTGCCTGCCATTCTGAAAAGGACCCGTTCACTCCTGCTCTTTGCTTCCGGTCTGGCAACCAATTTTCTATCCATGTCAACACCCTACCCCCAATACCATGTGCTCTAATTTTAGTCACCAGTCTCCCGTGCGGGATCTTATCAAAGGCTTTCTGATAGTCTAGATACACTACATCCACTGGCACCCCTTCATACATTTTACTTATCCCAACGGGTCCCACTTAGTCTCGTACATAACAAGAACTCTCATCTTGTTATCTTCCAGTTTTCATAGTTTTTACATTTGCACAAAAACGGTACAAGATATCGCTATGATTTCACTGCCATACTCACCATTCTCATGTGCTGCAAATGCACCAAGTTATGTTCCAATCGTTTGTATATTTTAAAAGGTATTAAGGTTTAAAAATCTTTAAAATCATGCATGCGCAAATAGGTCTCTCCTGTCAGTCACCACCGGGACGGCAATGCCCCTTCCTGCACCATCGCCGCAATGATTGGCCGTGTCCACTATCAGTCACTGGCACTCTGCCACCGGGCGGCAGTAGCTTGCTGGTGCTCTGGGGCCACGCCGATTGCTGATGCTCCTCTGGGGCACGCAAGAATGGAGAGGCGTGGCGACCTCGAGATCCTGGGAGGTGCGGAGGGAGACTGGGGAGATTAAGGAAGAAGAGGGGGTAGGGAGGGCAAAGTGGGGGGGGGGGGGGGAGGTGAGGAAGGAGTGTGGGTGATGAGGGGGGTTGAGGGAGAGGAGGGGATAGGATGGGGAGAGGAGTTGGGAAGGGAGGGCGTGACTGGGGGTAGGGGAAAGGGAGGGATTGGGGGAGAGTAGAAGGAGAGGGGAAAGAAGAGGGATAAGATGAGGATGGAGAGTGGGAAAAGAAGGGGGAGAGGAGAGGGAGTGGGGGAGGTAGGGAGTGGGGAAAAGAGGGAGAGGAGGGCAGTGGGGGAGGTGAGCAGGGATAGTGGGGGATAGAAGGAGGTGAGTGGGGGATAGGATGGGGTAGGGAGGGGAAAAGATTTATGGAGGGAGGAAGTGACTGAGGGTAGGAAAAAGAAGAGGGAGGGAGAAGTGAGGGAGGGATTGTGAAAGGGGTGGAGCATAGGGGAAAGAAGAGAGAGGGTGAAGAGGAAGGGGAGAGAGAACTGGGGATAGGGGAAATGAGCCGCGCCTGTGCAGTTGGGGGCTATGGGTGAGTGGTGAAACGGGTTGCATTGGGGGACCAGGCCTCCCCTGTGACATGGACCCAATGGGTCCCACTTAGTCTAGTAGATCATAAAGTCCTAAAGCTATGCAGCCAGAAAATAGGCCATTCGGCCCACCGTGTCCATGCTGACCAGTGGGCACCCATACTTGCATATTACTCCCATCTTCAGTCGCCGTTGATGCCTCTGCAATTTAGTCCTCATCTCAACTCCTCTTAATTGTTACTTCTTAAATTTCTAGGTACTTAGCACTCTTTGGGTGAGCAAGATTTCCCTCCCCCAATCTCTTTTGGATCCAGTTTGCCAATTGACCGAGGACGTCATGGGGCCCAAACCATTTTTACCCATGCCCCCCGTGCGACCTTCTCCAGAACCTCCCTGAGGTCCATGTAACCACATCTGCTGCACTGCCCTCATCAAAATACTTTGTAACCTTTCAAAAAAGTCAGTCAGATTGGTCAAACAAGATCTCCCCTTGCTATTTCTAATTTGTCCCTATTGTTCCAAGCGATCATTAATCCTATCCTTCAGATTAAAAAAAAATAACATCCCTACCATTGGATTCATAGGTCAGTAATTGCTGGGGTTTCTCTGGCGTCCTTCTTGAAAAGGGCGAATGCATTTGCTGTCCCCACATGGTTTGATTTCTTTCCACATCTCAGAAATAGGAAAGGGTCCCGACCCAAAATGTTGCCTGTCGGTTCCCTCCATAGATGCTGCTTGACACATGGAGCTCCTCCAGCATTTTGTGTTTTGCTCAAGATTCCAGCATCTGCATTTTCTTGTGTCTCAAAAAGATGAGTGTGGATAGGTTACTTGATCACTGTAAATTGCCTTCACCTTATAGATATGTGGTGGAGCCTGTGTGAAGTAGTGGGGTGGGAGGGTAAGGTCGTGGGGCAGAGTAGCACATTGATAGGAATATGGAGTGAACAAAATAGGTTAGAGGAGGAATGGAGGAGCAATTACAAAATGGGGACGATGGTTTAGGCAAACCTGGTGGGCCAAAGGAGCTGTTTCCAAGTTACAGTGCATTCAGAAAGTATTCAGACCCCTTAACTTTTTCCACATTTTGTTAGTTACAGCCTTATTTTAATATGGATTATATTCTTTTTTTTTAATTATCTATACACAATACCCCAGAACGAAAAAGTGAAAACAGGTGTTTAGAAACTTTTGCAAAGTAATTAAAAATAAATAACTGAAATATCACATTTACATAAGTATTCAGACCATTTGCTATGACACTCAAAATTGAGTTTAGGTTCATCCTGTTTCCATTGATTATCGTTGAGATGTTTCTACAACTTGGAGTCCACCTGTAGTAAATTAAATTGATTGGACATGATTTGGAAAGGCACACACCTGTCTCTATAAGGTCCCACAGTTGACAGTGCATGTCAGAGCAAAAACCAAGCCATGAAGACAAAGGAATTGTCCGCAGACCTCCGAGACATGAATGTGGCAAGACACAGATCTGGGAAAGGGTATAAAACAATTTCTGCAGCATTGCAGGTCCCAAAGAGCACAGTGTCCTCCGTCATTCTTAAATGGAAGAACGTTGGAACCACCAGGACTCTTCATAGAGCTGGCGGCCCGGCCAAACTGAGCAATCGGGGGAGAAGGGCCTTGGTCAGGGAGGTGACCAAGAACCTGATGGTCACTCTGACAGAGCTCCAGAGTTCCTCCGTGGAGATGGGAGAAACTTCCAGAGGGACAACTATATCTGCAGCACTCCACTACTCATGCCTTTATTTGGGAGAGTGGCCAGACGGAAGCCACTCCTCGGTTAAAGGCACATGACAGCCCGCTTGAAATTTGCCAAAAGGCATGAGAAACAAGATTCTCTGGTCTGATGAAACCAAGATTGAACTCTTTGGCCTGAATGCCAAGTGTCACGTCTGAAGGAAACCAGGCGCTGCTCATCACCTGCCCAATACCAGACCTACGGTGAAGCATGGTGGTGGCAGCATCCTGCTGTGGGGATGTATTTCAGCGGCAAGAACTGGGAGACTAGTCAGGATCAAGGGAAAGATGTAAAGTACAGAGAGATCCTTGATGAAAACCTGCTCCAGAGCGTTCTGGACCTCAGACTAGGGCGGAGGTTCACCTTCCAACAGGACAACGACCCTAAGCACATAGCCAAGACGATGCAGGAGTTGCTTCATGACAAGTCTGTAAATGTCCTTGAGTGGCCCAGCCAGAGCCCGAACTTGAACCCAATCAAACATCTCTGGAGGGACCTGAAAATAGCTGTGCATTGACGCTCCCCATCCAACCTGACAGAGCTTGAGAGGATCTGCAGTGAAGAATGGGAGAAATTACCCAAATACAGGTGTGCCAAGTTTGTAGTGTCATACCCAAGAAGACTTGAGGCTGTAATCGCTGCCAAAGGTGCCTCAACAAAGTACTGAGTAAAGGGCTGAATACTTATGTAAATGTGATATTTCAGTTATTTATTTTTAATTAGTTTACAAACATTTCAAAACACCTGTTTTTGCTTTTTATTATGGGGTATGTTCTGTAAATTGGTGATAAAAAAAAAAAGAATTTAATCCATTTTAGAATAAGGCTGTAACATAACAAAATGTGGAAAAATTGAAAGGGTCCGAATACTTTCTGAATGCACTGTATATACCTCTCTCTCATTTTATGACTGCACAGTAGAAATCATCTGATAAATGATGAATTAGGCAGAAATGTTACAGCTATCATTTGCAAATTGTTACAGAAATTACCTGTTCATTCCTGGACCAACTGTTAATGCAACTTGTGAGACTTCTTTATCCTCAGAATCTTACAGGTTTGCATGAGCTCCCAGTCAGCCTGCCAAAATAAAAATAAAAGCAGAAAAGAAAGTCTCCTTTAAAATGGAACTGTGAGAAATTAAGTGGCGGTTAAGAAGCATTATGCAAATCTTTTCTTGAAGCAAAATTCTGGTCACGGCTTCCAACCGATGAGTGCTGCATTTGCAGAAATCAACCTGTGATCTGGCACTGAGCCTGGTGTGAGACACACCAGCAGCTGCAACCCAAGGAGTTTGGAAACAAACAGTGACCTATTTTTGATGCAAGGGACTGTCTCCAATGAGACATTTCAGGCAATATCAATATCAGTTTTGTTTGTCACTGCACATAAAGTGCCAGCAGCGGTACAATGAAAAAAGAACACACAAAAACACAATAAAAATTTACATAAACATCCACCGCAGCATTCATCACTGTGTGGAAGGCACAAAATTTGCCCAGTCCTCCTACATTTTCCCCCGTGGCCGGGACCTCAACCCTCCGCAGCCGCCGCTGAGGGTGTCCAGATGTGGAGACAAGGCAAAGTCCAGACAAAGTCCAGGTAAGTCCCCACAGGAGACCGCGGCTTCAGGTTGGTGTAGGCCGCAGGCCGGCGGTCGAAGATTTTAAGTCCCTGCCACGCCGTAGCCAGAAGCACCGCAGGGCCAGTGGTCGGAGCTCCTCTCCAGGAGTCCCCGGCGAGGGACCCCGCTCCTGATGGTAAGTCCCCGCGGTAGAAGTTGGAGCTCCGCAAACCGTGGCTTCAGGCTGCCGCAGGCCAGCGAACAGAGCGCTCCCCTCCGGCGACCCCCCCAGTTAGTGCATGCTGCACCCGCCACTGAAGCCCCGGGCACGTCTCCGGGAAAGACCGCACTGATTCTCGATGTTAGGCCACGGGGGAGACGACATGGAAAAAGTCACCTCTCCGTGGGGGAGGCGACCAAAGCGGTTTCCCACTTACCCCCCCCCCCCCCCCCCCCCCCACACACACAAGACACACAGAGAGACACCAAAAACACACATTAGGACTCACTAGAAAAATAAAAAATACACCATGTGCTTGGCCTTATCCATTTGTTCAGAATACTGCCTAGTGCAGCAGCAGCTGCTATATTAAGAACACATATTAATGATACTTGCTGTGGTAGGGCTGGTAATTGTCTTTCTGCAATGGTTATTTGTTCTCCCCAAGTGGGATTTGATTAGCCAATTAATTTTTACTGTTTTTGAGTGGTGTATTTTGGATGAGATGTCAACCTAAGCCCTTCCTGCCCTCTCAGGTGGAACATAAAAATGCTCGGTAATATTTTGAAAATGAGAATACCATTCATCAATTACATTCTGGACAATATTTATCCTTCAATTATATTTCAAAGTATTAATTATCTGGTCAATAGTGTTTTGCTCTTGTCGGAGCTGTGTACAATTATGTTTGCTGTATTCCATACTACAACAGAATTACAGAATACAGCAAGAACATAAATGATACTGAAAGACTGTTCTGCCCATTTGGTAACTGAACTAATCCCACATTCCTGGACAAAGATTTTGCTCCGGCAGATTTTCAAGTGAATATCCAAGCCCCCATTAAATACGATGAGTATTTCTGCCTCTCTGACTATTGCAGCCTTCAGGTCCCTACCACATTGGTGTTTTTGTTTTAATCTTCCCTCTAACATTTCTGCCATTTACCATAAATCCAGACCCACTAGTCTTTCAGTCTTCAGCTAAGGGGAATGGGTCTGGCCTCTTTTATACTATCCACCCCTCTCATATTTATCTCAGTCAGATTCTTTTTCAGCCTCTCTGTTCCAAAGACCACCTTCTGCTCCACAGTATCCAAACTTTCCATGTAGCCACAGGTTTCAAGTCCTTGTGACTTCTTTGCAAAGCTCCTTTCCAGTGCAACATCAACTTACTGTAACACAGTGAGGAGCACTATATGAAGTAGTGTTACTTCATGCCTGTGGTCAAGTTGTGGTCTAACAATGCTTCAGATGTGCATTTGTGGTGATAGGATGGGTTATGAAAGAGATGGACAAACACATTTTTTATAAAATATGTTTGGAGTGAGAACTTTTTTCCTAAAAAAATTGGACAACAGTAATAGTCAATTAAAATAAACACCAAATACTTAAGTAACTCAAAGGGTCGACCGGTCGTGGCAGGAGACATGGAGAGGTAATGTTTCAGATCGGAACCCTGGTAGAATGTAGGCAAAGCAGGCAAGTGTTAGGATTTGTCCTGCCCCACCACTATTCCAGTTTTTCTCCCCCTTACTACAATAGTCTGAAGAAAGGTCCCAAAATGAAGCATCACCTATCCATGAGCCCCCAGAGATGATGTTATTGAGTAAAAATGAGTTACTTCAACATTTTGTGGGGGATTTTTTTGTCAACCAGCATCTGCAGTTCCTTGTGTCTAAACCGTAGGGAATATTCAGACTGCCAAGAACTATTTCCCTTTTGACACCGATGCCCTCATCTCACTGAGGGAGGTGAAAGTTATCCCTTGCAGCCAACAAATATTGGAATATCAAAACAGAAGGTTTTGTCGTCGCCCCTCCCCTCCCCCCCCCCCTCCCCCCCCCCCTCCCCTCTCCCAACCCCCCCTCCTCACACTTGTCTTCCATTCAATGAGATTCCGTCCAAACTCCATGCACCTATTTTTGTTTACACTTTCAGGTCCACTTTCTCACAAAAAAAACTATTTCCGATTCCAATTATTAAATGAGCAAGCATCTATTCCTTTTTTGTGGGAAAGTGTACCACACTGGATCAGACTTTGTGTGAATATGTGTTTTTTCTAATTTCCCTCATGAATAACATGTATTAGATATGAGACCACCCCTGCCAGTGGTGGACCCGTATCTTTTATTCTCTCCCTGCCTGCCCACATTTCCAGAGAAAAGGAGAAAGTTCCAGATGGGATTGAAACACCAAGGTGAGAATGTTTAAAGCTGCTACATTTCTGAATCCGGAGCCAGAATAGGTCAGCAGAAGATAGGTATGTTACAAAACTTTCCTTGAGCAGCACTGCACTTCTGCTGCTCCCCGTGTGCGTGAGTTTGGCGCCTTTCAGAGGGGGGCGGGCTTAAAGTGCCGTTTTTCTACACACTGGGCAAATCAATACATGTCGGGCGATTTCGTTGCGGAAGAAAAATCGCTCCAACATTTCATTAATGTAGGTATTTTTAAATTACGCTAGATTATTTATTATCTAGCGTAATTTAAAAATCACCTTCAAAAGCCGTGAGCGCCGACAACGGGAAGGATTTTGCGTAGGGGAGATAAAAAGGTACACAGTTTATTTTTATATTAAAAGTTGGTTTTTATGGAGGCTTTAATAATATTTTCATGTTGCGAAATGGGGTCCAAAAAAATGTATGAACCAACAGTATTTTTCGTCCTGACTTCACCGCAAACCACAACGTTCCAATCCACCGCATTCCACTAAAACCCACTCGCTAGTTGATTTAAATGGCCATTAATTTAGGCATTAAACACTAAATTCCTTCCATTTGGCCCAGAAATTCATGAAAATGAGATTTAAAAATTATGTTATATTGTGGATTATTGTGTGAATGTTATTTGGACACATAGGCAATTTAAAAAAAGTTTATCTTTTCTTAAGAAATGGATAGATGTTTAGATCTACATTGAATTTTGTAATTAGCTACAATTAGATAACAAACTAATTATATGCTTTAATTTCAGGCCATCCAAGTAAGATTGTTTCATATTTGTTTCAGAATGCTTCAATCTATAATAACTGAAAATTTCATTGAGTTCTCTTAATTTTTAAGAAAGTTAAGGGCCTCTACTACAAGCATGCAACCAAACCGGCAGTAGGGGCCGCGCAGAGGTCGGGTGAGTGGCGCAACGCGGCGCAAAGTGAGGCGAACTTGGAGCGAAGTCTAAGGTAAGTTCGCCAGGACAGAGAGGGACACACAGAGAGGGGCACAGAGGCACACACACACACAGGGCCATGGAGCCACACACATAGAGGGTCACAGAGGCACCTACAGATAGGTTCACGGAGGCACGATGTCGGGGCGGCGTGTAATGCGTCAAGGCAACAGCGAGCCGACAAGCCGTTGCCACGCGGAATTTTTGGACATAGTCAATTTTTCGGAGCCCCGTGCGGTGTCGGGACGAACTCCGCACGGCTCCGGCGATCGAAGTGGGACCAGCCCCGCAACGCCGGACAGCTCAAGCGACCACGTTAGGTCGCGCTAATCGCATAGAGTTGCATGCTTGTAGGACAGGCCCTTTATGGGCTTTTAACGGTTCTAGATCACAGCTTTTGAGTTAAGTCAATTGAAAGGCAATGGCGAACAAGATGCTAATTTCCGAGTATGAAAATGGTCATAACTTTCTTAATACTGAAGATATGAAAGTGAATTAGGTGTCAAATTAAACTTCTTTTTTATGCTTTATCTGATGGGATAAATTGCAGACTTGATTTTTTAAATCTCAAAATTTTGTAACATTGCTACAAAAGAGAAATGGTGAGCATCAGTTGTGAGAAGTGTAGAAGGCACTAAAACCATTGTTGATGGTGAAATTTAAAAAACAACAATCGTCAAGAACATTCTTAGCAGAGAAATTCTAAAATTAAGATTTGACTCCGTAGGTTTATTCACAAATTAATGTAACGGATAATTATAAAAAGTATTTAACAAATCTATTATCTAAATGGACTTCCTCTGCTTGGATGCAAAGTGGTAATGACATGCCGGCAAGCTTATCTCTCTGTCGCATATAGCTTGTGTGCATATTTTGTTATGTCAGTGTCATGTTACTGGCTGAGAAACTTCCGCAAACTCACGTTCTAGTAAGATCTTTGCAAATGAATTCAAAACCAACTTCAAACTCTTCATGCGAGTTTATCCCGAGAGCCCGTGAGTACCTGGGCAGCGACCCAAACCCGACCTGGTCTCCACGGGATCGGCTGCGCGGCACCACCCGTCGGCTAAGGAAACAATTGGACACTTCTTGGTCGCAAGCATGAAACCAACAGAAGTTCTCCAGAAGTGGATTGGGATGCTTTTGTGTTGTTACGCTTTCACCGAACATGTAAGTCCCCCCTCGGCTCTCAGCCGTGTTGTGCTGCCGCCGTAAGCCGTCCCACCGCGTGTGCATGGTTACCATTCACCAATGCCCGTGTTGGCAATTACTTTTATCCCGAGAAGGGAAACTTGTTAATGGTGCAAATCTCGATCTCCACTTTTCACACTGGCAAAACGCAATCCAAAAGCCCTGCCCTACCTTCGGGAATAAGGTACAGGAGCCTGAACACTGTAACGACCAGGCACAGCCACGAATAGCTTCTTCCCTACAGCCATGAGGCTATTAAATACTACAACCTCAAATAAGTTCTGAACAACATAGACAATTATTGTAATTATTGCACGATTATTGTTTGTTTTTATGCATATATACGTGTGTGTGTGTATGTGTGTATATATGCACACTCTGAACTTTTTTCTCGTTTATTATATTGTTTACAATGTACTGTGTTTACATATTCTGCTGCAAGTAAGAATGTAATTGTTCTATCTGGGACACGTGACAATAAAACACTTTGATTCTTGACTAAAAGTCTAGATAAAGCATGTTGAGAATTTCCAGTGGTCACCCTTAAGATTAGTTGCCTTCACCATCTCCCAAATATGAATTAGAAAGACGTGGGTTTAAACAAAAGACTGTGCTGAAGGAACTCAACAGGCCAGGCAGCATAAAAGTAGACACAAAGTGCTGGAATAACTCAGCGGGACAGGCAGCATCTCTGGAGATAAGGAATGGGTGGCATTTCGGGTCGAGACCCTTCTTCATATATAGGTTTAAGTTTTATTTGGGAGACTTCAGCAGTGAGCTGTGAGTGCTCTCTGTCCACGTATTCACATGTGGATAAAAGCCCTGTCTCACGGTGCGAGTCCACCCACGAGTGACCCCAAGTAAAAGAAAAAAAACAGACTCGTGGTTATGTACGAGATTCCAAGTTTATGTTCAAGTGTTTAACCGGGTTTTCACGGGTATGTCATTTCTGCGATGTTCCAAGTTCCTCTCCCGAGTTACCAAGTTCCTCTCCCGTTACTCATGAGCCAACCGTGAATGAAGATATGTTTTAATAAACAACAGTGTTAAAGAAGACATCTCCATCCTGCAGCTTTGAGTTGCGGCCGCATCTATTGATATGACCTACAAAGGGAAAATGTGCACCCTCCAGTGCCAGAGCAGTTATACTTATGATTTGTTTGAAACACACATCATGTAGTTAGGAGACCAGCAAGCGAAGGTTTGTTATATTTTAATTGAATTTACTGCCAGGTCTACACACTGCGGGGAGACGGGAGATGAAATCTTTGAATGTGGACGGATGTCTCCGAGCCTGCTCGTTCTAAGCAGAATATATTTTTATTTGCCTTTCAAGCCGGGCTTTGGTTTTATTCCTTGTTTTTGGTTATTCGCACACACTTTTCGTGTGTGAGGGTGTGAGAAGTCCATGCAGGGTGCCGGCCGGCCGGCCGCAGCCGCTGTTCATTCACATCAGTTGCTTGGGTTAGGCTGGGATCATTCTCTGTGGGATGATCTTAGTGCAGGAGACAAGTGTAGGAGAGGTATACTGACTGTGTGGGCAGACACTTTGGTAGTGATTGCCCACCAGTCTCAAAAGCCGCTGTGTCTCCCTGTCCCTGGGATATCAGGGGGCGATCAAACAGCACAATACCCCACTCCCCCTCCACGGCAACACGGAGGGCAACGATCCCAAGGCTTTAGACGGAAGGCAGATGCAACAAGCTGGAGTAACAACGCGGGCCAGGTAACATCTCCGGAGAACGTGGATAGGTGACGTTTCGGATAAGGGCTCATCTTCTGAAGAAGGATCTCGACCTGAAAAGTCACCTATTCCTTCTCTCCAGAGTTGCTGCCTGACCCGCCAAGTTACTCCAGCATTTTGTGTTGGGCATCAAACAAACCCTCGTCCAGTCGTTCTGCGCGTTTTCCAGATCGGCTAATTATACATTTGTTCCCCTGATTACCCCACCCCTCTCCTCACTTCTACTACAGTTGCACTTACATAACTGTAACTTTGACTTAAATAGATTAGTTAGTATAGTAATTATTATTTTAAATGCCAAGCAACATATTTCCCACTGCTTCCCCTAATTCCCATTCCTCGAGAAAGGGTTGAAGCATTAATTTATTACAAAAGGTCACAAAATATTGGAATAACTCAACGGGTCAGGCAGCATCTCTGGAGAAAATGGATAGTTGACGTTTCGGGTCGGGACTCTTATTCAGGGCCTTTATTTAGTTTAGATACAGTGTGGAAACAGGCCCTTCGGCCCACTGAGCCCATGCTGACCACAATCACCTGGACACTAGTTCTATCCCACACATTGCGGGGCAATTTACAGACGACAATTAACATACAAACCTGCACGTCTTTGGAATGTGGGAGGAAACTGGAGCACCCGGAAAAAAATCTACATGGTCGATGGGAGAACGTGCAAACTCCGTACCGACAGCACCTGTCATCAGGATTGAACTCGGGTCTCTGGCGTTGTGAGGCAGCAACTCTACTGCTGCACCGACAATGTGATATTCCAAGTTTGAGAATGAAGTTAGTCGCTTACAAATCCCATTCTCTGCCCAGCATGGAGAATCATGAATTGCCAAGACACAAGGCACTGTAGATGTTGGTTCCATTTAAAAAAACACGAAATCAAAGTTATCTATTCAAGAATAATGTGGATCCTTGGATTTGTCCATACTCAACTTAAAATTGTTCATAATCTATAACTTAAAGTTTTTTTAAAGCATTTAGTGAAACTACAGATTATGTTCTGTTCAGGTTCAGTTTCCTGGGTCCAACTCAGAGAGAAGTCTCCCCTCTTTCCAGGGTTAATCGCTCCACTGTTTATAATGCTCTCTGCATTATGAAGTCCTCGACAGTGAACCCCGTGGGCAATCACTACCAAAGTGTCTACTCACACAGTCAGTACACTTGTCTCCCATACTAAGTCATCCCAACCCCCCCCCACCTTTCTCTCCCAACTCCAGTCCCGTCCCGACCCCCTGGGAAACTGAGGGGAGCGACAATCAACTGCCACGGATACAAATAATGTCATACACAAGAAAGGGCAGATGCTGGTTGACAAAAAGTGAACACATGGTGCTGGAGAAATTTGGAAATGTCATCCCGTCACCCATTCCTTCTCTCCTGAGATGCTGCCTGCCCGCTGAGTTAAAGAGTGCCCATGGTAGACTCACGAGTCACTAAGATAAACGCACGGGCCACTACGTTATTACAACGAGTTTAAATGTTTCAATTTTTAACTTGAACAGTAAATTTGACTCTTGGAAAACCTCAAACATGTTTGAATTTTTTCACAAGTTAACAAGTTTCACGGGTACCTGCCGTTAGCGCCACGAGTCGCTAAGTTGCGAGCGCGAGTTTTGACGTTCCCGCTACGTTAATTTACGTGATTACCGCGAGTGAAAACTTGGGCTCCCTCGTGGATCAACTCGCACTGTGAGACAGGGCTTTAAGACATCAACCCATTGATTTCAGCTGGTTGTTAGAGATGATAATATTTTGCAGTTAGCATCAATTAGCATCTCAATTAGCATCACCAGATTTACACAAAAATGTACCACAAACTTTAAATAAATGCCATAATCTAAATTCTGATTTATATTTTGTATAAGAAAATATCTGGCATTATGGCATAACTCTAGTCTACACAATAGCAATAGAATCTTACAGCACAAAAACAGGTCCTTTGGCGCAACTTGCTCTTGCTGAACCAGATGCCCCATCTACATTGATCCCAGCTGCCCGCATTTGACCCATATACCTTTAAACCTTTCCTATCCATATGCCTGTCCAAATGTATTTTAAATGTTGTTATAATACCTGTCTCAATTACCTCCTCTAGCAGCTCATTCCAAATATCAAAAATGTTGCCCCTCAAATTTCTATTGAATATTTCCTCTCTCACCTTAAACCTATGTCCTCTAGTTCTTGATTCCCCTACTCTGGGTAAAAGACAATGTACATTTACTCCAGCTATTCCAAATATGACCCCCCAGGTTATGACAGGGTTCCACTTCCAGAACTGTTCGTAACATTAATATTAACTGTTGATAAGTTGAAATGAGTAAAAACTGTCTGGGAGGGGATTGCAGAAACTGCTGTGGTGGGAGAGCGAGCACGGGTGGCTGTCAACTGACATCACTGACCTGGCTCAACCCAGCCTTAACTGTTGTGACTCAGGGGGTGGGATGTATAGATGCCTGCAGCCCGTCAGCACCCAATTCAACCCCCATCCATCCAGCTGGTCTTCCAAACCTCACTCGCATGTACGGGCTGTTCATACGTCGGCTGTTCATAACATGGTGAGTATCTTTTTTCTTCATACCAGCCTGAGATTTCATGGACTAGACTGTCAGACACCATGCTGTGCAGCAGAGAAATGTTGGTATTGATCTGTACCATTGAATGCCAACGCAGAGGCTTAGCTGCTAAAACCACTGCCTCACAGCAGAGACCTGGTTTCAATCCTGACCTCGGGTGCAGTCTGTTTGGTGTCTGCACATTCTCAATGTGAACACATGGGTACTCTCTGAGTACTCTAGTTTCCTCCCACATACCAAAGGTGTGTGAATTGTAGGTTTTAATTGGCCTCTGCAATTTGTCCCTCTTGTGTAGGAAGTGGATGCGAAAGTGGGATGATGGAGAATTAGCGTGACTGGGTTATTGATGGTTGGTGTGGACTCAGTGGGTCAAAGGACCTGCTTCCATACTGTATGGAATGTTCGTCATGGATGGTTCGAGTGGTGGCACCATCGAGTGTGGCAGCCTCGCCTGCAGCTGTTCGTCCTTCACCCTTTTTTATTTTTAGTTTGTCAAAAAGTTTTGTTCTGGAGGCCTTCGTCTTTCTATGTGAGGGATGGGGGGGGGGGGGGGAAGGGGGGAACCATTTTTTCCAGTCCCTACCTGGTCGAGGATGCATCCTTCCTCTGAGCTGCATCTTTGTCCTCTCCTCGCGGCCTACCATCTGGATTGGTGCAGCCTTTCCTGACGGAGACTGGCCAGAACTTTGAGCTGCAGCTTCAGCGGCGGCGCATCACTGAGGTACGATCGTGGAGCGGGCGATGCATTACCCGGGTCGCCGTGTGGAGCGCTGGGACTGCCGACTTTAACACCGTGGAGCTGTGGTCTGCAGAGCTTCCAGCCGCGGCGGCACTGACTTTATCAGGAGAGTAACTGACAACAAACAGGGCTAGGATCAGACTGGTCGACCAGGTGCAGGTTAATATCCGGTCATGGTTACAGCAAGGTCAGCATTCCTAATTGCACCAGAGTCAATCACATTGATGTGTCTGGAGTTACAAATAGACCAGGACAAGTAAGAGCAACAGATTTCCTTTTGTTGTGAGACAAATGAAAAATTATAATTTACTTAAACTTTATTTAAGCTTTAAGCAACTCATTTCTGTAATACACATCTTCAAAGTGCCTGGATATTATCGCTGATTCCGCAGGCCTCGCCGGCACAATGCGCACACTTCATTCTCCCCTCCTATTTATAAGTTGAGATGGTCAGGAGGTTTAGTATGTCTTGATGACAGTCACAGCACTGGAGCATCAGGAGGTAATGGTGTTTCAATAGCTGGTGGTACATATATTGCATGGTCATCAACTTCACTCATATTGTTATTTACATTTTCAATTTTTGAATTACTTATAAAGGTTTTCATAGGGGTTGATGAGAGTGTTGAAGGAAGTTCTCAATTAATATTAACAAGGAGTGATGGAGCTGATGGAGAAGACGGATATGGTGCAAGGTCACGTAGTGAGATAGTTGACCGACGTCTAATCCTGTTACTTGATAGTTGTAGAAGAAGGGTCGCCATCAGTCAGTTCAACTTCATCAACAAAGGGCTCATTCTTATTTGATCAGACATACCGACGAAGCAACACAGGCCCAGGGCTAGTCAACCATGATGGCAGAGAAGTACCACTAGAAGAACGCCGTTTTAAGTTAAAGAACCGCTCATGTGGAGTAGTATTGGTAGAAGTTGACAGTAGAGATCTGATGGAATGTAATGCATCTGGTAGAACACATTCCCACTGCTGATCTGGTATGTCATTTAACTTTAAATCCAGTTTCACTGGATTCTGTTATACCTCTAAACCTGACCATTTCCAATAGGATGATATGGTGTTGTTTTACTCGTTGCAATTCCTCTATTAGAAAGGTAGTCTTTTGACATGAATGAGGTGCCCCTATCAGAATGTATGTAACTTGGAAATCCACAGAATGAAAACAATTGATCTAAGCATTTGATAACCGTAGCAGCTGACATATTTGGACAAGCAAAAGGCAAATGGAAACCTCGAATATTCATCAACTATGGTAAGTATATAAACATTTTGAGAGGAGGATGGTAAAGGCCCTTTGAAGTCAATACTCAACCGTTCCATAGGTTGATCAATCTTCCTTCTTCAGGACTGAAGAACCTTGGTTTTAATTCAGCACAGATTCTACATTAAGTACATGTCATCTTCACATCTTATGTAGAGAAAGGTAAGTTTTTAGAACAAACATAATGTAACATACGATTGACTCCAGGATGACACAACCCCTTGTGAAGATCAGTGAGTGCAGAAGAATGAACAGAGGCACAAAATGCTCGAGTTAATGTATCCGGAGCAACATTATCCTTACCAGGGCGGTACTAAATTGAATAACTATATGCAGATAATTTATTCCTCCATTCATGAATTTTATTATTTTTAATCTTCGTTCGTTTCCGATTATCTAGCATAAAAGCTACTGAACGCTGATCTGTTATCAAAGTGAAGTGCTGGCGAGCAAGGAAATGACTCAATTTTCTCACTGTTTCAATAATTGCTGTAGCTTCCTTTTCGATGGGTGGGTAGTGCAATTCACTACCTAGCAGAGTACAAGACATGAAAGCCACTGGTTGTCCTTCTTGATTTAATGTTGCTGATACTGCTAATCAGAGGCATCACATTCAACATCAAAGGGGAGATCCTCATCGATGGCATGTAATGTCGCAGATTCTAATTGTTTCTTTAAAGAAGTAAAGGCACCAATTGCTGTAGAGTCAAGGAGGAAAGGTTTTGCTCTAATCAAAGGTTGAATTTTTTCAAAAGAATTTGGTATCCATTTAGCATAATATGCAAACATACCAAGAACCCTTCGTAAAGAGTTTAATGTAGCTGGACAGATATCTCTTGGAGTGGGTCTTTCTTGATCAGGCTTCATTATATCATTTCGAACCCAATAACCAAGAATATTAATTGATGAAACTGATATTATTGACAGCCTCATTTAATGTTAGATTTTTAGAATGTACAACTTCTAAAAACCATTGTCATGTTCAGCTTGGTCTTGTCCTGCAATAGTTATATTATCAACATAAGGGAAAGTATCTTTAAGGTTTTCCTATTCAACAAGTTTGTCCATCTCTCTCTGAAAAACAGCCACACAATTAGTTACACCAAAAGGAACTCCGCAGTAGTGGTATAATTTCCCGTTTGCTTCAAACGCAGTGTATTTCTTTTCTGATTCTTTCAAAGGAATTTGATAGTAACCACTTTTTAGTCAAAAGTAGAGAATATCTTATACTTAGCTAATGTATTGATAATCTCTTCTACACGAGGTAATGGATATGCATCAAGCTCCCTGAACTGGTTTATAGTTTGAGAGTATTCAATGCAGAGTCTCTTTCTATGTCTCTCCAAGGGGTCCTTAACCACGGCAACCTGTGCCCTCCAAAGGAAAGAGCTGGGTTCTATGATACCTTCTCGTAAAAGATTAGTTACTTCTGTGTTGATAAAGTTATTGTCATCTTTGCTAAAATGTCTTGATTTTGTAGCAATTGGCTTGCACTTAGACGATAAATTAGTGAATAATAAAGGAAATTCAAAATAAGCAGCCGAACAAACACACAATACTGGTGGCTTTGACAATACAAGATCAGGCATAGTTCCTTCATACATTATTTGAAGTGATCTGTGTTATTTCTGAAAATCCTGACCCAGAATTATATCGCTACACAAATTTTTCAAAATACCAAGACATACAGATTTATAACTAGTTTTGTTCAGAATAAAGTCTACAATACAAGGTCCAATAATTTGAGTATTGAGAGTTGTCAGAGCCATCGAGATTCCTATTTGAAGGAATTATAGTCAGATTTAGTCGAGACACAACTTGTTCACTTATAAAACTTTCTGAACTGCCAGAATCAAGTAATACATTAAGTATGGCCATTGATGGATACCGTTGTAGCTGCATGAGACAAGCTCTGAGGAAATGCAGCTGTAATTGCACATAGAGAAGGCATATACATGGCAGCAGTCACGCTTTTAGTAGTTGCTTTGAACTTGCCTACTCTGGAATAATGTCCCTTCTTGCCAATAACTATTACAAGTTGCCTCTCGAGCAGGACATATCTCTCTATTATGAATATTACCCCCACAAAAGTAACACTTCCTTTTAGAATAAGTATATGCTGCAGCAAGGGCACATTTATCGGTACAAATTATTTCAGCTTGCTCCATATTAGTACTTGGGTGAGATTATTTTGTACTAGTTGCAGCAGAATACATAGATGAGCCATAAGCATCTGAATTTTTCTGAGCCAAGTCTAATGAGTAAGCTTGATTGTAAGTTGACTGTAAATCCAAGGTTCTGTTTTCTAATAGTCTCTGTCGTATTAAAGGTGATGCCAGACCATTGATAAAAGGATCTCAAATAAGTTCCTGTCAATATTGATCAACTGTAACTGCTTTAAAGGCAGTCTTTACTAAGTCTTTGAAGTTCTTGTAAAAATTCATCGTGACTCACCAGGATTTGGTTTACGAGTAGCAAGGAAGTGTCGAGTAAATATTACATTGGGTGGCTTAACGAAGAGTCTGCTTAGTACATCAATAGCAGAATCATAAGTTGTACATTCCTCTATGTAATCATATACATCAAACGAGACAGAGCTTATTAATGTCCTGAATTTGCCTGGTGCATTGTCACCACGCTCATCAAATAAGTTATTTAGTGTACGAAGCCAGTGCTTCCATTCCTTTTTGCAGTAGGTGAGTTGGGATCCAGATACAAGTGTTGTGGTTTCAATAGTTTCTCCATCTCAATGTCGCACTGCTTAACTTCTGAGATTGAGTAGCTTAAATTGTTGTGAGGCAAATGAAAAATTCTGATTTACTTAACCTTTATTTAAGCTTTAAGAAACTAATTTCTGTAACACACATCTTCAAAGCGCCTGGAAATTATTGCTGATTCCACAGGCCTTGCCGGCCCTAGGCCCCACACATGCGCACACTTCAACTTTTATAACAAACCTTCTGCAATTATTTCATGATCACGGTTTCTGGGATAGCTTATTAATTCAACTTTGATTAACTGTTTGAATTAAAAGTGCTCAGCTGTCATGGTAGGTTTGGAAAACATATTCCTTCATCAGCAGTCCAGAATGTTAAAAATGTGCAGAGAAGGAAAATAATGAAATTAATGTACAATCAGTGTACATGGATGGTTGATGTCAGGTGGACTGAATGGCCTGTTTCCATGCTTATCTCTCTAAGGCTCTAATTTAGCTCAAGAGTTAAGGGTGTTTTATTGTCATATGCCCCAGACGGAACAAAGACATTCTTTCTTGCAGCAGCACAACAGAAATATGTAAACATAGTGCTCTGTAAACATATAATAAACAAGATAACACACATATATATGTATAGATTGTTTTTATCTTTTATTATATTGTTTAGTTTTAAATATATAATTGTGTGTGTGTATATATATATTTATATATATATATATATTTATATGTTTATATATCTTATCTATTTATTTATTTATTTTTATATATGTGTGTGCTTTAAATAAGTATATATATAAATATATATAAATATATATAAATAAATGTATATATACACACATTTATTTATATATATTTATATATATACTTATTTAAAACTGTGTGTGTGTGTGTGTGTGTGTGTGTGTGTGTGTGTGTGTGTGTGTGTGTGTGTGTGTGTGTGTGTGTGTGTGTCTGCCGACCGGGTGTGTGTCTTGTGGGTGTATGTCACATTCCATATTTTTTTCAGATAAGATCTTTGGCCTTTGATTCCATGGTCTCCTTTACCCTCCCTGCTCTCCTCCCCCTCCTCCTCCCACCCCCACCCCTCTCTCCCCCACTCCCCTTCCCTCTCCCCCCTTCCCTCTCCTCCACCCCCTTCCCCCTCTCCCCCACCCCGTTCCCCTTCCCCACTCTTCTCCCTCCCTCCACACTCTTCCCCCTCTCTCCCCTACCCCATCTCCCTCCTCTCGCTCCTCCCCTCCCCCACCCCTCTCCTTCCTCCTCTCCATCTCCCTCTCCTCACCCATCTCCCTCTCCCCTCCTCCCACCCCCTTCCCTCTCTCCCCCACCCCCTTCCCTCTCTCCCCCAACCCCTTCCCCTGTCCCTCTTCCACCACTCCCCCTCCTTTTCCACTTCTCTCCCCTTCCCCCACCCCTCTCCCTCCCCACCCCTCTCCCTCCCCACACCTCTCCCACCCCAACTCTTCTCTCTCCCTCTCCCTCCCCCTCCCTCCCCTCTCTCCCCCACCCCGTTTTCCCTACCCATTTCTCCCTCTTCCAACACTCCCCCGATCCCCTCCCCCCTCCCCCTCTCCCTCCGCTCTCTCATTTCCACCACTCCCCTTACCCCTCTCCCCCTCCCTCCCCACTCTTCCACTTCTCTCCCCCCCTCCCCCACCCCTCTCCTTCCCCCACCCTCTCCCCCCACCCCTTTCACCGACCCGTCTCTCCCTCTTCCACCACTCCCCCCTCTCCCACTTCCACCACTTCCCCCTACACCTCTCCCCCTCCCTCCTCCTTCCTCCCTCTTTCACCCCACCGCCTTCCCCCTCCCCCTCCCCACTCTTCCCCCTCCCTCCACACTCTTCCCCCTCCCTCCCTTCCTACTCTCCCTCCTCCCTTCCCTCTCTCCCTCCTCCCTTCCCTCCCTCCTCCCCCTCCTCCCCCTCTTCCCTCTCTCCCCTTCCCCAACCCCTCTCTCCCCCCCACCCCTCTCTCATCCCCTGCCCAAACCCTCTCTCACGCCCTCCTCCCCACCCCCTCCTCCTCCCCACCCCTCTCTCACCCCCCTCTCACCCCCCTCTCCATCTCCCTCTCCATCTCCCTCTCTCCTCACCCCTCCCTCCTTCCCTCCCACCCCATCTCTCCCCTCTACCCACCCCCATCCCCCCCACCCCATTCCCCTCTCTCTTGCACCACTCCCTATTACCCCTCTCCCCCTCACTCCCCACTCTTCCCCTCTCCCTACCCCTCCCCACCTCTCTCTCTCCCCCTCCACTCTCTCCCCCTCCACTCTCTCCCCCTCCACTCTCTCACTTTCCTCTCTCCCCCTCCACTCTCTCTCCACTTCTCCCCTCCCCCTCTTCCTCCCCCTCTCCTCTCCCCTCCCCCTCTCCCTTTCCTCCCCTTTCCTCCCCTATCTCCTATCACCTCCCCGCTACCCTCTCCTCTCCCCCCCTTCCCCACCCCTCTCTACCCGCTCACCCACCCACCCCCTCTACCACCCCTACCCCTGTCTCTTCCTTTACCCTCTCCGCTCTCCTCCCCTCCCCTCCCCTCCCCATCCTCATCCCCCTCTCCTCCCCTCCCTATCCCCCCTCTCTCCCTTCCCCCTCCCCTCTCCTCCTCCTCCCCACTCTCTCCCCATCTCCCCCTCCCCACTCGCTCCCCCTCCCCTCCTACTCCCTTCCCCCCTCATCCACCCATCCTCTCCTCCTCCCCTCCACCCCCTCTCCCTTTGTCTCTTGCCCTTCTGTCTCTGCCCCTCTATATCTGTCTCTCCCCACTCTTTCTCTGCCCTCACTCTCTACCCTCCCCCCCCCCCCCCGCCCCCCAGACGCGCCTGCGAGTTGGGGGCTATGTGTCAGTGGATAGGGCGATTATGGGGTAAAAGATAATATAAGATCAAGGGGGGGCAGTTAGCATGTGTGCGGGTTGGTAGTTAGTTTGTGTGACACCTCATGCTGCCCCCCCCCCCCCCCCCGCAACTACACGTTAGGGGAACAGACCCAACGGGTCTGCACTTGGTCTAGTATATGTATATAATTATGTGTGTGTGTATATATATATATACATACATACACACACATATATATATATATATATATATATATATATATATATATATATATATGTATATATATGTATGTATATATATGTATATATGTATATATATGTATATATATATCCTTATAAAGGACACTATAAAACTCTGATCATGGATGTGTGTGTGTATTTGTTTGTATCCCACTTTTTAAGATGCATCCATATGAACATTTCCTATCCATGTACCTGTCCACATGTCTTTTAAATGTTGTTATTGTACCTGCCTCAACTACTTCCTCTGTAGTTGAGTTGTCTATTCCCATCTATACACCTCTATAAGATCTCCTGTTAGCCTTCTGTGGTCTAAGAAGGGGAGTTGGTGGAATGGCTTGAGTCCAGGTGGTGAACAGGGGGCGGAAAGGCAAAAAAAATGGTTGTTTGTGGATTACATAAAAATGGAGAATTCAATGTCCATACTGTTAGGTTGTAAGGTACCCAACAGGAATATGTGGTGCTGTTCCTCCAGTTTGCACGCACTGTGGCAATGAAGAAGGCCCAGGACTGAAAGGTCAGTATGGGTGTGGAAAGGGGAGTTAAAATGGTTAGCAACCAGGAGATCCAGAAATCCACTGAGCACCAGTATTCGGCAAAATAGTTGCCTAGTCTACACTTGGTCTCGCTGATGTAAAGGAAGCCACATTGAGAACACAAAGCAGTTGCACATGAACCTCTGCCTCATGGATGGACAGCTGGGGTCCCTGGATGGATGTGAGAGATGAGGTATAGAGACAGGAGGTATAAAGATGGTTGCAGGAGAAATAATCTGTGGAGGGGGTGGTTTGAGTGGGTGGGGACCAGTGGTCTCTGCTGAAAACAAAAAGGGGTCGGGATTGGAATAACTGAGTTACCATTGCACAATCATTCCTGCAACCATTCCACTGACAGCTATGAAAGGTTCAAAGGTTCTTTATTAGTCACATACAACTATTGGTGTAGTGAAATGCGGATTGCCATTGCAACACATGAAAAAAGAATACAACATAAAAAACATTTAAACATAAAAAACATCCCCTCACAATGTTTCCTATTTTGAGGGAAGGCACGAAATCCAGTCCCCATCCCCATGTCCACCCATAGTCGAGCCTATCTATGCCTTCGCAGTTGCCTTTACGGAGGCCCGATGTTTCAGGCCCTTCTTGTCGGATGATGGTGCTCCGGCGTCAGGCGAATCCTTACAGCGGCATGGGAAACCTGGAACGGCCGCTTCCTTACCCGAGACTGTGGCTTCCGAAGCCGACAGGCCGCGCTGGATGGAGCTCCACCACTGGCAATCTCGGCGAGAGATCCCAGGCTCCCGATGTAAAGTTCAGTGCCGCCGCCCGCGGCTGGCTTCTCCACAAACCCGCAGCTTCGCGATGTTCATCGGCGGTCTTCGCATACCGGAGTTCCAGCGCAGCGACCCGGGCAAGGCATTGCCCGCTCCAAGATAACGCTCCAGCGCTGTGCCGCCGCCGAAGCCGAGGTTCCGGCCGGTCCCATCAGGAAACGCCGCTCCAGGCTCTCTGGTAGGCCGCGAGGACGGGTCGAAGGTGCTGCCCGGAGAAAAGCCGCCTCTCCGACCAGGTTGGGACCCTGAAAAGCAGTTTCCCCCTCCCCACACCCCACATAAAAAAGACTACAGCTCCAAAAAACAAAACACTAAACTTACCAAAAAACGGACAGCTGCAGGCTGGGCAGCCAAACCCATACAGGATGGTGCCTCCTAACAGGACAACGGCCCCTATACTGGACGGCATCCCCTATACAGGATGCCCCCCCCCCTTGTTCAAGCTCTATCCCTGGGTGTCCAGACTACAGATGATTCTGCACCTACTTGCAGGATATCTGGTAACTCCAATTTAAAATGTGCATTGTGAGAATAAACCCTTCTCTGGCTTTGCTCTTCCTTAATTTTCATTTTCAAGTCCTTTCAATTCTGCTGCCTCGTTGGTTGCCAAATGTAATTATTACACCATAAATGGTTGTGCCCTCTGCTGGCGATGTATTATGCTCTGGGATTTTCTCTTTTTTTGCCTCACCATCCTCTCTTAAGACATTTCTTAAAATCTGCTTCTTTGATAAAACATTTAATCACCCATTTTCTAATGGTTCAATTTTGTCTGATTATGCAGCTCAGAGTTTTTTATTGCCATAGAAGTGCTTAATTAATGGAAGCTTTTACTGTTAGTGAATGTGTCAGCATATTGCCAAAATAGAAACCATTGTCTTTGGATCTAATTTCCTTCTTAAAATCCCAATTTTTCTGTTTAATAATTAGTTTTTCCCTATTTGCCTCACATTTTCTGTCAGTTCGGGAGTGTATAATTGTGTCAATTATTCGATCAGAAGCAAAAACGATATTCATTTTTATAGTTGCTGTGTTTGTTATGCCAGCTCATTGGCAATACAATACTTCTCCCAAGATAATAGCATGTTTTGTGAACAAACACATTGTTAACAAGGAATTAGAGACATGGGATTATACCAACTTTTGGAAAATCAATTCCTGGGATTTCCACAAAGAAGTGTCAAATATCTGCAGTAAATTTCAAAGCCATACAAAATGGATATATTTTTTACTGGGTCAAGTAATTCTGTTTGGTATCACCCAAAACACCAAAGTAACCCCAAGATTTTCTGTGAGGCATGTTTTGACATTTTCCTAAGTCTTCTGTGCAAGCACTGCAGAAAATGTGAATTGCCTTTGTAAGTTGAGTGTAACTGGGTCAAATAGAACCATAGTCATAAAGCATGGAAACAGGCCTTTCAAAAAGGCCAAAAGGGACCCACTCAAAGTTGGAGGATGGGGAGGATGTTCGGCAACTGTGGCATGGTTTGAATGCCATCGCCTCCTTCAAGGCGAAACCAGGAGGCAGTTCAAGCGACAGCGAAGCATCACTCCCTGCGTTCAATGCGTTCTACGCACACTTTGATAGGGAGAACACTGAAATGCCTTCCCAAGCCCCCGTACATTACATATATTACAGTCACAGACACCGATGTCAGAAGATCCTCAGGGGGGTGAACCCTCGGAAAGCGCCTGGACCTGATGGTATACCCAGTCAAGTTCTCATAACCTGTGCAGTCCAACTGGCTGTAGTTTTTGCGGACATTTTCAACCTCTCACTACTGCTTCAAGAGGGCATCAATAATACCGGTGCCCAGGAAGATTAAGGTGACATGCCTCAATGACTAGCAACCAGTGGCACTAACATCTATGGTGATGAAGTGCTTTGAGGGGTTGGTTAAGGTGCATATCAACTCCTACCTTAACAAGGACCTTGACCCATTACAGTCACAACAGGTCAGCAATCTTCTGGCTCTCCACTCCGCACTGGACCACTTGGACAATAAAAACACTTGCGTCAGGCTGTTGTTTATAGACCACACTCTGCGTTCAATACCATCATACACTCCAAGCTAATTATCGTTGGGGGACGAGCGGTTCTGCTGTCAACGACCGGAGCACAGGTGACGGGATCTGGGGAGAGGGTAGGGCCAAAGATGTCCTTGCTGGGTTGCTCCTAGGCCTGGCCCAGCTGGCCATCCACGAGTCACAGAGCCAAGCAAAAGAGGGCTCTGCCTGAGCCAGCTGCCTGCCCCTTTTCCGGGGTTACGTCCTGTACATGTTAAATTAATTTCACTCTTTCTTTACGTTGCAAGTAAAAAGTGGTACCATTTTTGTAAGTTTACATTTTGTATCTGAATCAGTCTAGCCATTCAAAGTATGCCTACATATTTTATTCATAGATACATAAAAAAAAGGTGCAGGAGGAGGCCATTCAGCCCTTCGAGCCAGCACCGCCATTCATTGTGATCGTGGCTCATTCAGAACAGGGTTGATCTGTGTCAGTCTGGCTGTCTCTGTCACTGTCACAGGAAAGCCACCCTCTGCTCCTTGCCAGGAGTAAATTACATTTGTTTTATAACTGTCGGTATTTTCAAAAGGCAATCTCGATAAGGGCAAGTGCAGTAGCGCTTCAAATAGCATAAGTGTCTTACAAATCCAGGTAATGATTTTGACCTTAAATGTTTTAAAGTACATTCAAGAGGAAGATCAGAATGACAAAAAGAAGATATGAGGTTGCCCTGGCAGATAAGGTAAATGGGAATTACATTCCTCATGGTTAGAGAATTTCAACGATTTAACAGCATCTGAGTGAATAAATTATTTGTCTCAAAATAAGAGTAGACCAGACATGCAATGACCCATAAATCTAGACTACTCAGGTAAAACAAATATTCTCCTCTATATCAGCTCTGTCAAGCATTCTAAGAATGTTGTACGTTTTAAAGGATCATTTTCATTCTTCTGCACCTTCAAATGAATAATTACATTAATGCAGAGCATTCCAGGCAGTAACTACTATATCACTTCTTAAGTAAAGAGCCATAAAAGAGGATACCCAATGCAAAATGTGCTTATACCTACTTTAACAAAGAGAGGAATTCAGAACCCCACAGTACACATACAGCAGGCAAAGGAGTTTGCGAAAGCTGATGGAGAATTGGATGAGTGGACACGTGCCAGCATAGTTCAGCATTTAAACTGAGCAATGGTGGGCAGGATTGACTGGATTAAGCTAATCAGTTGGCCTGCAGTTTCTACAGACCTATATTTGCTCGGACTGATCACAACGGGCTGAATCAGTTGCTCCTGCTCTCAATGGAGTCAGAGGTTTAGAGGCAGAGGGGCCTCAGCTGTTAGTGGGCCTCAGCTGGCATCGTACTGAAGCAACTATCGACTTGGGTGGAACCTCCTATCTTGTCAAGCCTGGAATGCTTCTTTTTAACAATTTGTAAGTGCCTCTGACATAAACAACAATCAAAATGTGTTAAAATTGCTGTAAATCATTAGGAAAATTAAACATTTTTTATATGGAAAAAATTAAAAATCATTAATTTATTAAAATCAACTGAAGAAAATAAATAAACAGCACCATTTTCCACTTGAAGGGGACTCCAATCCTCTGTCAGATCTGACTGGTATAGGATCAAAGAAATGAATCGCCAGAGAAATGTTGTTCCATTTCAAGGTCTCCATCTTGAAATGGAACAGCATGAAAAATGTGCCAACCTCTGTCACCTGCTAATTCTCAGTCAGAGTATGCAGGGCTCGAAATTAACGGTTGCCCGGGTGTCAATGGCCACCTAACGTCCCACCGGGCACCCTAAAAGTCGTATTAATTTGCCCGGCTTGGCAAGCACCCAGGACACCTGCCGTTCAACTCTGAGCCGGCCCCCCTCTCTGTCTCTCTCTCTGTCACTCCCCGTCTCCGTCCGCGATTTGTGTCCGGGCTGCCGGTTCGCCGCTCGTCATCCGCCAACACGGCAGGCCGCCTTGGACATGCGCATTGTCATGGCCAGCACATCCTCCCCCTGCTCATGCGCCCAACCACGGCCAGCACATCATCGACCGCCCTGCACAAGCACACTGCCACGGTACTGGTCGGCGTCAGGCACTTTCTCCCTCCCTTTGCATTGTGGGAGATCTGGCCGGCATTCCTGTCTGGTCGCCGCCTCGCCGCGACCACTGAAAACCAACGCAGAATCACTCCCTGGAGCTGGAGTAACTCCCTGGAGTAACTCTTGCTTCTTGGTTTCCTGGTCCTCCAAAAACATTCTAAATGGAATTTAAACTGGAGGTGGTGGGAGGCGTCCATCACCAAACTCCAAACTCTTAACAATAACAGCCTATTCCACTTTATCTGTTTATTTATTGTGTATATATTTGGTCTATGGTATATAAACACACTGAACTTTTATCTCCTGTTCTGTATTATGTTTACATATTCTGTTGTGCTGCAGCTAGTAAGAATTTCATTGTCCTATCTGGGACACATAACAATAAAACTCTCTTGACTTGGACTTAAGCAAAAAAGGGTTCTTGGGTAAAAAGAGCTACCTTAAATTTTTTTTATTTTTGCTAGAAGTAAGTACAATAGTGTGGTACTTGAGTACCTGATACATACATACATATTTCCATTCTTGTACAACTTCATACTTTTCATTTAATAATAAAAGAACAGTGGAAGAAAAAATAAATAAAGAGTGTCGGAATAGATAGAAAAGCGAGTAGAAACAGATAGCAAAAGAAATAAAGGACATATAAGAGAAGCTGAAAAGATTGAAATAGAAGGAGAAAGTAAAGAAAAGAGATCTACCTATTTCGTATTTTTGCCCATCTGTCACCCGGTTCCAAACCATTAAATTTCTGAGGTTATGTTATGTTGCACCATATGCTTGCAAAAAGTTGATAAAAGGAGACCAAGTCTTTGAGAATTGGTCTACTTTGCCTATTAGGAGAAATATCATTTCTTCAAGATGAAGCGTTTCAGACATATTTGAAATCCACATTTTGAATGTTGGCATGGTTGCGTTTTTCCAAAATTTGAGTATGTTTTTTTGCTGTTATTAGACCATAATTAAGAAAAGGTTCTTGGAATATAGTTAGTTTACTTCCCTCTTCCATTGATCCAAAGATAATCAGTTATGTATTGGGGTTCAATTTTGTGTTAAATAGTTTTGTAAAAATTAAAAAAAATTAATTCCAAAATGTATGCAGTTTTATACATGAGACAAAGGAATGTGCTATAGTGGCATTTTAAGTAAGACACTTGTCACAGATGGGGGAAACATTTGGGAATATTTTATTCAGTCTAGTTTTAGAATAATATAATCTATGTAAAATTTTAAATTGAATTAGGTTATGTCTTACATTAATTGAACATTTATTTACATATAATAGATTTTTTTTCCCATCTATCGTTAGGAATTTTTATCAATAACTCTTGTTCCCAGTCCCTTCTAATTGTCTCTGTCGTTGGCGTTTCTATATTTACAATTATATTATATAAGTAAGATATTAAATTGCTTGATTCTGCCTTTCTATTCATTCCTTCCTCCAATAAATCTGGGGTTAAGGTTTGATATCCTTGTATATATTTCTTCAAATAATCTTGAATTTGAAGATATTTTAAATATTGATTATTTTTCAAATTATATTTTAGTTGTAATTGTTGGAATGATAAAAGTTTTCCCATATCATACATATCTCCCATTGTTTTAATTCCTAATCTTTCCCAATGGATAAATGTTTTATCAATAATGGATGGTTTAAATGAGGGATTATTAGTTATTGGAGAAAGAAGCGATAATTTTCTTAATTTTAAAGATAATTTTATTTGATTCCAAATTCGTATTATACTGTGAATAATTGGATTCTTCTTATATATTATATTGTTCAGTTTCATCGGGGAAAGAAGGATCGCTCCTATATTATAAGGGGAAGAATCCTCTTTCTCCATTCTTATCCAATCTACCTGTTGGGCAGAACTGTCCAACCAGTAGATTATATTTTTAACATTCACTGCCCAATAATAATACAATAAGTTAGGGAGTGTCAGTCCCCCTGATTCTTTAGATTTACACAAGTGTGTTTTCTTAATTCTATGTGATTTATAATCCCATATGAAGTTTATAATACCAGAGTCTAATTTTTTTAAGAATTTTTTAGGTAAGTATATTGGTATTGATTGAAATAGGTACAGTATTTGTGGTAAGAAGATCATTTTTATCGCATTTATTCTGCCTATTAAGGACATCGGCAGTGTTTTCCAGAATTTAATCAACCCATTTAATTTAGTTATTAAAGGCATATAGTTTGCGTTGAGTAATGATTTATATTTCCTAGTAATTTGGATGCCCAAATACTTAAATTTTTCTGTTGCAATTCTAAAGGGGAATTTCAACAGATGTAACGGCTCTTGAGGTTTTATCGTCATAATTTCGCTTTTGTTCCAGTTTATTCTATATCCAGAAAAAGAACCAAATTCTTCTATTAAATTTAGTATATTTCGTATGCTAATTTGTGAATTTGTAATATATAATAATATATATAATGCATATAATGAAATTTTATTATTTGAATGTTTGGTATTATATCCATGAATATTCAGATGACTTCTTATACTTTCTGCTAAAGGCTCTATCACTGGTGCAAATAGCAGAGGTGATAGTGTGCACCCCTGCCTATTGCCCCTTGCCAATTGGAATTTCGGGGATAATATATTATTAGTCAGTATTCTAGCCGTTGGCTTATCATATAGTAATTTTACCCATGAGATAAAGTTATCTCCCATGTTAAATTTTTGCAATACTTAGAATAAATATTGCCATTCGACTTGATCGAAAGCTTTTTCTGCATCCAATGAGATAATTGCTAGGTCTTCTTCAGTATTATGTGAGTACATTATATTAGAGTACATTATATTAGAGCCGTCTCAAATTGTTAAATGAGTATCTCTTTGGTATATACCCAGTTTGATCCGGGTTTATTAGTTTGCTAATATATTTACTCAATCTTCTCGCTAGTGTCTTTGCCAATCTTTTTTGATCTGTATTTAGGAGTGCAATAGCTCTATATGAGCCTGGGTCTTCTAGATCTTTATCCTTTTTTGGTATAAATGTAATAGTTGACTCAGTTAGTGTTTCTGGTAATTTATTTTCTTTAAAAGCATATATATATATAATTCTTGCAAGTGTGGAGAAATTATCTCGTGGAATCTTTTATAGAATTCATTACTAAAGCCGTCTGGTCCTGGCGTTTTGCCATTCTTCAACAAACTTATTGTTTCTTCTATTTCCTGAAGTGTAATCTGAGCTCCTAATCCCTCTTGTTCCAGCATATTTAATTTTGGAAGATTACAATTGTCTAAGAAATTTGTAATTTGAGTATTATTTGCAGAGGTTTTCGATGTATATAAATTTTGATAATATTGAGCAAATCTTTTATTTATATCTTTAGGTAGTGTTAGTAATTCCCCTTTGTCTGATTTAATTTTAGTAATTGTATTTTCTGTTTCCCATTTTTTCAGTTGGCATGCTAAGAGTTTATGTGGTTTATCACCAAATTCAAAATGTTCTTGTTTTGTAATTTGAAATAATCTTATTATTCTGGCCGATAAAATTTTATTTAATTTATATTTTAGTATTGTTATCTTACTGTGTTTATCTATAGTTGGATCTTTAGCATTTTCTAAATCTAATTGTCTAATTTCTTGTTCTAGCTGTAATTGTTCAGTATTATTCTTTTTATTTTGGAAAGCTTGATGTGAGATTATAGTTCCTCTTATAAATGCCTTAAAAGTTTCCCATAATAAGGAGGGTGAAATATCTGGTGTTTCATTTGTCTCAAAGAAGAATTTCATCTGCTCTTTTAAATATGTACAACCTTGTGAGATGTTTAATATTTGGGGGTTAAACCTCCAAAACGATTTTTTGTCAGGCATTCCTTCGAATTTTAAAGAGAAAGTTAACGGGGAATGATCAGAAATAATACTATTGTGATATTTAGCATTATATGTGTATGGAATTAATTTTGTGTCCACTAAGAAATAATCAATACGTGGGTATGTTTTATGTACCGTTGAATAAAATGAATATTCTCTACCTACTGGGTTAGGGATCCTCCATGCATCTGTCATATTGGTATTTTTCATGTATGTATTTAGGAGTTCACTTGTTTTAGATTTTATGTTAATCCTTTTTTGTTTTGTAGAGTTATCCAAATATGGATCTAAAACACAATTCAAATCTCCCCCTATTACCACATTGTGATAGTTATGTTCTGAAATTGTGTGAGATGTAGTTTTGTGCTCACAATCACTACTCGGAGACTAAATCATGGGAACAAGAAATGCTTTATTGCAAGTCTGCAGAATTGGGTGCCTCTCCAAATTGAGACACACCCGAGCAAAGGAAGAATGTCTATTTTTATACAATTCAGTATACAGTCTTTATTGATCGGACGCCTCCCCTTCTGACCCTTTCCAATCAGGGTACTAAGGTTCACAATCTTCCAACCCTCCCTTCCGTGCGTCATCAATCATTCCCTCTTCTACAACATCATATATCGCATGTACATTTAAATTAGGTTCTTTGTCATGAGGGGCGAAAAGTTAATATTCATTTATTTCATTAAGCATGCTCAGTCGCTTTTGCCCTAACCTACTTAATTGCCTTTGACCTAAAGACTAGCTTCTGTGTTGTCAGCTACATTCCTTACCTCATCTTGTTATTCTACATTGTTATCAACAGCTCTGAAGGACAGTAACAGTTTGTTCGAATCACAAGGTTGGTGATTCCAACTACTCGGCCCCTCACAAGGTCGGTGGCTACAACCACTCGGCCCCTCATCATGATGGTGGTTTAATCATCTTATCCCTCACAATCCTCCCTTTTTCTTTTGCTACGCATCCTGTATTAAACCCCATTCGTAGACTTCCTGCTCTTCCAAAGCTAATAACATTCTTTTTATCTCTCTTTCCTCTGGGTCCTCTCCGGGCCTCATTATCATTATCTTCTGGATGCCCCCTTTCTCCCCCATGGGGACTACAACTACCTGCATTTGGCTTATACTTCTAGTTATAAGAACCCTGAGACATGGTATACCACAGGGGATAAAGATCAATGCAGCTAATGCCCATAAAATCACCAGTCCCACCGCTTTCCACCAGGCTCCTCCCAAGATGTAATCCCACCATCCTGCTCCCATAATTGTGTTCCATCTCTGTACCGGAACATGTGCTAATTTTCTGATTCCTTCTGATATATCCATTACTGCTTGCCCGTTGTCATCTATGTTTAGGCAGCAATTAGAGAGGTTGAATTTTCGCATATTCCTCCCTCTTCGGCTAGTAAGTAGTCTAAGGCCACACGGTTTTGGTATATCGCTTTTCTCATCTGTGTCTGCTGCTTCGCCAGCATCTCTAGTGCAGATGCAGTCTGGTTAGTAATTACTTCCAGCACTGCCTGTAGTCTTATGATCCGATCCAACATGTACGCTGGGGTCCGTCCTGTGCCCAAGTGGCTGGTCCATAATATGAGATGATTCTTGCAGGTGGTCACTCATCATTTTCCCATTTTCCGATGCCCATTTTTCTCTTTGTTCGGTGTAGATCGCCAAAGATGGGTGTTCCTAGCGACCGCCCCTCCTCAGTGGTCAACAGAAAAAACCCTGGTTGTACCAGTCCAATTAAACAAGTCCCACTCCATTTTTCTGGCAATACCGAGTATGCCTTGTGTCCGCATATCCATAGCAGTCCTTCAGGGGCCGGTCCACTAGAGGTAACATTGTCCCATATGTCCTGCAACACTGGGATTCCCTGGTAAGGGTTGTTCTCGGTGCAATTCCATAATCCAGTCGATTATCCTGGCGATACACTCAGTTCCAACCAGGGTGTGTGTCAGGACCCATTCCTGATGGATCCTCTCCATGGCCAGTGTGAGCTCATCAGTGGTCCTCCACAAACCCAACAGTTAGTCACATTCAGGGTTCTGGCTATCCGGAGGGCCAAGTCCACAAACAGGTTTCTCCCTACTTCCTGGATCTCAATCTGCTGCTTTATTTCATCATACATAGTCTGGTGCAGTTGGGGCTGGGAAGGTGGGGGAGGTTTGTTGACTACTGCTTCTGCTAACTTCTCTATCACTACCTCCTTAATTTTGTCTAATGTTTCCTCCCTGGCTCTGGAAGGGATGCCTAACTGTCCTCTCTTAGTCATGCAGACTCATTTCTCCCCTTTTGGGCAGGTAACTTGCCCAAAACTTCCTACATGTCCCTTATTTTCTACTACATAATACTCCCTCCCCCTGTCCTGACAAACAGCTCTAGTCCTTAGGTCGTAGCAATCATCACTTACATGGGAATAATAGGTAAATGATCTGGTTGTTCGCCCTCCATATCTGATAGGATGGTAGCATTTATCACAGTTATTAACATTTTTTTACAATGATTACATGCAGAGTAAGCAATACCACGATTGCCCCGTTCATACTGTTAGTCATACACTTATTTCTTACTAAAAGTTAACACTAGTGGCTTACTCCCCGGCTTCACCATCCACTGTTCCTCTTTATCAGGGGTGGGTGGGTCAACGGGCCCTCTAACTCGGGTCGTGTGGGTCCACCCTTTTTCTTTTGTTCGTACTGCTGTCTCGGTTGTCAGTAATACTAGGTATTGGCCGGTCCACCTGGGCTGGAGTTTCTCCTCCTTCCAATTCTTGACCAGTACCCAGTCGCCGGCCTTTACAGCATGTATTGGAAAGTCGAGTGGTGGGCTTTGAGCCAATAATCCTTTAGCTTTTAATTCTGTAAGAGAACGAGATACTGCCAGTAAATAGTTCCTTAAGAATACATCACTGCCCTCTATGGTGGGTATTCCTTCTATCTTTCCCAAATAAGGTAACCCAAACAACATTTCATAGGGGGATACTGCTAACTTTGCATGGGGTCAACGTTGCTTTTCTCAAAGCCTTTCTGTTTCCCTACCGCTCCAAACATGTGCCAGACTCCATGTACATATGCTGCTCTTAAAGCCTTAATTTCTGCCAACTGGGCTAAGCAAGATTGCAGGCAAGCTTCCAATTTGATTACCTTAAAGTCTAATTCATCCTGATGCACCACTTCAAACTCTGCATACTTGCTATTATGATCCCTTTAACAAGAAACATCCACAAGCAAAACCTTTTTGTCCCCTTCATCCAGAGGCTCTGACTGTAAAACATTTCTCAGACTTGTGTGTCCTTCTTCCTTCATTATTTTCCTTAATGGCATCACAATTTAAACATACTTCCCAATCTAGTCTGAACTATATCCTGCCATTCCCAGATCATCATCATCTGTCCTACTGTCTGAGGTTTGGGAACTTCAATTATCACTTCAATTTGATCCTGCTCTATAGCTTTTACTTCTTTAGATATTACACGTCCAAAATATTCTACCTGCTGCTGACAAAACAACAACTTCTTCCTTGATACTTTATGACCTCCTGTGCCATCTTTTCTAAGATAATTACAATGTCTCTCTCACATTGCTTCTCACTTGTGGAACAAACTAACAAATCATCCACATACTATATCAACACCTTCCAAATCTGCCTTTAACATCTGATTAAAAACATGGGGCTAGTATTTAAAACCCTGCCGCATCCTAGTCTAGGTGTATTTAGTACCTCTTCTTTATGTTCGTACCATAGCTATGTTCACCATTATCTTAATTATTCTTATTATTCCTTGATTACCATACCTGTCCACATCCCCAACATATCTTATCCATTACCTGTCTCCTTACTAGCCTTTCTTGACCTCCTCTTTGAGATCCCTCCCTCCCTTGGGGACCCCAGTCCTGTCTGGGCTTATATCCAGATTTATTTCACTCCTGATAGGGCATTTGAGGAAACGCTCTCCCAAATACATTTATTATTGGCATGGAATTCTCTGGCCCCTGTTTTACTCTGTCATAGGACTCACTGTGTGTCGGTGCATCACTTATTTCAGACTTTTCAACCAGGTCTGTTGTTACTGACAACATTGTCTTTCCTTTTTCACGCTCTTTCTTTTTGAGCTCTTCAAGTTACATTTGCATCATTTTGCTCTGCACCTCTTCCTGCTCGTCTGGAAGTCTTTTTCCTATCTTTGCAATATTTCTCAACCTCATTGGACAAATGATCACTGAATCAGGGGTGGGAAATAAATGACAATCCCACCACCTCCTCCAATCTGGACTTGACTTTAGGAGGAATGACATCCACTACAGTGGTTCAGAATATAGTGTTCATTAACTGGTTGCCTTCTATTTCCTGTTCAGTTTCCAGTCTCCACCTTTTCAGCTTGTTCTCCAGATAGGCTGCTGGATTATTGTCTGAGGGCCTGCCATACCCCATGCCTGACTGTATCAAACAGCATGCCATTGTTTATTGCATTGTTCACAGCATTTTTTATATCAGCCATCTTCAGGAATTCTGTCAGTTTAGTGGTTCCTATCATTTTCACCAACAGTGCCTTCAAATCTCCCATAGCCAATAATCATCCCACGTTCTCCTCCTCCAAAGCGATAATCCATTTCCTGCCCCATCAGGAATATTGGGTAAAGTATTTTTTAGCCCTCTCAGTTTATGAGTGCCCCAAAGGATAATCTGTGTCTGGCCTGCTCTTATCGTTTTAAAGCACTCATCAATTTATCCCTCTGCTTCCCACTTTAATCCTTTCTGATATGCCTTCTTTCTCATTCTAAACTCAATTTCTTACTTCTCAGATAGTTTATCCTACTTTGCAAATGTATTCACCTTTCTTTTAAAATCTTCCACTGACTCCTGATTTATTACTTTCACACCTGTCGTTTCCTACTTCTGTTACCTCCTCACTGTCTCTCTCTCCTTTCTCTCTAAACTACCTAAGTACATCTAATTCCTTTGCTCTCCCCTTTCCCCACCTTTCCACCTTATCTGTGACATATAATTCGTAATTAACGCTTCCATCTTGTCACACATTTATCTTGTAAGTGCCTTCCTTGGGCCACTTCCTCACAACTGTTTCTGAAAATCTCAGCAAACAATCATTACCCTTCTCCAACCAGAATGCTTATCTAAACAAACCACAAAAGCTGGTCATGTTTCAGCAATTAACTTATTTCCAATTATTTCAATCCATTCTTACCACTATTTAGTACTAGTAACAATTTTCCAAATTAACTTTACTGAAAAGAAATCTATAGAAACATCAGCAAAACCAAGCAACCTACATTTTCCAACTTTACCCTTTTAAGTTGCGATGATACAAAGCGTTGTTCGTTACCTTACAGCTGCTCGTAACCTCCCCTATTGCTTAGAATTTCTTAAAGGAACACACACCTACCGTTACAGCATGTGGCCTACAACAAACAAACTTATCACATATATGAACTTCCTCATTCATTCAAAACCGGTTTTTACACACAAATCATATTCGTTCTATTCTTACTTCAATGAAATTGCATAATTTCCTACACAGACTAAAGTTTCAAAATTAACATTTATATAATTCTTATTGCCACTCTACCTTCTGCTATTCTATAATATGTTGCACTAACTCCTCATGTACCTGACCAATCTGTGTACGAGTTTCTTCTATAGATTGTGTTAAACAACTCAATATTTCTTCCATGTGCTTAAGATGAGCTTCTTCAATTTCCTGAAATTTCTTTGAAGTTTCTGTCAATTTTTGTTCAAAATCTGTTTTTCCACATATAATTTATAGGTTTCTGTAGCTTTTTTTTTACATTTGACAGTTGCCTTTTCTATTTCTTTCTGGGTTGTCCTTCCTTTTTTTAACTTTTCGTACTCAAAACATTTGGCACTGTGATTTTCCTTAGATTTTTGCAATGTTTGAGTGATACTCTGAATATTCTGTACAGCATCCAAAGTGCTCAATCCTCATTGGAGCCCAGCTGTGGCCACCAGACTGAACTCCTCCTTATTGGTTCCTTTGGTTAATCAAAATAACATAACTTAATCATAGTCTCCATATCTTTACCCCTGGGGCTTCCTTCTCCCTAAGATTGCCACATTCGCCCCAACGGACTATCAGGCAGAATTTGCGGCTCTTCACCATTGAGCCTTTTTCCCCGGGCCCTTACTTTGCCCGTTCCGGTTACGCATCCCTGTCAGACATTTTCCCGTCCAACAGAACCCAATCGCTCGAGTAATTTTTAATAGTCAATTTTCTTACCCGGGTCCTGTGCACAGGAATTGCTCGATTGATTGATCCCTTTCACCGGATTCCCTCTTGTTCACAGAGTCTCTTGTCCGAATATCACTCGCTCAAACCACTGACGGCAAGCAAGGAGATCAGAGACTGTTGAAATCAACAGGGTGCACCTTCTCTTCCTTTCGTGCCTCCGTCAAGCGGCCGGAGTGGCGATCGCGGACGAGCCCCCAACTTGTGAGATGTAGTTTTGTGCTCACAATCACTACTCGGAGACTAAATCATGGGAACAAGAAATGCTTTATTGCAAGTCTGCAGAATTGGGTGCCTCTCCAAATTGAGACACACCCGAGCAAAGGAAGAACGTCTATTTTTATACAATTCAGTATACAGTCTTTATTGATCGGACGCCTCCCCTTCTGACCCTTTCCAATCAGGGTACTAAGGTTCACAATCTTCCAACCCACCCTTCCGTGCGTCATCAATCATTCCCTCTTCTACAACATCATATATCGCATGTACATTTAAATTAGGTTCTTTGTCATGAGGAGCGTAAAGTTAATATTCATTTATTTCATTAAGCATGCTCAGTCGCTTTTGCCCTAACCTACTTAATTGCCTTTGACCTAAAGACTAGCTTCTGTGTTGTCAGCTACATTCCTTACCTCATCTTGTTATTCTACATTGTTATCAACAGCCCTGAAGGACAGTAACAGTTTGTTCGAATCACAAGGTTGGTGATTCCAACTACTCGGCCCATCACAAGGTCGGTGGCTACAACCACTCGGCCCCTCATCATGATGGTGGTTTAATCATCTTATCCCTCACAAATGTATCCAGAATTTTACTAAAAATTGAGGATTGTCAAAATTAGGAGCATAAATATTTATTTGACTGTGACGTACCTCCCCTCTTTATCTGCTATGGTATTCTTTAATTTAAATGGTATACCTTTACGAATGATAATGGCCGTGCCTCTAGATTTAGAAGTAAATGAAGAGTAGTATGTTGGCACGATCCAATTTGCCTTCAATCTTATCTGTGTTTGATATTTCAGGTGCGTCTCTTGTAAGAAAATGACATCACTATTTAAAGCTTTTAATTGGGCAAAGATCTTACCTCTTTAAATTGGTTCATTAGCACCCCTTATATTCCAACTGCAGAACATGATTCCTCCACTTTTCTTTTGTTTATCGTCTTGCATTATGGATCATGTTAATACCTTTACTTCATATGGTGCAACCAAGAACCTCATCACTCTAGGTGAGGGATGATCATCCCCAGCTATTAGATTTTGTTGGCATCTCCCCTTCAGAATAACCTTGAAAAAGACCAGAAAGTGTAGAATCGTGAAAAGATAATTAACAAACAAAAAGTGAAATAATAATATCCAAAAATAAAGATATTATAACTAAAAACAAACCACCAACAGGTGGAAAAAAAATCTTATCGACTTCCGTAGATGTTTCTATATGTTTTGCTCTGCCCCCTTGACCAATTATTATTATTTGGAAGAGAGAGCGATACAAAGTTAAAAAATATATATAAAATAAAACGATCTTCGATAGATAGATTAGAAATGTATCTTCAAAGAGAAAAAACAAAATAAAAGAGAGTTTCCAACGTTAATTATATACTTAGATATAACAGTGATTATGTTAATTATATATCCACATCTATCGATATGCCAAGATCTATTACAATTAAGTCTCAAACATTTGTATCAGACAACAGCGGGCCCCAAGGGGTTAACCTTGGAGCCCGCTGTTGTCCGACACAAAAGTCCGGATAACTTCCAAGTACCCTTGGATAACTTCCAAGTATCTGAGTCTCCTCCCCTCCACTTTGCGCGCAATATAAACTAAATCTACTATATCCATAAAATTTATTAGTATGTTAATACTTATCAATCATATTTAACTCATTATTCTTATATTTAGCAAGTAATTAACATCATGAAATAAACAACAGCCATTATTACGCTATGTCTTAATATTGCACAATTTTATAACCATATAACCATATAACAATTACAGCACGGAAACAGGCCATCTCGGCCCTTCAAGTCCGTGCCGAACAACTTTTTTCCCTTAGTCCCACCTGCCTGCACTCATACCATAACCCTCCATACCCTTCTCATCCATATGCCTATCCAATTTATTTTTAAATGATACTAACGAACCTGCCGCCACCACTTCCACTGGAAGCTCATTCCACACCGCTACCACTCTCTGAGTAAAGAAGTTCCCCCTCATGTTACCCCTAAACCTCTGTCCCTTAATTCTAAAGTCATGTCCTCTTGTTTGAATCTTCCCTATTCTCAAAGGGAAAAGCTTGTCCACATTAACTCTGTCTATCCCTCTCATCATTTTAAAGACCTCTATCAAGTCACCCCTTAACCTTCTGCGCTCCAGAGAATTTTATTAATTATATTTTATGTTAGTATATAATTGTGTGTTTCTTAAGTCATAAGTTTCTATCTACAAGTCCACTGATAATATTTTTCCATATTCTCAAGTTATTTTCCCCGCCACAGTTTTTTTCTTTTCCAATCCTTTGCTGAAATGAAACTTAAAATCCGACCTTGAATTAACATTCCAAGGATAAGATGTCTGGACAGCGCCTCGATGAAAATTCGCCATGATGAACCAGAGCAGTCTTTTTTGTATGTTAAAAAAAAGGTCAACACAATCCTTCTGTGTTATTGTGGGAGACCAACTCCTAATTATCAGTAGACCTCCTGTGTGATACTTTGTGCATATTTAAATGCTTCTTCTGGATCCATGAATGCACGTTCGACAGAGTTATAAGTAATTCTCAATTTCGCGGGATATACTATCCCATATCTTACTCCCTCGATCTCCTTCAGTAGCCTTCTCGTGTTTGTAAACTTGTCCATCTTTTCCATGATTTCAGCTGGAAAATCATGGAAGAATCTTAGTTTGTCTTCTCCAAACATCAAATTCACTCCATATGGAATCTTTTTCATAATTCCTTCCAGGGTTGAAATATCATAGAATTTCAGAATAACCTGTCTTGGGGGAGCATTTGAGCTTGCTTGAGCCTTACGTCGGACCCGGTGAACCGTATCTATTCTCGGGGCTTCAGGCAGCTTAAGTACTTGTTTGAGTAGGTTGGCAGCAAACTCCTGAAAGTTCTGTCCACTCTCCTTTCCTTCTTTTATGCCTAGTATCCTCAAGTTCTGCCTCCTCGATCTTGCTTCCAGGTCCATACATTTATACTTCATTTTAGCAAGCTCCCTCCCAGTACTTTCTTGTTCCTTTTTTAGTCTCGTTATCGCCTTAGCCATCTCAGTTAACGAATTATCCATTCCTTCTATAGCCGCTTCAGTGGACTTTGACATCGCGTCCAGCTTTTTATTACAGTTCTTATCAACCCACTTAATTTTATTGTTCAAGTCCTCCTCAATCTCGACCACACGTTTGGCTAAGTCGTCAGTTTTCCCCATCAGCTTTTCATTACCTTGTTTAATTTTTTCGGAGAGACTTTTGGAAAGGTATTTTCCAGTGCGACATTCCCCTCTAGTATCACTTTAGAGATGTTTTCAGTGACTAAAGCTGTTACTGACTTTTCCATCAGCCTCCATTGAAGTCATTTCTGTAGAAGGGTTTTGAAAGTCAGCTTCTTCTTCTGAACTTCCAGCTGATGCTTGCAGGGATTGAGGAGTCTTTCCAGGTTTTTTCAGATAAGTTCGTGCAGGTCGTGTAGCAGCTTTCAAAGGCTTCTGGCGAGTTTTAGTCTTTTTCATTTAAAACTGCCGTTATTCTCTGTTATCAGCAGGACTTCTGATAACACACAATTAAATAACAGCTCCGGTATTTATTTTTATAACTCCTCCGTCTTCCAACTCGTATTTTAGCTCATTAAAACAGTCTTCGGGTGCAGAGCGAAACAACAGCGTCTCTCAGCCCACCATTGACGCCACCGGAAGTCTGATCCAGCTACCTTAAATTTAGTTGCGTCTGGTTGGGGAAGTATGATTGGGTGAAGACTATTCCATGCTTTAATTGTGCGGGGGAACTCCATGGAGCAGCCAGCATCTCTGGATAGAAGAAATTGGGTGATGTTTCGTGTAGAGAACCTTCTTTAGACTCCCACTGGTTTTAGTGTGTTTAGCTTAATTTAAAGATACAGCGTGGAAACAGGCCCTTCTGCCCACCGAGTCCACGCCGACCACCGATCACCCGTACACTAGTTCTATCCCACACATTCACGACGAAAGTCAAGAGTGTTTTATTCTCTCACGTCCCAGTTAGAACAATGAAATCCTTACTTGCAGCAGCACAACAGAATATGTAAACATAGTACTCTGTAAACAATGTTATAAACGAGAAAACAAAACAGTGTATATTTATATATGAAAATATTACTCTGTGTGTGTGTATGTGGTATATATACCCACCCACACACAATTTCCCTCCTGGGATTAATAAAGTTCTATTGTATAGTATCATGTATGTAGGAAGGAACTGCAGATGCTGGATTAAACTGAAGATAGACACAAAAAGCTGGAATAACTAAACAGGTTAGACAGAATCTCTGGACAAAACGAAAATACTACGTTTTGGGTTGGGTCTGAAAAAGGTTCCTGCACACCTTTGCAATGTGGAAGGAAACAAGAGCACCCGGAGAAAACCCATGCGATCAAAGGGATAAGGGGCAAACTCCATACACATAGCACCCATATTCAGAATGAATTCCGGGTCTCTGGCACTTTTAGGCAGCAACGTTATGGCCAATATACTGCCCCATAGCCTTGAACTGAAATAAAACATACAGTAGCTGCAAAAGAGGACATCACGTCACTTAGAGATTTTAGACTGAAAATGGATTATTTCTTATTTTTAGAAACCAAAGTTATCACCGTATAATTTTTTGTGTGTTGGAAAATAAAATATAGTGGCACAGCTGGTAGACTTGCTGCCTCACATGCCAGAGATCTGTGTTCAATCCTGTTCTCGGGCACTGTCTGTGTTGAGTTTACACATGCAAGGACTATCTGAAATTGGAGAAGCCAATGTTCATACCGCTGGGGTGTAAACTACCCAAGCGAAATATGAGGTGCATTTCCTCCAATTTGCGGTGGGCCTCACTCTGGCCATGGAGGAGGCCAGGACAGAAAGGTCAGATTCGGAATAGGAGGGGGAGTTGAAGTACTGAGGCGCCAGTAGATCAGGTTGGTTATTGCGAACTGAGTGGAGGTGATGTGTGAAGCGATCGCCAAGCCTGCGCTTGATCTCACCGAGGTTGATCATACGCTGAATAATCCAACCACATTTTTGTTTGGAAGTGGAAAGAAATAATAGAAATTGCATTCATTGTAACATGTAAAAAGAGTTGAGATACTGTATTATAATTTTGCTGCATGTCATTGTAGTATATATCATATCTTGATTGGTGAATATGTTTAGTTTGTGACTTTATTTGAAGCAGAAATAATATGTGAATGCTTAATTGAGCATAATTCCTTCTGGTAACTACGCACTTCGTCCGAGCACAATATCGCACGCGTCATGCAAGCCGTCTTAAATTACCACCAAAACTGTCATTTGGCAACCAAAAAAGCTGCCAAGTTGCCCGGCTGACAACAGAGAAAAAAAGACGGCTGAGCACAAATAATTCCCTTCAGAAGTCTGGCCACCTAAGATAATTCCAGTTTTGCACCTTTCGTCTAAATCACGTTTAATCTTTCCTGTCTACGTTCCTGTCCAAATGCGTTTTAAATGTTGGTATGTACCTGTTTCCACACTTCTTCTGCCAGCTCGTTCCATTTCCACACCACCCTCTGAGTGAAAGAAGTTTCCCCTCATGTCCCTATTATATGTTTCCCGCTTATCTTAAACCGATGCCCTCTAGTGCTTGATTCCTCCACTCTGGGAAAAAGTGTGCATTATTTAGGAACTTCAGGATGTTCCAACAAATTTCATAGCCAATAAGATATTGAAATTTAGAAAAGATAGCAACTTAGTTGAACACTGCGTGCTCCCAAAATACAGAGTGATGAGCTAGATTTTTGCATTGATTGTTCTTTGATTGGTGAATACTGCCATATACACAGCGGAAATCTCTCCTGCACTTCTTCAAAATCATGCCATAAATTACCTGAGAGAGTACTGAAGAGTAGCAATTTAATGCCTCTGGAGGATGACACATCCAATTGCATTGCACTGACAGTATCAGACTAAATCCCTGTTAGAGTGTTTAAGGTGTTACAAATTTACAGCTTTTTCCCCCTCAAAGTCAACCTACTCAGCCATAGCTGACAATAACCTTTGATAGTATTTTTTCTGCACTATTCTAATTTTTTCATTTATTTTGTATAACATATTTTTACATTTTGCAGGGAATATCACTGCCATTAAATTCAGGGTGTGCTCACCATTTTGACAAAGCTAAGAACTGCTGCAATGAGTGCCAAGCAGGTAAACTTTTCATTGCTTTGTCTATAACTTGCACCAGATTACCACTGTAGATTTTTGTTATAGTGTGAATATTTTCACATTTGTCTTATCACATTGAGAGAGCAATTTTCACAAGGGGTATAAGTTGAAAAATACCTTAGTTTTCAAACCCATTCCCTCCGTAACCACAGCAACATAGCCGCAGGAGGGCAGAATAATAAAAATGTCTCTTCATTTGGAGCAGCACAGTGGGGCTGCGGTAGAGTTGTTATCTTACAGCGCCAGAGACCCAGGTTCGATCCTGACTACAGGTGTTGTCTATACCCCTATGACCTTGTGAGTTTTCGGTAAAATTGTAAATTGTCCCTAACATGTAAGATAGTGATCGCTGGCCGGTGCGGACTCAGTAGGCCAAAGTGCCTGTTTCTGCATTGTATGTCTAAAGGATAAAGTCTAAATCCGCTTGCATTAAGCTCTCAAGTGGCTAAGAACCCATGATGACTGGACGTCATGATGTGCATCGAAGGTTCAGTGATTGGAACTTCAGAGGGGTGGAAGATTGCAACCTTCACGTGGTCCGCCCTGTTTTGACTAATGCAATCAACTTGACATGCACAAATGGAAGATCAAATAGACCAAGTTGTCCAACAACTTTAGGCTGTGCACACCACACGAAAGAAGAAGAAGAAGGAACTTCAGGAAAAAGTGCAACAATCATTTGACACTACATTGTTTATTACAAGCTGCCAGAGACAAATTTAGTTTATTTTAGAGATACAGCATGGAAACAGGCCCTTCTGCCCACCGGGTCCACGCCAACCAGCGATCACCCATATACTAATTTTATCCAACACACCTGAGACAATTTACAGAAGCCAATTAACCTACAAACCTGCTTGTTTTTGGAATGTGGGTGGGAATGTCCACATGCCACACCCTTTGTTCTTCAACAGCATCCTCTGTATGCCCAAGTCTGAAGGCAAAAGTTTATTTGGCAACTTCCTCTTTCACTGGCACATTTCTGTCCTCTGGTGGCATTGTTACTGGTAGGTCTGCTCCAGGTTGAGTTGCATCCACTTACCAAGTATATCCTTTCTTATCCATCAGCCACTTTTTGGGTTTTGTGCTAAATTTCCTCTTCCAACTGTATCAAATTCATATAATATTATTACAATTGATCGTTTTATTCTCCAGCTGCAACAGTGACTAAAAACGCAATGAAGCACACATTTTTAAATTAATAACTGGAAGAAAGATTCTACCTAACTATGCTATCACTTCATTTTCTGTGCACGTTACATTCCCAGTCACACGTGGAGCCTTAACTGTGGACAGAATCGTTAAAATAGTGTGCAGTCCATGTAGACTGAAAATTGAATTTTGTTTCGATGATTGACACATTAATCTGGGAAGCAATCAGTTTACATGAGTTATTGTCTTGATTGTTTTTGTCATGTATAGCATAATGTGGACATTGAGTGTTGAGGATTCAGCATGAGTAAGACATCCAGTTATTTTAATAATGCAGTACAAAACAATGGCATACCTGGACCTCAGAAGTGATCCCATCTGTGTTCCCCTTTCCCAAAGTGTGCCAATTTCAGATAAGTTGCACAGATGTTAACACTGGATACTCTGTTTTAGGCTTCCATCTCTCAACTCCATGTACCGCGGAGAAACCCGTGCAATGCAAACCTTGCGGAGAAGGCGAGTACCTGGACCACAATAATTCTCAGACAGAATGCTTGAAACAGATCGAGTGTGATCAAAGTTAGTATCTACTTGTAGACTGGCCATTACAAAGCTGTTGCTAATATAATAAACTGAACTGTTAATTAATTATTGATTAAGAAAATAATTAATGGTAGAGTTTAATAATTTGGAAGTATAAATGAAAACCCATCATGAGGTCTAGGGAATTTAAATTCATATCATTGAGTAATCAAATATAAAAGATTAGGGCGGCACAGTGTACAATGGTAGAGTTGCTGCTTTGCAGCACCAGCGACCCGGGTTCAATCCTGACTATGTCAGTTACAATGGCCATGAAACAAATGCCCAAGAAATTGTCATACAAACTATAATATCCTTCATGAAGGAAATGTGTTTCCCTTGAGCAAAATACAGTGTTGAAGGAACTCAGTTGGTCAGTCAGCATCAGAGGAGGGAAATAGACAAAGGTTTGGGTTGTTGCCCTTCTGCAGGCTGGGTCCCAACACAAAAAGTCATCCATTTCCCTCCAAAGATGCTGTCTGACCTATTGAGTTCCTCCAGCCCTTTGTGTTCAGCATCTGTGTCTTGAGTCTTTAATCGGTTTCTCTTCCCTAGTTTGGCCTCTGTGAGACTTCATCTCCAGGGCAATGTATCTATAGTAACTGCTGCCAGAAATAATGCAGCAACCTAAGGGGCTGTCCCACTTGGGCTACCTAATTGGCAAGTTTAGAAGAGTTTAGGAGAGTTTGAAAAAAATGTCATGTTGAAGACCTCTTTCGACTATGTAGAAGACCTCCTTCAACTATGTTGAAGACTAGCTATGATTAGCTACGACTAACTTAGGGAAAATTGGGCACTGAATAGCGGAGAGTGAAGACGACCTCCTTCGACCTCCCTTCAACTATGATGAAGACTATCTACGACTAGCTTCGATTACCTTCGACTACCCTCGATTACCTACGACTAACATGCCGACCCACTACAACCTACTACGACTAAACCTACGAGTAAAAAAAGTATTGATTTTTTTCCATGGCGACTTTTTTTTACTCGCGGGATTTTTTCACCATGTTGAAAAATATGCCGCGACCTAGCTGAGGCCTCGAATATACAGGGACTACTCTCGAGCATGAAGGAGAGTTCCAAAGACCTTGTGTCGGCCATGCTACGAGTACGAGTTGAGGGCAAACTCACCAGAACTCGCGGATTAGGTCGCCCAAGTGGGAAAGCCCCTTTACTCCCTTCATTAGCAAGTCAGGAGAGCCAATAAATCCAGACAACACTCAGATCTTACAAAAAAAGATTGTTATCCTTCAAGAATAAGTGTGACAGACCCTGCCACAGATGGAATGTGATAGGGCAGGTGGATGTGTTGTTTGGATTGTAGTACATTCTCTTCATATGCCTCCATGTGCTCTCCAGAGAGACCCAAAGTGCTTGGTGCTTTCTCAAATGTTTCTGTCAGTTAAATAGGTTTTCAGCAAGGGATTTCAATAATTCTTGGGATTTCAGTGAGGATTTGATGGACCTCAGAGAGGAGCAATTGTTTCAGGAATCAGGTATGGCAAATTTGTGACAAAAAAAGCCTGCAAATGGATACAAATAATTTAAGTGTGTGGACAGGAATTGACAGACGGAATATAACGTGGCAACTGTGTGGTTATTCTCTGAGAAAGGAAGCAAATTATTGTTTAAATTAAGTGATGATACAATTCATTGTGGTATGGCATTCCAGGGGTCTTTCCACACCAATCCAGCAATATTTTGAAAGGGTTGTATTTATTGAGATGAATCTGGAGCTTGGATGTTTTGGCGCAGCTTTACAGGCACAGGTGGGACAAGACTGTATGTACTGCATACGGTTTTGGTTTCTATATTTAAGGGAGGAGGTGCTTGAGGAATACAGAAAAGGATCACTGGGTTCAATTTCTGCATCGATCTATGAAGAAAGGATTTAAGAGAATGAGGTGATCTTACTGAAAACATCTGAGAGGGATTGGTAGGGTCAGTACTGTTAGGATGTTTCCCTCATGAGGGTTTCTAGAACTACAGGCATTGTTTCAGAATGGGTCACATAGGTAAGATGGATATGAGAAGAAATATCATCTCCCAGATGATCCTGACTCCTTGGAATGCTCAATCCAAGAGCGATGTGGAGAAAATGTAATTTGTTATTTATAAAACGGTTGTTGATGGATATTTGATCTTTAAAGGAGTGAAGAAGCATGGGGAGAGAAAAGGGAAAACCAAGTCTGAATCCGCAATGATTTTATTGAATGACAGAGTATATTCAATGGTGTATTTGGCCTGATCTTGTTCTAATTTATTTATATTCTGATGTTCGGACAAACCATGGTCTTCACCAAAGGATGAATCATAGACTCAATCAAAGTGCACACAGGAGTCAAGCCACACTGAATTATTGCACCAGCCGTCTATTTAATATTGTCTGCTGAAAGGTGTTGTTGCTCTTCCATTGGTGTTAAGCTAGAGCACAAATGGAAAACTGTTAAATCTCCCTTCCATATCCAAGATCACGCCAATTAGACATATATACACAATGCAAAATAAGTTGATTAAACTCTCTTTATAGCCTCCTATTTTATTATGTGGAAATTGAACCCCATTCCCTCAATTCCCTAACCACTCAGTCCCAAAGAAAAATCAAGGTGTCAGGTTTTGCTGCCTTGGGTGAAATATCCCTTTGACTCAGTTACCCATCTGAGCATAAGTTACATGCGGCTGAGCTTTGAGCTAAGGATTGAACATGCAACAACAATTCAAAATGAGCATTGTCAACAAATTAATGTAATTTAGGAAGTCTTCATATTAATTTTAAAATGAAACAAAAGTAAGCTTTATCCAAGATAAATAGGTTATCTGTTGATGTACGTAACAATCTCTTACTTGCACCAACTGGCTGTTATTTTGTGTTTCTTTTTGTCCTTGTTTTTATTGTATTCACAGTATCTAAGTGGCGTCATAGACAGGAAAGTGTTAAATATATTATTTGTCACAGAATTGAGGTGACACAATAGGATGTCACTACAGGCAAAAATACCGCAATAATGGATACAAGTGGCCACTTGTTACGATTGTGTCTCAAAGTATTTTGTTTCCTTTACAGTGAAGAGATTTGAAGTTCTCCGTAAAGGAGATTCAGTGACTGCTACACAATGCACATGTAAGGCAAATTACCACTGTTCCCAGGACTGTGAATATTGTCTCAGGGACAATCCCTGTTCCCCAGGGTCTGAAGTGAAAGAAAAAGGTAGGCATACTATGGATACATTATAATTGAGAGGCAAAAAGAAAAAAAAACATGCATCCCTCTAATGCAGCATTTTTTTATGTCCATCAAATGGACAATTTATTGTTGAACAAAACATAAAGTGCTGGAGAAACTCTGCGGGACAGGCAGCATCTGTGGGGGGAGTGGACAGACAACGTTTTGAGTAGGGGCCCTTCTTCAGACTCGGTCTTTGTGTTTTGCTCAAGATTCCAATATCTGCAGTTTCTTGTGTCTCCAATTTATTGCATAAATTGGGCAGCATATTTTGATCTAAGGTCGGGTGAGTGGCGCAACGCGGCGCAAAGTGAGGCGAACTTGGAGCGAAGTCTTAAGGTAAGTTCGCCAGGACAGAGAGGGGCACACAGAGAGATGCACCTACTTTGCATAATTTTCTCTGATCAGGCATTTTTAACGCATTGTGCACTAGCATATACAAGCCTTAAGGGCCTGTCCTACCAGCATCCAACTCCATGCGATGAGCACGATCAAACTAGAAGCGGGGGCCGCGCGGAGGTCGGGTGATCCCCTGTACAGGGCCGTTCCCACCACATGCGCCTGCATGCGGCAAGCGCGACCAAACCGGCAGCGAGGGCCGCGCGGAGGTCGGGTGAGTGGCGCAACGCGGCGCAAAGTGAGGCGAACTTGGAGCGAAGTCTTAAGGTAAGTTCGCCAGGACAGAGAGGGGCACACAGAGAGGGGCACAGAGGCACACACACAGAGGGCCATGGAGCCACATACATAGAGGGTCACGGAGGCACCTACAGAGAGGGTCACGGAGGCATGATGTTGAGACGGTGTGTAATGCGTCGAGGCGACTGCGAGCCGACAAACTGTTGCCGCGCGGAATTTTTGAACATAGTCAGTTTTTCGGAGCCCCGCGCGATGACGGGACGAACTCCGCACAATTCCGCATGGCTCCGGCAATCGAAGTGGGACCGGCCCCATGACGCCGGACGGTTCAAGCGACCATGTTAGATCGCGCTCATCGCATAGAGTTGCATGCTGGTGGGACAAGCCCTTTACACAACACATGCAAGTAAGCCCAAAGGACTGAAATATCTCTCTGTCATGAAGGGTAGATGTGGTATATTTGACAAGGAATATAATTAGAAATTAGATTATCTACTTAATTGAGAGAGAGAGAGCCTGAGATGGTTACTGAATAATGGTTCCCAATATCCCCTAGTCACAGCCTTGGTATACTTAAAGCAGTTTGTTTGATGGATAGCTAATTTGCATTGTTCATTATAGTTACCAGCAATAATTTTTTTGGCAAACTTTGAATCTGACAACCTCAGCAAGCGATATGTACAAAATACAATTAATTACTGCTATTACTATGGGATGATTTTCCAGCATGTTAGAGATTTTATGGCAGGACAATCAATAACCTTATCTCCAAAATGGAGAAGGTTAAACTCCATGAATTATAAATTAGAAAATTCAAAGAGCAATACAGACAATAGGTGCAGGAGTAGGCCATTCGGCCCTTCGAGCCAGCACCGCCATTCAATGTGATCATGGCTGATCATCCCCAAGCCTTCTCCCCATATCCCCTGACTCGCTATCTTTAAGAGCCCTATCTAACTCTCTCTTGAAAGCATCCAGAAAACCTGCCTCCACCGCCCCCTGAGACAGAGAATTCCACAGACTCTGTGAGAAAAAGTGTTTCATCATCTCCGTTCTAAATGGCTTACTCCTTATTCTTAAACTGTGGCCACTGGTTCTGGACTTCCCCAACATCGGGAACATGTTTCCTGCCTCTAGCGTGTCCAAACCATTAACAATCTTATAAGTTTCAATGAGAACCCCTCTCATCCTTCTTAACTCCAGAGTGTACAAGCCCAGCTGCTCTATTCTTGCAGCATATGACAGTCCCCCTATCCCGGGAATTAAGCTTGTAAACCTACGCTGCACTCCCTCAATAGCAAGAATGTCCTTCCTCAAATCGAGGTAACCCTTGATTCTCCAGGATCTGCAGTTCCTTATTTAACACAAGAGAATAAATGCAATGGGACAATGGAGCAAGGAAATATTTTTTTGTTACCATTGCCTCATTGGGACCCTATTTAACTCCAGCCCTTACCAATAGTTCTTAACTAATTCCTAAGTGAAATGGCTTAGCAAGCTGCTCATTTGCAACAAAGAAACAATCCTGAATAGTGGCAGTCACATCATTGCATGGACTGCAGTGGCTCAAGTAGGCAGCTCACGACCATTTTCTCAAGGTAATTTAGGGATGGGCAAAATATACTGGCTTTCCCTGTGAACCCCACACTTTCTAAATTTTTCTTTTCAAATTACAAGCCTTATAAAACTAAAGCAGAGAAGCCAATCTTGCCTTTTATAGTCACAAATACAGGAGCACAAATGCAGGAGGGCGATATGAAAGAGAGAGGCCAACTCACCGCCCTCCATCTGATGGTCATCAGTAACTCCCCATAATATTTACCCTAAACATTGTTTGTCTTTAAATTAAATTTGTAATGTGTTAATTTGATATTGCGTTTAGTGCAAATGCCTCAATCAAGTCATGCACAAATTTGGCCAAAAACATCTTAAGGAAATCATAGAGCAATGAACAAACTGCTGGAGAAACTCAGCAGGCCAGGCAGCATCTGTGGAGGGAGGGCGCTTCTTCAGACTGATGGAGTAGAGGGAGATGGCTGGCAGAAAGAGGTGAAACAAAAGGGGGTGGCAAGAACTGGCAAAGAATAGGTGGATTCAAATAAGGTGGGGTTGATTGTGTCTCTATTAAATCAATCATTAATGTGCTTTATATCCACTGTCATGCATTAAAACGGGACTGCCTGGTTGGTTGAGGTGACACCAACATTTGGACAGATTCACACATTTTTCTGGCGCACAAACTCCAGAAGGACATCAGAGTTTAAAGACACGCAGTCAGATGCCACTAACACACATGATAGTTGACAGGGAATACAAACAAGCAGTAAAGGAGAGTGAAAGATGCCCAAAGGTGTTTGGTGTATGGTGGGTGAACTACTGTCTATCTACCCATTAATCTGAACTACAGAGCAGTGCCAAAAAGCAGTTCATGATCATGCTAGGTATGTGAAGGTAAGCACTACAATAATTTATATATAGCCTCTTAACACTGACACTTATTCAAGTATGCACATGCTCATGTACCCGTGCTCGGATGCCTCATTCATACACCATATCCTCCGTACATTACCTTCTCCACTGCTGACATTCTAAACCCTCCCTCCCACAATGCTCATTCAGCACAACTTCTAGAGAGATGCAAATGAAAAGCATATTCAACGTGTTTTAGCTCTTCCATAACAGAAATGACAAGGGAGAGGCCATCAGCACAGGGGGAAGCCTCTCCAGAAGGCAGCAGCTCATGACATTCTCGGACACTACTCTCTGATTGATGAGCAGACAATCACTAGGCCACAATTCAATTGGATACCAATGCCATCCATAACCTGGCAGCTGCACTCATACAGATGTACCATATTGATTAGAACATCCTCATTGAGATGATCAAAAGTATGCTCATTACCATCACCTTAAAGTTGATATAGTGACAGACCACAAATGCAATTCTATCCTCTTCTGACTTAGCAGTGTATACAGACAGGAATCTTCTGCTCTATCTCCCCACAAATGCAGGAGAAGTTTGGATCTAGATGCATAGGCAGGAATAATGGAGGACGTAAATGACGAGGAAGGGAGGGAAGGAGACTGAGGCTGTACAGGTAAGAAGGAAGAGAGGAATTGGAGAAAGAGAATGAGCAGCTGTGACACTGAAGAGAGGGAAGGGGACTAAGGCAAGAGGGAGGATAACACAAGGGAAAAAGGGGACATAGAAGAAAGAAAGTGAGGAGAACTGGAGAGAGGGGAGTAGTTGAAGGGAGATAATGATGCTGACAGGGACTCAGCTTGTTATTGCACTGGAGTCACCCCAGCACAACCTCAGTGACTGGAGGCACAAGGAAGGATCAGAGTGGGTTGGAGGGACACATGAAACAGGGAAATGAACCATGCACCAGTGGGCTCCAGTCTGATAATGTGAATTAGTTGGTGGTGCAGGCATTCGCTGTAGTGGTGGGGTCTCTGCTTTATTCTGCCCCAGAAACTTCAGCTGAAGGGACATTTGGAATGGTGAACATGCTATTAGCCCTGGAGGTTTGTGTGGAGCCAAAAAAGTATGAACCCTCTCAGGTGTTTTTGAGCATTTACTCTGGCATGGACCCGACATCAATCACCTCATATAGCAGTCACTGAAAAAGCTAACAACAGCTGTGGAGGCACAGACAGAGGCCACACAAATTATTTTAGCCTCCATATAATCTAGCCCTGATTCAGGAAGATATCAGGTCTCTACCACACAGAAGCAGTTTGGTGTTCTTCAAGGATCAGGGCGCAGCTTGATGTTACATTTACTCAAGAGATACTGTATGTTAACAGACTACTCTGCTGTATTAGCCGAGAGCTCACATGGAGCATGCAAGAGCAGAGACAGTCCCCTACCATCCATCAATGACACACCTTGTCATTATGCACAGTCCTGTGCAGACAGCTGTCTACAAGGAGACAAAACCAGACATTTGTGACACGGTCAGTCAGCTGGCTAAACTCCAAGTTGGGAACTCGAGGTCGTGGAATGGTCCGAATGTCAGCAAATCTTTGAACTAGAGCTAACCAATCCTCTGAACACTTGTCTGGTGTTCAGGGTGAAGACGTTGATGCCTCATCCCATAAAAACCCCTTCTCATCTGCCAATATAGCCTTTCACATTCATTCATTCCCAATAGAAAGGAATCTCAGATTAACCCCTCAGTTATCCTGGGCAACAGTGTAAAGCCAGCCCTTCTAAGTAAGCGAGCATCGTGGGTCATCAGGACATCCATGTAGACTCCTGCTCGAAGCACAGCCTTCCAGCAGGTATATCAGAGCCGCACAGGAGATACTGTGATTTAGTGCTAGAACCTATGATCGCAAAGCGTATAAGAGTGTCAGATGTTATCCACTGATGTGTAATTTCATTTGCAACTTTTATAATGTTGAGTGAAGACATTAACTTTGTTGCAATGTATTCTCATTTTGTGTACATAACATAACATAGTTGTTAAGGCCTCCACCACGCCTAATCTAATGAGTTTCTTAATGTTATACATTATGTGTCATGTGAATGTATCCAAGCTTAATCCTAATTGTATTGATGCTTACCCTTTACCGATAGTCATCTAATTGTTTCAGATCTTATCTACGTGAGATAATGTCAACCCATGTCATTACTGTATGGTGTTCCCACAATTGTTGTGGTTACCAATTATGTGAAGCTCATTACTATGCTGCAATTCTCCTCCATTGCTTGTTCTGTTTGTATTTTAGTTATTGTGGTCACTTCAAATGGTGGCACTCCAAAGAAAAATAGGGGAATAGAAAGGAAGTCACATGGTGCTCCACTGTGTTTCTTCTCTCGGAACTTCCCATTATGTGGGGGAATGAATGGGACAGGATTAACTGAGAAAGACTTTTAAAATGTGATGGCTTGTGTCAGATAGCATCACATTAAATTGATCAGGTTGAATTGTGGTAGCTGAGCGAAACAGTTGTGCTAAAACGTGTCTCTTTCAATGGCTTAATTGTGTATCATGAGGTAATCGCTATCAATAAATCTGATGAAATTTTTGTTATGTATCTCTCAGTTCCTGTGGCTACATCAGTGCTGAGCCGAAATCCAAATGGATTCAAGAATTTGCAGAGTCTGCCGAGAGAACAGGACAACATACGACTCAGAATCAGGATCTGGCCATTTGGCTCTTTTCATGCTTGGCCCTTCACTATTCATGGTTCTGCTTTATTTTCTTGAACTATTCTCATATCCCTTGATTCTTTTCGAATCAAATAAATGTTTTCATCTTCATCTTGAATCTGTTCATGACTGATCCTTGCCAGCCAGCTTAGGTCGAGAATTCCAAAGATTCACTGCTCTCCAGGTGAAGAATTTTCTCCTCATCCCAGTTGCAGCTTGTCGAGTTGATCCAGAGAAAGTATATTTTTGTCCCAAAGCTGGTGTTTTGTTAATTAGATTCCATTCAATAAGAAGTACAGCTGTTGGTACCAGTCATTTTATTATTAGAATTGAGGATTCAGTCATTGGTGTGCTATGATCAGTGCAGGCAAGTGTGAGGGATTACATAGTGTGTGATCTGAGCTCTCAGCTGATTTTGGATAAACAAGGTTGATGTTCAGGATTGTATTGTGGAGAGGGACATTTCTTTCTAGATAACTGACCATGATTTTGTAAATGTTATGAAAACCAGCTATCTGATCTTTTATTGCCCTTGAAGTTACCGATTCCCTCCTCTGTGCTATGGTGAGGTAAGCCAGGGAGTGATGACCTGCGACCAGTCCCTGGTAACCTTATTCTTCTCATTCTGCTCATGCAAGAGTTAGAGCTCGATCAGGCTTCAAGGCTCTTCTTTCTCAGGCTGCTGTCTTTCAATTGTGCAGCTTACATCACACAATCATGAAGTCTCTTTCGCAAATAGCACCAAATGTCACTGGACTGACCCAGGCATTGGAATCTCATCTTTAGGAAACCAGTGGTGTTTTCTGCAATGCTCCTTGTGCTTTTGTGATTCTTGTTATGACAATGCTGTGCAATGCTGATGGCAGAGTGCACTGGAAAGAGGTTAGATAAGTGACAGGTAACTCCTGCCTCCAAGATCCATTCAGGCTGCTGACAATATCTGGCCATTCGATCTCCCTGTTGATTAAGGCATAATTGATATTTCCTGGAAGCATGTTGTGCACCATCAGAACATTTTTCTGATGATTTATGTTCGGGTAGAAATTGAAGGAGAGTAAACCCTTCCGGTTGAGGCAAGGGCAACCCCTCTGAGCACATAAGTGCAGTTGATGACTGCCTTGACCTGAGGGAAACCAGGAACGCTGGCAAATCCTGATGTCCGAGATGCTACCACTTTCCTACCAATGTGTCTGAACTCAACCCTCTTTGAGTAGCATGTCTAAGTGAATTCTCTGATGCCACAGAGCATGGCAAAGATGCACTGTCGCCATCTCAAAGTATCTCATGGCAAGGAAGTGAAGTTAACTTCATCTCCTTTGGAAAGAATAGTCAAGGTATAAGAGCATGTTCAAAAGCTTCCTCTCAGAGGCCCAAATTTGACGCAGTGTCTATTGTATCAACGTAAATGCAAACGTGTCAATGCCTCCTGCCTCCAATCTCCCACAGCTCCAAGAGACCAGTCATGGTCATATGGAACTCCAATAATGGTGTGTTGCCAAAGGTGTCATTTCTGGAGCTACAAAATCTTCTAAAACAATCACACAGTTTGGAGACTTTGGGAAATATTTCAACAACCTGAAATCACTCTGAATATGCCCCGCCGGATCAACTGATGTCAGAAAAGTGTTCAATTAAATCACAGGCAGAACAACAACATGCACAATGTACTTGTGGTTGAATTGGGAGTATTCATCAGTAGTTTAATTGAAACCTCCTGTTTCAATTGCACGCAAGTAAGGGTGCAAATGTGTGTCATGTATATTGATGATATCATTGAGAGTGTGTCTAACACAGGGAACGTGTCATACTAGCTTGAATCCAGCCAAGAAGTGCCTACGCCAATTCCTTATTGATCGCCGATTGATACAATATGATTGCCATTGAAGTCTGATAAAGCACAGTACAACTAATATGCAAATTGAGTATAAAAATACACAAATGATCCAATTTCCAGCTACTTTATCTTCAGGTTTTTCCTGTTCTGAGGAAAACTCATCGACATTAAAGTATGTTTCTTCCAACACAGATACTGCCTGAGCTGCTGATTCTTTATCTAATCTGGCATCTAAGAACCAGACCCACAGCAAGATTTGTGTTAAAGAAGGAACTGCAGATGCTGGAGAATCGAGGGTTACACAAAAAGCTGGAGAAACTCAGCGGGTGCAGCAGCATCTAAGGAGTGAAGGAGATAGGCGACGTTTCGGGTCGAGACCCTTCTTCAGTCTGAAGAAGGGTCTCGACCCGAAACGTCGCCTATCTCCTTCACTCCTTAGATGCTGCTGCACCCGCTGAGTTTCTCCAGCTTTTTGTGTAACCCACAGCAAGATTTAATTGTTTCTTCACTGATAATGCCTAGCCACCTACTAAATTATATCAATGAAACTGTGGCATATGTATTCTTACTTTATGGGCTGCAATAGTGGGTCATGTTTTATTCTGGTGTATTTTTTGTATATTTGACCAGAATTTAGTGGCATTCCAAAACTGTTTCTATATAAGTTTCATCTGCATGATCAGCATTGTATGCCCATTGTAATTGGCCCAGAATGAGTGATGGTCATCTTAAATCACGGCAGTCCATGTGGTAACTGGCACCTCTCAGGGACATACTTCTGACATTAATGGTTTTGCTTGTATTCCATTTTTTTTAAACAAATGTCATTCTGTCCTACAGTAAGCAGGAAATCTGATACCAGGTGCAGACCATGTCCTCCGATGCATTTTTCAAATGAGACTTCATTTACAGTGAAATGTAAACAAATGACCAAGTAAGTTCAAAGCAACTTTAATTAGTTTTATCATCTATCATATCCTTCCTTCCTTATATAGCTATAAAACTCTGATCTTGTGTGTGTGTGTGTGTGTGTGTGTGTCTGCATTTACTTTTTTGTGTGTGATCACATGTACTCGAAGGAACGACGAGCTAAAGGGAACACTTTTACATATTCTGGTAGAGGTTTACCCCCTGGAGTCAAAAATTGGCTTACCTGAAAATGTCCTGCTTTATTTCTTCAGTAATTAATATAAATGTTCAGAAATCTGATCCAACTTTCGTTCAAAATCCCTGTTTTTTGAGGGGTTTTCACTGATGACGTGACAATGGATCTGCCGTCTACTCGCACTGCGACTAACGTCCCCACCCTCCTTCCCCCGTTGTTCAAAAGTTACCCTGTCGAACCCCCGAAAACTTCAGTCGACTAACGCTCGCACCTCGGCTCGGGTTTCCCAACACCTTCTAAGAGTTTCTCTGCCCCCTTTCCCTCCTCTTCCCTCCCCTCTCCCCCCTCTACCCCCCTCCAGAATTTTCAGAATGGCAGGCAGTGACTAGTGGGGTACCGCAAGGCTCAGTGCTGGGACCCCAGCTATTTACAATATATATTAATGATCTGGATGTGGGAATTGAATGCAACATCTCCAAGTTTGCGGATGACACAAAGCTGGGGGGCAGTGTTAGCTGTGAGGAGGATGCTAGGAGGCTGCATGGTAACTTGGATAAGTTGGGTGAGTGGGCAAATGCATGGCAGATGCAGTATAATGTGGATAAATGTCAGGTTATCCACTTTGGCGGCAAAAACAGGAGGGTAGATTATTACCTGAATGGTGGTCGATTAGGAAAAGGGGAGATGCAACGAGACCTGGGTGTCATGTTACACCAGTCATTGAAAGTAGGCATGCAGGTGCAGCAGGCTGTGAAGAAAGCGAATGGAATGTTGTCATTCATACCAATAGGATTTGAGTACAAGAGCAGGGAGGTTCTACTGCAGTTGTACAGGGTCTTGGTGAGGCCACACCTGGAGTATTGCGTACAGTTTTGGTCTCCTAATCTGAGGAAAGACATTCTTGCCATAGAAGGAGTACAGAGAAGTTCACCAGACTGATTCCTGGGATGGCAGGACTTCCATATGAAGAAAGACTGGATAGAATCGGCTTGTATTCGCTGGAATTTAGGAGATTGAGGGGGGATCTTATAGAGGCTTACAAAATTCTTAAGGGGTTGGACAGGCTAGATGCAGGAAGATTGTTCCCGATGTTCGGGAAGTCCAGAACAAGGGGTCACAGTTTAAGGATAAGGGGGAATTCTTTTAGGACTGAGATGAGATCTTTTTTCACACGGAGAGTGGTGAGACTGTGGAATTCTCTGCCACAGAAGGTAGTTGAGGCCAGTTCATTGGCTATATTTAAGAGGGAGCTAGATGTGGCCCTTGTGGCTAAAGGGATCAGGGGGTATGGAGAGAAGGCAGGTACAGGATACTGAGTTGGATGATCAGCCATGATCATATTGAATGGCGGTGCAGGCTCGAAGGGCCGAATGGCCTACTCCTGCACCTATTTTCTATGATTCTATGATTCCCCCTTCCCCCTTTTCCTCCCCTCTTTCTCCCCTCTTTCTCCACCCATCTTCCCCCCCTGCCCCCCTCCTCCCCCAGTCCCACCCCCTCATCCCCCCTTACCCCTCTTTTCCCCCCTTCCCCCCTCTTACCCTTATAATCCGATAAAACTTTGAAAATAACCAGGCTCTTTCATTAATTACGTCACAATGGATCTGCTTACTGCCATCTTGCTCATGCTGCGAGTTACGTCACCCCCCCACCTGTCCGTTTCCCCCCCCCCCCCCCCCCCCCCAACCCGTTATTCAAAAAATGCTCAGGCATTGCTTTCTCTCAGGGCTTTCTCTTGGCTCCTTGGTTGCCTCCTCTCTCTCTTCCCCATGGGCTCTCTTTCCCCTGGGCTCTCTTCCCCCCCGGCCTCTCTTCCCCCCGGCCTATCTTCCCCCCCGACCTCTCTTCCCCCCGGCCTCTCTTCCCCCGGCCTCTCTTCCACCACCCACCCCCCCGGCCTCTCTTCCACCCCCCCTCTCCCTCTCTTCCCCCACTCTCCCCCTCCCCTTCCCTACTCTCCCCTCTCTCTCCCCCCTTTTTCCCCCTCTCTCTCCCTCCTCCTCCCTGCCTCTCTCTCCCCAGCCTCTCTATTTCTCCCCTGCCATCCCACTTCCTCCCCCTCTCTCCTCCCATCTACCCCCCTCTTTCCCTTCTTCCCCTTCCCCTCTCTCCCCCTCCCTCTCTCCCCATCTGATCTTGGATGCGGATGTGTGTGTGTGTGTGTGTATTTATTTGTTTATGTGCGATCACATCTGCTTAAAGAAACGACGAGCTAACGGTAAAATGTTTACATATTCCGGTGGAGATTTATCCTGTGAAATCAAAAAAATGTATTATCTGAAAACTAAAGTTCTAAAACATGGCGGCGGCAGCGGTCGTTATCGACGTGCGGGCGCGGATGTGTGGGTTTTCCCTCGCGGAAGCCACGATCAGGCTGCCCTCCGTTGCTTTTGACCGTGTGCTCATTTGCAGCAGCAGGGCCGTCACTGAAGTCCTTTGGTTGACGCGCGCCCCACTGCCTGCTCGCTTCCATCTCTTCCCCATCCTCCTCCTCCTCTTCCCCCCCCCTTTCCCCGACCACTTCCCCTGACGACTCCCCCCCAACCCCTCATGAAGCCTGAAGTCTGCAGCCGCCAACAGGAGCGTTCGGGAATCAGCCCTCCTCTGTGACTGCAGCCCGCTCACCCACATGGCTCCCCTCATCCCCTCCTCCTCTACCCCTCCTCCTCTCCCCCATCCCCTCCTCCTCTAGCCCCCTCCCCTCTCCTCCCTCCCCCTCTTTCCCCCCTCCTTTCTACCCCCTTCCTATCTACCCCCTTTCTCTCTCCCCCCTCCTCCCTACCCCCTCCTCTCTCCCCTCTCCTCCCCTCTCGCCGCTCTCCCCCCCCCCCCCCTGTCTCTGCCCCCCCTCTCTCTGTCTCTGCCCCCCCCCCCCCTCTCTAGACGTGCCTGGGAGTTGGAGGCTATGCATCAGTGGATAGGGTGGGGATGGGGTAAAAGGAGCCAATGAGTAATATTAATATAATATTAAGGGGAGCGGTTAGTGTGGGGGGGGGGGGGGGGGCGGTGTATAGTGTGTGATGCCGCAAGCCTCCCCCTGCAATTACACCTGGAGAGGACGGGACCCAACGGTGTGTGTGTGTTTTTATTTGTTTGTGTGTGATCACATCTACTCGGAAAAACGACACCCTTCCCTTAAATTTTTTACATATTCTTGTAAAGTTATATCTGGTGGATTCCAAAATAGTCTTTCCTGAAAAATTCATTCTTTGTTTCCTGAGATATTTATGAAAATGTTCAAAAATGACAAATGACATAAATTGAAAACCACTGGCTTTGACTGATGACGTCACAATGTCTGCACGTTTTGTTCACGAGCTGTGAGTCACGTCGCCCAGCCGTGCCGCTCGTAAGACCCTTGAAAAAACCCAGTTGTCTTCTTGCTCGCGCTGCGAGTAATGTCTTCCTGGCTGCGTTGTAATTAAATTCCAACAAAAACGATCACCCATAGCGCTACGAATTTTGCCACCTTATTCACCATTCTCCTCTGCTGCAAGTCAAATAAGTTTTGTTCCGATCAGTGAAATAGTACAAAAGGTATGAAGGTTTTGAAGGTTCCCCCTCCCCCACTTCCCCATTTTTCTTACCTTCCTTTCTTGAACAGTGGTATTACGTTTACTGTTTTCCTGTCAAAGTTTTGTTTCCATGCTGATGTGACTTTAAATTAGAATATAAAACATTACTTTGGAGGGAACATTCTCTGCTGAGAAGAAAGTGTTTTTGGTTACTGGTACTGCTTTGCTTCTTCCTGGGCTAGTACAGCAATTTAGCAATGAAGTTGCTGGGCTATTGATACAGAGCCAAAACACAATGTGCCAGAGGAAATCAGTGGATCAGGCAGCATTGGTGAAGGGAATGGACAGATGATGTTTCGGGTCAACAAGACCACTTCCCACCATTTTGGAATTTCTCTCCAAACCTCACAGGATATTATCTAGGACCTTGTACTTCCACAATTTCCTCAATATCTGCCTTTCACCTCAGACACAGGTCTGTAATGAAACTTCTTCAAATCTTCATCCAGGCCTGTATCGTAGTTGCTCTACTACCAAGAACCAAGAGTTCATACATTTGCCTCACAATCAGACCTCTGTGCCTTGTATGTTATTTTTTATGGGGAAATTGCCAATAGAACATAAATTTCACTTTCTATGTTTCATCATGAAGTAGACCCAATTAGGTATGCACTGCAGCTTTTTATTTTGATTGACATACTTAAACAGCAGTATGGCTACTTTTATATTCTTGATGCAGCCGTCATGTAAATAGTTGAGGGTTACACAAAAAGCTGGAGAAACTCAGCGGGTGCAGCAGCATCTAAGGAGCGAAGGAGATAGGCGATGTTTCGGGTCGAGACCCTTCTTCAGACTGGTCAGGGATCAGGGAAACGAGAGATATAGACAGTGATGTGGAGAGATAAAGAACAATGAATGAAAGATATGCAAAAAAGTATTGATGATAAAGGAAACAGGCCATTGTAAGCTGTTTGTAGTGTGAGAAGCTAGTGCGACTTGGGTTGGGGGGGAGATTGAGAGAGAAGGAATGCCAGGGCCTGAGGGCTGAGGGAGAGGTGGGGAGGGGGAGGAGGCAGCCTGGGTTAGCAGAATTGAAAAAATTAAATGTTTAAGCCCAGAGGATGCAGACTCCCCAAGCGGAATATGAGGTGCTGTTCCTCCAACTTGCGGTGTTGCTCACTCTGGCCGTGGAGGAGGCCCAGGACCGAGAGGTCGGATACGGAATGGGAGGGGGAGTTGAAGTGCTGAGCCACCAGGAGGTTGGGTTGGTTATTGCGGACCGAGCGGAGGAGTTCGGCGAAACGATCGCCCAGCCTCCACTTGGTCTCACCGATGTAGATCAGCTGGCATCTGGAGCAACGGATGCAGTAGATGAGGTTGGAGGAGGTGCAGGTGAACCTCTGTCGGACTTGGAAGGGCTGCTTGGGTCCCTGAAAGGAGTGGATGGGGGAGGTGAAGGGACAAGTGTAGCATCTCTTGCGTTTGCAAGGAAAAGCGCCTGGGGAAGGGGTGGTGCGGGAGGGAAGGGAAGAATTGACAAGGGAGTTGCGGAGGGAGCGGTCTTTGCGGAAGGCAGACAGGGGGGGAGATGGGAAGATGTGACGAGTGGAGGGGTCACGTTGGAGGTGGTGAAACTGGCGGAGGACTATCTGTTGTATGCGCCGGCTGGTGGGGTGAAAGGTGAGGACCAGGGGGACTCTGCCCTTGTTGTGAGTGGGGGAATGGGGAGAGAGGGCAGTGTTGCGGGGTATGGAGGAGACCCTGGTGCGAGCCTCATCTATAGTGGGGGAGGGGAAACCCCGTTCTCTGAAGAACGAGGACATTTGTGATGACCTGGTGTGGAACACCTCATCCTGGGAGCAGATGCGGCGTAGACGGAGGAATTGGGAATAGGAGATGGAGTCCTTACAGGAAGCAGGGTGGGAGGAAGAGTAGTCCAGGTAGCTGTGGGAGTCAGTTGGTTTGTAGTGGATGTCGGTCAGGAGTGTATCACCTGCAATAGAGATGGTGAGGTCAAGGAATGGTAGGGAAATGTCGGAAATGGTCCGTGTATTTGAGTGCCGGATGGAAGTTGGTGGTGAAATGGATGAAGTCAGCCAGTTCTGTGTGGGTGCAGTAGGTGACACCAAAGCAGTCATCAATGTAACGGAGGTAAAGGTCGGGGGTGGGGCCCTGGTATGCTGAGAACAAAGTTTGTTCGACGTGCCCGACAAAGAGGCAGGCGTAGCTAGGGCCCATGCGTGTGCCCATAGCTACGCCTTGTGTTTGGAGGAAATGGGAGGAGTCAAAAGAGAAGTTATTGAGGGTAAGGACCAACTCCGCTAGGCAGAGGAGGGTGTCAGTGGATGGGTATGGGTTGCTCCTCTGGTCGAGGAAGTACCAGAGGGCTTTGAGACCATCCTGGTGAGGGATGGAGGTGTATAGTGACTGGACATCCATGGTGAAGATGAGAGGATGGGGGCTTGGGGAATGGAATGCGTGGAGCCGATGGAGAGTGTCTGAGGTGTCTTGAACATAGGTGGGGAGGGATTTAACAAAGGGGGATAGGATGGAGTCAAGGTATGTGGAAATGTGTTCGGTGGGGCACGAACAGGCAGAGACAATGGGTCTGCCGGGGCAGTCGGGTTTGTGGTTACGTGACCAAAATGGTAAACAAATGTTAGTGGTCAGTAACTACATTAATATTATATACTCAGCATGATTTTCTACAGCAGCCAATATAATTGCCAACATCCCCATCTTTATAACGAGTGTAATTGTTTTCATTTTAGATCATTGTGCATGATGTGAATTCTGTGGGACTCACATGGCCACAGACATGGATGATCCTTGCCCCAACACAATTACTAGGTACATTGCAGAAAGTAGTACACCATGAAGAATTCATAACTGAGCCTTTTATTGCGAAAATCATATAATTTTTGACCATCTTTGCTCACTGCCTTGGTTTATTTTTCTTTAATTTTTGTGAAAGTGGTTAATGCTGTGGCGAGGTCAACTAAAAATCCAACAGAAATTGAATCATACCTAGAAATGCCTGGTCTTCAGTCACGAGTGCTTTGGCTCTCATGATGTCCAATTTTCTCCTTAATTAACTGCAGTCTGTTTTCTTATACTTCAGAGCTAAACAATCACTTCCTTCTGCAAGATTACATAAGCATTTTTATGTTTTGCTTTACTTTGATGACGTCTTTAAGAATGTGTCTAGAAATGTGAGTTTTCACCCCTATGTATTTCACCTCTATGTATTTCACCTATATGTATTGGTTACTATTAGAATGTTATTCCAGTACTTTACATCATCTATCATCATATATATATTAAAACTCTGTGGCCGACTGCCGCCAACCGTCTTCCGCGTCTCCGCCCTTTGATGTCGTGCTCTGCCGAAACAGGACCCTCGGACGCCGCCGTTTTTCCCACCTGCCCGGACGTTACGCTCACGCTTTCCCGACGGCGGTCCCCGTCACGTTTGGACGTTGTTACCTACACCGTTTTTAATAAAATCCGTAGTCGTCCCCCCCCCTTTTTTGAAAATCGAACTGCTCTCACCCATAGAACAGGTAAACATTCCATCGTGCCATGTTCCCAAGGCTCACAGATGGCCAATCGGAACGGATCTCATTTACATCTGCCCCAGCCCCAGCCCCCCAGCCTCCTGATGTTCCAGCACGTTCCATTGTGTGATGTCACAATGCCATCCCTCACAAATGGCCAATCAGAATGGATCTCATTTACATCTACCTTGGCCCCAGCCCCAGCCCCTCCCCCATAGGCTGTGTGGACATGTGACTGGGGGGACATTGCCAGCTCGCGTTGCCTTGGAAACCTTTTCAAGAACATTCTTCCCCAACGGTCATTCGGACTTCGTTTCTCGACAGCGATCGATCTAAACGCTGGATTTCTGCCGTTATTTCATTTTTCATTTGACACTTTTGTTTTGAAAATCTTATTATACCGATTTACACTTTTTTCAAAAGGTAAAGGTAGACGATGTTTTCCATATTTATTTATATTTGAATAATTATTTTTATTAAGTTCTCCGTTATTTGCCCTGCCAAATTAAC